>PVHT020000175.1:18329316-18396088 GCA_004024745.2 Catagonus wagneri
CCCCTAGCCTGGGAACCTCCATATGCCACAGGTGCAGCCCTAAAAAAAAAAAAAAAAGCTGTAGTTCCCATCATGGCTCCGCAGTTAGTGAACCCCACTATCATGTATAAGGGTGCGGGCTTGATCCCTGATCTCATTCAGTGGGTTAAGGATCCAGCGTTACTATGAGCTGTGGTGTATGTAGGTTGTAGATGTGGCTAAGATACTCCATTGCTGTGGCTCTGACATAGGCTGGCGGTTGCAGCTCCAATTAGACCCCAACCCTGGGAACCTCCATATGCCTCAGGTGTGGCCCTAAAAAGACAAAAAGAAAAAGAAAAGAAATAGTTTAGAAAAAAAGAGAAAAAGATGGAAAAAATATACATATATCTTAAATAGATTCCCCGAAGAAGAGACAGAGAATGATAGAGAAGAAGAGATAATGGCTAAGAATTTTCCAAAATTGATTAAAAAATAACCCACCATTTCGAGATGAGCAACAAATCTCAAGCAATATAAATAAAGAGGAAATCACAGTTAAGACACACTCTTGTAAAATTGCAGAATATCAAAGACAAAGTCACTTAAAAAAAACTGAGAAATAAAGCAAATTTCTCTTGAAAGAACATTAGGCTGACAGCAAGTTTCTCAACTTAAATAATGGAAGCCAGAAGATAGCAGAATAAAATATTCAATGTGGTGACAGAAAAATAAATGCCACCCCAGAATTTCATATGTAGTGAGAATATGTTTTAAGAACAAGGATGAGATAAAGACATTTTCTGATAAACAAAAACTGAGAAAGTGTGATTCCTAATTAAGAAAATTCTACAGGATATACTTTAGGAAGAAAGAAAATGTTCCCAGATACAGAAGGTCTAGGATGTAAGAAAAAATTACGAGCAAAGAGTGGTAAAGATGTAGTAAATATTAAAACTGTACAAAACAGCAGCAACAACATATGAAAAAGTTAAAATAAAAATACATAATTAAAATTCAAGTCAACAGGAGCCTACTGTTAAGTGGTGGGGGGAGTATGTTAATGGGGTTAAAATAGTCTACATTCTATTTTTTGAGAAAAAGTTAAAGATGTTGATTAATTTTTTACTTTGAGAAGTTAAGTTATGCAGGCTAACAAAATAGAAATAGAATATACACACTTCCTTTTTTTTTTTTTAGGGTCGCACCCTCGGCATATGGAGCTTCCCAGGCTAGGGGTCGAATCAGAGCTGTAGCTGCTGGCCTACACCACAGCCACAGCAACGCCAGATCCGAGTCGCATCTGGAACCTACACCACAGCTCACTGTACCTCTGGATCCTTAACCCACCAAGTGAGGCCAGGAATCAAACCTGCATCCTCATAGTTACTAGTCAGATTCATTTCCACTGAGCCATGACAGGAACTCCGAATAGACACATTTCTATTGTAGAATATTAATAACCAATCAAGAAGAAGGCAAAAACACAGAGAAAAGGAAACAGAAAAGGTGGGATATATAGAAAGTACAAAATAAGATGGTAAGTCTATATGAGTAATTATATTAGATGTAACTAAACTGGATGTTCCATTTAAGAGATTGTCTATTGTTTTTACTAACTAGATATTTCATGCAAGTACCCCTCTGAAAAATTACTATAGCTACATTAATATCAGACAAAATAAACTTGAAGGCAAAAAGCATTAAGAAAGATAAAATGGGTCATTTCAAAACAAAAGATTCAGTTCGCTAGGAAAAGAAAACAATTTCAAACACGTATTCATCTAGTTATATCTATGTATATACAGAAAGTATAACAAAATGTAATTCAGCAATTAATAGAGATGAAAAAATCTACCATCATTGTGGCAAGATTTTAATAAGCCTCTCCTAGTAACTGATAAATTTAGCATAATAAAAATAATTAGTTAAAATACAGAAGATTTGAATGACACAATCGACACAAACTATTGGATGTTCACAGCTGTTGAATACATACCATTTTCAAGTAACTATGGAGCTGTTATCACAAGAATATAAATGTTGAGGGAAGTAATGTACAAATCATAATCAAATAAATCAGCATCAGAGGGAAGAGATCTCTGTAATGGAAGTTATGGAGACAAGGACAAGGATCAGAGTGGCCTGGCAGTATCTGACAAAGATTTTTTTCAAACTGAACTGTATTTTTACTTCAGTCTATCATCTGGCCTTAAGAGGTGTTGCAACGAAAAGCAAAACAAAACTTGGGATAAAAAAATTGACCACATACAGATCCACATAGCAAGGTGCAAAAAATCTTAAAGGGTGACAACATACACACTCTATTTTTGTCCACAATGCAATTAACGTAGACATCAGTAATAAATATACAACATAATCAGAAATTAAGAAACACAATTGTAAATAACTCATGTCAAAGAAGAAATAATGATGGAAATTAGAAAATATTTAAATCTTAATGAAAATAAAAATGTTGCATTCCTTATTTGTGGGATTTAGTTAAAACAAAATGTAGAGGGAAATTTCTAGCATCCAACTGCTTATATTGAGGCAGAAGAAAGGCTGGTGATAAATGACTATATTCGTTTTCTATTGTTGCAAAGCAAACTACCGCAAAAGCTAATGGCTTAAAACAACAATAAACACCTATCCTCTCTCACAGTTTTTGTGGGTTAGGAGTTTAAAAGCATCATGGCTACACAGTTCTAGCTTGAGGTGTTTTGTGAGGTTGCAGTCACATGTTGGCCAAAGCTGCAATCATCTGAAGGCTTGAATGAAAGAGAAGCAGCCACTGCCAAGGTAGTGAGCTGACAAGCTGATGCTGGCTATTGGCAACAGTTTCTCTCTACGTGGTCCTCCACAGAGAGCTGCTTATGTGCTTTCACTAGATGATGGCTAGGTTCTCCAAAGCGAGTGATCCAAAAAGAGAATAAGCCAGGCAGAAGCTATTCTTTTTGTCACCTATTCTGGGAAGTCACATACCATCATTTTTGCCACATTCTGTTTGTGAGAAGTGAGTCACTAAATCTGGCTCACAAGAAGAGGAAAATTAGGTCCCATTTTTTTTTCAAGGAAAGAATGTCAAAGCATTTTAAAAGTCACAATGAGCTAAGCATCTACCTGAAGAGGTAAGAAAAAAAAATAAACAGCAAAAATAAAGCCCCAGGATATAGAAGAAAAGCAGTTTTAAAAGAGAACAGCAGAAATTAACATAATAGAAAACAGATATGCAATACCCTGCAACGTCTAAATTTGTTTTTTTTTCTAAAAAGCTGACAAAATCGACAAACTTCTAGTTAAACTGAACAAGAAAAAAGAGAGGTGGTACATATAAACAACATGAGAAATAAATAAGAAAGAAGTACAGATGCTACAGAGAATAAAGGGGGCATTGTGAGTATATCCTTTAAAAATAGGATAGGGAGTTCCTGTTGTGGCTCAGCTGGTTACAAACCTGACTCGCATCCATGAGGATGCAGGTTTGATCTCTGGCCTCACTCGGTGGGCTAAGGATCTGGAGTTGCTGTGAGCTCTGGTGCTGTGTAGGTCATAGACGTGACTCCAATCCCACTTTGCTATGGCTGTGGCATAGACTGGCAGCTGCAGCTATGATTCAAACCCTAGCCTAGAAACGCCCGTATGCCGCAGGTGTGGCCCTAAGAAAAAAACAACAAAAAAAAGAGAATAGTATATATAACTTTATGCCACCAATTTTTAAAACATAAATAAAGTGGATACATTTCTAGATAACGGTAACTTACTGAAGCTGACTTAGGAAATAGAAAAACTGAACAATTCTATAACAATTAAAAAATTCAAGACAGTAGTTTAAAATCCTCCCTCAAAAAGAACATCAAGTTAAGACGGTTTTATAGGCAAGGTCTGCCAAATAGAAAAAAACACAAGCAATTCTAGTCTTATTAAACAAACTATTCAAGATTACAGAAAAGCGAAAAAGAAGAGGTGGCAATACTTTCTAACTCCTTTTCTGAAGCAAGAATAACCTTACAGCAAAAACTAAAAATGTCAGTGCAAAACAGGAAAATTACAGGCCAAATGCACTCAACACAGATCTGAACATTCGTTAAGACATTAGCAAGGCAAATCAAAAGCAAATTTCTATAAATGAGTAACAAACAGAAAGTGTTCACAGCAGCACTGTTAATAACAAATAATGGAAACACCCAAATGCCTATCAACAGTAAAATGGATACTAGAAATTATGGCACATTAACATAAAGGAATGTATTCGGCAATGAAAACCAATGATATACAGCTACAAGCAATAACAGGGGTGAGTCACTGGAATACAATATTGAAAAAAAGAAACCACGAAAGATGTAATGAATTTCCACAAGACAAAGTCTAAAAACATGGAAAATGATTAAACACATGTGATAAAGTTCCCAAGTCCAGGATGGTGCGCTCTCGAAGGGAAAAGAAGGTAATAGGATCGGGAGAAACATCTAAGAAAATAACAGAAGTAATGGTAATTAATGTTCTTTACACCTTCTGCAAGCTTCTTAGGCATTCTTTTACAGCTACTCAGTATTTCATTTAAAAATCTCAAAACAATAAATAGAATAATAGCTCCCAGTACAGTTCTCTTCCACCTCATATGCTCTAAATTTGTTCACAGTGCATGCAGGGAGGACTGTGGTTCACCATTCCGTAACAATAGGTGAGAATTTTCTCCAAGCTCTTCTGAATGCTGATTTTTAGAAGGAATCAAAAATATATGCCAAATAGAGTACTTTCATAATGTTGATTATCTAGCCACATATTAAAACAGCCATACCATTTGCTCTGTCATTTTAATAAGTATGGGTCAATCTTAACCATATTCCATGGCAAGTGAAAAAAAAACTTGTAAGCTAGTCAAGCTTTCAGTCATGATAACATCAAAAGCTGTCCCATGATTTTGGTATGTACCCAATCCAAATAGCATAGACAAAAAAAAAAAAAGTTTGCTTGAATTCACTTCAGCTTTGGTTGTATAATCTTTTTTTAAAAAAATTATTGCTCCAATGTGTCACTCTTTACCATAATAACACAACTTTTAGACTTTTATACCAAAATAACTACTGGGTTCATTGACAGGAGGGGGGAAGGTGGCAGGAATCTGTGGTTTTACTGAAACTATAGCATGTGTTTGACAAGCGAAGCAGTTCCATGGCAACAGAGCTTTAGACAACAAATGAACCTAAGACTATAAATGTACCGGTGGTGATAAATGCTAAATGGCTGAGAAAAACCAATTCTGTTTATTTTGGTCTCTGATGGAGACCTGTTCTTTCAGGTCCAACTCTCAGATTGTTTGGGGAGCTTTAAGTAATTTAAATAAATCCATGAGTAAAAATAATATTAATAAAACCTGTTTAGATCTATAATTTCAGCTTTTTATTTCATCTTTACTGAGGTGTAGCTGACATATAAAATTACAAAATTTTAAAATGTACATCATGGTGACTTGATGCATGACTCCACCGTGAAGGGATTCCACCCATTTTGGTAATTAACACACCCATCACCTCACGCATCTGTCCTTTTTCTTTGCAGGGGTGAGAACATTTCAGTCCTGCTCTTTTAGCAAATTTCAGTTACACAATACAGTGTTATCACTACAGTCACCATGTTTTACATTAAATCCTCAGACCTTATTCATCTTACAATTGAAACTCTGTGCCCTATTACCAACCTCTTCCTTATTGTCCCCACCCCTCAGTCCTGGCAACCACTTTTTACTCTGTTTCTATCTGTTTGAGTATATATGTATTTTTTTTTACATTTCACATATGAGTGATACTATGCAGCATTTTTCTTTCTCTGGCTTATTTTGAATATATTAAAGTTTTCCAATTCATGTCCTCACAAGCAGTATAATCTTCCTTTACAAATCAGTTTTAATTTAAATGGTACGAAACCATATATGGTTTGCATCTTAGACTACAGAAAATTTAACCAGTAGGCAGTTACATTATCAAATATTTTACCTTCAGAGCATCTCGAAACTAAAAAAATATAGTCATGTTAAGCTGGTGGACAAAATACCAAGTTACACTCAGATGGTGCTGTTTATCAAGAAACCAGACCTCAGAGGACCTCCAGTGAATGTCTACAGGTTTGCTTCACTTTGGATCTTGCAAATATATCAAAAGAGTAATATGATTTAACAGCAGTGTGTTTGAAACGATAGAGAGATGAAAAAGTCTTTTAAAAAGGCTTGTTGAAAAACCTGCTATGTATAACTAAAACAGATGTCAAGGACTAGGAGTCAGGACAACTGGTCTTTTCTATCAACTAGCAAGTTAGTATTTGAGCCTTACCATAAATAAACTGTGAGGGGATGGAATAGGTGACCACTAAGATCCTTTCCAAATTTAGAGTTTTATGAACAGTAAATAGGATCAGAGAGGGGAAAGTTATAACTTTAGAAAAAAATGACCTATTCACACATGTTACGTATTTATAATGTGTTGAGTATTACCCGCATGAGGCAAAGAGCACACATTAATTTCAAGGACAGAGTAGTCTCCAAGCAGAGAGAATCCTTTAAAAAGAATGTTTGGGACAGTCCTATGAAAACTAGAAATTAATATCTAGTTATTTATTAAACAGTACTTAAACATTTTTGTTTATAATGCATAGATGTTTTAATGCATTGAATCAAAAGTACATTATGAAAAATATTTATAAGTAAAAGTATCCAGAGGAATATTTACAAAAATTTTACTTTTATCTAATTCCAGTCAAACATTATTCATTTGTAGTAAAGTGTCTAAAAGAACCCACACACAATTAGTTTTCTAATTCACAGATATGTGTGTTATAAATACAAGCATGTGCCACAAATTCAGAAATGTGTTTTCATATATTACAAAATGAAATTCATTGTATACTTTCAGTTAAAATCTATTGATGCCCACATCAGAAACTCAGTCCCTCCAGTAATAAACTTGTTTCCTAAGTTATAAAGGGTGCTCAAATAAACACACCAAAAAGAATTTGCTCCAGCTAATTTGAATCCTAAGACCCTTTTCTGTTTCAAAATTCAATTTAACTCAGCAGCATTAATCGAACACCTAAAATGCTCAAGTGTCAAAATCCAATCTCATGAAGGCATTTGATTTGACATGGGCTTTCTGGGATAAGAGCTCAAGGTATACAACCTTGACCACAACCAGTTCCAAAGCTCCATCACCTTTCTAGCTCCACATCAGCTTCACTCTATCACAAACACCCTTGGAGGACATCATCGCCGCAGGTGACTGAACTAGTCCAAGTTAAGGCAGAAGTTTGCAAAGTGTCTCTATATGATTGCATTCTCTTCATCAGGAAAGAGGTACTTTTCTTTTCTTCTTTTTTTCCTTTTTTCTTTCTTTTCTTTTTTTTTGTCTTTTTAGGGTCATAACCGCAGCATGTGGAGGTTCCCAGGCTAAGGGCTGAATCGGAGCTACAGCTGTCGGCCTACACCACAGCCACAGCAATGTCAGATCCGAGCCACATCTGCGACCTACACACAGCTCCTGGCAACACCGGATCCTTAACCCACTGAGTGAGGCCAGGGATCGAACCCGCAACCTCATGGTTCCTAGTTGGGTTCATTTCCGCTGTGCCACAATGGGAACTCTGAGACAGTTTTCTTTTACACTATCTTTTTCAATGCATGTGCCCTCATGCTTCCCAGATATTCTACTGTGCCCTTTTTCTTAGTATTCCTGATAATGAGGACACTGAGTTTGCTCAGTGGCAGTCCCAGCTGTCCTTCAAGCTAGCAGAGTACTGTTGAACGAAATATGGCCAGCATTCTATCTCCGATCCAGAATCACCTTCTTCCAGAGATGGCTACCATCAGCGAATTCCTTTGTTCTTCAAACACTTTGTGCTTTTGTATTTACAATTCTTTTTCTCCCTCGTGTCAATGTGTTTATGAATCAGGTGAAACCACATTTATCATTGTCATATCTAAAATCACGCTTAAATTCTGAAATCAGCTTTCCTTTCATCCTAAGTGATTAATTCAGTAGTGTCTTTGAATCAACTTATGAAACACAGGATATCTGTCTGAGCAATACAGACGGATATAAAGACTGATATAAGATTTCCCTTCAGGAGCCTGCACTTGAGTTAGAGAAACAGGACAACTGGACATGAAGATGAACAATGAAAGGCAGAGCGTGGTAAGCATCCAATCAATGGAACAGATAATAGGCACTAGTGAAGTATCTCCATGGCCTTCATGGTGGGGGTCAGCCTGAACTGTTCTTAAACAAGAGAAAATGTGAATAGGCGAGGAGTGGGTGTTTCGTGTTTCATATGAAAAAGCCAAAGATATCTAAGTAAAACTTTTATTAAAGGCAACTGAGAGGACTGTACCCTGCCAATCCCTGACCGTTGTCAGGTGCTCAGATGCTGAGTTCTTCACTCTCAAAAAAAAAAAAAAAAAAGCAGGTGGGGGGTAAGACAAGCAAGACTGAGGGAAAGGAGGCTTGTGCTTGAGAACAGGAGGAAATCAGGCACAAAGCCAGTCTCTTTGGAATGAAGTATTTCATCGTTTCAACACTAGCAGGGCCACTGAAGGGTTTTAATCAAAAATTGTTTTGAGATGATTTACCTGACTGTTTCACATAGAAGGAGGAGGAGGTGGCAGTAATTGGGACAAGTAAGGTCAACTAAAAGCCTCTGGGAATGGTTTTTATAGGAGTCTCAAAGCAGGTCGATAGCAATAAACTGGAAATAAAATACAGAGGAGACATGGGCAGTGGAGTAGTTGTCTTCTATGAAGAGCGTGAGTCAGTGAGCCCAGCTGAGTGACTGGACTTCACAAGGGCTTTGAATTCCTAAGGAACATATTGCTTAAATATTCAACAGCAAAATCACCACTCCAGGTAGTGAGTGAAGTTAGGACTTAACACAAAAGCGCCAACCTATTTTAAGTTACTGTTTACAGATTTTGCTTACAAACATCTCTGAGATGAACACTCCCGTGATTCTTCCCACATGGGAATATTTGCAGCTATACCCAAGGAAGGAGGTTGAATGTATTTGCAGAGCCTGTGCCTGGTGCCCTGCCCTCAGCGAACTGCCGAGCCTCTGCCTTCGAGGGGCTCCCAAAGTTATTCGGGGCTTTGATGAGCACACACAGGCTGCCGACTTCCCACCTGTGTCTGCGTTCCAGGCTGGCCTCCTGCTCTCCAGCCTCGTCCAGGCATCTGTCTACGAGACCCCTTCATCTGGATGTGCCGAGACTTCTCCAGCTTAATGTCTGCAACACTGAGCACATGACCCCCTTTCCCTGGAGCCTGCTCCTCTTCACACAACGTTCCCATCTCAGAGAATGGCAGAAACCTGGCACTCTCCCTTGGGTTCTCCCATTGCCTCAAAGGATCTATCCTTAAGTTCTGCTCATTTTACTTCCTGTCACCTCTTCCGGACAAGTTGCTACCACCTGTTGTAGCTTCATACACAAGCTCTTGGTATCCCAGCATGCTGCCCAACCATCCACAGAGGCCGGGGTGACCTTTCTAAAATGAAAATACGACCAAGTTGCTTCTCTGCTTTATTGGCTTTCTATTGATGCTAGAATAAAGTGCAAAGCCCTTAAAAAGCTTCACAAAGCCCTTTATAGTCTGGATCTAGCCCATCTCCCCGTCCTCACTTGGCTCCTCTCTAAGCATCAACCACATGAAATTCTTTTAGTTCCTTTAATGGTCCATGCTCTAACTCTGTTCCAGGCCCCAACAAATCTTATTCCTTCTTCCAGGAACACTTTTTCCTCTTTCTGCAAATTCTTAATGCCAAGGAATGATTATCCTGAGCTGGAAGGACGGCTAAGGATGCTAATGATCATCATCACATGTGTACAGTCCTTGATGTATGTTAATAGTTTTATCTATATCCCGATAACTACAGGGACCATAGTTTGCAAACTACAATTCTGAACAGGACTGAATTGTGAACAATAGGACCACTTTAGAACATCTTGGCTTTATATAAGTCCCATTTTTTTGTAGCAGTGGACATTTGGAACTTTGGGCTTCCCCCATCGGGGACAAGGGGCTGCAGTAAGATTCCAAAAGGACAGAGGACAGCAGCCGTTCTAGGCACACGTGACATGAGGGAACTGAGGTCAGGCCACCCCAAGCTGTGCCACCTAATCACGAGGATTATTTTGAGGAAGACTCAGAAAGAGCCCCTGAACTTCCCCTTTACTTCTTAAAAGAATTTAAGGTAGGAGGGCTGTCCCAGGAAAAAGCTATTACCATACCATACCATACCATACCATACCATACCATACCATACCATTAACTAGAATAAAGTATTAGGTGTGGTAGACAGGGAGGAACCTAGCAAAGCCCTGTGATCAAAGTCTTCTTGGTGTCATATTGTCTTTGGATGGCCCAACAAACATTTCTTCACCAAACATTACCTCTTCCCATATCCCCTTGAAGTTCTGACCCCCACCTCCCTCTCCTTAGTCCAGAATATATATATAAACCTCACCTTGCCTTGCTCTTCATACTTGGGTGAATGTAATAACTTTGATTTTCTCTTGCTAATCTGCCACATGTCATTTTAACTGCCAGCCAAAAGAACTAAGAGGGAAAAGGGGAAATCCCCCCACCCCAAGACATAATGGGCTTGAGATTTAGTCTAGTGTGTTGGAGTGAGATGTTCTGCTAAGAATCAATCTCGTGGAGTTTTCTTATGCCTGCTCAATGAAGAGGTGTCAAAAACAACGTGTGTGCCCCCTCAAGCGTGCACACACACACAGACATCCGTCTATGCTCCTTAGGAGTATAAACAGTCCTTGAAGCATCCAGCAGAAGCTCTATCTCTTAAAGGAAGGAGGGGCAGAAAGCCCGTGACTTGCCTTACCTACCTTAGGATATAGCCTTACTGTCCAAGATTGCAAGGTGCAATCATGGCCTTTGTCAAGGTTAAATAGGAAACAAATCCATGCCATAAGGAGGAATAGCAGTGATTCTGGATTCAGAAAAAATGGACATGGATACCTAGACTGATTTGAACCAAGAACTCCCAGGGCAAGTGGTCTGGGCTGTGTGGTGTGACTTGAGCACTGCAGGAGGTACTCTGATGAGGCAGAATAATAACTCAGGTAGTCAGTGGAGGAGCAAGGGCTTCAACGAATTCTTTGATGTGGCTATTGATTAACATTTGTGGCTTAATGGCTCCAGGGAGTAACATCCCCACAGGCCTTGTTTACTATAGGGAGTGTATCTCCACTCAGATGGATTAACCCCTAACCCTCTGTGACTCAGTTTATGGAAAGAAAAGGTCAAAGGAACCATGAGATTTATGGGACATTTCCACCCCTAAATCCCCTATTGGACAAGGACTAATAGAGGTAATTGGGCAAGGCCAATGGGAGAAAACCACATCTGTCTGGACCCCGTGTTGGTAGCCCCATGTCTTTAAGGGATAAAAACCCCGATAAGACAACAGAGAGCAAGGGCTCTTTTCCCTCCTTCCCAGCTGTCCTGGGAGCTATTTGCTTTCCTGTAATAAAGACTTTGCTCGCTTGCTGCCGGTGTGTGTGTTCTCAAAGTTCATTCTTCGGCTACATGAACAAGAACCCGGATTCCAGTAACATCTTTCTGGCATCACTGAGAACCCCAAGTGACAGAAATCCTTGGCAGAACTGACCACAAAGGCAATGAAACGATCTTCCCTCAACAATACCTTGAGGGCATTATACTAAGTGAAATAAGTCAGACAGAGAAAGACAAATATTATATGATCTCACTCATATGTGGAATCTTTAAAAACTGAACTCAGAGAGAGAACATATTGGTTGTTTCCGGTTTGGGGGTGGGTGGTGGGGATTGATTAAAGAGATCCAAACGTACAAACTTCCAGTTGTAAGATTAAGTCATAAGATATAACCTAGAGATGGTGACTACAGTTAACAATACTGTATTGTATATGAAAATTTGCTAAGAGACTAGATCTTGAGCAATCTCATCACAAGAAAAAAAGTTGTCAACTATGTGGAGGTGATATATTTTAACTAAACTTATCATGCTGATTGTTTTGCAGTGATTGTATATTAAATCATTATGTTGTATACCTTAAACTCATACAATGTTTATGTCAATTATAGCTCAGTAAAATGGGGGGGGGATCCCTGAGGACCTGTGACTGGATGAAGTAATAGTCGCCCAGCATCAGCTGCTAGAGTGTCTCAAACTTTGTTCTCAACAGCGATGCGTGCTGGCCCGAGAGCCAGTGGGGCAATGACACAGCCAGTCAGCCCAGACTCTGCTCACTTCCGGTGGAAGTAAGCAGGCTTTCCGCAGCCCCCTCATAGTTTTTGGTCCCCATCACAGCACTCAGTTTACACATTTTTCTAAACGCTTCTGGTAATTATGTAAAAAAAATAATGGTTAACTGGGAGTTTGTAAAACCTCTTACTGGTTTATTCAAGATCTTACAGTGAATAACAGGTAGAGACAGAAACAAACAAAAAGTGACTCAGTAAAGATAAGCGGTGTATTCTGCCATCAAAAACAAAGAAAAAGAAGTGAGAAAGGAAAAGACAAGAAGGAGAAAGAAGCGTCACTGGCCCATAACAGTCAGGGACTGTGTCCTACAATGTTTTGAAGGTCTCTGGTTCTGACTGGAGCCACTGGAAGTTATGCCAAATCACATTAGGTCTGCATAAAGCCTCAGTGAGGTTTCTGGATAGGGGAATGTGACACAGAACCAGGACAATGTGACCAGACCCCATTATCTCAGTGCCTCTGATAACGTACTGGAGAGCAGAATGGGGTTTTGAATCGACTGAAATCTTCCATAAATGGACTCTAAATGCAGGGTACATAGCTTCCCAAAACTCCCCAGAGAAATTCCTATTAAGTACATGGAAGGGGGGAATGAAGCCAGTCCCATCTGGCTGGGTAGAGAACATTCTCTGCTTAATGAAACTTCATGGTTCCTGTGTTTAGTGCCAACTGCATGCTCATACTAGACCAAGGCCCTGCACACAGAGGTGTAAGTGTATTGAAAAATGAGTTAGATGTTGCAAGCAGTTCTGGGCCATTCTTGGTTTCCAAAACATCAAAACCTCAAGGCAAGATGTTAATAAGGATATCATTTTTTTTAAGTCCCTAACAAGTTATGAACCTATATTATAACAAACATCACTAAGGGTTGCTATAGCAAAACAGAGTGACATTATTTTTTTCCATTAGCTTATCACTATACAAGCTAAAATCAAGAACAGACTGAGATGCATCACTTCTGACTTCTGCTCTGAGGGACTGATACTGTCAGGGAAACCTCAGAACTTTAAGTGTGTGATGACATTACCCTTATTAGGAAAATAAAAGCACAGCTGGATGAGGTGACTCAACTCAAATGTCACCTGCCTAGAGGGGCCTCCCCCCCGCAAGCCTTCTCCCTTCTTCCCTATGTAGTAACCACCAGTTACTCTGTAACATGCAGCTTGGATAACTACCAAGTTATCTTGTGGATTTTTGCTGGTGTTTCTCCCTCCTCCCTGCCTGAATGTAGACCCCAGAGAGAGGAAATTTGCATGGTTCATTAATTACTCTGTTCATAACACCTTTAGAAGCTGGCATAGAGTAAGTCCCCAGTAATATTTAACTGGTTACCTTGCCAACTGCCAAATGACAAAGAGCTCAATTATCAGTAACCGAAAGCTTTATAGAGTCCCAGTATTCACCTCAGTTTATCAAAAACTTCACATACGGGGATGAGGAGTCTTTTAATTACAGATCTAATATTAATTAAATCTGTATATAGAGGCAACATGGTCTGAAGCAATGCTGCTCCAATCGTGGTCCATGAACCAACAGCACCAACATCCCTTGGAGGTTTGTTAGAAAAGACAAATCGGGGCCCCATCATAATACATACATACATACATACATACACACATACATACATACAAAGATATACAGTGAATCAGTATATCTGAAGGCTGTTCAGCAAGTTTTCCAGCGATTCTTATGTACCCTAAAGTTTTGAGTAACTGTTATTCAGAAATCAAGGTGAGAACAAACAAGAACTGTCATAAGGAGTAGGATTTTACCAGGGACAGTGGGCGCAATCTTACTGTCATTTAGGTTTTTTAAAAATCAGGAAAGAGGAGGAGGCGTTGTACACAAAATTACATGCATGAATAATATGGTGCTATGCCTACGTATGCCATCAGATACCTGCTCTGATTCCTGCATCACCGAGGCTTCCCTGCCCTGACTAAACAACCAGCAAGCTGCCCATCCTCCTTGTGTACAAAACTCACTTTGCTTGGTCTCCCTCTCCTTTCCTGGGGCAGCTCCACCTGTGGCTCTTTCTAGGAATCATTCTGACAGATGACCGGACAGAGGAGCTTGGCACGGGCAGCCCCGCTGAGGACCTGAGGGCGGCTGTGACTTACCGTGATTGAGGCGTCTGATGCAGTCCCTCAGGAGAGCGCTGAACTTCTTCTGCTCGGCAGCCTCCTGGAAGCAGAAGTAGCCGTGTCTGAGGAAGGGCTGCCACAGGTACACCGGGAATTCCTTGGGCAGGGCCACAAAGGGCTGCGTGTTCTCCTTCTCACCGGTCGCTGAAGAGACGTGAAAAACACAAAGCTGTTTTAAGACATGCGTCTATTATTTAAAACACTTATTTCAGGCTGTGAAGGTTTATTTCAGGCTCTGGGCATGGAAAGGTGGTGTGAGATGTCCTCAGAGCACGGGGAAAAGGAGTTTCAGGTTCCTCCTGAAACCCTCCGCCAGCTTCACCTGTTTCGCTCCACCAGGCGGCTCACCACCTATCCACAGGGACAGCCAAGGCCATCAGCCAACCCATCTCAACTTCCTTACTTGGAATGACCCACAAACAGAGCTCATTCTGCCCTGCTGGCCCTGGGCAGCTGTGCCTACCTGCCGGGCACTCACCCTATTGTTCCCCAGGTTCCCTTTCCACCAGGTGTGCTCTCTGCCCTGCACGCTCCCCTCATCCCTGTCATTGCATTTACTGCCTGGATGCCCTCAGCCTCTGTCTCACCCTGGTCGTGGTTCTGCCCCATCTGTCCCTAAACCAAATCACTTGTTTTCATCCTGACTACCTGGCCTATGACTTCTTTATTATCCGTCATTTCCACTTGATCCTAAACACCTGTTGCTGCCAGTTACCCCTTCTTTTGAAAACATTCTATTCCCTTTGCTTCCAGGGACACCTTTCTTTTGGTGTTCTCTGTGCTTTTCAAAAACTGTCAGATGAATGGATTAAGAAGATGTGGTACATATATATAATGAAACACTGTTCTGCCATAAAAAAGGACAAAATAATGCCATTTGCAGCAATACGGATGCAACTGAAGATTCTCATACTAAGTAAGTCAGAAAGAGAAAGACAAACATCATACAATATCACCTATATGTGAAATCTAAAATATGCCAAAAATGATCCTATCTGCAAAAGAGAGACAGATCACGGCCATGGAGAGTAGTCTTGTGGTTGCCGGGGGAGAGTGGGGGAGTGGGATGGACAGGGAGTTTGGGGTTGGTGGAAGCAAATTGTTACATTTGAAATGGATGGGCAATGGAGTCTACTGTATAGCACAGGAACTGTGTATGAATGGGTCATTTTGCTGTATAACAGAAACAGAAACATTGTAAAACAACTATATTTTAATAAAAAATTAAAAAATTTTAAAAACCTGTTTCTTTTCTGTCACCTTTATTGGTCCCTCTGCCCCTTCACTCCATCTCGCTCTTTAAGTATTGGTGTTCTACCCTGGGGGTTTTGCTCCACTCTCCTCTCTGCTCTCCCAAGATGTCATTATCCAACCCATGACTTTGCATATGTTTCTGCAATTCATATTTCCTTTTCTTCCTTTCCTTCAATCATGCTTTTGCATAGAAAACTCTCATTCATTCTTCAAAAGTCAGTTCAAAAGCCGTCTCCTCTAGAGTACCGTTGTTGGCACCACCCTCCGTCTCCAGAGACAGAGTTGGGTGCTCCCTACCTTGTTCTCCCCAAATGTTGTAATGATCTGTTTGAGGGATGTAGAGTGAGGGGTGTAGAGTGAGATAAGCCTCCTGTTCAATTGATTCTCCTCGGAAAGCAGAACCACTGGCCTGGAGCTCCTGACAATGGAGGCTCCATCTCACATGTCTTTGTAGTCTCAGGCCATAGCAGAGCTGTAGAACCAGTAGATGTTCTGCCATAGTTTGTTGAGTGAATAAATGTACTATGTTGTCCTAGAAAATTTAAAAGCCTTAAACAATGAGACTTTGAGCACTTCCCTCAAAATCAATTCCAAGAAACTCCTGTTAACGATAGTATTATTCAGATCCCCATCTAAACATTATTTCTCTGCATGTATTCCAATTCTATGATATTACACTCAGTTAAATAAACCCCAGCTTGGGAGTTCCTTTCGTGGCTCAGTGCTTAAGGAATCTGACTAGGAACCATGAGGTTGCAGGTTCGATCCCCGGCCTTGCTCAGTGGGTTAAGGATCCGGCGTTGCCGTGAGCTGTGGTGTAGGTTGCAGACACGGCTCGGATCCCACGTTGCTGTGGCTGTGGCGAAGGCTGGCAGCTACAATTCCTGTTAGACCCCTAGCCTGGGAACCTCCATATACCGCAGATGCAGCTCTAGATAAAGGCAAAAAGACAAAATAAAATAAAATAAAATAAAATAAAATAAAATAAAATAAAATAAAATAAACCCCAGCTTATTTCTAGAGTCATGGAGAACAAGCAGGAAAAAAAAATCAGTTCTGTGCTCCCTGCCTACATGATGGCCACCAATCACAAGGAAAGCAAGGGAAGAAGGACCCAGTAAGAGGCAACTGAAAGCACTGGGTATACCAAGAAATGGGTCATAACCATAAGGAAGGTTCCAGAACTGAGTCTTGCTACTGACAAATGTGTAAATCAAAATTGGTTTAGATAAATAATAGACTTCCTGTAAATCAACTATACTTTAATAAAAACATTTTAATAAAACTAAAAAAAAAAGAATAGATTTCCTGGGATACACATGGGAGTTCCACTTCCAAAGGCAACAGAGTTGAAGCACCAGGAGCACCCAGTTTGGTGCCTCAGTCCCTAGCAAAATACCTGGTACATGATAACATAAGAATCTAATAAAAAATGACACAAAAGACCTTATTCATAAAACAAACAGAAAAAAAAAACCTCACAGGTTTCAAAATCAAACTTAGGGTTAACAAAGGGGAAAGTGGGGGGGTATAAACTGGGAGGATGGAATTAACATATATACACTACTATATATAAAACAGATAACTAACAAGGACCTACTGTAGAGCACAGAGAGGTCTACTCAATGTCCTATAATAACCTACATGGAAAAAAAGAATGGATATATGTATACGTATAACTGATTCACTTTGCTGTAAACCTGAAGCTAATACAATAATGTAAATCATCTATACCCAATATAATTTTTAAAAGGAATGAATCAACATATGGATGACAACAAATGAATAAATAATTGAATGCTGCAGCAGAGACCTCTAGTTATAAGACATTTTTAAATCCTCTCCTCTTGCTCAGTAATAAAATCCCTGATTTTTAGTTTAGCAAGTGCCTGCATAGAATAAAGACAACATTTCCAGCCTCCACTGCAGTCTGGTGTGCCACAGCCACTAAGTTTTGGCCAATGAGATGTAAACTGAAGCAGCAGTGAGACTTCCTGGAAGTATCCTTAAAGAGAGGGAATGTGCCTGCCTCCTCAGCTTTTCCCCTTCCTCCTGTCTGAAATGAGAGATGAAAGAAAGAAAGAAAGAAAGAAAGGAAGGAAGGAAGGAAGGAAGGAAGGAAGGAAGGAAGGAAGGAAGGAAGGAAGGAAGGAAGAGAGAGAGAGAAAGAAAGAAAGAAGGAAAGAAAGAAAGAAAGACCAGACAAGTGAATTTTAGCAAAACATGAGGCTATTTTTGATACATCAGCTTAGCACACTGCTGTGTAAGGAGACGTTTATTGATAAACCTTCAGAGTTTTTTCTCAAGTGACGTTATTCCTCCCATCTTTATTGTGATTTTATTCTTTCCAATAAAATTAGAATTACACAGCCAGTCTTCCTCTTCACACGGTTTTGTGAAAAAACTGCCCTTGCCCTTTCCAAGATGTCACAATTTTGTATAAACAATTGAAAGCAAAGTTCACCCTTTACATTTAAAAGCTTTGTCAAGCACCATAAAATTCATTCCTATTAGCCTCTAGTTACTAGTCACTTAACCTTTTACAACAATTTTCCAGATGCCATTAGTCTGCATTTTTTCTGAGTTGAGTACAAGGATATTACAAATGATCTACTGTAGAATATTCTATTTTTAAAACTCAGATGGCCACACCATACAATTTAAAAAGTCATTGAAGTGCCCTAGTCTGAAACCCTGGGTCAAGTGGCACTAGTCACACAGGCCTTGTGTTTTCTAGTCGCTTTCATTCCTTCTGATATGATTTCATCAATAAATCAATAAACATAATGCCTGTTCTGATTTCATTGGAAAGTTCTTTTGAAAGGGTCCTAAAGAATCAACATATTGGTATCCCCATTTCTAGCAGCAGCTCCAGAGCCAAATGACATATAAGTAGATGTTGAAAGAAAATACAATAACATGTACAGTGCACATAAAATGTTGCTTTAGCTTGAATTACTTAGTAATAGTTTGTTAATCTAGGTTTATGGTCCATATGCTAATCCTATAATAGCGTTATTAAAAACTTTACGCTAAGCATTTTGCACTGAAATAACAATTGATAAAATGATTATGTTTTCCTCCATAAATTCCAGTGAAATGATCATACCTATTACTAAGAATCAGGGCTCTCTTCAAGAAACTAAGTAATTATGGTGCAGTATTATTTACACAAAGGCAGACAGAGTTATTACATTATCCACAGTTCATAAATCTTTATGAAACGCTCCATTTGTTCTGTATATTATCCATCACTCTCTCTACATGGAAAAAAGTGAAACGAATGAGAATTAAAGTATGTTACAGCTGGCAAGATCCTTCCAGATTTTCAATTTCAAAGCCCCAAAGTTGGGGGAAACAGAAATCAGAGAGATTCAGCAACAGCTAGGGTAAATACTTGGTAAGTGTCACAGATAGAACTAGATAAAAATCCCATCTCCAAATTCTTAGTTCAACGCTCTTTCCATGGGAGCATTCAGCTGTTATTTACAGATATACTAATTAATACAATGGTTTTTTAGGCAGTAGCTATTGAGTTACTGTAACGCTTGCTAGAAGTACTTTGTTAATTGATGATATTTTATTGCGTATCATCCTAAAATATGAGAAGCAATATTCTCTGACAGGTCTGAGCTTGCTTACTAAAAGATAGGATTATACATTTCATAGACTAGGCCCTACATATTTATTTCTGCTGTCCTGAGTAAAGCTTGCAATATATTCCAAAGCCGCAGGATGCCTGACCAATGGTACATTTTCTATGTGCTAATGCACAGACTGACTTGTGTATTACCAAATGTGATTTAAAGTGACAGAAGTAACAAAACGTTTACCTGAATTAGAGAAATTGCATCTTCCATTTGCCTATGGAGAATATGTTTCTAGGGTTTCTCAACCTTGGCAACTAAGGATATTTAATGCCAGAGCATCTTCATGTCAGGGGCTGTCCTGTGCAATTCAGGACATTTAGCGAGCATCACTGGCCTCTACTTACTAAATGCTTATAGCACCATCCTTCCAAGTTGTGACAACTAAAAATGCCTCCAGACACAGCTAAATGTCCCCGTAGAGTGAAATCCCCTCCACTACTGAGAAGTACTGGTCAGTTAAAAAAACCACGTTTAGGAATTGTCTTGGGGAAGAATGCTCAGCAACTCACCAATAGGGTCTGGGAAATGCCGATCAGATAATAAATTGTATTCATCTTCTGAGGTTAACACCTTGGCACCAGCTGGAAGAATTCGACATTTAGGGGGCGCTCCTTTCTGATAGGCCTAGGAAAGGAAAGGAAAGGCATAAATAAGTGTACTCTTTCCTCATCTGGATTTCTGGATTTTTGGAAAATATCTGGAATATTAGAAATAAACAGACCCAGACACATACACTCAGTGATGGAAATTGCCACACTACCATTGAGTAAGAGCCATTTATTCAAAAATGCTTTTTTGCACCAGAAGCCTCTGTCCAATCAGAGCGAGGGGCACGACTTGCTGGAGCCCCCAGAGGAAAGGGCTCTTACATGGTCCACTGGCTATATTCTGAGGCACTGATTGGGTCAGCGGTGATCACATGACCTCATCCTATCCAATCCGGGTGAGCTTCAGGCCTTGCCCAGCTGACTGGAGAGCCTCAGCTCTGCCAGGAGGAGGAGGTGGTGAGGATGAGACACACCAATGTCCTGTCACTGTGGAGGAGTCTGAAGACTCCTGACAGTGGAGATCAGGGCTGTTAACAAAGCCAGGCCAACGAAGGCAAAGATTTGAGATGGAACAGACAACCGAGTTCTGACAAAACTGAAGCCATGGATCCAACCCTGCCTGAAGCTGGGCCTGAACTGTGGAGATTTCAGGTCAGAAGCCAACCAAGGTCATCCCTTTTTTCTTTATCTTTAAAAAATTTACAGTAGTTGATTCACAATGTTGCATTAGTTTCAGGTGTGCACCAAAGTGATTCAGTTTATATATTCATATATATTGATATATGTATATATAGATATACATTCACTTTTAGATTTTTTTTTACATTGTAGGTTATTACAAGATATTGAATATAGTTCCCTGTGCAATACAGTAGGTAACGGTTGGTTATCTATTTTAGATATAGCAGTGTATATCTCTTAATCTCAAACTCTTAATTTATCCCTCCTCCCATTTCCCCTTTGGGAAATGTAAAAAAAGTCTGCTTTCTATGTCTGTGAGTACATTTCTGTTTTGTAAATCAGTTCATCGGTATCATTTCTTTTTACACCCCACATATAAGTGATATCCTATTATATTTGTCTTTCTTTGTCTGACATACTTCACGTAGTATGATGATCTCTAGTTGCATCCACGTTGCCGCAAATGTCATCATTTAATTCTTTTCTACGAATGAGTAATGTTCAGTCGGGTATATGCACCACATCCGCTTTACCATTGCTCTGTCAATGGGCACTTAGGTGGCTTCCATGTCTGGCTATTGTCGGTGGTGCTGCAGTGAGCACTGGGGTGCGTGCATCTTTTCAAATTACGGTTTTTATTATATGACAAGGAGTGGGACTACTGGGTCATATGGCAGTTTTACTTTTACTTTTTTAAGGAGCCTCCCTACTGTTCTCCATAGTCGCTGCACCAAGTTATATTTGCTCCAACAGTGTAGGAGGGTTTTTTTTTTTTTTTCTCCATACCTTCTCCAGCACTTACTATTTGTAGAGTTTTTGATGATGGCCATTTTAACTGGTGTGAGGTGATATCTCATTGTGGTTTTGATTTGCATTTCTCTAATAATTAGTGATATCGTGCATCTTTTCATGTGCCTGTTGGCCATCTGTATATCTTCTTTGGAGAAACATCTTTTTAGGTCTTCCGCCCATTTTTTGATTGGGTTGTCTGGGTTTTAAATATATAATATGTTATATATATTTTTGAGCTGTATGTGCTATTTGTATATTTTGGAAATTAATCCCTTGTTGGTTGGATAATTTGCAAGTATTTTCCTTATTCTGTAGGTTGTTTTTTTGTTTTGTTTATGGTTTCTTTGCTGTACAAAAGCCTTTAAGTTTGATTAGGTCCCATTTGTTTATTTTTGCTTTTATTTCCTTTAGGAGATGAATCCAAAAAAATATTGCTGAGAGTTATGTCAGTGTTTTCCTGCCTATGTTTTCCTCTAGCAGTTTTATAGTATTCAGTCTTACATTTAGGTCTTTAATCTATTTTGACTTTATTTTTGTATATGATATTAGAAAAAATTCTAAATTCATTCTTTTACATGTAACCGTCCAGTTTTCCCAATACCACTTATTGAAGAGATTGTCTTTTCTGCATTGTATATTCTTGCCTCTTTTATTGAAGACTAATGGACTGTGAGTTTATTTCTGGGCCCTCTATTCTGTTCCATTGATCCATATCTCTGTTTTATGCCAACATCATGCTGTTTTGATAATGTAGTGCTTTTTTTGTTTTGTTTAGCTGAGGTCACGTGACCAGCTCTAAACCAATCACTACATTCAGGGTAGGACTTTACCTGACCTGACATTGGTCACAGCCCCATGTGGAGCCAAGGATGCTGAAAAAAATTGTTTTACATAGTTGCTAGTTGCCAGCAGTACTTTAGTACTTTTACATGATGGTCACAACATGTAAATCAGAGTCCCTAACCTCAGGGAGATTCTCTGTAGATATGTTTCTCAGAGAAGAGGAACATATCTTAGTAACTTCTAGAAATTCTGCACCACACTTACCATTCCAAATGCTAGCACCTGCATCATTCTAATACCTACAAGGATCATGATGCATACAGGCATTTATTGCACAAAATGCTTGGGGACTATGGTACATGTAACTGCAATTATGGTTGCCATGGATTTTTACCAGAAACATAAAAATGTTGCCATGATAAAATATGCTACCACTTTGCTCTCAGACATGAGACTGTTTTGCAGTAAAATAACCTGGGATGTAAGTGTATTATCATGATATTAGAACAAATTCCAGCCAGCAGATAAAAAGTTTTGCTGTTTGGGAAGTGTAAAAGAGCTGCAAAACAGTTGGTTTAAAAGATATACTCACATGGACATACAGATAAGATAAAACAATTATGCATACCTTGTGGGAGGGCTTAAGTCAGGCACATTTGCTAAAAGCAAGGCTAAAAGCATATTGAGAGTTGAGACCATGAAACTTGGGACCCCAAATCTGGAGTGTACTCTTGGAAATAACTGAGATTTTATTGGGGCTGAAAAATCAGAGTAACAGTAACATATTCTGCATCAGTAAAATAGTGACTGAAGAAACACAAACAAAACAAACTCTTGAATACCTAAGAAGGTTGTTTTCATTCTTGTAAGAACTACTAATCAACTGCTCAAGCATCTTAGAACCCAGAGCAGAAGAGAGAAGAATCCTAAGTGATGTGATTCTGAGAAAGCCTAGGAACAGTGTGATTCCAACTGGCCTCAAATCTTAATTGGTTATTTGTGAAAATAGGCCCTAATCTAGGTTTTTATAAACATTATATTATTCGGTCCTCAAAAGAGCATTGTGAATTAGACATTATCTCCATTACATAAACGAGAAAAATGAAGTTCAAAGTTAAATAACTTGCCAATGACCCATTGGTGAGCAGGTGACAAGTCCAGGATTCATACTTAGGTCTCTCCAGCCCCAGTGCAAGTGTACAGGAAGTAGGGAGTGATTACCAAATGACAGCGCTTCATGTTTTCCTGGTACTTAATGTATAACTCTCGGGTGCAATTAAAAATAACACCCTTCTATGATTAAAAATAGTAATTATTAAAACTTTGAGGAATTTCAGCACACTCATGAGCATTGTTTTCCAAGTTAAAGAAAAAGTTGATTACCAAACTTACTGAGCATATCTTAACAACTGGAACAAGTTCACTTGAAAATGATGAGCAAATCAAAGAAAGCAGAACAGTCCATAAAATGCAAGTTGAAGGGGGAAACTTTAAAATAATAAAATAGAAAAAAAACCCTGAAATTTGGTTGAAAATGAAACCTCATTAAGTGCCAAATGTGGTCAAAACCTTAAGAGATCCAAGAGTGAGTTCTATAAGTGTTTCTTCCGCATTACTTAGTTGTCATACCAACAACTGCCCTATATTCAGCTCTGCCAGCACTTGGCCATACACTAAGGGTTTCAGCGCATTCATGTATTTAATCCTCACAACACCATCATGATGAAGCTATTATGCTCACCTTTATACAGATAAGAAGACTGAGATTCAAGGAGATTTTTAATTTACACAAGGATACAGATCTAGTTGCTGGTAAAGGTGTGATTCAAAGTGCATAATATTGACTATTACGCTACACTGGCTGTTCTCAAGCTTCCCTGAGGGGACAGTGTAATGGGTCACACAAAATACGAAGTGATTCATTATTATTATCATTAGAATTTGTACTGTATTGATCATGTGCTTCAGAGAGCAAACCACAGGTTTAATAAAATACTAAAATAGATAAAGCAAAGAAAACATGAGCTTAACTAATGTTGAAAAAAAGACCACCCAAGAAAGGACTTGAGTATTGCCTGACAGTAGGTGTAAAAAGTTTGTATTATATTTTATTTCTCTTTTCAATCAGAAATGAGAAGGAAACACACTGTCAGCCTGAAGCCTCTTTCTGATGGTTTAGCATCACAGGTAATTATTCAGAGTATCTGTAGAGGCTGTTCTAATATTTTTGAACTTAGAATCAAGAGAGCAGAGTTTTAAATGTCACAACCTTCAAACTGTAAAGAGTTAACTGTCCATTTCAAAGGGAGCTTGAGAATCTATGTAGACAGAATATGTGTACAGCAGGATATCTGGAAGGAATCAAGGAGATCATTCAGTCTCAACTCGAGTTTAATAGAGGCCTGACCTCAACTTCAGTTTTCCAGATTCTCTGTCCAGTATTCTTTCCATATCACATTACCTCCCTCAATGGGGAAAGAAAGGGGAGCCAATAAATATTGAATTCCTCTGAGGTGCTAGGAACTTTACATATGTTATCTCATTTTCTCCACGTTCTACGGACAAGGAAAATAATGCGGTAACTAGGAAAAAAAGCTAAAAAAAAAAATTCACAAGTATAATAAAGTATGTAAAATGTTCTAAATGTTTAGAAACCCATGCAAATCCAATGATAATCTTAATAAATAATTCCCCAGCTTCAAAGGAGGCTTAAGAGTGGGAAGACATGGAGATACAGAACAGAGAGGGAGAGATATCAGGGAGGTGAGAGAGACAGACTTCAAGGCCCAGGAATCATAGGAAAGGCTCCTGCACTGGTCGTTCAGTATAACCTCCTATCTTCACACTCACTTGCAATTACTTGTTCAAAGTCTGCCTTGCCCACTAGACTGCAAGCATATGTCTGATCTACTGTTATATGCCTAGGACCTTCTATAACCCAATAAATATCCATTGACTGAAAAGAAGACCTCAGTGAGTGAGTGTTTATTGACTCAGTCAGTCTCAAAGGAGAGGGCCTGCCAGTCAACCCAGCCAACGTTCAAGAACATTACAAGAACCAGTGGAAACATGGAAATATCTTACCTCTTTGTTCTCATAGCTTTCCACAGCAAAATCATTTCTAACCACGACATATCTCTCCTTCCATTTCTTTATGTCCTCAGCAAACTGTGACAGTTCTGCTTCATACAAAATAGTTCCAGGCTCCAGCGGTGGCTTAAAGAAGATGAATGCAATTAACTACCACGACAAAAGATGGCATATCATGCTGCAACTAAATCTACTCTGGGTGCTTCAAGGATTATTTTCAGAGACTATCTTGGGCTGAGTTCCAAGGGAAATTGTTGCTTCCCCTGCCTCTGTCTCTACTACCCTTTTCTACTTTTCCTGACCAAACACAAATACTTGTCTTATGGATATTTCTGTGATTTGCATTCCTTCCGATATGCTACAGGAATAGAAGCATATGGTAGAAGCAATGATAGTAGCAAGATTATGCCTTGCATACATGTGGCACTTAATAAATCCTTGGTAAACTCTGTGGAAGAGAGGGAATGAGGCAGTTAACTCTAAGTTGTGGACATCTCGAGTTCCCACTGTGGCTCAGGGGTTAACGAGCCCGACAAGTGTCCACGAGGACGCAGGTGTGATCCCAGGCCTCATTCAGTGGGGTAAGGATCTGGCATTGTCGTGAGCTGTGGTGTAGGTCGCAGACGTGGCTCAGATCCCATGTTGCTGTGGCTGTGGCACAGGCCGGCGGCTACAGCTCTGATTCAACCCCTAGCCTGGGAGCCCCCATATGCTGCGGGTGCGACCCTAAAAAAAAAAAAAAGACAAAAAAAAAAGGGAAAGTTGTGGACATCTGTCCCAACACCCTGACTATGCCTAAGGGTTAGTTCCTGAAGAATAAGTTACTCCTGTATTTGTCAGACTTCAGGGGCAGCCTTAAGAGTCAGTGCTCAGTGGTTTTCTCAGGGCCAAAACTCTGGGGACCTGGTCTATAAACACTTACCCTACCTCTGTGCCCTTCAAGGAGACCATGCTCGCTCTCTGGTTAAAGAACAAGCAGACGAGTCAGCAAACTTTCATTCTAGCTCTTCTACTTAAAAGTTTGAGGGTTCCCTATATATGTACGTGTAATCAGGTCACCACGCTGTGCAGCTGGAAAAGTGACAGAAATCTGTAAACCAGCTATAATGGAAAAATTTTTTTTAATTTAAAAAAAAGTTTGAGGATTCCTCGCTAGTAATCCTGGTGACATATATGCCGTAGGGAAGTGTCTGTTAGGTATGCAGTTAGGTCTTCCACTGGGCTAACCATGGAAGGCATAATCCCCTCCAGCCTCGGGTATTACCCAAAATAAAGGAACAGGCCTCCAGTCTTTCACATGTCATTGAATTTATATTTGTTATTCAAAAACCATAGTACCTTTAACACAATATTGCAGACCAACTAGACTTCAATTTAAAAAATAAACCGTAGGGAGTTCCTGTCATGGCTCAGTGGTTAACGAATCCAACTAGGAACCATGAGGTTGCAGGTTCGATCCCTGGCCTTGCTCAGTGGGTTAAGGATCTAATGTTGCCGTGAGCTGTGGTATATGTTGCAGATGCAGCTTGGATCCCACATTGCTGTGGCTGTGGTGTAGGCCGGTGGCTGTAGCTCTGATTAGACCCCTAGCCTGGGAACCTCCATATGCCGTGAGTGCGGCCCTAGAAAAGGCAAAAAGACAAAAAAAAAAAAATAATAATAAAAAACCATAGTACCTTTAGTAACTACCTCATCCCTCCACTTTCAGACAAAATTTACATGGACCAAACAAGAAGAGAGATGTGTGCATCTTCTTAAGAATCTGCTAAGGGATGAAATAAATACCCTTACAAATTCCAGGGCTTGGGCAGATAATGAGGCACTCTCCTATCTGGACTCACTAACATGTAAAAGAGGACTTCACTCTTCTCTTTAAATGAGACTGAAACCATATATAAGGTCAACTTTATAGTTCTTACATACAGAACTTCTTTTTTTTATAACGATTTTTATTTTTTCCATTATAGCTGGTTTACAGTGTTCTGTCAGTTTTCTACTGCACAACAAGGTGACCCAGTTACACATACATTTTTTTCCTCATATTATCATGCTCCATCAATGACCAGACATAGTTCCCAGTGCTATAAACTAGGATCTCATTGCTTATCCATTCCAAAGGCATCTATTAACCCCAAATTCCCAAGCCATCCCACCCCCCCCCCTCCCGGCAACCACAAGCTTGTTCTCCATATCCGTGATTTTCTTTTCTGTGGAAGGGTTCATCTGTGCCCTACATTAGATTCCAGACAGAAGTGATATCATATGGTATTTGTCTTTCTCTTTCTGACTTACTTCACTTAGTATGAGAGTTGGTACAACCACTATGGAAAACAATATGGAGGTTCCTTAGAAAACTGCACATACATACAGCATTTCTTAAACCTAGGCCTCTTAAATCAGCTGATACGCTTGTTAAACTGTGGCCTCATCCTGGATGTGTTACCTCACAATCTCTGGGGTGGACCAGAATTTGCATTTTTATCAAACTCCCTAAATTTTGTCAATCACTGTTTTATGGGAATACCAATCAGTCATCCGTACACACTCATGCTGCTAAATCTGTAGATCAATTTAACCTCTTGACAGTATTTGACCCACTTATCACTCCCCTCTTCTGGAAATCTCTTTATTTGCATTCTGGCACATTTCATTTTCCTGACTTTTCTCCTACTCCACATGCTATTTTTTCCTCAGTGCAACTGGCTGGATCTTTCTCCTTTTTCTGATCTCCAAATGTTGGAAGGGCCAGGGTTAGTCATGAAAACTCTCCATTTCTCCTTTCCAGTATGTCCCATGACTTTAATACGAGTTATGAGCCAAGAACACCCAAATTTCTATTCTCTAGCCTCAGCTTCTCCACTGAGCTCCAAATCAGAGCATTCAACTACCTTTTCAGTATTTTCTTCAGTGCATGTCAAATAAGTATCTTTTTTTTTTTCTGTCTTTTGTCTTTTTAGGGCCTCAGCCATGGCATATTTTCCAGGCTAGGGGTTGAACTGGCGCTACAGCCGCCAGCCCACACCACAGCCACAGCAAGTGGGATCCGAGTCACATCTGTGATCCACACCGCAGTTCACAGCAGCACCAGGGTTAATGATTAGCCCACTGACCAAGGCCAGGGATCGAACCTGCGTCCTTATGGATACTAGTCAGGTTTGTTAACCACTGAGCCACAACGGGAACTCCTCAAATAAGTATCTTAAACATAATATGGACAAAAGTGACCTCACGATTCTCATTCACTTCTGACTTTTCTGAGTAAAAGACAGCTCCATGCACATATTTGCTCAGGCTAAACTCCAAGTCATCACTAATTTCTCTCTTCTTCTATTATCTCATACTCAACCCATCAGCTCTCTCAGCTCTGTCTTAAACACATCTTGACTTGGACCACCCTGGTCCAATTTGCCATTGTCCTTTTCTCTTGGACTGCTACAGTGTCTTCCTTGTCAGTTTCTAGTTTCCCCTTGTGTCCTTCCCCATAGTCCACTCCCTACAGAAAGGCCAGAAAGATCACTTAAGATGATGTCACTCTGTTTTTAATACCCTTCAAAGACAACCCTCATTGTAGTCTACAGGTTCTACGGATCTGGTCCCTGTTGGTCACTCTGCATTCCTTTTCCAGCTCTCTGCCCCTGCTTTCAGCACGCTAGCATTCCTGCTGTGTTTCTGACTGCTGCAGGGTTTTTGCAGTTCTGTTCCATGTGCTTGTAACACTCTTCCACAGATACTCACACAGCCTCCTCTCCTACTGCACTCTAGTTTCTGCTTAGATTGTCATCTCTACAGAAGGCTTCTTTGACCATCTTCTCTAAAGTAAGACTCCTGCTTTATTTTACTTTGTAGATTTATTACCTGATATCACCTGATATTCACTTGTTTATTTATTCTGTCTTATATTTGAAATCTTAACAGGAAAGCAGACAATTTGTCTTGCTCTCCAGTTCTTAGAATAGGGCCTGGCACATAGTAACTGTCAATAAATATTTGTTGAGGTTGTGGATAATTATTATAATGAAGCAAAGGAGAAAGAATAAGTTACCAGATTAGAAGATAAAAATCACATTTGACCCTTGATCCAAATAAAAATGCCTATAGTATGAGGCACTGAAATTGACTCTTTTTTTAAAGACTGAACTTCATCACAAGTCAAATTTTCTGACATCAAAGCATCAGTGGGGGGAAAACATGATAAAATTGAAATCATACCAGTTTTCTTTTTATATGGATTATACCATCAGCAAGAAATCATGTCCTAACTTCCAGGCAAATAGTTTGAGCATGAAATTATTTGCGAACAGATTTTTTAAATTGTCACTCAAATTACTATTTATTTCAGAAATATTATGAGTTTTAAACCATTCTTCAATGGGAGAACTGTGGAAACCAAGGCCCACAACTTACCTTAGTCTTCAGAAACTGTGATGTCAGATCTCTTTGCTGTTCTACCTCACTGCGTACGTGATTGCAGAAAGCCACGGAGTACTGGCGACGGTAGTAGGGGCTGAAGTTCTTGATAGCAGCCTCAGTTTTCCCTGGAAAAATATGAAAATTAGAATTTAGAGATGTAGCAGCTGTCACAGAATAGACACAGCTCCATAATTCTATGTAACCCCTCCTAGCTCCCCAACACCTCTGCTTCCTTGGAATTTGTTATTAGCCCACATGTCCTGGGAGCTTTAACACCTGCTGGTATGGCTTTATCTCTTCCTCCCCTTCTGGCATCGTCCCGAGAGACTTTGAGTTCTATCTATCCTGGAACCAACTTTCTTCATTTTATATCCACAACCCACTACCATGGCCATAAACTCAACTATCCTCCTCGTTCTTCTACAAGTACCATTCGGCCTCTTCTTGTTTTCCACTTCAACTGTCTCTTCATTACCCTCTGCCTTCAGTTATTCACCTCCTTCTACACAGCAATGCAACAGTAGTCCCAGGGCCCACCATTTCAACTCTGCACACACCATCACTCCTATTTTCTTCATATCTTAAGGCTCTACATCTAGTCCTGCTAATCCACACCCCTGGATAAAATCGACAAACTGTTTCTTCTAGTTCTGTTCCTATGTTTCTGCTTTACCATTTTTGGTGATTTACAAAGTATTATGGGGGTTCCTATCGTGGCTCCGCGGAAACAAATCCGACTAATATCCACGAAGATGCGGGTTCAATCCCTATCCTCGCTTAGTGGGTCGGGGATCCGGCATTGCTGTGAGCTGTGGTATAGCTCACAGACGTGGCTTGGATCCCATGTTGCTATGGCTGTGGCGTAGGCTGGCAGCTGTAGCTCCGATTCGACCCCTAGTCTGGAAACTTCCATATGCTGCAGGTGCAGCCCTAAAAAGACAACAGAAAAGAAAAACAAAGCAATTACATAATTACCGTGGGGTAGAGATTAAAACTTTGGCTTAAAAGTCTCCAAGACCTGAATTCTGGTCCCAGTTCTAGAAAGACAGGGAAGCAAACCAGCTGTACAGCCTCAGTTGTCACTCATTCTCTCCAGGAACCAGCATCCTAACTGTGAAGGAAAATGCTCCTACTCTACGCTTTTCTTGGCATCTACGTGACAGTGAAATGTAACCACGGAAGTACAGCTGCCTCACAACTGTGACCAACAACTACAGTGTGGTCTCTCAGCACCAGAAGAAAATAAGGCAGAGGATTAATCACGTGGGGGAAGCTTGAGAACTCAAGATGGAGGGAGAGGGGGAGAGTCAGGCACTGGAATACTCTTGAGCCATTCCAACTTAACTTTAGAAAGTAGGAAAAGTGCAAAGGCGGGAAAGGAGAAGGAGAAATAGGGGAGAAAGGTCAAAGGGGCATTCTGAAGCAGATGAGAAATCCTCCCAACCTTTCAAGGACTTGCCATAGCGTATAGAAATAAATATAGGTCCCAAGGACTGTTTACAAGTGTTAGTCCTCGGAATAAGGTATTATTTTGAGAAAAAATAATTTTGATATAACATTCCAAAATATTTTACAATACTCTCATGTGAACTTGGCATACTTTTTGTTTTCAAATCTGATATTACAGTCAACAGAGAAATATTAAAACATTCAGGCAGAAGTTGTTCGGAGTTATTACTCATGTAAAATTCAAAAATAAGTGAAGGGTTCTAACCACATAGATCCAGATCCTAAGTATGAGAACGCTTGAATCCATAGCTGCTAACTTCTATGCCTATGGAATCATTTCCCTAAACACCCACGGAGTAAAAATACTCTCTCTATATGGAGAATCCCACTGCAGAGCAGGCATTTAGGTCTCATAATACATATGAGGGAAATCTTGCTTATTCCCTAAATAAAATGACATTTTCTGGTTGAATTTATGAGCTTTAATAATTATTATTTGTAAAGTGATTAGAGACCCACTAATAATAGGTTCTGTAGAAATGCAAATAAAACTTCCTAAAATTTGAATCAGTCATGCTTTTGCTTGCTCTGTGAGTTTATGGTGTTCCTATGAATCAGTATTTGCATAATACTTTAATATATTCAGGCTTTATAACTGTCTAATTGGTTATTATTTTATTAGCTTTTATACAATGCCTAAGAAATAAAATTCTATAGACTTGTCTATAATTTTCTTATATAGGTGTGGGACATCTTTGAGAATTCCCACAATGAGAATGAGTCTCACCTCACTGAAACATATAAACAATTAACAAAATTTGCCCTTTTAGGTCAAAGCAACCATTATTTACTCTAGCAGAAGAGCATGCTGTTAGTTTCTGATGCTAATTTTTGCACTCTTGCAAGCACTTGGATTTAAATAAGAGGAGGTGAATGTCATTTTATGATGAGCTCTACAAAGCCTTGAAACCTGACATCCGGCCACATCACCAAGCCTCCCACAAGGATGCCCTGCTTCTACCAAGATGCTATGATGTCACCACTCCCTCCCAATGTATGAGAAAAATGCTTCTGTGATTCAGACATCTGCATAAGGTACCATCAACACAGCATCCATCAGGGAGCATTTATAAAAAAGGGATTATAGGAGTTCCCTTTGTGGCTCAGTGGTTAACGAATCTGACTAGGAACCATGAGGTTGCGGGTTCGATCCCTGGCCTTGCTCAGTGGGTTAAGGATCGGGCAATTGCCATGAGCTGTGGTGTAGGTTGCAGACGCGGCTCGGATCCCGTGTTGCTGTGGCTGTGGCAAAGGCCGGTAGCTACAGCTCCTGTTAGACCCCTAGCCTGGGAACCTCCATATGTCACGGGTGCGGCTCTACATAAAAGGCAAAAAGACAAAAAAAAAAAAAAGAAGGGATTATAGTTTCCTTGGGTAATTAACTCAATGACTTGTTCAAATTTGACTAAAACAGCTAACAACATCACAAGTTCTAGGAAAAACCTAAAACCATTTCCAAAATGTATCTAGAGTTTAGATTAAACAATCTAAACCCAAATAAAAAGGTGCTCAGTGTAGGGATCTCGACAGTTTGAGAAAAGCCAGGTGTCAGGGCAAAATACCACTATAGTTAGGAGGAGGGACTCTGGAGTCAGACAGACAAGGGTTTGAATCCCATCTCTGCTACTCATTAGTAGTGGAACTTCACACCCGTTACTTTCCCTCATATAAAACGACGGCAACAAGAGTGGCAATCTCATGAATTAAGAAGATGTCATATTACTCAGCCATAACAAAGAATGAAGTACTGCAGCAACGTGGCTAGACCTAGAGAATGTTATGCTTAGCGAAATGTCAAGTAGACAATACTACATGATATCACATATATGTGGAATCTAAAAAAATGATACAAATGAATGTATGTGCAAAACAAAAATGGACTCACAGATATAGAAAACGAACGTGTGCTTACCAAAGAGGACAGGGAAGGGGAGGAACGAGTTAGGGGTAAGGGACTTATAAACTACTATGTATAAATAGATAAGCAATTAGGATATACTATAGAGCTCAGGGAATTATACCCACTATCTTATAATAGCCTATAATGGAATATAATCTGCAAAAATATTGAATCACTTTGCTGTAACCTAAAACTAACACAATATTGTAACTCAACTATACTTAAAAAAAAAGAGTAGCAATCTCATAGTGTTGTCATAATTGCATGAAATAATGTAGTAAAGTGCTCAGTACTGCATTTGGCACATAGAAAGTGTTTAGCAAGCCCCAGTAATTAAATTAATGATGAAGCACTGAAGCCAACCTCCCTGGGAAGGTCTTTAAGTTGAACCAAGAACTTAAGGAGAAGCCAAAAGCAAGTTGTATATTTGTTTTGTTTGTTTGTTTGTTTGTCTTTTGTCATTTTAGGGCTGGGCTAGGGGTCTAATCAGAGCTGTAGCTGCTGGCCTGTGCCACAGCCACAGCAACCGCAGGATCCGAGCCCTGTCTGAGACCTACACCATAGCTCACGGCATTGCTGGATCCTTAACCGACTGAGCGAGGCCAGGGATCGAACCTGCAACCTCATGGTTTCTAGTCGGATTTGTTAACCACTGCGCCACGACTGGAACTCCAAGTTGTGTATTTAACTCCTTAACTGGAGCCATCCTGTCTTGCTACATACAGAAGAGCCATAACCCACATGTTCACAGATGTTTCAGGAATACTTACAGCATGTAAGAGTCCCTCAATGTAATTTGATTTAAAACCAAATAAATCAAACATTAGCCTAACTGAGCCAAAGCAAACAGCGAGCTAGTAGCTGGGTTACATCTAGCCCCTCTCTCTGAGCCTCAGTTTTCTGACCTGTAAAATGGGGATTGTAAGACACTATTTTTACAGGTTTGGGGATGATTCAGTGAGATACTCTGCAGTTTAAAAAGTACTTAGAGCAGCGTCAAACACTTTAGTTACTCAATAAATTCTGACTATTCTTACTATTACGTAATGTTACACTATGAAAGTGTTCAAATAAGTGAATCAGCCCATAGGCACCACATAAACGAACTTCAGCTTAAACTGGCTTGTTTCCACAGTTTTCAAGATTTTTGACTATTGAACTGCATTCCTCTGCACCCCCAGAATTAGTATCACAATCACTTTCCTAAATTGTAACACACAGTGCCAGGTCTTTCTCTAAAAGGAAGTTACTCGGTGATACAAAGACTAGAACCACAAAGGGCTTCTTCCACGTTTTCTTAAACCAGCATTTTTGGCAAAGGCATACTTCTCCTAATCCTACTCAATTATTGCAGCCTGGGCATTGTGTTGGTGCCGGTTACCTGACCAGGCTGCTCCCACACCACCCTTCAGGGTAATCATCGCTAAAGCTAAAAGAAGCCTGCTTGACAGGTCTGTTCACAACACTCAGTTTCAAAGAAAAGTATCTTCTCCTTCCTTTTAAAACCATTTGAATTCATACAGGTTCCAAAACTCAGCATTTGGTTGATTTCTCTTCTCGCGCTCCCATTATTCAGTCATCAGATCTTATCACTTCTCTTTCCACAATGATTTTTGAATCCATCATCTCCTTTTCCCCACCCCAGCCACCACACTTTCAATCAAGTAAAACAAACAACTTTCTAGCTTGCAGTTCTAAAAGAGGAACAAGAAAATTAAAGCCAAAGTGGGAGAGGGTTAGAGCCACTGCTGATACAGAGATCCTGGAGGATTATGGGAGAAGGCCACAACTTGGTCTCTGTGCCAAAGGCAGATTCTAGGAAGTGGCCAGAGTGAATCCAGAGCTGCTGGAGCACAACAGGAGAGGCTGGCCCCCTCAAGAGTAAGCCAACATGAGTTATCAAGGCCCAGAGGTTAGAGTGGGGAACTGTCCTTCGGAACCAAGTCTTGCCCTTAATAATCCCCGGTAACTCTTTCGAAAGCCTTAAGAGGCACGTCTCATAGCGGCAGAGGCATAATCCTCCAGGTCTTGGCCTGACAAGTTTCATTTGACACGTTGTTGCAAGATCATGTTACTTCCTCTGTAAAAATCTTCAACAGTTCCCCATTGCCTAGAGTAGTAACCACTTAGCTCGGCACCAAACGCCCTGTGATCTGGCTCCAACTGTCTATTTCCCTTCTCTCCTACTCAAACTAACCCTCCTTCTCCCCTGTACATGCCCATGCCTTCACCCCTCCTTCTTCCCTCTCTTCAAGCTCAATTGGCAATCCTAACCCAAGAAGCCTTTTTTTTTTGCCTCTCCCCAGCTGGAAACACTCACCTTCTTCTGTATTCTCCCAAAACTGTGCACCACTTTTGCTACAGTTGTTTAAATATAGCTTATCTCTCCTCCAAGGGTATATACTGCATTTATGTACTCAGCAAATACTCGTTGAATGAATGAAAGAATGGCTAAGTAAATATTTAAGAATAAAGCAAATTACACTGCAGCATAATCCTGTCAGTTCCCCAGGAAAAGAGAAAGGTCCCGTTCTCCGCTTGAATATTTATTATTAACAACATGCACCTTGTAGCTCAATTTTTTTTGTTTTAAAAAAATGTGACTCTTACAGGTTAATTCCTTTTAAGCTACCAGACGAATTTTCCCCTGGGGATTGTATGTGGGGACCTATTTACAAACAAATATTTTCCTTGGTTTCATTTCTTGACAGTTTGTAGACGTGAGAAATATACAACGGTCTAAGTAAAACTTACATGAAGTCTGAACAACCTGACAGATTTGTGTATTTTCTCATTCTAGAAGGTTCTGTGTCCACATTCCAGTTCTGCAGTAGTTTATTTCAATTCTATTCTCTATCAGTGTTTTTTTCCTTTGAAAGATATTATTTATAGTGGATTATTCCTAGTTCATCCATCATTCATAGTGTTAAAACAACTATGATATATTTAAAAATCTCTTCCAAAATATTCAGATTCCATCCTATTTCAGTCCTTTCAGAAATGTAGCTAAGTATGGAAAGATTAAAAAAAATCCAAAAATTATTTTTTCTATATTTCCTTATTTTTTTAAAATTTTTAAATAGTTGAGATTATTATATTTTGCATCCAGTTTTTATTTACTTAACACTTCATCTTTGGTTTTTCTCATAATAGTACCAAATAACTCACAAAAACATCACAACGTTCAGATGTTACATTTTTATTATTACTATGAAGAGGGAAAATACAGAATTTTTTTTTTAAATACGTTTATTTTAACAAATGGCTGTTTCCTGGGAAATGAAGCAAGTCCATGTATGAAGAGAGTTAACTAGGCCTTTGGCACAGTTTCTTAAAACCTGTTGAGGTTTTAGGTGAAGATTAATTTGAGAAAATGAGAGAAGTAGCTTTAAAATAAAATATTTTTAAAATTTATAGAGTACAATAATATCCACTGTTATCTATTTTCCCCAGAGTTTCTCAGCTTCTAAAAGTTTTAAAGTCCTGATGAATTATAACATCAGCTTGAGTCTCAGATTTCTAAGCATCACCACTTTGCACCTTAGGGTGGAGAAGTCAAAAATCCCAATTCACAATACAAAGGTGCAAAAATCTAATTACACGGAATAATGCCCAAGGACTCTCTCTTTCTCCTAGTAAGTGCTTTAGAGAATGATGATAAATTGGATTCTCCATAATTGAACTAAATGATATTTTATTTTTTTGAAGCACATTTATTATTGGTGCTTGAGTGACAGGTTTTGTTGCTTTTTTTTTTTTTTAACACCCTACAGCAAAAATTCTTCATGGACAGCCTTGATGCCAGCAGGTCCCTACATCCTGGCAGAAACTCCACTTTGAGTTAAAAATGAGACGCATATACCAACTTAAGTTCTCTATGATTTACTTCAGATATTAATCCACAGAAGAGAAACACACACTTATGCTCCCAAGAGCTTATATTAAATATATCAGAGTCAAGCCAGGACTTTCGCTGGACTCAGAAAGCATCTGGATAGAAAGCAGACATGCATAGGAACAAACAATAGAACAGTTTCCTCATTTTTAAAACTCACACTCATAGAGATCCTAGACTCCAAGTTAGGTTCGCAGTGTACTTGCCCTCAGACTGTTAAAGACCACCCCCCACCCCTTTTTTCCAGTCCCTTATCTAAAAGCAGGCACAGGATCTTTAATATGGTCATGAAGCTTAGCCCAATAAGGGTATTCAGTGAATACAAGTATACCTACAGATGCATGTAAGAGGCCAGGAACCAGCTCTAGTTGGTGACTCAGAAGCAAAAATGTTTTCTACAAATGATCACAGCCACCGAAATAAATTAAGTTTTCCATCTGCACTATGTATTTAGAAGAACAATACTTTCACAGGTTACTATAATTAAGAGAAATGGGAGGAGCTATGTAAGGGAGGAAAAACACTACCATTTTATGTTACAATTCCCAGTACTTCATTCTATGGAAAAATAAAAACCCTATTGCGGTCAGCTATTCTAAAGAACAGCTTTTTAGAACTAGAGGACCCCAACTCTGGTACTCACTTTTTTAAGGGAAGAAACTAATAGTACTGCTGGAAAAACATGTATGCCCACACTTTATGCATACATTTTTCTTGAGCCATAAGTAGATGGAAGCTAACTTTAAATTTTCATCCATTTCATTTGGGAAAAGCACTTAGAAATTTTCAAGATTATTCTGCCATTACCTCAGAGCATGATTCCAGTTTCCTCATGACACATCTGATGAAAATAAATCCCTGTTTATTTTGCTCCTTCTCTAAACTTTCTCATCTCCCTCAAGGAAACTACAGATTGGCTGTCTTTTCATTACAAAAAGGAGAGGGTAGAAAAAAGAAAATCGAACTACTCTGATACAGATACTTTTTCAGAAAGCATGACAAGAACTATGATTTCAGGAGGAATACTAACATTTTTGCCCATTAAACAACTCTTTTTGGTTTTGCACAAAATATAAAACTAAAATGCAGAAACTGAAAAAAAAAATTCCCTTTGTTCTTTTTGAGTCTGATTATGGTTATTATCTTTTTGCACCTTTTATCAGAGGCTCTCAGATTATTCCAAAATTCTGAAAATAATCTTTGCTTTGAGATTTTGGCCATGCAAATGAACACAACATGCGCATTAAAAGAAGTCAGGCCAGACTTAAACCAGGCAGTACGCTTAGGAATGTTGCTGGTTCCCCTTCCAGCATAATAGGTTCTCCAGTGTCTCCTCCAGATTCTCTTGTATTTTTCTAAATATGTCATTTCTTTTTTATTTCAATATACTTTTTCTTTCTGCACCAAAATATGTCTGTTTGAAATGCTTTCTATTACGATTTCTAGTTGTTTAAGAATGTAAGCCATTAATGTAAACAAAAAATGTCTAAAAGAACTGTGTTTGGGACTCAGATATGCTTGTCTTTTGGGTAACAATAAGGAGTGGACTTTGCTAGAAAATGAAAGGTGACAGGAGTTCCTTTTGTGGTTCAGTGTGTTAAGAACTTGACTAGTATCCATGAGGATGCATGTTTGATCCCTGGCCTTGCTCAGTGGGTTAAGGATCCGGAGATGCCATGGCTGTGGTATAGGTTGCAGACACAGCTTGGATCCTGCGTTCCTGTAGCTGTGGTGTAGGCTGGCAGCTATTGCTCCGATTGTACCCCTAGCCTGGAAACTTCCACATGCCGCAGGTGCAGCCCTAAAAAGCTGGAAAAAAAAAAGAGAGAAAGAAAATGAAAGGTGACATTATTAGAAAACGAAAGGTGGGAAGGTCCAGGAAAATTCTGTCAACTATTCACACACTGTAGACCAGCTGACTTTTTGAAACTATATACAAGGGAGATAAAACACTCATTAGTGAAAATTAGTTTAGCATATTCTAATTTATCCTAACAAGAATGGTAGAACTGCCAAAATGGTTCTGACTCCTGTCCACTTGATTCAGTCAGACTGAATACAGTCTGAGTCCTGTGAATACAATTTTCTGGATGACAACTCAAATACCTCCAATAATAAAGCCTGACTTGGCACAGTCCAAAATACTGCTCATCACATATTCAGATTTTGATTTTTTGACTACCTAATGTGCATTAGTAAAAAATTAACCAAAAGCTATTGTATGTGATGCTCTCTAAAAACAGAAACAGAAAAAAACCACCCAAACTCCCAGTAGAGCTATCTAGATAGTACCTGGTTTATTTAAAGTTACTGATTTTTACTATGAGAATTGCTCTTCCATAAAGTGAATTCACATGGCACTTAATAAATGTGGTAGACCCTCATAAGATTAACTCTGCTCAGGGAGGAGTTCCCGTTGTGGCTCAGCGGGTTAAGAACCTGATATAGTGTCAATGAGGATGCGGGTTTGATCCCTGGCTTCGCTCAGTGGGTTAAGGATCTGGCCTTGCCACAAGCTGCATTGTGGGTCACAGATGTGGCTTGGATCCAGTGCTGCTATGACTGTCAGGCTGGCAGCCGCACCTCTGATTCAAACCCTAGTCTGGAAGTTTCCATATGCCACAGGTATGGCCCTAAAAAAAAGAAAAAAATAACTGCTCAAAGTCCAAGCCTCATTCACTCTAAACTAGCATTATATACTATATGCACCAAGGGAATTAAATATGAAATAGAACTATAAATAATTGAAACTAACTTCCACAATACCTCTGCAAAAGCAATTTGAGTTCACCTGGATGGTGGCAGCAGACATGCCAATGTTAGTCACATTCCAACTTCCATATGTTGATGAAAAAAAACAAAGATTATAGACTTATAGAGCTGGATGGAAACATAATGGTCATTTCCAATCCTCTCCTATTTCAAATCGAGAAATTGGCCCATGCACAAAAATAGTTGGTAATAGTACAGTTACGAAAATTTTAATAAATCAGTGTCAGTGTTTTTAAGAGTTGTCCTCTACATTCATACTACACTGGGAGTTCCCTTGAGGCGCAGCAGTTTAAGCATCTGGCGTTGTCACTGCAGTGGCTTAGGTGGCTGCTGTGGCGTGGGTTCACTCCCTGCCCTAGGAAATTCCACATGTTGTGGGTGTGGCCAAAAAAACACTACACTGATTTTTATAGAGGAATTCAAGCACTTTCTTTTATTAATGGAGGAATGTAAGTACATTTTCGTAATGGAAACCACATTGTCAGGAAGCCTTGTGAAATGATCTTAAATTCAGGTAAAAAAATATTGTTGGAGTTCCCAACATGGCTCAGCAGAAATGAATCTGACTGGCATTCATGAGGATGTGGGTTCAATCCCTGGCCTTGCTCAGTGGGTTAAGGATCCGGCGTTGCTGTGAGCTGTGGTGTAGGTCACAGACATGGCTTGGATCCCACTTTGCTGTGTCTGTGGCATAGGCCAGCAACTACAGCTCTGATTCAACCGCCAGCCTGGGAAATTCCATATACCATGGGTGCAGCCCTAAAAAGACCAAAAAAAAAAATGTTGTTATGGTTAATTTTATGTGTCAATTTTAGTGGCCCTAGACTTGCCCATATGGATGCTTAAACATTATTTTGGATGTGTCTTTGAAAGTGTTTCTGGATGTGGTTAGTATTTGAATAGGTAAGCTGAGTATTGACTACTGTACTCCACAATGTTGGTGGGCCTCGTCCAATCAGTTGAAGGCCTAAGTAGAACAAAAAGGCTGAGTAAGAGGGAATTTCCTCCTGCCTGTCTTGAGCTGAGAAACTGGTTTTTGCTGGCCTCTGGACTTTGAAACATCAGCTTTCCCTGGATCTATAGCCTGCTGACTTTCAAATTGGAGCTGTACCATCAGCTCTTCTGGGTCTCTAGTTTGCTGACCTCAGATCTTGAGACTTGTTAGCCTTGATTATGTAAGCAATTCTTTATTTAAACATCTCTCCTGTCTCTCTCTCTCACCCTGACTAATACAGATATCATCAATTGAAGTACATTAATGAGTCCCAACATAATTACAAATTTATTTCATTTAATACATATTAAACTGTTGGTCAGCAAGTTAAAAAGCAATGCAAACATCTAGGGCTTCAATGTAACGAGTTCTAAATTTATCAGTAGAATCAGCATGCCAATGTGTTTCAGAATACTCTCTGAAATATATGGAATGGTATTTGAAACATTCCATGAAGTGATTTATGAAGGACACCAAAAGCATGTGGCTCAGATTCATCCAATTGGCAGAGGTTGTCAGCAAGAAGGCACATATGCAGGAGCACTGTGGGCACAGGGCATCAAGGTGACCTTATCTGAGTACCCCTTAATCTCATTTGGGTGTTCCAATTAAGTGGCATCACTGTCTCTATTAAAGCAGCAGTCTTTGCTGGCTAATACCACAAAGCTCCCTGGGAAATGCACTAATTAAGTAGATTTTCTTATCTACTGACTAAGAATCTGTTTTGCACCAAATCAAGTTTAAAAGGTACTGCTACGGACCAACCCATCATTTGCAGGATATTTGAAATACCTTTTCCAAAGTTCCTCTGGTCTCTTCTCTGTATCCTACTTTATATGAGCCAAGAGATGAAGTATGTTGAATCACAGACCACTAATGACAGTATTTCAACATACTGAACATACTGAACAGTAAAGTGCACAACATATGTTCCCACGATCCATCTAAATAAAATTTTAACACTATCCCATGTTTATCTCAAAAAATTTAAACAAAAACACAGCTACATTTGTAGGCCTTCCTTTACCCTGCCCTCAACATTAGTAGACACTATGCTCAAAGTGATGTTTATTCTTTTAAGCCATCTTAGACTCTTACTACATGCATATGTATCCATATAAAACTAATAGCACTGTTGTGCACATTTTCAAACTTGATTCTACCTGTCATTATGTACCTTGGTTTTTTCACTTATATTATGGAAGAGAGAGAGGTATCATATATTATATACATATCTATGATATTTAATTCCAGCGTATTCATTTTAACTGCTATCTATACATCCAATATATACTATACTTTATTTATATCCTTGTTGATGGACCTCTCACTTGATTCCTCTCATTTTGCTCTTGTCAATGCTGATGTGAATGTTTGTGGTGCAAATACATATGAACTTCACTAGAATGAGTGTCTAGATTTCTGGGGCAAAATGTAAGCATCTTTACCTGCACTTGGTATTGCCAAATTTTTCTCCAAAGTGGCTATACAACACACATGCCACTAGCTGAATATGAAAGTTTCCTCCCCCACAGCCTTAGAAACTCTAGGAATTGTCCCACTTACACATCTTTGTTTACTTTGATGTGTGAAAAACAGTGCCTTGATTTACATTTATCAGAGTACTATTGAGTGAGCATCTTTTCATACATGTATTGGCCATTCAGGTTTCCTATTCCTTGAATTCATATCTGCTCCCCATGTCTTTTTACTGACATTTATTAATTTTAGCTGTGAATCCTTCTTAGCTATAAACATTGCAGTTGCTTTTCCCCAATCTGTAGCTTGCCTTTTCCCCTTGATTATAGTGTTGAACAAAAGTTTTTAAGTTTAATGGAGTCAGACTTAACTATCTTATTCTCTCTGGTTTGTCATTTGAGGGTCTGGTTTAAGACATCCTTCCTTATTATTTTCTTTGTAAGGATGTTTTCCTAAATTTTCTTCTAAACGTGCTTTAGCCTTAAGCTTTTATAACCTGGAATTAACTTTTGTGTAAAATATGATTTAGGCATCCATACTTTTTCATACAAATAACTCTTTATTCCAGTACTATTTATTGAGTAGTCCATATTTCTCCCAGTATGTATAGCCAGCCACCTCTGATAATGTATCAAGTTTCCCATATTTGAATGGCTTGTTTTCAGTCCCTACTCAGATCCATTTGTCTATTGTCTGTCCCTGTGCCATTAGTACCATGCTGTCTTAATTAGCATAGTGTTATAATAAGTCATAATATCTTGGTTCCTCTTCAAATTCTCATAGGTATTCAGCCAACATTCATTCACATGAACCTATGGTGAATTATGTCAAATCACATGGCAAAACAATCTTGGGATTTTTTAGAATAGCAATGAATTTGTGATTATTATGAGGCTAGCTGATAATTTCACAATACAATCTTTCCATCTAAGACTACTGCTACCCCCTATGGCACTTATGTGCAAATTAGGAAAAGGTACCCATTCCTCAGGACAGATACAGGCAGCCCTGCATGAGTGGACAATGCAGAACAGTCTAGATTTTAGCCTCTGCTTGCCCCTCCTTGGTTAGAAGACTTGTGCTGTGACTATCCTAGGCAGAATCCCTGTTTCCATTCATTAAAATGGCATATCTCTTCATTTTTTCAAGTCTTATTTAATGTTCTTTAATAAAATTTTGTCATTTTTATTCAAAAAGATTTTTGCACATCTTTTGTTAGATTTATTTCTAAATCCCAATTTCATATAGATTCTCTTGCTATTATGAATAGAATCGTTTTTGTTTTATATTTTCTAATTGGTTATTACTAGCTCCTAACTTTTTTATGTTTGACCTATATCTAGGAACTTCTAAAAACATTCCAAATTAATTTATCTTTAAATTATCTTGGATTACCTATGTACTCAATCATGTGTTCTGCAACAAAGTTTAAAAATTCTCACTCACACTTCACACATAGTTTACATTATGGAGTTGATTAAATCCCAACCTGAAGCCATATTTAATTCTATGTAGGAATTATATCAAATGAGTTGTATCAGTTTGGAAAATGTATTTATGCTCCTGTTCAACATATCTGGAAAATACATGGATAAATAGATTTTATTTGCCATTTTTGCCTTCATCTATAATTAGTTATTAGTTTAAAACTCTAAGATTTCTGTTTCACTAAGAGTTCATTAAATTAGTATGGTTCAGTTTGAGTCCCTATACATTTTACCATAAGTCGCCATTTGTAAATAATTTTTGTAGCCACTATAATGTATTTTTTTTTAGGGCCACACCTGTGGCATATGGAAGTTCCCAGGCTAGGGGGCAAACTGGAGCTGTAGCTGCTGGCCTACACCACAGCTCATGGCAATGCCAGATCCTTAATCCACTGAGCGGGCCCGGGATCAAACCTGCATCCCTGGATACTAGTCAGGTTTGTTACTCCTGAGCCACGATGGGAACCCCCTGTATTCTTTTTTTAATTAAGAGATCTAAGAAATTTGGGTGTTAAAAATAGTTCCCACAGAAATACGCAGGTACTATAGAACTAAAATATACAGTGTTTTCCCTAAATTTTCCCCATTTTAGTAGAATAATATGATATTTGGAGGAGTGGCAGTAATGGATAAAAACTAAGTCCAAAAGGCAGTATGACTTCCAAAAAAGAGGTAGACAGACTGTGGTGCTGATGTCAAAGCAGGTTTAAAAAGTAATTGGATTTTACATTTGTAATTGCCTTTTGAGTCAATCCAACAAATAATTAGCTCTTTTTATGTTTAAGGTCCTTCCCAGGTACTACAACTGTTAAAGCCAAGTAAAGAGTCCATGAGGTCAAGGAGCAGGCAGCCACGAAAAGAGGTATACATGTAGTTGTACTCAAATGACTATGACATAAGGAAGACCATGAGAAGCATTAAAAGAAAAGCATCCAAAACATAGTTTCTGGCTTCATAAAGGAGGGACATTTGATTGGACCCTTTAAGAGTTTTTAGGTTTTTGGTGAGTGAAATGGAGATGGTGACATTATTAGCTATGAGTTTTGCACTCCCTTGGACATTATTTGAAATTGGAGGACACTGCTATGTTGTACAACTAGGTATCTCCCAAAAAGAGATCCTTGAGTCCAGATTGCTCCATAGGAGGGACCGTTGCTCTGCCCCCCTAAGTGCAGAATATATGACAGCAAGGTGCTGATGAGAGTGTATAGGGAGAGCTAGAGCAATGTTCAATTAATAGCTTAATAATAATAATAGTAATAACATAGCATCCTAAACCTTTATGTTATTAACTTAGCTAATATACCTTTTTTTTTCTTTTTTTGGACACCCCATGGCATATGGAGTTTCCTGGCCAGAGATCAGATCTAAGCCTCAGTTGCAAACTATGCTGCAGCTGCAGCAACACCGGATCCTTTAAATGACCATGCTGGGCCAGGGATGCAACCTAGAACTTGCATCCTGGCACTGCAGAGATACCTCAGATTCCTTTATGCCACAGCAGGAACTCCTAATATACCTATTTTACATTAGAGCAATTAAAGCAGAGAAGAAATGCTTATAGTTTGGAAAAAAGTAGAAATTGAATTGTTTTGAATCCTGTACATCTCAGAAATAGCAGAATTCTGAGGATCAAATGAATAATTCATGTAAAGTACTTGATAAAGTGCCTGGTACATTATAAACCCTCAATAATTAGTAGTAAATATTTGAACAAGTGCATTAAAAACGTGAAATGATCCTTCCAGTCCCTATTGAGAATCACTGGCCTTGAGTGATTTTTCTTTCTTTCTTTCCTTTCTCTCTCTCTTTCCTTCCTTCCTTCCTTTTCTTTCATTCATTCATTTAAGGGCCGCAGCTGCAGCTTATGGAAGTTCCCAGGCTATGAACTGAATCGGAGCTGTAGCTGCCAGCCTACACCACAGCCACATAAACGCGAGATCAGAGCCACATCTGAGACCTACACCACAGCTCAAGGCAAAGTCGGATCTTTAACCCACTGAGCAAGGCCAGGGATCAAACATGCAACCTCATGGAAACTAGTCAGGTTGGGGAGTAGTTAATCACTAGTTTATCACTCATTCACTTTAATTGTGTTTATTTTATCAAATAGGTAATATTCATATAGTTCAAAAATAAAATATCAAGGATATATTTTGAGATATATTCCTCCCACCCCATCCTTCTCCTTTCCATTTCTGTCTCCATTTCTGCCTGTCTCTTAAATGCAATCACTTTTATTAATTCCTTGTATATCTTTCTGGTGTATGTATGTATGTGTGTGTGTATCTCTGTGTGTATTATTTTTACCTAATTATTACACTAAGGTTAGCACACTTATACACAGCTTTGAACCTTGCTTTCTCATTGAGCAGCATATCCTGAAGGCTTTTCAATATCAACACATGAAAAGTGTCCTCATTCCTTTTTTAAACTTGCACAGTATTCCACTGTATAGATGAAACAGTTATTTACTTTGATGATTCTTGAAGTGTGGGCCCTAGACCAGCCTCACCAGTATCACTTAGAAACTTGTTAGAAGTACAGATTCTCAGGCCCAGCCCCAGACATACTGAATTAGAAATTTTCGGGGTGGGAAATAGCAACCTGGGTTTTAATAAGCCCCCCAAGTGATTCTGATGTACAGTGAAGTTTTAAACCATCTGTTTATTCTGTGTCCTATTGATGGATAATTGGACAGTTTCCTTTGTCTAGTATAAGCAAAGGAAAGTAAAGAATCATCTTACTTAAGCAAGAATGCACAGTAGAATGTACATCGTACAGTCTCCTAAAAGAAAAGCGGTGAATGGCAACTGCAAATAACTAACACTGTTTATACAGTCTTGTTACAGTTTAGGTGCATCATTTATTTTATATACATTGAGGGCTTTTGTAGGCCAGCCTGGAAACCAAACCAACAGTTATAACATTGTTTCTATGGAGAAGGCCTTCCAAAATCCAAATCAGACTTATAATTGAAACATTTGGAATACATGTGTGTCTAGATACGAGAAGAGAAACTGTTATTTCCAGGTTGCAAAAGGGAAACATTTTAAAAGGAGATCCTCTCTTGAACAAGGTGAACTTCCCTGGTTGACTGAATGTAGATCAGAGGTGGACTGCTCCCACGGATGCAAATTTGGCTTATTGTGCAATCAGATTCATGGTCGTCATCTGTATACATTCCCCCAAGTATGTCACCATTTGAGGTTTACACCTAGCACTCAGAGGGCTTATTTGGTTTCAGAACTAATACCCAAAATGAGAGGCTTCTGGGGTTTCAGATATACATGAAGAAAGCTGGTTCAGTCTCAGCACTGAGCAGATCCTCAGGCCTTTCCCTTGGGCAGGTTCTGCTGAACAAGACTGAATTTACAGTGGCAAACAGTTCTGTTTCAGAGAGGTGTGCATCCAAATCCCTATTAGGTTGTTTCCACCACTTAGTCATTATACCACCATAGGCAGGTTACTTTATCTCTAGTGCAGTGTCATTTAATAGACATCCTGCCGTGATGAAGATGCTCTACAGCTGTTCTATGTAGTATGCAGCACTGCTCACGTTAGGCTACTGATTACTTGAAATGTGGCCAGTGTGACTGAGGAACGGAATAACATTTTAGTCACTTGCAGTTAACCTTAACAGCCACATAAGGGTAGTGGTAACCATGCTGACTGGTGCAACTCTAGAAAATCTTCATGGCTTCATCTCAAAATGGGGATAAAAATCACCTGTCTCGGTGTTTTCCATCCTCTTTCTGGTCATAAGATTTTCCTAGGCTGCCTGATGAAGCAAAGAAAGAAAGAGAGAAAGAAAAAAGAAAAAAAAAAAGAAAGGGGGAGGAAGAAAGGAAGAGAGGAAAGAAGTGAGGAAGGGAGGAAGGAAGTTCCAATAAATTACATTTCCTACCTCAGACCTACTGAATCAGAATGTACTCAAGAAAGGTTAGAGATGTGTATTTTCAATATCTTCTTCCAGTTGATTCTTATGATCAGACCAGTCTGAGTTATTTAAAAGCATCATAATGAAGAGTAAATATGGATATCTGTAAGCATTAGCCAGATGCCAAATACTACCTGCAAATTTTGACTTTTATTTTACTACTACAGTAGATGGAAGGTAACCTATGAACAAAAATGTAAAAGAATTCATTAATTCCTCTTTACTCCTTAAAAATAAAACAAATAAATTACATATTTTCCTAAAGCTTTAAAATGAGTTTTTAAGTAAAATATATAATTTTCAAAATACCATTGGAGAAGTTCCTGTCGTGGCTCAGTTGTTAACAAACCCAATTAGTATCCATGAGGATGTGGATTTGATCCCTGGCCCTGCTCAGTGGGTTAAGTTTCCAGCATTGCAGTGAGCTGTGATATAGGTCACAGACGCGGCTCAAATCCCAAGTTGCTGTGGCTGTAGTGTAGGCTGGCAGCTATAGCTCTGATTCGACCCCTAGCCTGGGAATCTGTCAAATGCCACGGGTGCGGCCCTAAAAAGACAAAAAACAAAAACAAAAATACGATTGGAGGTTGCTTATTTCATCTAATATATAAAATGTAAATATTTTATAATATAAACATTGTATTGAATGAATGAACATATAAATGAATAAACTAGGTATATGTGAAAACACCATTCTCTTTTGCCCACAGCATTCTCTCCTCCACCTTCTTCATCCATATTTTCTGTCTGTCTCTCTCTCTTCTTTTAAACAAAACATTCTACTATTCACCTCCTTCAGCCACTCAGGCACTTTCTTCTCCTGATTCTCCCAACCCCTAGGATGCCTCCAAGCTTAACTTCTTGCACTACCCATCCCAGATCTCTGGGATACCAGAATTTATCCTTAATACCACAGTCAAGAATATCCTTTATTTTCTTACCTCTAACTGTCTTCAAAATCTGCCCCCCAAAGATTTCTGCCCCTGAGTCAACTCCTCTGCCCATTTTCCCAGCTGGCACTTGCAGGCTTCCCAGCCATACAGAAGACAACGCGAAGCTGTGCATTTGGCCCCAGTACAAACAAATGAGCTCTCGTCTGGGCCACACCCATCACTATTCAGCAGACTTTTCCTCCTCCTCGGTGACTGCCTCTTCCACTCTCCACAGCAGCTATTACATCTTCATCATTATCTGCAAACCCCTTCTCCACTCTCCCTTAACTCTCAGACTTCCTCTTTTAAAAAATTAGAGGTAATGAGTTTCAATTCCCTCCCATCCACGTCCACATTCATCTCATTGTGGACTATGCTGTCCTCCTTCCTGTCACCCCAACTTCTTCTTCTAGACTCTTAGCCCATCAGCTATCTCCCTTCCCTTGGATTGTCACTGTGGAAGGCTCTCCACTGGTGTTTACCTCTAAGCCCCAAAATGCGTTCAAGTCCTGAAGCAAAAACAAAACTAAGAAAAAAAAAAAAACCCACTGCCAGATTCATCACCTCCTGTCTACTTCTTAATCAGCCACTTTCCCCCTTGGAAACACAACTCCACCACACAGGCTGTACACCCTGATGACTTCTCATGTGCGTCTGCCATCCCACGCTCTCCTGAACACAGTCATTTATCTCCAGCTGTGTCCTGCTAAAGACTCACATGCACATCCTTAGAGGCACTTCAAACTTGCTCCCTAATCTCACTTAACAGATCCACCACCACCTGAGTGCCTGCAGTAGAAATCTCAGTCACCCTTTCCTCTCTGTCTCCTTTTGGTGCCACAGACACCCAATCCTATCCATTTGACCTCAGGAATCACTCTCAGTTGCAGCCCTACTACCGATGATTGTTCAGAACCTCATCTCTTGCAAGAACGATTCCTGGCATGAGCTCTTATCTGGTCTCTCGCCTCTGAACTCTCGCCTTTCAAATGTGTTCTTCGCACCACCAGCAGAGGTAATGTTGTGAAATGCACAACTGATCAATTCCCTCCCCTGAAAAAAAACTGTTTTGGGCTCTTCAGGCTCTTCTCAAGTTGTCCACAGGCCACCTCTCCAGGCTCTCTAACCACAGAGCGTGGTGTACGCTGGCTGCCTCATGTTCCCCATTGTTACTGAGCATGTGCAGCCTGGACCCTTTGCCTCTACCATTTGCTCTTCCTGAAACCCATAGATCCAAACTTCTATTCATCTTCAAAGTCAGACTGAAAACCTACCCTGAAGCTTCTCCTGACTTCCCTTTACCCACCACCTTAGTCAAAATTAATTGCTCCCTTCTGTATATTTACAATCCAAATTGAACTCCCAGTTTGCCCCTTTCCTCTACAGTGTACTGTAGTGTAGTGACCTGTTTACACACCCTCTCTCACCAGTACAGCAGCCCAATGAAAACTTCCTGAGAACCTAAAGAGGTCATCTTCTTTTCCTGAGAGCCTAGAGAGGTCAGTATCAGGCATGTGGTATGCCTTGATAAATATCTGGGGAATTGAAATTGTAAATATTAGCTCTATATTGAATGTATTTTCTCTGCCCATCTCAACATCCACCACCATAAGACCAAGAAAAAAGAAAGTGAAAAATTAATTTGGCACACAAATGGGATATTTACACCAGCATTTAAACTTGTAAGTACCTCTAGGATTCTTTAGAAAGTTCCACTCCTAAACTGTTCTGTTTCTTACATACTGTGGGTTTATTTTTCCTTTGTTAGAGAACTGGGAAGGTTTCATTTAGATAATAATTTCTCAGAAAAAGTCACCCTAAAGCAATATGTTTAGCTATGTAAGGATTTAGTATGAGACAAATTGAAAAAAAAAATCAGCAATCTTAAGTATTTAGATAACTGGTACAAACTGGGCTGTCCTGTCCTGACCTGCTGATGAATTAAGCTGACCTGCTTTCAACAGCCTGGAGCTCCAGGAGAGAAGCTCACAGGGGGAGCATTTTTTCCCCCTTTTCTCCAAATCTGATCTGAAGTTTATTGTCCCATTGGGAGCACGTCATCAAAACTACACATTTACAAAGTTGTGAGCTTAAGATCATGCTTAAGTGGAACAAAAATACTTAGCTGATTTAATCCCACTCAGGATGAAGGGGGGGAAATCAAGTTTAAACTATATGAGTATTAGAAATTCACTACTTATTGGAAAAACAAACCTAAATTTATGCTGGAAATAGTTTTAAGAGATCTTTAAGGAGAAAAGAAGTGAGTGCCTCTGTCATCTGCTCTCCCGTTTTCTATGAAGGGTTTCCGTGGTGCTTTGGACTTGTCTATATGGGGGTAATGGCAACAGATGAGAAATAAAGATCAGCTGCATATTGACTCCATGGAGGAGGGGGAAATTCTGCAACCACCCCAGAGAGTGAGTCTAAAACACATCCGTACACACGATGCTTTTTATGAGTCACAGGCTCTTTTAAAAAATCTCCAGATAAACAAGCAAATAAAACAAACACTAAACAATAACCAAAAAAGTTTTAACCAAACATATTCAAAAATAATTTCCAGATTGAACTTCCCTTGGGAGAGAAAGAGATGAAAAGTCTTGTCTCACTTAGTTACCAAGAGCTAGAAAAAAAAAAAAAAACTATCTATATATATATTTGTTGTTAGGTTTTAAATAAATAACACCTGCCAACCAAAGCCAGGGAAATGAATGGACAGGAAATGAGGCAAACTTTAAAGAGGAAGTGGTTTTGAGTTGTCAACTGGCATGGATTAAGGAGTAGGAAACCCACAAGATGTGTAAAAATGGTAAATCAAGGGTGTCATCTTAAGAGAGAAACTTGGAGCCCAAGGCTGGATTATCACAAAGATGAATATTAGACTTTTGCAGCTATTTGAAGACATTATAAGAAGAGAATCAAGAGAGATCAAGAAGATAGTAGGTGTATTATATGTAAAACCTTCTAAGTTTGCCATGAAAAGGTATGCAAATCATTAATCATTAAAATCGAAAGGAAATATCTAAAAAGTAGAATAAGAACACCTCTTTTTAGATTATATAATCATCTGGGATTATTTAAAAGTCAGTAGTTTAAATTTAGATATCTAAATTGTCATAAAATTTGGTAGTTTATCTATTGCTTTAAAGTTGTAAAAGTTGAGGCAAATAAAATTTTTTCCATTGAAAAGCTGTGTATGCCTTGTTCTAATGATGCAAAATAAAGTTTAAGACAATGGTAATATCAGGAAAGTAAAGGATGACATATTTTAATTTGAATGCAACCACTAAAAATATATTTGTGAAAGGGAACTAACATGTAACAATGCATGTCATAAAAGTAAGCAACAACAACCAAAAAGTGAACAGAGAGTTTTAGAGAAAGATCACAAACAAGTAAAAATACAAAACAAAAACAAGCAAAAAACCCAGCTGGAGAGAAAAAAAAAAAAGACTAAAAGAAACTACTAAAACAGTAACAGTAATTATCATTGAATAATGGGCCCATGAATGTTTTTTTCCATCTGTTTTTATAAAGGGCTATGCTTGATAGGTATGTGTTATTTTTAAATGGGTAAGAAATAAAAATATCTCCAGAGAAACAGTACAAAGTAATAACCTGCTTAGTTAAGGTCTAAAGTACCAGCTTAGAGAGCACACAATTGCCCAAATAGAATTATTGCAGATTATTAAATATGTATTTGAAAATCATGGTAAATGGATGTCCCATTAACTGACAAAGCACGGCTTAATCAATTCATTTTAACAGTAGTAGTAATCAATAGTAATCTCTCAGACAGCATTGATTCTGCCATCATTTTCAAGAACATTTATACAGTTGAAATAAGTGACTGGTTTAGCTAAGCTATGATTCTGTGCTCTGGTTACTTTAAGCATGTAGTCCCAATTTTAAGGAACCAGTAATTATATAATAATAGCAATTCTGGCTTGACTATTTCTTTTCTCATTTGCTTCTATATTACAATTTTAACACATGATTCTTTCAAAATACATTAAACCTTTATTGTATACACATAATTATAGTAAGTGAATCAGTAGAAGTAGAAGGAATGATTCTCCCCCACTCTACCCTGACTGATTATCTTTTTCATTCTTTTCTCTTTCACGTGAGGCACAACCACCACCCACTCCCTCACCCCGCCCCACTCCACCTCCAGACATACAAATGATTATAATGTCACTGGGAAAAGAACCCAAACATACTGGGAAATGTACTAAGCATGTAAAACACAGTGACACTAAATCACTTTTCTTAATAGTTTCATTAGATTTGACTTCTGATTAAGATAATTTCTGTGGCCATCTATGCTTGGTGTCATAGTTTATCCATGGAAACTCCCTTCCCTGGAATTCCAGCCAGTTCTTTTCTCATTCCCAAAACACCTTATTTTTTTGGTCAGCATTTTTGAAATATTAATTTACATGCCATAAAAGCCACCAATTTTAAGAGTACAATTCAGTGAGTTTTGAGGGATGTTTCTAATTGTACAACCACTACATGATCAGGATATAGAATACTTTTATCACCTCCAAAAACTCAATTTAAAAAAAAAAAACATTTCAGTCTAACAAATGATAACATTTATTCCTATTTAAATGTTCAGGTACCCTAAAATCATAATTGTATTTTATTTTATTTATTTTTGGCAGCACCTATAGCATATAGAAGTTCTTGGGCCAGGGACTGAGCCCAAGCTACAGTAGCACCCAGGCCACAGCAGTGACGACATCAGGTCCTTAACCTCTAGGCTACCAGGGAACTCCCTAAAATCATATATATATATATATATATTTTTTTTTTTTTTGTATTTTTAGGGTTGCACCTGCAGCATGTGGAGGTTCCCAGGCTAGAGGTCGAATCAGAGCTGTAGTCGCCAGCCTATGCCAGAGCCACAGCAACACCAGATCCGAGCCGCGTCTGCAACCTACACCACAGTTCACGGCAATGCCAGATCCTTAACCCACTGAGCAATGCCAAGGATCGAACCCACAAACTCATGGTTCCTAGTCAGATTTGTTTTGCTGTGCCACAAAGGGAACTCCTCTAAAATCATAATTTTAAATGATTCCAAGTAATGTTGTGCTTTGACTTAACTGAGATTTAGTAAGTCTATTTCTGAAAGTTTGAAAAGAAAGTCTATGCCATTTAATTTTTTAAATAGCTACTTCCTAGAAGATTTCTTTTCACCTCAGAAAAGAAGAACTATTATGTTTTAAAGCACTCATTTAGTTTTTAAAAAATCTCATTGATTTAAGAATTTTCTTCTGAACATATGTCTTTTTTTTCTACCAAATAGATTGTACATTTAAATTTTGGCTTTTTTCTTAATGTTATAAAGCAAATGCTCGCTAATTGTGTCAGCTCCATTAATGCTTAGTCAGGAATGTAAGAGTGCACTGGATAGACTGGATTATCATGAAATTCAACAGGTAGATTTGTCTAACTTTTGCTGATCACTGAGCTTGGTACTTTAAACCTTATCACATGTCATTGACTAATTAGCTGTAAGACTATGCCCAGCAGACTAGAGCACTAGCAAGCCTCCAGAGATAGTAATAGGCATAAGATCAAAAACAGGATTCAAGAATCCTTCTATCCCAAGAGAATGTCCAAAGGATCAATGTGCATCAAGCTGCAGTTTCGTGTTTCAATGACCTTGGCTGCCAAAACCAAAGGCACCACTGCGCTTTCCTTACAAATCATCGCTCACGGACTTTTCAGGACTGTCCAGTTTGCTGGGCTTTTCTTTATCCTCTTTCACAACTTCCTATTCAAGGACTCTTACCAGTAAGACCCTGAAGAAAAATGTGTAAGGTAAAATTAAATCTACACATCTTTCAAATGATCAGCAATGAAATTAAAGTCTCCAGAGACTGAACTCCTGGTAACCTACTGAAAGGAAAGTTTGAAATTTGCTCAATTCAGAAGGCTGCTAAGGACTTCCCTTGTGGCTCACAGCATAACTACATGGCGTTGCTTCTACAGAGTGAAGGCTGCTAAAATACAGATGTATCTGTCAACCTTCAGCCTGGAAGATAGAGACAAGACAGTTTGAAATTTTTTTGGCAGATTTCCCACATCTCTGTGTGGGGCATACTCCTTAGTACAGAGATGCATGAAATAGCATGCTCAGAGTGATAAGAATGAAACTGATCTAAGGAGAGCAAATTATAATTTCAACACACGCTTTCCTGTGTGTATATGAAAAGATATACTTGACTAAATAAAGAGACCATCAGGAAGTAAATCAGACAAGAAGTAACTCAGACAGAAGCGCAAAATCATCTATTAAATAAACTCTTAAGAGGTGCAAGGACAAATATGGCTATGATGACTTTATACGTAAACATAACTACCAATATGGGAAATAGAGTTCAGGAGTATGGATTCTCAGCACTTCAGCCTCCCTCATGGAAGAAACTTTGGTAAGATGACTGTGGTCCCCATATGTACTTTATGGTTTTAGGACACATGTTAGTACACATCATGAAGCCAGAACCACAAAGGGATGTGGTTCAACTAATTTAGTCTTTAGTGATAGAGGCAATACTTCAGCAAGAGGTAGGCTGGTCCCTGGCATGTTTTAAATATACTTCATTGCTCCTAAAATACAGTTTCTTCATATTTTAACATCTCTAAATTGTGACTGTGTTTTATAATCAATAGGGTCTTATAATTGTCTTCCACAAAGTTGCTATCATAGTGTGATTGCACGTGCACAGATTTGGTCACACTGTCATTTTAACTGCTTTGTTTGTAGTTAGCATTGAATTTAATCAGCATTTTTATATACTTTTAAAAGATTATATGGACTTGATATTAAAACAAAAAAGTCATTGTGTAAGTAGAAAAGCATGGAAATAGAGTTGCAGAATAAATTTTATGCTAGTGGAATATGTATTTATTTGGGGGAAATGACTGTAAGTCCTTATTTTATAGCAAATCAACAACTTTTTAATGAGATTTAAACAAGAGGTAGAGGAAGTTGAGTTGCATGTTGGTACAAAGATACAAGCAAGGGACTGTACACCTAATGCCAATGGATACAACTGAAAGCAAGTGAAAGTAGTGCCAAATATCTCAGAAGAGATGCAAGAAATGTTCAAGCAATGATAACCCAGTATGGCCAGGTCATGTATAGTGCAGGATGATCATTAAACATAATTGGTAGTGCTTTTTTCATCGTGTACATAAAATAGTTGTGCACTCGCAATTGAGATCATATGCAAAGCAGTGAAATACTATAGTCAGACTTGTCTTCAGCACACTCTCTGTGGTTCTCCCTCCTTCAGGTACCACAATACGCTCCCAGCTGTTTCTGCACATGAGTATTACTTCTCGGGAGATATTAATATTTGAAATATAACATTTAATTATGACATAAGTTATGGAAAAGGCTGGCTCAAGCTATAGATTGTTTTGCATTATTCTTTGAAGTAATCTAGAATATGTGGAAAATTATAGGTTCAAATATATTTGATTCCTTTATTGGTGGCTCTAAGTAGAGTAACGATTCACCCAAATATCAGGAATTCTTCCCTTTTGTAGATTTAGCTCCTTTGACTTGAATTTTATGATTTTTCAAAAGCTTGAAAGCTATTAATGTGTAGCAAAGTATTCAAGAAAAAGTTTAGGCATAATCAAAGAAAAATTCAATTGCCTCTCTATTCCTTTTTATTGCCAATCCCTAATCTGTTTTCTTTAGCATATAGAAAAATTTTCCTTTATCCCTACCAAGGACTATCTATAATCCTTCCAACAAAAAGTAGAAACACAACAGATGGCAGTTATAATGATGAATTTTCAATAACCCAAAAAGCGTGACAAAAAAACCCTCCCCCAAATTTTGACTTAAGACTGAGAAAGTAACTAAACTGAAGTAAATACAAACTCCCCACTTTGACATCGGAAATCCTTTAAACAACCACATAATGTTTCCAGCTTCATTTTACTCTTACTTCTGCGGCTTCCCTACACTCCCATCACACTAGACTGTTGTTTTGGCAGCAAGACCTACCCCTTCCTGTGTCCACGCTGTGCCCCATGTCTGGAATGCCCTTTCTCCAAGTCCAACTCAACCCACCAAGGAATCCTACTCATTCTTCAAAATCCATTCGTTCCATATATATTAAGCACAGTCTATATGTAGGACACTAAGGATTAAAAAAAAGTAATTTGGAAGTTTCCTGCCCTGTGGAGCCACCGGTCTGACCTATTTTAAATGCTACATCTTCCACAAAGCCCTTTTGGATCTGCTTAATCACTCGTGATTCTCCTGCCTTTCAATCCTCTTCTCTAATATTATTTCATTTTAAGAATTTCTCACTAATCTCCTACTCTATCCCATGGATAATACTGGGCACTTTTATATGAATTTACATCATTTAATCTATGTGACAGTCTCACCAAGTGAGCCTCCACAGACCCACTAGTCATATGAAAAAAAAAGGCTGAAGCTTATAAATTCACATACATGGCAAGTATCCTATCAGGGACCAGAGGCGGGTTCTATTGACTTTTGTATCTGGCACTATTTCCATCAGTATTTCAGCAGCATTTACTTGATATTATCTGCATAATCATCTTACCTTCTCTATTACAAGGATATCTTAAGAATTAAATCTTATTCTAATGTATAATTTGAACACTATATGAAACATCTGGCTTATAGTAGATTCTCAAAATGAGTTTACAAGGAAAACTGTGTTCCAGGTATTCTGATGAATGCCAACGATGGTTTACAATGATGCAGCGATGAGGGTCTGAGGCCAACTGACCCCCGTGACATTGTGAGGAATGGAGACATACTGACCGCTTATCAGAAGTTGGGACGGGAAGAAAAACGAGGGTGGTGAAGAGTCTCAGAGTGTAGATGAGGAAATCATTAGTTCATGAAAGGGAAAATAACCTATGTTGGCCTGATCCAAGACTAGAGGGTCTAAAATAAGCAAGATGCTAGAAAATTATATAAAAAAATGTGAACAAGAGAAGAAAGTTTGCAAGAATTCAGACTGGCTTCATCAACCTTTGTTCACAGTTGCTGGGTAAAAGGTAGATACTGAGAACCAGAAGAAAGGCTAGTTGGATGAATTTCAAAGCCTGAATCCAGGGACACCAAAACTAGTCAATAGCTAAGGATTTTTTAAGCCTTGACCAGGAATGAGATTCAGAAAGAAAAACAATTCTCCTTCTCTAGGAACTTAACTAGCTGTGAGTCATCTTAAATTACTCTAAGAGCTCAATTTGGGTCTAGAGGTAGAAGAAGCTACACAGTGAGAAAGAGCTACAGGTTTATGGTTGAAATCAAATGTAAATGAGAGAGAAAGTGACAGGATTTTAGAGCCAGAAGGAATCATAGCTGTTACCTAATCAAACCTATTGTGATAGACACAAAAACAGGGGAAAGTGGAGTCACTTAAAAGGTTTACATTTGTGCTACATAATTAAGCAACCTGAGCTTGCCCACTTACAACTGATCTCATCTAAATAGAGCTCCGCTCCCACATTCCGTCATCAGGCAGTGAAAGCCATACACGTACATACGCAGAAGGAAAGCATAGATGCCTTGTCTGAACTGTGACAGGTACTGGGATCAGAGGATCATGAGAAAGAAAAGAACTACTAGAGAGCTCACAGAGTCCAGGATTATCATTATAGAGGCAGACACTGTCCATTTTTTATCCCTGCCAAGTGAAAGTAGAACACCTTCCAAGGGAACTGGGATGGAGAACCATCCAAAGGAGCTCTCTGTTTATGGGGTCTCATGGTAATCACACTCTTGGATTGCTGCTCCCCAGAAGGTACTGGTTTCCTGTGGCTGCTGTAACAAATTACCACAGACTTAAAAAAAGAAACATACTCTTCATTTAAAATAACATAAACTTATTCACTCATAGTTCTAGAAGCCAGAAGTCTAAAATCTGTAGCATGGGGATGAAATCAAGATACAGCAGGCTCATCCTCCCCCTGGCAGGGCCATGCTCCCTCCAGAGGCTCTAGAGGAGAATCTATTCCTTGACTCTTCGAGCTTCTGGTATCTGCCGGCATTCCTTGGCTTGGGGCTGCATCACTCAAAACTCTGCTTCAGTCTTTCCATTGCCTCTGTGTGTGTGTGTGTGTCTAATCTCCCTCTGCTTCTCTCTATAAGGATATATGTGATTGCATTTAATCACCTCATCTCAAGAGCCTTGACTTAATCACATCTGCAAAGACTCTTATTCTAAATAAGTTAACATTTACAGGTTTCTGATATCTTCTTTGGGGGATAGTCTTCAGTCTAACAGGTTAACGAGTCACTCCCACTGTTCATATGAAAATATTTTCAAATAAAGAAACACATGGTCTCGTCTAAAGCCACACTGCAGGACTCTTCTCCATCCTGTTTCTGTTCCTCCTACAGCCCAGCCCTTTGTTACTTGCAGAGGCACATTTCTTTGTAAGGATCAATTATAAGTTCATCTAAGGAAGCATGTTAGGCAGTAAAAAACATTTTTAAAAATCTAATAAAATTATCTAGGTACTCATTCCTGATTTCTTTTGACAGCTGACTTTAAGTCCTTTCTACGATGGTTCTGGAGGTTGCACAACCCATCTATTGTCCTCCAGTAACCCTTCCACTCCAGAAAGTGGTGCTCATTAGTTCTTCCCTTCTTCTGCCTCTCCACACCACCACACAGAAAAGACCAAGTTACATTTTCCTTCACAGATAGTTGGAATATACATATTATTTGCATATTGTTTGTTTCACTTATTACCTCAATATATATTTCTTAACTAGCTCCCATGACCCAGACACTGCACTAATCCTTGGAGATACAAAGATGAAAGACAGGCTGTTGCCTCGCAGTGAATGTAGCAGATACAGAGAATTGCCAACAGAGTAAATGTGATGGATGCTGGAATGAAAGTAAATACAGGTGCCAGGGGAAGCTACAGCTACAGAGCAACACATTGCCAAAATAGATAAGCTTCTTGAAACAGGAATAACCAGGTTCAACTCCCAGCTTACTGGAGTTCCCACTGTGGCACAGTGGGTTAAGAACCTGACTGGAGCAGCCCGGATTGCAGCTAAGGTTTCAGGTTCAATCTTTGGCCTGGCACAGTGGGTTTTAAGGATCTTGCACTGCCACAGCTTCTGTGTAGGTCACGGTTGTGGCTCAGATTCAATCCTTCAATCCCTGGCGTGGGCACTTCCATATGCCTCTGGTGCAGCCAAAATGGGGAAAAAAAAAAAAATCCCAGCTTACTGCCTTACTGGGAGACCTTAGGCAAATTACTTAAGCTCATTAAGCCTCACTTTTCTTACCTGTAAAATGGAAGCAAAGACCACTCACTCTATACAACTACTGTGAGAACTAAATAGTAGAGTATATATAAGGCACCTGCCACATTGCAGGTACAAGGAGCATCTAAGTGGCCTATGGGAATTTGGGAAGCTTGACAGAGGGGTAAGCCTTGAACTGAAACAACATGAACATAAAGGTTTGTCCGGCCAGTCCAGGCAAAGACTAAAAGCTCAAGGTAATTAGAAGGTCACAAGATGAGGCTGGAAAGGTGGGCAGGAGTCAGTCATGAAGTTAACAAGAGGCTGCTAGAGACCTTCTAAGAGGGAAGTGACATGCTCAGACTTATGTCACATTGGCTTGGGGTACACACAAAAATGAGAGTTGGGAAAATTAGTTACAACGTGATGTAATAATCCTGGAAAAAATTCGTAAAGGCAGAGTTGGGAGTTGGGCAGAGACATGGAAGAGGATAAGACAGGAGGAATATTAGAGACATTTGGGGGTAGAATTTACTCTTTAGTGGGGGACTGTCTGTGACAGGTAACAGAGAGTAAGGAGGTCACAATGGCCCCAAGATTCTCAAGTGACATCTGCATCTCTATCTCTGTTTTCTTTCTATAAAATCTAGTGAAATCTTTTTTTTTAATCAAAGGAGAAATGCAAACTGGGTTATAAAAATAAAAAGTATGGTTACAGCTTACAGTTGGTTGTTTTGACAGCATGAAGCCACTATAAATGTATTTTAAAATCTCATTAAGCTTTCCCATTGTGGTGCAGCGAAAACAAACCTGACTAATATCCATAAGAATGCGGGTTCAGTCCCTGCCCTCGCTCAGTGAGTCAGGGATCCAGAGTGGCCATGAGCTGTGGTGTAGGTCACAGACATGGCTCGGATCCTTTGTTGCTGTGACTGTGGTACAGGCCGGCAGCTATAGTTCAACCCCTAGCCTGGGAACTTCCATGTGCCACAGGTGCGGTCCTAAAAAGACAAAAGAAAACGAAAGAAAAGGAAAGAAAGGAAGAAAAAGATTTGCAAAGATACTAGTCTCACCGTGAATTGTGTCTCTAGGAACTAGAAAGATGTACAATATCAGTGATGACAGCCTGGTCTGTAATTAAAATGTCTGAGATTACAGCTGGGTTTCTGGGATCAGCTGCTTGAACGGGGAAGTGTAGAGAGTGTGTAAGTCTCCGATAAGACGGATGTTCACATTTCTCAGGAAAAGGGGGGACTTTTTAATTTAAGTTTTTAATGGGGAAGCATACAAAGACAGCTGAAAGACAGTGATGTTAAAATAGAGGACTGATCTTGACTCAACTTCCCACAGCTCACAGCCCAATAACAGAAACTGCATTAAGACAATGCACAGAACATTACATGGCCTGAAGTTTAAAAAACAAATTAACTATAATTTAAAGTTTCCTGAGGTCCCTGAGTTATCATTGATTCAAATACACAAGAATTTCTAGTATGTAGAATAATTTTGCAGGGAATCAGTAGAGTTCATAATGAAAACTGTGTAAGCCAAAAAATATAATAATAAAGTACCAGAGAGAGAACATAATAATCACTGTATCTTTTCACTTCCTGTGTGCCTGAAAGATATGCTTTTTAAAGTCCATTTGGCAGTTTTCAGTGTAAGAAAGGAGATACATATTGCATGTTATAAAATACAAAAACAGGTTTAGAAAAGTCTGTAGCACAGCAGGAAGAGCACAATTGAAACAGACTGAAGCTTTGAATTTCATCACCTATTTGAAGAAATCTTGCAAATATATTTAATGGGTTAACTTTACTTTCAGGCTTATGTGCAGCAAAAATATGTTTAAAAGTGCCGTTTTTAAAAGAATCCCATTTCTCCTGGACTCTGTCTACTGACATGCCTGACTGTGCACACAGAGCACCAAGGTAATGACTGGTGGGAGCAGTATCTCACATTCAAACTGTAATTCTGTGCACTATCAGCACAGCCAGCCCCTGTGACCTGTCATACCAAACAGGAGAAAGGCACCTCCCTGTGAGCTGAAAATCAATGATGTTTTAGAAAAATCCTCAGCCTACAACAGGAAAAAGAAACATGCAAAGATAAGAACATCAGTGAAAATGTGGCTAAGGTTTTGTTTATTTTGGAAAGAAAGTGATACTTTTTGCTGTAATCTAAGATGTCTAGGCAAATGGGAGTTCCCTTGGTGGCTCAGCAGCTAACAAACCCGACTAGCATCCATGAGGATGTGGGTTCGATCACTGGCCTCATTCAGTGGGTTAAGGAACTGGCATTGCCATGAGCTATGGTGTTGGTCGCAGATGCAGCTTGGATCTGGCATTGCTATGGCTGTGGCGTAGGCTGGTAGCTACAGCTCCAATTCGACCCCTAGCCTGGGAACTTCTATGTGCTGCGGGTGTGGCCCTAGAAAGGCAAAAAGACAAAAAAGAGAGAAAGAGAGAAAGAGAGAGAGAGAGAGGAAGGAAGAAAGGAAGGAAGGAAGGAAAGAAAAATGGTTAAGCTTTATGGGTCATAGGCCCCTTTAACAGCATGCTGAAAGCTTTGGATACCAGAAAAAGGTACTGGCTCCATGTCAAGACATTTTGATTTAGATGTCTGAGAGGAATCCTCTGAAACCAGCAAGACTAATATTTTCAGTTACAAAATTAGATCAGAATGAGTTCTGTGGGAAGCCTGCATTGGCCAACAAATGGAGAAACAATGGGCTTGTCCTGAAAGAGTAGAGGAAAAAATGAGATTACATCTAAATTTCATTAATGTTTTAGTTCAGACTTAAATTCAATTTTTAATCTAGTGACTCTTCAGAATTAATATAGGCCCCTGATCACTGCAACTTTAATATATCAATGCATCAATACCATTTCTTAGAAATTTCTATTTTTTCTTTTTAAAGATTTTTATTTTTTCCGTTATAGTTGGTTTACAGTGTTCTGTCAATTTCTACTGTACAGCAAAGTGACCCAGTCATATATATATATATATATATATATATATATATGTTTATTATTGTCCATCATGTTCTATCACAAGTGACTAGATATAGTTCTCTGTGCTACACAGCAGGATCTCAGTGCTTATCCACTCCAAATGCAACAGTTTACATCTATTAACCCCAGACTTCCCACTCCCTCCTCCTCCCCCTTAGCAGCCACAAGTCTGTTCTCCAAGTCCATGAGTTTCTTTTCTGTGGAAAGGTTCATTTGTGCCGTATATTAGATTCCAGATGTAAGTGATATCATGTGGCATTTGATACAGAAACAGAGAGGTTGTATTTAAAGTTTACTAATGAAGCTAACAAATGTTAATGCTGAATGACACAGAAAAAGCCATCTATACAGTTCAGAAGTTGACCACCTATCTCAAGATTTGAATAGTCGCAACCTGCTAAGGAAATGCAATGCAGTAAGTCAAAACTACTAACTCCGCAATCGCAAATTACTGTTCAAAAGTGGATTCCAAAACCTTTTGCTCATGTAATTAATGGGATATTTACAAATTAATTAGCTTAAAATCTTTATTAAGTGCTAAATTATCTAGCATACTATATTAAACATCGTGGGTCACAGAAGGAGTATAGTTCACTGTGGAAGAACATGCCCCAAATGGAAAAAAGAAAGCTCGGAATTTGAAACTTCGCACCAAAAAAAAGAGGTAGGGTGGGTAGGATGAAATTCCAAAAAGAAACATGGGAAAATCATGTACTACATTTATCTCTACCACATTGTATAGCCACCTTCATATAGTTACCTCTACGGACACTGCTCATTCCTGTCTTTGTGTACGTGGAGCATCGAGGAGGCACATTCAGAAGATACCCAGTCACAACTAGAATAAGGAAACCTGCCACTACCCTGTTCCCTGGGAGGAAAAGAGTGGGTGATGGTCACCATTTTTTGTTGGGGTTATTAAGGGCTCTGTGAAGATAAGATACAGTTTGTCTTGCTTGCTGTACATCTTTCTGGTGACTAGTTCTGAAATCTAAGTCTACTGAAATAAACTAAGCCCCACTAACCTAGGGTTCAGTCCTTGGATCTTCATGGGAATGAATGCTAGAGGACAGAAAGAGCATCATCAGCACCTAAGAAGTCCCAGGCTGGAGGCTGAAAGACTCAAGAGCACAAGTGGGGTTCTCATACCTCTCCTTCCCAATGGTTAGAAACTTGGAAAGGTGAGAATATCGAGGAAGTGAATAGCTTAAAAGGAAGAGGTGATTGGCAAATAGGATGTCATTTTCCATTTGATGATTTTATGTAATACAATGATGGACTTTGGGGAGTGTTGGAGTACATCTCGTGAGGACAAGGAATAAAGTCCTAGAGGCTATTAGGTGGTCTTTAGATTGAACATGAAAGAAAAAAGGAAGCAATACTTATGCAAAATCCTGAAACTAGTTACCAGAAAGTTCTGCAGTCATGCCATGGGAAAATGAAGAATAGTTCAGAAGGAGCCATGAGACTCCTATAAGAAAACAGTTGGGAAAAGTTTCCAAAATGATACTCAAGGGTTGTATGGGACCAGTCCAGAGCATGGGAATTGAAGAGCAGGATGATAAATACAATCTCATAATAATAATCCTGGGAGTTGGTAATATTCCAAAGAAATATCTGCATGGAAGTGTGCTAAAAAAAAATTGCTTATAATCTCTGTGGAAATTCATGGTAAGGATGATGAAGAAGCATTTGAATGAGGATTGAGAGGAAAAGACATCATCTTGTTGATGAAATCGATATTAGCAGACTCTCTAGCCAAATGGAAGAAATGTTCCTAATTTAGTTGACAGTGCTGGCACAGAGGTACAAAACAGTTGTGATGGGAAACTTCAACTACCCAAACATTTGACTGGAGACTCTAAACTGAAAACAGAATATGTGACAAGTTACTGCCTGTACTGAATAGCAGCTTTATTTTTCTACAGAGAGAGGCAATAATCATGGGAATTGCTACTTGGATCTAAATCTAAACAACCAAGATATCAGCTAGTGAAGTGAAATACTGAACCTTGGGCAAAAGCAGTGAGGTTATCATAGCACATGACAAAGCCCTCTTAGCCATCCTTCACTCACCCAATATTGTTATCTTTGTAAAAACACACTTGCTGATTTACAGAGACCGAGGACTCAGATGAATCCTCTAGTATCCTTTAGTACCTCCACTCCACCTGCCAAGTTGTGTGCTTATCAAATATCTGTGGTGTTTTCTTCCAAACCAATTCATACCAGTTGTATTGGATATTATGGCCAAGTAACTTAAAAATTACACAGACTGATGAAATATTAGTACAAAAAGAGAAGAATTGTTGTCAACTAAGTTAAATGTTTTGGAGAGTTTTGATGAAGAGTTCTAAAGAGGGTTGTTGATAAATTAGTGTAAAGCAATTCAACAGTAAACATTGTTTAAAAACTTAAAAAGCTTGGAATTCCCATTGTGGCTCAGCAGTAATGAACCCAACTAGTAGCCATGAGGATGTGGGTTCAATCCCTGGCCTCGCTCAGTGGGTTAAAGATCCAGCATTGCCTTGGCTGTGGCATACGCTGGCAGCTGCAGCTCCAATTTGATTTGACCAGTAGCCTATGAACCTCATATGTTGCAGGTGTAGCCCTAAAAAAGGGAAAAATTTGTTAAAATAAAAACTTAGAAAACTAAAAAAAATAAATCTAGACAGATTGTGTGACCAGATTTCTTTACAAGATCCTGCCCAACTCAAAATCAAAACTGAAAATTGTAAAAATTATAAATGATAGAAAAATTATCGATGATAAAAAATTAGTGATGATAAAAATAGACCTTTGCCCCATGTCAAATAAATATATTTATTTCATTTAATATATTCTAAGTTAAAATACAGATATTCAAAGTATATGTATCTTTTTATGATTCTCTACTTTAAATGACTTTTGGATTAATAGTGCAAATCCATTCCAGTAGCAACAGTGAAAAGGCTCCTATCCTGGCATTTTTCATAGCCAGGTAAAGGGTGGTTGAAAATACGATGATAAAACCTGAACTTCAGGAAGGCAGACTTCTAAAGGCTCAGAAGAAACAGAATCAAAACTTTGGGGCAAGAGATCCTAAGAGACGGTTGAGTGGACCTACCTGTCCACATAGTCTGTAATTCTGTCTACACAATCACAGATTGTGATTCCACCAAGGGAGAAATGATGAGAGTTCCTACGTCACTCTATCATGACCTCTGAGTTTTAAGGGCTAGGATAAAAAAAGAGATTGAGACTAATTTTTTTTTTTTTTTTTTTTTTTGCTTTCTGAGGTGCACCTGTGACATATGGAGGTTCCCAGGCTAGGGGTCTAATCGAAGCTACAGCTGACAGCCTGCGCCACAGCCACAGTAACACCAGATCCGAGCCATGTCTGTGACCTACACCACAGCTCACAGCAATGCTGGATCCTTAACCTGTTGAGTGAGGCCAGGGATCGAACTCACAACCTCAGGGTTCCTAGTCGGATTCGTTTCAGCTGCACTACAACAGGGACTCTTGAATATTTATAATTTATAAGAACAACAAGAAGGGTTCTTTCAGGAACAAAAGGAATCCCAGGAACAGAGAAGTCAGATGCACTAAGGACACGATGTTGCTGGAATAACAAAGAGAAAGAACTGCTCCACTATTATTTTTTGTCCTAGAAGAGTGATTTGGGGACTCAAAATAGTAGTCAAAATATGGTAAGAGAAAAAGGAAACCCAATATTGGTAAAGAGATTTAAAGTAAGTAGTGGATGGATTGGAAGAGTCAATATTATCAAAATGACTATACTACCCAAGGCAATCTACACATTCAATGCAATCCCTATCAAATTACCAATGACATTTTTCAAAGAACTAGAACAAAATAGTTTAAAGTTTGTCTGGAAACACAAAAAACCCAGAATAGCAAAAGACATCCTGAAAAAGAAAAATGGAGCTGGAGGAATCAGGC
>PVHT020000175.1:18397088-18457676 GCA_004024745.2 Catagonus wagneri
ATGCTATGAAGATAAGTGCTGTAGTAAAAAGAGGTCTGGCTTCAGATAGAGGAGGACAAATACTGTATGATTCCACCTCAGGGAGGCACCTAGAATAGGCAAATTCATAGGCAGAAAACAGAATATAGGTTATTATTTAAAGGCTACAGAGTTTACATTGGGGATAGTGAAAAACTGGTGGTGTATAGATAGGGGTGATAGTTATAAACATTGTGAATTGTACACTTACAAATGGTTAAAATTATAAATATTATGTTATATATATTTTACCAAAATAAAAAAATAAAAGAAGTCTGGTTTTGACCAGTTTGACCTGAGTTTGAATCCCAGGTTCTCATAGATAGAGAGCACCTCTTTTTTCAATTGAAGGATCATTAATTTACAAAACTATACTAGTTTCAGGTGAACAACATAGTGATTCGATATTTTCATAGATGATACTCCATTTACATTTCTTATAATGACTATATCTCTCTATGCTGTACAATATATCCCTTCTTATGCACACAGGAGCCTGAGGGCTGACCAAGGTCCAAAGACCAGAGAGAATCGGCTGGCACTGGACAGGAGGAGGTGGCAGAGGGTCTGGGCAGGAGCTAAGTGTGAGCCGAGCGGCAGAAGTGGAAACTAGGAAGAATTCAGTTCTGGCACAGTTCACTAACGAAATAATAATCCAAATATGGATTGATTGGATTCAGGAGATAATGAGTTTCCTGTTACTGGAGGTATTGAAAGCTGCTCACAGGCTTACATGGGCATCCAAGCGTAAGATGACCTTTAATAACCTTTAAATTCCTCTCCAAAGGGGTGAGCAGGTGATGTTTATTCCTTTACCATAATCTCCCTAAACTATGGCACATATACAGTAATGTCCCCAAATAGCAGTGAAGTGAAAAATTAATGGGGATGGAAAAAGAACTCTCAGATTACTTCACTCTTCAGCCTAATCCTGGATAAGCACAATCAAAATATTAAGAATAAATAACAAGAAGAAAAGATCCTTAGATTTAAGAACTACCAAATACAATAATCATTATTAAATAGCTTATGGAATTTTTTTCAAGAGATCTTTAAGTATAGAAGTTTCTTAGAAAGGGCAAATTCAGATACGTTCCTGTCTGAAAGAGGTATGTAGATTCAGTAAATTCCAGTTCAAAGCAAATACTTATTCATTCATTCATTCAATAAGTAAGTACTGAGGACAAATATCATGGAACACAAAGGGGATAGGAAAACACATAAGAGAAAATTTTCGCTCCTAGAGCTCAGATTACTTGTTGTGGTCCGGAAAGTTCAGAAATGTAGAACTGGGTTTGGGTCCCTGCTCTGCCACAGACCAGCCATATATAAGGCTCTTGCACCACAAGGCAAACAGTAACTATTACCTTCACAAATGCTATAGTCATTACTGAGTGGAGGCCAAAAAAGAAGGAATAAAGAGATAATTCAGGAGTCCCCGTTGTGGCTCAGCAGGTTACAAACCCAAATAGTATCCTTGAGGATGCAGGTTCAGTCATTGGCCCTGCTCTGTGGGTTAAGGATCCAGCATTGCCATGAGCTGTGGTGTAGGTCACAGACGCAGCTGGGATCTGGCATTGCTGTGGTTGTGGAGTAGGCTGGTAGCTGCAGCTCTGATACAGCCCCTAGCCTGGGAACTTCCATATGCCGCAGATGAAGCCGAAAAAGCCCCCCCCCCCAAAAAAAAAAAGACAGCGAAAGAGATAATTGAAAGGAGTGTTTATTTAAAACAACTCAACCAAGACAATGACTTTTTTTTTTAGTGGTTATACCCATGGCATGTGGAAGTTTCCAGATGCCAGATCCTTTCAACCCACTGCACCGGGCCAGGGATGGAACCCCCACATCCACAGCAACCCGAGTTGCTGCAGTGGGAGTCTTAACCAACTACACCACAGCAGGAACTCTAAGACAGTGACATTTCAATCTGCTTTATATCCAAAATAGTTTTTTTTAAATCAAGGGTTATAAAGTTAAGATACTCCACCCACCCTCAACACAAGGGAATATATTAGCTCCATCACTAGTGCAGAGGAGTCTTCATCAGTTTAGAAGCTGATGGTTTGATTGACTGCCTATTAGCTTGATGCTGAACAAGGAATCTGAGCTCGCTGGTGAGAAGGTACACAATTATTTTTTCAGGTCATCCAGAATTGTTTTCTAAGATGAAATTTGCGAAAGATAACTGAATAATGAGAAAGAGGTAATGTAATTTATTCCCAATTTAATTATTCTACATTCTTAAGAAGGCAGGCTGTGGACACACTGTCTTTTCACTCCATCATTTTCCTGATATGTAATAAGGGCCATTAAACTAGGTAAGAAGATGAATTACTACAGATGATTTATGCAGGCCTTCAGCAGCCCGTGAAATGTACCCGAGAACAATAAAGATATCTGATGACCTGTCAGGGAGATGCTTATGCAAATAAGAACATCATGATTATACTCCTGCTTGTTCATCTAAAAGCTATCATGATAGATAAATGGAAAAACTTCACTTGTTCAGTAGCACCAGAAATAAGCTGGTTTCAGGCTAAGACATGCTAGAAAGGAAAATTCATGGCCAAATGTCTAGTTCAGCTATAAAAGATGACAGTAATAGACATAGATCACCATCCAGGCTTATTTCCTTTGAAAATAGTAATTTCATCAGATAACAGTTCTTACTGCTCTCCCGAAATCATAGTATTTGGCACTAAAAATTATTTGTAATCCTCAGAAGTCAAATATGTTGTAAATATATATATATCATCAGCATCTTTCTGCTCTTAAATAATGAATGATACATCTGACTGGAATTCAACAACCTTCAAGGTGTCCATGAGAATTAAGACAAAAATAGGATGAGGCAAAGCCATACAGCAAACTCCTTTTGGGAGCAGGAGCTTATTACCCAGTTGTTCTGAAGCCCAGCCTCCTCCTCTCATACCAATACAGTGACACTGTTAAGAGCAGGGCCTTGGCTTCAAAGAGAGTTCCATCTACTAAATAATACACGTGGCATTAACAGCGGATATAATCTCTCCCTAGGTCTCAGTCTCACCATCTGCAAAATCAGCACGATAAGACTACCTACCTCAGAGAATTGTTGTGAGGATTTAAATGAGATAATGTGTATAAGATTCTTAACATGGTGCCTGGCAGGTAATTAAAGACTTCACTTAACAAACAACACATTTATTATTAGGGGAGACATTCATTGTCTCTGTGATATTTCCACCTGAATCTCAGATTAGCGTGTCCAAAAATGAACTCTTCCTTTGCACCCTCAAATGTGTTTTCCTCAGTCTTCCTTGTTTCAGTAAATTGCAACTCCATTCTTTCCGTTGCTCATGTCAAAAAACTTGGAGTCATTTTTGAAGCCACTTTTTCCTCCTGTTAGCTCTACCTTCAAAATGTTCTTATAACCCAACCGCTTCTCACCATCTCCAGCTACCCCCTCGTCCAAACCATCCCTGACCTGGATCACAGATCCTGCTTCCCAACTAACCTCCTGCTTCCTCCCTTTTCCCTCTTACAGTCTGTTCTCTACACAGCAGTCAGAGAAAACAGATTTTGTCATTCTTCTGCTCAAACTTACCCATGCTTTCTCTTCTCAGAATAAAAGGCCAAGTCCTTACAATAGCCTGTACGTCCTTCTGTGATGTGGCCTCACCTAGCCCCCGCCCTCCCTCTTCCATTGCTCATCCTTTTCCAACCACCTTGGATTTCTTGCTGTTCCTAAGACAGGATAAGCTCCTTTCCAAATTCAGAGCTTTTGAACCTGCTCGTCCCTCTGCCCAGGATGTGCCTCTTCCAGATATTTCTGGATCCCACTCTAGCACTTTATTCAAATGTCAAAGAGGATTTTTTTTTAATTTGAGAAGAACGTGTGGTCTGACCCCTAGTCTGAAGCGGCCCTCATCACACTCTACCCTCTTTTCTGTTCTTCTGTTTCTTCATAATACTCATTACCACACACCATCATATTATTTATTGTTCTCCACCAAAACCTCCACGATAAAGCCCCTTGATGGCAACTTTGTTTTGTTCTTCCCAGTTCATAGAACAGGGTACATTCTGTTTAATGACTAGAAGGAAAGATATGCCATGAATGCCTCACTTTAATAAATAGGGGTGTTCCATGACATTTTATAAGTTCATCCTAAGTAAGAGTCTTTAGAAAGAGTTAAAAATTAAATGACTTGTTTCACTAATAAGAAAACTGAGGCCTAAAAACAAGTCATACGGTACGTGTTAGAACCAGAACTCAAAAAAGTTCTTCTGTATCAAGTGTCATGCACTTGTCCCTGAAGTCCATGCTCTCTATTGAGTTTGGAGCCTGTGATAGTCTTAACTCCATGAATTACAGAAAATGTGTATCAGTTCAGTTCTGGTTCCTACTGGCTGACTAGGGAAAAAACTTTATTTGTTATATAGTTTATTTAAAATCTCTTACTATGGTTTTAGAATAAAGATAAACTATTTTAAATGATAAAACAGCAAACAGTTGAGAGTCCAAGTCCCAAACAGGGTTAAGAACTTTGCAAGGATTAGCACGCTGAATCCTTACAACCATCATCTGGAGCAGTACTCTGATTCCCATTTTACAGTTGAAGAAACCAAGGTCAGAGGAGGATAGATAACTTCAAAAAGTTGCACAGCCAGCAAGTGACAGGCCAGTACCACAATCTGAGTAGTCTGCCTGCAGAGCCAATGTTCTGTTGAATCAAGAAAGCTGAGGAGGTAACATATGTGATGGATTTTTTTTTTCTTTTTTGTTTTTTAGGCACATGGAGGTTGTCAGACTAGGGGTTGAATCAGAGCTGTAGCCGCTGGCCTACACCACAGCTCCCGGCAATGCCGATCCTTAACCCACAGAGGGAGGCCAGGGATCAAACCTGAGTCCTCATGGATTCTAGTCAGATTAGCTTCCGCTGAGCCACGACAGGAACTCTATGATGGATGTTTTATAAGGATTTCTCTCTATATAAGCTCATTTTATTTTGTCCACTTTTCTGAAAAACAGGACAGATACATAGCATAAATACCATTTTGAAAATTTTATTAAATGTCTTACACTCATTTGCAAAATATATAATATTATGTACTTCTCCTTTTAATTCACAATGCAAAGTTTAAGGCTGTCCCTAGAGAAATGATCTGTTTGGCTATCAACACATCTTACAACATCACATATTTTCATTTTAACTGTATGGAGACCCTAGGAGTTTGCCACTCTCTCAGAAATCCATTGTTAATAACTATGATGATCTGAAATAAGCAAAGTAGTTATGGTGTGCCTCAAAAGTCTCTTTAAAAAGTGCCAAAGACCAATACTGAAGAGAGGGAGTGCCAAAACATGAAACATGTTGGTGAGTGGGTCACAAGCTGTCGTGGGTCAGGAGGCACTCCTTATGGCTCTTCTCGGAACTTAGAATTCTAGAGACCACTGAAAATGCAGAGAAATACAAGTTTGGAGAAAATAGGACATCCCAGGTCTAGGTGATATATAATCTTTTCCAAAGAGTGCTAAGTAAGATAACTTATGTTATTTCAATTTCTTTTTTAATTTAATTTTTAATCTTATTTATTGGCTTTTTAGGGCCACACCCATGGCATATGGAAGTTCCCAGGCTAGGGGTCATATCGGAGCTACAGCTTCCAGCCTACGCCACAGCCACAGCAACCCAGGATTTGAGCCACATCTGCCACCTACACCACAGCTCATGGCAACGCCAGATCCCTGACCCACTGAGCGAGGCCAGAGATTGAACCTGCATCCTCATGGATACTAGTTGGATTTGTTTCCTCTGAGCCGCAACGGGAACTCCTGTTATTTCAATTTCAACAGCAAATTATACGACTCAAGAACCACTTACATTATTTACAGTTCCTAAAGGAGGATAAAATGATGTATTGGCAATACAGCATTTAAGATAAAGGTTCTTTGTTTAAACCTTTAAGCATTATTTAAATACACAGTGGCCCAAATGTGATCCTATGAAAACTGGTGCATCACAGAGGGAGGGTAAGTTTGAGGGGGAAAAAACCCGTGGGAAGGAATATTCTGGAACAAAAAGGTCAGTAAAGATTCCAGACATCCTCTTAAATTTGGCTATAGAGTCCACAGTGGGAGCCAAAAAAAGGGAAAATGGGAAAAAAGAAAATGAAGCTCATCATTTAGTTCTTTTAATTTCATTCCACTGGCTGGGAGAAAGGGATGGTCATGTTAAATATTAGAGTTCTACATGTTTCCATTCCTTTAGGATACAATCCAGAAGAGATGAGAGCAATGTAGTATTTCCTTATGAGCTTCAACATTCAATAGAGAGATATACAGGGGAAAGAATGATCTCAGGGCTTCTCTTATCCATGTTCATGAGAGAGGAAGTCAAGTACTACCCGATCCGTCTGCCCATTTGTGCCTGCAGTTCTTCACTGTCAAGAGGAAGCTGTACTTAAGTTTTAAACCTATGGCTGAATAATACATCAGATTTTTAAAAACTTGCCATTTTCAGGATTTTATGTATAACTCTGAATTAGAGTATATTCTGGTAAGAACTGGAAATGTAAAGCTTAGAGATAATTGGTTTAGTCTGGTTTGATTTAAATACCATGGACTATGAAGAGAGTTCCATCCAGGAGTGTAGAGATTTGAGATCCAGTCACCCATTGTTAATAACTGTGATGATCTGAAATATGCAACGTAGTCCTATATCTGCCATTACTAGCTCTGCAGACAGGATCAACTCACTCAGTCTCTCAGATCACAATAAAGGGGTTGGATTAGATCTCTAAGGTCCCTTGCCACTCTTTGAAGCATCTATGAATGTTTATTCAAGAGCGGGAGCCTAAAAGAAATGTGTGAGCTATAAATAAGAGCCTCAGATATAAAGTTTTCTAGTAGCACATTAAATTTTTCAAACAGTTGAATTTCTTTATATTTAATATGTTTTATTTATATATTTATTTAATCCTGTAGGACCAAAATGGCATCACTTCAATATGCTATTGCCATTAGACAATATTAATGAGATAATTTACATTCTTTCCTTTGTACTCAAAGTCTTTGAAACCCAATGTATATTTTGCACTTGCACCATACCTTTATTTGAACTAGCCATATTTCAAGTGCTCAGTAGTGAAGTTTACAGGGCTTGAACCATTCTCACATAAAGATAAATACAGTTTACCTTCAAAGTGAGACTACATTTAAAGTAGGAAAGCTATTCATTAAAATGTTAGGGTTAGCATATTGAGGGGATGGAAGGGAAGAGGTGATTAATAAAGGGATAGAACTTTTAATGAAAAGTGCCAAATGGCAAAATATAGAAGGAAGCTGTGTCATGTGGAAACTCAAAGGTTGGACAGATATGATGTGTGCCAGCTCTAGGCCTCAATAAAAATGTTTGCAGCTAATCCACCACCGTCCCTCTTCTCTTAACTACAGACTATGCAGGGTGTTCAGTTACGGTCTTTGTGGCCATTAGAATAATGGAACCACTAGATCAGGGTCTATGGATCTTTGTGGGATCTTCAGGTAGAATTCAGAGAGTCCAAAAGCTGAATGGAGGGAAATAACATTTATTTTCATTAACTTCCAACTCAGATTCAGCATTTCAGTCAATTATGAACATAGGCAAACCACAGTAGAATTTAACAGTAGTTGTGACCCCCATCCTCAGTAGAAATCACAGGTGTCTTCCTAGCACATTTCATTTACTGCATATCATACAACACTACTTCATCAAAGTGACAGCGATTATTAGACCCACCAGGAGACTTTGTCATTGACGGCATTAATAAAGAAGGACATATCTTATTATATCACAAATTTTAATATATTGTGATATCTGCATCTCAGTAAAATTGGTTTCTTTTGTAAGCCTGTGTTTTTACTTAAATTTAAAAATGTTATTCTGAGAAGAGATCCATAGGTTTCACCAGACTTCCGAAAGGATCTATGGCCCAATGTACTGGAAGGAGAGAGTCTGGGTCCTTGAATGACCCCAGCTCCTTTCCCTGTCCCACAACAAATCTCACTGGACTGTGTACTGAGTGAGAAATAAATCATTATCATATCAAGCCACGGAGATGTGAGGAGCGTTAGCCCACTGACCAATGTGCAACTGAAATGTGGCTTCAGGTCAATGCTAATTGGTTATACCTGCAACCAGATTCCATACACTGAAGAGCTGGGCACTGGCAATTATGTGCTGGTAAACTATGTCTCAAGAAAAAAAAGGGGGGAGGTCCTCTTCTGGCACAGCGGGTTAAGGATTTGTCATTGTTACTGCAGTGGCTTGAGTCGCTGCTGTGGCATGAGTTCAAGCCCTGGCCTGGGAATTTTCACATGCTGCACGTGCAGCCAAAAAAAGAAAAAAACCCACCAGAGCTGATTTCAAACTACAAATATGATGTCACTGAACTCTGAATTAGGAAGGATGCCCAGATTCGGTACTTGCCTGCCAGTATGAGCTGACCCCGGCACACCCCTGGGACTGCTCTCCCCCATGACACTTCCTAGAAAGGTATCTTACTCTTGTCCTCCCCTGATTCTCTGGAGGGGAGGGCTGTAAGCAGAATATTTAGAATAGTTGTTTAAAGACTCCAATTTAAACCATCATGTCTGACTTTTTCATAATGAATAAATAAAGCAGAATACCTTACTTAGATGCCGTAATTTGTACATTCAAAAAGCTGTTGAAAAGAAACTAATTAGTACTAATTACAATACTAGAGTTGTCCCAACAAATTATAATGCCATTGCTTCTGCAGAGGCATTGTGTTTAAACACTCTGAAACATTAATTAGTCTACAGAACAAATGTGTGAGATAGGTATTATTCAACAGTGTCTGAAAGCCAGTTATTTGCTCTGGGAAAGCCTGATGCTGTTCCTGATAGTAAAAACAAACTGATTATCATGATAGTAGGATTGGGAAATGCCAGAATTAGGTGACCTTCATTTCTGACCTCCTTTTATTTCACTGGGCATTACTGCTATTCCCATTTTACATATAAGAAACTGAAAGCAGCCAGTAGATAGATCCAAAACTATAGAAAAGCCAGCTTCAGATTCAGCAAGTCCTCAGTTTATCATGCCTGTTTTTCAAATTTGAAATCTCCATTTATGAGTCTTTTGTGCCTTGCTTTCCAGATATAAATGTTTTCTTTCACAATGAAGTTGTTTAAGTGTAGCATTTTACTAAAGTGACCTACTATGCCTGCTTTCACCTATTTGTAAATTCCCTATGTTTTGCTAACATTTAGACACATTTTAACTTCTGGATTAAGCTATTTATAATCTTATTCACTGAAAATATTCACTTCAAAAAATAGTCAAATCATTTAGAATTAAGATACACACAAAATCAAGGGTTTAGTAAATGTTTCAAGGTAATTAATGGCTTATTTCACTTAAAGTGAATAAGTCACTGTTCAGATCTTACTGCCTGATGCTCCTTTCCATTAAAGTAAAAGGTGTGTGGACAAGGCCTGGAATTTCTGGAAGAACATTTGATATCCTGTTGCTTACTCTCTGAGTCATTTACTTATCTGGCACATAGCAGGCACTCAATAAATGTTAGTGTTTACTGTTGTTGTTATTATCGTTATCATTCCTCAGACCAGGAGTCAGCATTTTTAGTTAAGAATTTACATCCCAGTTCATATATACTGTCTTAGTAGTGCTCTAGAATTCTTACCTATTTTAAACAGTACATTTCAATTAATGTTACTAATTTAATCCTTCCTTCCAATGAAATCATTTTAAATATTTATACCCCAGATACTTGCCATTGTTTCTAGTAAAAGTTACCTTGATTATAACTCCAAGCCTATGTCTGTTTTGCTTGGGCAATTATTCCAACATATCTAACTCACCCAGCATGACTTACATAGGAAATAATTTTTAAAACAAACATGTTCAACCCAAAATGGAAAACCTCTAAATTCTTTTGAGCTAGTCATAGAAATTGTCACTTGCCCGATGTAAGCCCCAGAGGTAATGGCACAACTGCTACTAAAATGTCCTTTTTGAAATAATATCCATAATTAATTTCCTTTCATTTCTTTTTACTAATATTATTATGAAAGTATACTTGATTTACAATGTTTCATCAAGTTCTGTTGTACAACAAAATGACCCAATCTCTCTCTCTCTCACACACACACAAACACCCTTCATTTCTGACTTGATCCTGCTCATCTGTCCCAGCCCCAGACCAGACCAGTCTCAGCAGTTCTTCGTGAAGATCTGTTCTGTTCCTCTCCCAGATCTACTGAGAATGTTAGCAGCAGGTAGCACAGCTACATTTGCCAGCAGATGTTCCAACACACTTGAAAAACAGAGTATTCATGTTGCTCTTTACTAGAGACTGGAGACAAGAATTATTATGTCTATCTTCCATTTCTCTCCTCATTGTGTTCAAGTTTTCCACTACTTTAGCATATGGAACATATTTATAAAAACTGTCTTAACATCTTTGTCTGCTAATTTCATCATGTCTGTAATTCTTAAGTCTGTTTCTATTAATGGATTTTTTTTTCCTTTGAGTTTTGGATATTTTCCTGCTTCTTCATTTGCCCGGTAATTTTTCATCATATTCTGGGTATTGTGAATTTTATGTTGTTGAATGTATATTTTGTTGTATAAAGAATGTTAGATTTTGTCCAGGCATGCAGTTAAGTTACTTAGGATCAGTTTGATCCTTTTGAGGTTTGCTTATACATTTTTTATTAGAACAGGTCCAGACCAGTCTTAAAGTCTAGGGCTAATTTCTGCTCATTACTACTGAGGACTCTATACAATGCCCTATGTTTTACAAGGTTTTCTTTTTTCTTTTTCTTTTTTTTTTGGGGGGGGGGGCTTTTAGGGCCACACCCACAGCATAAGGACGTTCTTAGGCTAGGGGTCAAATTGGAGCTGTTGCTGCCCTCTACACGACAGCCACAACAATGCGGGATCCAGGCCACGCCTGCAACCTATACCATAGCTCACAGCAACACCAGATGCTTAACCCGTTGAGTGAGGCCAGGGATCGAACTGGCATCCTCATGGATACTCGCTGAGTTTGTTACCAGCGAGACACCAGGGGAAGTCCCAGAAGGTCTTTCTATTTTGAATGATGGGGATGTAAACTATTCACAACTCTGGATGAGCTCCAGGAATTGTTGGGCTCTATAAAACCAAATCTTCTATTCCAGAAAATGGTCTTGTATTAGTTCTTTGATCATTTCCTCCTCTTCATTTCCTTCGTTCTCTATTTCCTAGGACTTCTGTCAGTCAGATATTGAAATATTTGGACTGGGCCCTGTAAAAAATTTTTAATATTGCCTCTTCTATTTTCCATCTTTTGATCTTTATTTTCTGCAAGATTTCTTCAACTTTATTTTCCAAAGCGAGAACTGGATTTTAAAAATAGCTGATCATTAGATTTTTAATTCTAAGAGATATTTCTTATTCTATTATTGTCATTTCTCCATTGTATCCTGAATTTGCTTTTCAAATTCAATACTTTTCTTATTTTTAGGAAATTTATTAGTTAAAAATCATTTTCCTTTTATTCCTTTAGTAAGCAAATATTTATTAAGTAATAAACCATGTACAAGACAGTTATCTATCAAAACAAAGAGCCTGCTTTCATGGAGGTGAAAGTGGCAACAGGCAGGCAATAAGAAGCTAACAAATAAACATATTATATGTCGGTTTTAATAAGTGTGATGAGGGATTCCCCTCCATCAAAACCTTCTCCCCCTTGCTCACCTCACTCTTGCCACACCACCCTTTCTTCAATTCCTTCAAGTTCCTTCTCCTTCCCTTTCTGTACACTGTTCTCCCTACTCAAAATATTCTTCCCCATTCTTCTGAGCACTGTATTTTAAGTATATCTCATCTCATTGCCCTACATTACCATTGGTTTTCTGTCTCACTACCCTTTTTATTACCCTCATAACATTTATCAAAACTTATAGGGTTGATTACCTATTAATAGCCATGCATGCTTCTTCCTTGCCAGGTGAACCTGATTTTGTTAAGATATCCCTAGGGCCATGCGCTTCCAAAAAGATTGGCCCAAGCCCCAGGAGGGGTGAATCCAGATTAGTCTAACCAAATCATGATAATACAGTACTCTTGCCAGTGATGGCTTAAGAAAGAATGCATGACCCAGTTCTGATCAGCGGGATATAAAAGGAAGCCTGCTAGAAAGGCATCTGGGGAAGGTTTGCTCTTCTAAAGACACTCAATAGACAGTCCTCTTCTCAGCTCTGGGACATTGCTTTACTTAAGAATGTGCTATCTTCTGCTGCTCTAGTCATCTTCCAACCACAGAAAGAGCTAACCACAGAAAGTAGAAAGATAAAAATAAGCTGACCTTTAATGATTTCACTGAGTCACTAAATTAGTCCTATCTTCATGCTTCTTTACTTGAGATATCTACTAGATGATGAGCTTCAAACACCAAAGAGACACCCACATAAGGACTAATGCATTAAATAATACTTATTTGGAAAACAAAAATAAATGAGAAAAAAGAATATAATACAATGGTTATATGCTCTGATGTAGTAAAATTATAAAATAAAATTAAAGGAGAATTGGAACATCACGTACAAAAATTTCATTATTATTAAAACAGTTTGTTCAACAGTTTTCTACAATCATAATTGATGGTGGCAGTATTCACATTTTTGTCCGAAACAACTGTATGTGTTATGTGGGATAATGCAGATAAGAATTTGAGGATATTTAATTCTATTATCTATTGTGCCTTTGAGAACCAAGAAAAAGGAGATAAAAATATAATGGAGGAGATATACATTTTTTCATAATTAGGTCCACTGAAAAGGTCTAGAAACGATAGCCAATCCACTCACAGCAGTGAGCCTCCCTGGCCAAAACTGTCTTCTTGAATCCCATCTCCCACTAAAAGAAATCAGAGATTCTTATAGATATTGCTTATTCCAAGTATGAGATAGGAAATAAACACAATAAACCTAGGACATCTTGACCTACTAGAAGGCAAGGAAGTTATCAAACTACTAGGGTAGATTTCTCAAGTAAAACTCATAGGACCATAAAGAAACCAATACCTTTTCTTGAAAAGAGATAAATAAAAAGAAAGGGTAAAGTTTTTAATCCTTCCTTTCCTATATGAACTATCATATTAATTAACCAAATAGTAAAAAAGGAAAGTATCACTCTATAAAGTTATTCCCACTAATAAATGAAAACAAAATAACATAATTAGAATATCACTGTTCTTGAACCCCAGTGAACTAGTGGGTCCTGGCAATGAGCATCAATGGGGGCAAACACCACAAAAAAAGAGAGAGAGAACTGAACATAAGATGCCTCCAAATGAAGAACATAGCACCACCTATAGCCTTAACAGAAGTATTGATCCTGACTCTGATCACATGTCATTATCCCTCTGCCAATTTGTAGAAAATACAGGAGAAATGTGTGGAACTGCATCCTGAACACATTCCAGACTGTGGAAAATCCTACATGTCTGATAGCCCAGATCTATCAACAGATCATCTGCAACTACAAGTCAGACACACAAGGAAAACCTATAGATTAAAGCTCTAATCTACAGCGGCAGAGATCACAGCTATAGCTTGCATTCAATCCATGGCCTGGGAACTTCCATATGCCATGGGTGTGGCCATTTAAAAATGTACTGTTGGGTGATAAAACCATGGAAAATAAAAGGAAGCCATTATTATAACATCTAGGATGAATGCTGTGGTCGTCTGTTACAGTGGGGGCCCCTAACAAAGCACAGCTCCTGGTATTCATGACTTTGTGTAGTCCCCTCCTCTTGAATCTGAACTGGTACTGAGATTTGCTTTAACCAATAAAATGTGGCAGAAGACTATTATGCTGTTCTAAGACTAAATCAAAAGAAGGCCTGGCAGTTTCTAGAAGCGTTGGATGCTTGCAAAACCTGACCTAGCATTTTAAAAGTTCAGGACACTACTGGAGAGGGTCCTTCCTATACAGAAAGGCCACCTGCAGAGACAGAAATCTTACTTAAGTTGAGATTAGCCACCAGCCCATCTGCTAGCTGAATGGACCCACAGGACTGACCACTAGGAATATAAGTAGAACCACCCAGTGGAACTCAAGGCAGAGGGCAGAGCCAGTGTCTTTGGGAGAGAAAAAGAAGGTCTAACATTGGGATGGGGCATGTGGAGGCTCCTGGGATGGCTGGTGAAGTTCTTTCCATTTCTTGACCTGCCTGGTGGCTACAGGATATTTGTCTTATGATGGCACACTAAGCTATGCATTTGTTTTGCATGGTTTTGGAGTCTATGTTTTATTTTTATGTAAAAATGGCTTTTAAAAAAGAACAAGAAAAAAATCCACATGGTTTGGCATAGAGACCTTTACTCTTCTTCCAAAATTCCTTCAGACTACGATCTTTTTAAAAATCACTTCAGGGCTCCTAGTAAAAGCTACCGATTTATTCTAATCCTATCTATAGCAACATCTAAACAACATTAAGCATAGAAAAAGAAACTTCCTTGGGTTTTAGACTGTGCAATTTGCAAAACTGTGTGTCTCTAAATCTTTTCTTCTCTCCTGTGAGAAAAAACAAGTAGTACAAAAAAGAAAGAAAGAAAGAAAGGCACTTTTATAAACTGGCTTACATTTTCTCATTGGCAGCAATTTGCCAGTCTCTTTTCAAAATGAATTTTCCAGTTTCAAAGGAGGAAATCTGTATTGCATTTGGGGTTTTGTGTGTGTGTGTGTGTGTGTGTTTTAATTTGGAACTGTTAAAATTTTAACTCTCTGTCATGTTTTACTAAAGTGCTTTAAACAGATTGTGGCAGATGAATTGTGCTATTTTATTCTTTTGTCTTCCTTTTCATTATCATCTTCATTTCTGACTTCATTTTCCATTTCACACGACAAATTGTTGTAGGTACCTTTTTTCCTTAAAATAGTGTTAGCCAGCTTCACTGACAAAAAAAATTAAAATTTCTGATTAGGAGATTAAAATTCCCGGCATAATGCACACTGCGTATTTTGCAAAACTTTCAGAGTACATTTATTTTAATTGAATTAGAAACTACTGTCACAAATTATGCTCCTGCTATTGAGCTTTCTACCTGGGAATCCAGTTCAGATCTTCCCAAAGATTACAAGAGTAAAACCAAAATCAGTTCAGTAGTCCACAGCAAAAATAAATGAAATAATAAAATAAATAAAATAAATAAAAATAAAAAATAAAATAAAAATCAGTACTGACACTCTGGTAGTACTAAACTACTCTTGATGAAGTGGTCCTCTTGTAGCCAGTCTCCATAGAAAAAAAGAAGTGTTTCATCAAGACCAGATCTTGATTTAGCATCTGATTCTATAAATTTGTCAAAGCATAACTGGGACCCAAGAGGGAAGATCACTGTTTCTTCCAAAAGTACATGAGAAAAGTGTTCATTTGTCTCAGCCTATTTGTCTCAGTCTTTATTTCTAATGAATCTAAGAAACTTAATTCACATTAAATTCCCAAAGGCTTTATTTCCATTCATAAAGACTGAAGGTAGTAGAAAGTAATAATTGCCATCATAAATTCCCAATCTGCAATAGCTTTCCTAATTCAAAACTCTTACTAGCTTCATTAGTAGATTGGCAGGGCTTTTTTTTTAATTAAAATATAATGTGATCGATATACATTTGTGCATTAATTACAATGAGCCCCTCTCTCCTTCTTCTTTCTCCTGTCCCTGCTGTTCCTACCTGAGGCACTGCAACGCCTCACTTGTTAGGAGAATCCATTCATTTCTACAAATTAGGAACCAAGATAAATACTGATAAATACAAGATAAATAAATGGTAGAATTCCTACCCGCTTCCTGCTTTCTTTGGATTCATTTTTTCTTAAGGGGGACCTAGTGCTCTTAGTGTACTGGCTAGGATGCTTTGGGCCACAAATAACAGAAGACAATTATATTAGGTAGAATAAGGTTTGACTGTGGATAACAATAATAGCACAGGTAACACTGGTTTAAGTAGGATAGAAGTTTATTTCTCCCTTATTATGATTTAGATGTAAGTAGTCCAGGGCTGCTATGGAAGTTCTACTCTATGAAGTCCTTAGGAACCTAGGTTCCCTTTGTCCACTAATTCCACTCTACATGAATCCCTTTTGAAAGGACACTCCACAGTCCAAGATGACTGCTCCAGACACATTCACAATCTAGCCAGCAGTAAGGAGGACAGGACAAAGAAAGGCGCACCTCCTCCCTTCAAGGTCTCTTTTTGGAGACAGCACACAGCACTTCTACCTACATCCCATTACCCAAAACTCAGTTAACATGGCCCTGACTAGTAGCAAAAGAGGCTGGGAAATATCTTTATTCTGGGAGTTCACGTGGCCAGCTAACATTTGATAGTTCTATCATTTTTAAAAAGCAAGAGAGAATTATATTAGGAGATAACCAGCAGTCTCTACCAGCCCCACTCAAAGAGAATTTAGTAACTCCCGTAACAAGACGTACCCAGGAGTAGAGCAGACAATCAGCTGTCAGGGCTCTAGTTTCTCCTCTCTGAGACTCAGAGACTCTTCTCTCAGCCTGACACCGCTCCAGGTGTTGGCCATGTCTTTAAACTAGCTCCCCTCCTGCTTATCAAGAGAAAAACAGCAGTTCCGGGCATCACATCTCAGATGCCACAAAATCCAAAAGAAGGGGATGAACAATGCATCTCTTCCCTTTGCCTCCTCTGGAAAAGGGGAGAAGCCAGCAAACTTCCCTTCAAGCTTCAGTGGCTGGATTGCATCACCATCCTATGCCTTATATACAGTTGACCTTGAACGTGGGGGTGTCAGGGGCACCCACCCTTTTCACAGCTGGCCCCTCGTATATGCATTCTTTGGTAATTGCAGTTCCTCCATATCTGTGGTTCTGCATGCCTGGATTCAATCAACTATGGATCATATAGTTCTGTAGTATTTACTATTAAAAAAAAATAATAAGTGCATCTACATAGTTCAAACCTGTGTAGTTCAAGGGTCAACTATAATCGCTGCCAAAAACACACTGCATGATAGGCATGGACCAAACACCCCTAAGAAGACATAAGTGGGGCTAGCTTCTCGAAACAGAGGATTTCATGGAGAAGCTTCAATATGCTAACAAAACTGGGGTCCTCTTATGATAGAGGAAGCAGGAAAGGATGTTGGGTTAGCATCTAACAGTGTCTGCCACACTCTTTATCCTAAATTCCATTACAATACGCAGCTGACCCTTGAATAACATGGCTTTGAATTCTGTGGGACTACTTATTTTTTTCAATAGTAAATTCTAGAGCACTACCTGATCCACAGTTAGTTGGGTCCATGGACACTGAAGAACTGCAGTTATGGAGGGCCTACTATAAGTTATATGCGGATTTTTGAAGGTACAAAGGGTTGACACCCCTAACCCCCTGTGTTGTTCAAGGGTCAACTGTATTATTACTAGCCAGGTAAACTGAGCTCTAAGATTACATCAGACCAGTTCTTAAACCCATCTCATACCAATAAATTACAACCGAAGAATAAGCAAATACGTAGACTAGTACTATGCACCTACAGTAAGTACACTGCAAACCCCTTACCTTCCATTCATTCACCTGGTCCAGGCAGACTTCACTCCAGACACTATCAATCAGCTTAAATTTCATACTTAGCCACCTCGTTAACTCTCACAGTATAAATATGAGAAAATTTCCCTGAGAGAAATACACTTTGTTTTCAAGCTGAAACTCATTTCTTATTTGACAAGCGTCAGATCACTGATGAGCATTTCAGAGGAAGCCACTGGGCCTTTTACAGGCTAGGCTGACTATGCAATAGTAAGTCTAGGAAGAGTTTTCTTTACTGCTGTTTGCTGCAGTCCGGCCTGGAGGTGTCTTCCTGGACTGCCCCGCCCAGAACCTATGTATCCCACAGTTCTCACCTGCAGCACTGATTTTCCGGGACTTTTCTGATCCCCCGTGGGACTTAGGTTGGGAGAACTTTCAAGTTTGTTTTCTTTTAATTCATTAACAATTCAGTGGTGATTTTTAAGAGGAAATAACAATTATTGCTTAAACAGGAAAACACTGTTTTTGAAGCTGTAGTCCACTTTTAGGCATACCAAAAGCTTAAAAGAAAAAGAAAACAAGGCAGAAAAAGAGAAAAGTGCCCTAAATTGACCACTGATGCCTGGATTATAAGAGTTTTCTTCCTCATTAAAGAAAGACCCTTTTAGATCACTGCTAAAAGCATCCCTGAAGGCTAACAGGTGACACTACCCATGTGATTACAAGTTGTTTTATTTATGTATTTATTAATAGCAACATCTTGTCAAGATAAGTTACTGAAAGACTTACAGATACAATCCCAAAAATGTATTCTGCTGTTAAGAAACATGAGGGCAGTACTAATTTTCAAAACTAACATTTTAGAAAATAAGCAATTCAACACTTGATACCCCTTTACCTAGAGATTTTCTAAATCTTAAGAAAGAATGTACTTTCCAAACATCCATGTAACAAGGTCACTATTAACAGAAAGTTGTGAGGTACTCAAACTGAATGGCAGCTGTTAAATGATTTGGTGAAAAGTAAATGCTGATTCAAAATCATTAGCGTACCAGAAAAACAGCTGCTGGTAAACACACAGATTAAGTTAACAAAAGCCACTCCAAATATATTGAGTAGTTATTCTCCATGTTGGCAAAGTTTATTGAGCTTGAAAGAAAGTTATTGTCTTAGCTACAAGAGCTTTCAGATCTATAATATTTCACTGGCAGCTACTTTATGAGAAACAGGTCATAAAATTTGTATTTAAACTTTACTGTCAGATTTTCAATTTTCTGCTTATAATTAAATCAAAGCTTGAGAGTATTTATGGACTAAAGGATGGGCAAAGCAATGAAGACAGTGTTATGGTTTTTTGCAGGGATCTGGGGCTTCAAAACCATCAGAAAAATCACAGCCTCATGACCTTCATTTGCTCATGCACTAACAATTCACAACACCATGCATTTTTCCAGTGCTCTTTTCTGTCTTGGCAAGACTTGCATTCTCAAATGAGGCAACGTCTCATTCTCTCTGAAGGTATTCTAACTTTAACTCTTCTCTTCCCTCCACCCCTACATACCTTAAAAGTGCCCTCTCAAACAAATAATGAGATAAAATTGACCAAGACCTGGGGATGTAATGGCCATCACACAATCTGCTAGTTTTATGCATTCAGAACACATTCATTACAAGTCCTTCCTGTGTACTATCTCATTCTTTGGTATGTGCAATAATTTAATTTCAGAATGAAAAAGGTAACACATTTTCTTATCACATGAGTACAATGTTTGCATCAGCAGCAACAACCGTGGTAACTATCAAATCTTCTTCAACCAAGTTAACCCCTCATATTGCTGGACTTTCAGTGATTACTACAGATGGCCATGCTGCAGCTTAATGTGTTTCTAAGCTTTTCAGTGAAACAAAGTTTTATAAAATAAATGCGATAAACACATTTTCCTGATAACTAAATACAAGCCCCTTCTCACAATGTTCTGTTATACTATGCTTTCAGACCCCTACAAAGTTGTATAAACAACAAGCATGAAGTCAAATTTCTAAGACTAAGGCAGACTTAGTTGAGCTCTTTTTCTAAGATGAATAAATCACCCATCTTTTTCCCATTTTAAATAAATAACAGCAAAGAGATACTTGACAAAGTTTTATCCCCTGACAGTATGGGTTGTTGATGAGCTTCTACCTCTGAAAGCACCAGAGCAGAAATCTGGAAAATCAATTACACCACTCTTAAGTGCCCTGATTTGGTATCTTTTTAAAACAATTCTAAATGTTGTGATAACTGAAAACAAATAGTAAGGACACTAAATAAATGCTTTCCTCTTAGGAAACTGTTCAGGAGACAGAAACAGGTATCAGGAAGAACTTTTACCTTTTTTTTTTTTTTACATTATTAGGTATAATACCTAGTTTAGAAGGTACTTCTAAAGGCAGAAAAACACTAAATTCACAAGATAACCAAATGTTAGGTAGTGGTTGTGGGTAAGGTTGCGAGGGGAGGAAAGAGAAAGAGGCCAATTACACCCAGGAGATAAAGAATCACGATTTCCTGCAGTTTCAGCTGTTTGGTTTTCGTTTTCTTCTGCCTCACACGTTTCACTGTTTCACTAAATTCCCGAAAGCCTCCCAAATGAGTTTCTCCCCACCTAAAACTTTAGCAACTCTTACACCATATGTCAATGTTCCTCTTTTGCTTTCCCTCGTCTCCGGGGAAGGAAAGGTAACCAAACAACATGAGAGCGTAATGACAATGTCCTTTCTGCCTCTGATGAAATCATCCCGCAAGTGACATTATGAAGTTCAAGTGAAGCTTTGATCGACGCCGCGTTTTACTAAACCAGGCCAACACGACCAGGAGGGAAATTCTGCTCTACAGGCCGGGAATCCCCAGGGAAATCTCTAGAAGCGAGGGATATCCCCACTGTTCTCTTTGCGGCAAGTTCAGAAAGAGCTCAAAACTTTGAGTCCAGCGCCAGGTATAGGATGCTGAGGTGTTGCTGGGCTGGGCTGGGGTGCAGAGGAGACACCGAGGCGGACGGAGTGGAGGAAACCGGGTGGCCCCCGACTCCGTAGCCTGCACCTGCTTCTCCTAACCCTCGGGCGGCGCGTCCCAAAGCATCCCCAGCCCACTCGCCCTAGATGCAGCGCACCCCAACCCCGCCAGGGCTCGTGGCTAGCTGCCCTGCTGTCGGAGGAACCCCGGCTGAGAGGGCGCCGTGGCCCCGTGCCGTGCCCGCGCCTGCGGGACGAGAGCGGGGCGGGGTTGCGGGAGGGGGTCTGTGGGCACCTCTGGGGTCGCCCCGTGTAGGGCCAGCGCCCGGGCGCCCGGCCCGGCCCGAGGCTCGAGGCGGACCCGCGCCGCGCTCCCGGGAAGCCCCCGGCGGGCGTACCTCGGATGTAGGCGCACTTGCCCTCGTCCAGCTGGCTGGAGGCCGAGCCGCCCATGGCGACGGTGCCGGAGGATGCTGAGCGCGCGGCTGCCCGGCCCACTCCCCCGGCGGGAGGGACTGTCACCCCCGTCGGCGCCCGCTGCCCGCTCCTGGAAGCTGAGGCGACGGAGATCTGAGCTCTGCAATTAAAGGACAAACTTCCTCCGAGAGGCGCGGCCTTCTAGGGCGCCTCCTCCGGGTCCGCGCCCTCTGAGGATCTGTGGGCCGGCCCGGGGCTGGCTTCCCGCCTTCGCTTCACTGGTGAGTTCTGAGGGGAAGCAGGGCCTGGAAGAACTTCCAGCTCCTTCTCCTTCTCTTCGCCGGGTTCTTAGTTTCACCTCAGAGTCAGAGGACAATTTCCCTGTGAGCTGGAACCTTCCCCCTCACATCCCACGAGGTGGAGTTCAAGATCCCCTTGCTTTGCACGCTCTTCCCTCCAGTACAGGAAGCCACCGTTCTTCTCAAACATCACCCAAGAACGTGTTAGAAATCCCAAATCTCGGCACCTCCCAGTACATGTGTACGCGCACGCGCGCGCACACACAGACACACACACAGACACACACACACACACACACACACACACACACGTCTCCCCAGTTAGAAACTTGAGTAGGGCCCAGCAACCTATTTCCACAGGCCCTCCAGGTAATTCTGAAGCCTGCTGACGTTTGAGAACCAATGGTAAACTGTTACCTTCCTGCAGCCAAGAAGTTGGGCCAAGGAGGGAGTGGGTAATGAAGGAAAAAAAGAGAGAAAGAGAAAAAATTAGGGAGGAGTTCCCCGTCGTGGCTCAGCGGTAAGGAATCCCACTCGTATCCATGAGGTTGCCGGTTCTATCCCTGGGCTCCCTCAGTGGGTTAAAGATCCTGCATTGCCGTGGCTGTGCTAGGCCTGCAGCTGGAGCTCCCATTGGACCCCTAGCCTGGGAACATCCATATGCTGCATGTGTGGCCCTAAAAAAACAAACAAAAGCAGAAGTTAGGGAGAACCTAACTATGGTTCCTACTGTATGCTCCCAGTCTAGAAGCTTCCTGAGACTTGATCAAAGTCTACTCTTACTCTTCTAGGTTCAGTTCCTCTCCTAGACATACAAAATCGTTCATTAGAAAGGGCACTTGTTCTTTTCCCACAACCACTGTTTAGCTTGGCAGCTTCTCCCAAACGAGAAGGAGCTTGGTAGAAGGGTCAGCACTCATTTCTTTCTATTCTTAGCGGTCAGCTCTTAGTGATTTATTGACTTAACCTCCAAGGTCAAATGAGCTGTTCGCACAGAACCAAGTCTGAGGAGGACTTTGGAGGCTAGCATTTGAACACAAAGATTTCTCATACCTCACAATCTCTCACATCTTTCCAATCCGTCAGTGAATCCTTTCAAACCTACTTTCAAAATATATCCAATATCCCACCATTTCTCATCCCGTCCACTGCTATCAACCCCATAATTTCTTAGGTGGATAGTTACAATAGCCTCCTAACTGACCTACCTCCTTCAGAGAAAAAGCCACAAAGTCTGTCACTGAAATTAGGCCAGACTTCCTCTCTGCCCTTATCTCCCACCCATTCTCCTTCCTCCTTGTTCTTTTTGTTCCAGCCCCACTGGCCTTTTTGCTCTTCTAGGACACACTAAGCTCAGGGCCCTTGCACATGTTCTTTCTTCACCTAGGTTTCTCTTTACTCAGATAATTCACATAGCTTACTCTCCAACTCTCTCACTTCCTTAAATGCGAACAGCTCAGAGAGGCTTTTTTTAACCCCCTATTTAACTACCAACCTTCATCTCTCTGCCTCTTACCCTTTCTTATTTCTGTTCATATCACTTAGCATCTTCTGACATATATTTCTTTGTCTGTCTCTCCCCACTGAGATGAAAACTCCAAGATTACTTTTTTCGTGCGGTTGTTTCTTGGGGTCTTTTTTGTTTTCTTTATTATTATTTTCATTGTTCTTTATGAGCAGCGATTTTTATGTCCTCTGGTGTATCTTAAATGCCTAGAACAGCACCTAGAACATAGTTGGTGCTTATTAGATAATTACTGAATAATTGAATGAAATACAAAATATAAGAATCTGCAGTCAGGTGCTTATTAGATAATTACTGAATAATTGAATGAAATACAAAATATAAGAATCTGCAGTCAATGAAAAATGTGATCTCAATAAATAAAGAGTATTTCCAGGTAACTGTTCAATTATTTAAACTATTCAATGTTCAACTCTTCTCAATATTCCAGTCAGCTCTTAGAATTAAGTATATATTCTCAGAGTAGTAATTCCTTTCATTGTATAAATTGCTATAATTATGCCTCAGAATACTGTTATTGTTATCAAGGAAAACTAATTTGATCTCCTGCCAGAGTATAGTTCTAGCTTGTCACCTCTTATTTAGGAACAGTCTAAGACTGATAATACTAATCTATCATTCTCTGCTCATTTGTAACAATCACAGATAGAACACTGTACAAGGAAAAACTATGTATAATGTAGTATTAATAAGCTTTGTACCCAGACAGTTGCAACTTGGAATCCTAACCTGATAGATGACTTAATAGTCATGTGACCTGGTCAAGTTTCTTTTTTTCCCCCATTTTTTAAAGTTTTATTGAAGTATGGTTGATTTACAGTGTAGTGATAATCTCTGCTGTAGAACAAACTGATTCAGTTATATACATAGGTATATCCACTCTTTTTCAGATTCTTTTCCCGCATAGGTCATCACAGAACATTGGGCAGACTTTCCTATGCTGTATAGCAGGTCCCTGTTGACCATCCATTCCATGTCCAATGATGTACACATGCCTCAAGTGTCTTCACTTACCTGTCGTAGTGTCCTTACCTGTTAAAGTGAGCTAAGAACTTACTTCACAGGGTAGTCAAAATTAAATTTGGTTGGGTCTATGAAGCACTTAACATATTCCCAGGAACATAGTAAGTGTTTAGTAGGTAGCAGTTAGGATTGCTGTTATTAGTAAGGACAAGAGTGGTCAAAGAAGCAATTTTCTGGAGAAAATGGATTTTAATTGGACCTCAGAAATCATGGGTGTTACCTTAAGAAAGAACTTCTGCTCCCTTTTTTCCCCCAAATAAAGCTCTTTTTCCCCAGTCAGTTAACAGAAAAAAATTAAGGATTTCATTATTTTAGTCATAGTATTTAATATTTGCAGATCCTATATGGGCATCATTTTATTAATCACACACTAAAAATGAGTCTCCAAGCAATTCAATAACTTTATGAACCAGATTCAGCCTCATTTGGTTCAAATAAGCTAGTTTAGAAACTTTCCTTTGCAATGTCAGTTTTTGTACTGTATCAGTTTTTGTACTGTATCAGTTTTTGGTCTTAAAATACTCAAGACTGTTTCTTTCAGATAAATTTCATATAGTAAAATGATTACTTTCCTTTTTTTTTTTTTTTCGGCAGTGCCTGCAGCATGTGGAATTTCCCAGGCTAGAGATCAAATCTGAGCCACAGCAGTGACCCAAGCTGCAGCAGTGACAACTTTGGACCCTTAACCTGTTGCACCACAAGAGAATCTGTTTTATTGAGTTATTATTCGCCCATTTGAGTTACCTTTTTTTAAAAGAGCAAATTCATTTAACAAACATTTAGCACCTTGAAAATGTGCATGTGTTTTGGGTTTCCCTTGCCTGTCATAGATCAATGAACCCTTGTTTGCTGTGTTCTCATTTGAGCTAGCGACATCTGTCTGTTTTGGAATTTAACTGCCTATAGAGCAGGGGGAGTTTGGGGAAACTTTTCTTTTCCCCAGGTATTTTGTACCTTGTACTGCCCTGCAGTATAGGAGTAGGGACTCTGTAATGACTTGATTGAATGATAAGTATACACAGTAGGTTACATCAGCTGTCTAATTTTATCTTCACAAAAACCCATTGAGGTAGACACTATTGTTACTACCATTTTACAGGTGAGGAAACCAAGGTTAAGAAGTTTAAGGAATTTATCTAAGGTTGCCTACTACATGGGCTTAGCTGACTGCAGAGTTCATCCTCTTGACGACATAAATATACTACTCATAAGTACACTTATAAGTGTAGGTACACTATTTATACTATTTATTTTACCTTGAATTTCGCTTTTGCTAATTTACATAAGTAATCCAGGTTTCACTATAGAAAAATTAGGAACTATTGATAAACAAGACGAAAAAAGGGGAGAAACTCACCCAAATCTCAACATCGGTATCTTTAGATTACCCTAACTACCAGTTTTACTATAGATTCCTAAAGATTTACATATAAATATTTATGCAATTATAATTGGTACCTATATAAATTTATTTATAATTACTTTTTTATCAAAATAAAATGAAGCTCTATATGTATTCTATAATCTGTATCAAAATTTTTTCTTCTGGAATATTTCCATTTAAATATCTAGATCTAGATCAATGATAGTTTGTTGTATAAATGTAACAATATGCCCGATACATACCTCTTTCCCTACTCACTAATCACATGGGACATTTTCTTATCTTTTATTATTTTCTATTATTTTTTTCATTATTCCTCTTAATAGTTGGGAATATAAGAGTTAAAATAGATATCATGTTGTATTGTTAATTTTGAAATTCTTTTTTTTTTTGTCTTTTTGCCTTATCTAGGGCCACACCCATGGCATATGGAGGTTCCCAGGCTAGGGGTCTAACAGGAGCTGTAGCCGCCGGCCTTCGCCATAGCCGCAGCAACGCGGATCCGAGTTGCGTCTGCGACCTACACCACAGCTCACGGCAACGCCGGATCCTTAAACCACTGAGCAAGGCCAGGGATCGAACCCGCAACCTCATGGTTCCTAGTCGGATTTGTTAACCACTGAGCCACGATGGGAGCTCCCTCCAAATTTTGAAATTCTTAATGAGAAAGATTAAATATTTTTTCCATGGATTTTCTGGCCATACATGTTCTTTTGTGAATTGGCCGCTGTTGTACTTTTCTGTTTTTCTGTTGGTTTCTTATTCTCATTGATTTGGAAGAACTTTATATATATTAAAGACATTGACCTGTTTACTGTAATACACACAGCAAGTCAAACACATTTTATTTGTTAAAACATATTTTTCTATGTTCTTTATTGAATAATCTTCTTTGAAGATTGTGCTAACCATAGGCAAACTGTAAAATCAATTAAATTTGTCTCTGGCCCCCTCCCATCTTTCCTTAACACTCCCTTCCCCTCTTATGTGGTACAATTTCTAAAGAATGCCTAATCTTATCAACAATATCTCTTATTGGTTGTTATATAAAAGAGGGTTAACTATTGAAAGTCATTTTATGAACCTGTTTGTTGTTGGGGGTTTTGTTTGGTTGGTTGTTTTGTTTTTCTTTTTTGTCTTTTTAGGGCCTCACCAGTGGCATATGGAAGTTCCCAGGCCAGGCATTGAATCAGAGCTGTAGCTACCAGCCTACACCACAGCAACGCCATATCCAAGCCACATCTGTGACCTACACGACACTTCACGGCAACACCAGATCCTTAACCCACTGAGTGAGGCCAGGGATTGAACCCATGTCCTCATGGATACTAGTCAGGTTCATTACCACTGAGCCACAACAGGAACTCCTGTTTGTTTATTTTTTTCAGTGAAGCTCCTTCCCTTACTAGCACGGTTGTTACAATAATCAATATTCCCATCTTTTACAGGGATATAAGCTTTTGAAGCTCCAGTCCTCATTCTGTTTTTTTTTTTTATTGAAGTATAGTTGATTTACAGTGTTGTGTTAATTTCTGCTGTACAGCAAAGTGATTTGGTTATATATGTGTGTGTGTGTGTATGTGTGTATATATATATAAATAAACATATGTATTATTTTTCACTATTGTTTATCACTGGATATTGAATATAGTCCATGTGCTAGACAGTAGGATACTGTTATTTTTCCATTCTATATATAATAGTTGGCATGTGCTAATCCCAAACTCCCAATCTTTCCTTACCCACCCCTTCCCCTTGGCAACCACAGTCTGTTCTTATGTCTGTGAGTCTATTTCTGTTTCATAGATACATTCATTTGTGTCATATTTTAGATTCCAAATATAAGTGATATCATATAGTATCTGTCTCTTTCTGACTTATTTCACATAGTATGATAATCTCTAGGTCCATCCATGGTGCTACAGATGGCATTATTTCATTCTTTTTATGGCTGAGTAGTATTCCATTGTGTATATGTACCATATCTCCTTCTCCTTCTCCTCCTCCTCCGTCTTCTTCTTCTTTTTTTCCTGGTCTTTTTAGGGCCACACCTGGAACATATGGAAGTTCCCAGGCTAGGGGTCAAATTAGAGTTGCAGCCCCTGGCCTATGCCACAGTCACAGCAATAGGATTTGAGCCACATCTGCATGGCTCACAGCAATGCCAGAGCCTTAACCCACTGAGAGGGGCCCGGGATCAAACCCATATCCTCATGGATACTAGTCGGGTTCATTTCCACTGAGCCACTACGGTAACTCCCAGAAGACAGATTTTTTTAATAATGATTTTTTTTTCCGTTATAGTTGCTTTACAGTGTTCTGTCAATTTTCTGCTGCATGGCAATGTGACTCAGTCACACATACATGTATACATTCTTTTTTCTCACATTATCATGCTCCATCACAAGTGACCAGACATAGTTCCCAGTGCTATACAGCAGGATCCCATTGCTTATCCATTCCAAAGTTTTTTTAATTGAGAAACATTGCTTTTGGGAGTTCATGTTGTAGCTCAGCGATAATGAACCAGATAGTATCCATAATGAGGTGTGTTTGATCCCTGGCCCTGCTCAGTGCGTTAAGGATCCTTCATTGCCGCGAGCTGTGGTATAGGTCGCAGACAAGGCTCAGATCCCCCATGGCTGTGACTGTGGCATAGGCTGGCAGCTGCAGCTCCGATTTGACCCCTAGCCTGGGAACTTCCATATGCCCCAGGTATAGCCCTAAAAATACAAAAAACAAAACAAAACAAAACATTGCTTTTGCTCAGTGTGCTTTTCAAATATGAGTCATCACAATTTTATCTAGATCTCCAGCATTGTATAAGACTTTAGATACAGAATAGAAGTCAAAGTATTTTAACAAAAACCAATAAAGGCTCAAAAATGAGGATGACAAACTGTAGGACCGATAGGGCATTTAGACATGTATGTACCAATCTTCAAATATGATAAAGGCCAGGAGCGACCAAGACCACAAGTGAGATGCTGGTGGCCATGGTCCCTACAGACAGCCACAGCCAAGCTGCTTTCACTGCATGGGCTTTGTGATGAGTTGCCATGTGGGCATGGTAATCAGGGTGCTTTTTGGCATCTTTTCCTGTCTCAGGATCAAAATGCTGATGGGCAGCATCAGGAAAACCATAATGCAGAGTGGCGGCACTTTTGGCCTATTCGTGGCCCTTGGGATGGACATCCTGTGCTAATCAGGGCAGTGGCCACCTGCTATATCCACCACCTTCTATTAGTCCCAGCCCATGTACTATAATAAAACAAATTTTTGAGTTAAAAAAAAATCGACAAAAACCAGACCAGCAGTTAACCTGGTAAAATCTATAAGCATATTATTGCCATAAATAAGCAGATTCCATGGGTTTTTCTGAAGGCAAGTCTCTTAACTACCCTGCATTTGGACAAGTTGATAGTTTAGGATTAGTGCACAAAGAGAAGAGTGCCACCTGCTGGACCAGCACTGATACTCTGTGCATGACCAGGGCTACATGGCAGTGAGGAAAGTGACACAGACTCTGGTCCACATCACATTCATATGCTTGCCTTTAAATTAGTTTAACAGTTCTTCGGCATTATTCAGTTATTTCTTATAAGCTTCTCTTGCTCAGATGACAAATGAATTACTCTTCCAGAACAATCCTTTCCTGTTGAATTTATTTGGGGGGCTAATTCAATTATTTTATATTACACGCTTATATTTAGTGCTTACAACACACAGTTTGACATTAATTATAATCCACTTTATAGAACACAGTCTTTCGATTATTTTCTCTTGCAGTCTCTGTTCACTCTTTTCTTCATACTGCAAGTCACCAGCACATTAATTCTCCTATCAGGTATCAATAGTTGTGAAAAGTAATATGCCAGGCTCTGACTTCTGTTCCATTGTTCTCGAATGGGGAGATGGGAGGAAGTATTGGCAAGGAACCCCAAGAGGATGCAGAAACAGTGGGACTGGTCCATTGAGATGGGGATGGATATTATATCACTGATATTGTTCAGAATTTCTGTACATAATGGTAAAAAATACAAATGGACTTAGTTTTATTATTGCTTTTCTGTTCTCTGCAGAATTTGTCCATTTCTTTTTGCCTAAACCAAGGACAGGCCACTCCCACAGCATCTTCCCAATGTACCTCCAAACATTTGCCCTCACAAATACTGTGAGTAGTAGTGCAGAGATTTTTTGGATTTATATGTGTATGAAAGAATATAGCCTTCTACATTGTCATGATTCATTGTACCTGATTAAAACTGTCTTCATCGACACTGCCTTAAATTTCTTTTCTTATTTTAATGTACTAATTATCAGTTCATTTAGGTTGCAAGTAATAAAGCTATCATATTAAATACTTTAAGGTGATTTCCTTTAAACAAATTGCATTCTCCTAAAATTTAGCTAAAATCAGCTCCCTGCAGGAATAACAGTTTTGAAGAGGAAAACGAGTATCTCTAGGAGCACAAATGCTTTTGAAATACATGTCATTAGTCTAGACCAGTCAGAACCTGGCCCAGGATTTCTCTTTTGTGGCTATTGAAAGAGACTGTTTCTTTCCCCTTGGGTTGATAGACTTGTAAGACATGAATCTTGAGTGACTAGTAAACATTTGTTCACCAGAGGGAAAGCCCCTGATTGAAAGAAAATAATTCTCTGGTAACATTACATTAGTTGAGTTCTGGCTTTTTCCCAGTTACAGGAAACAATAAATATACTCTCCATTTTTGTTGGTTACCTAAGTTTGAACTGGATTTCTGTCTTCCTCCTCAACCAAAAGCATTTTAACTTTAAAGCACAATATATCATGGTATAAATATAGTGCTTCTATGAAAGATGTAATCAACATTCTGTAGTTGTACTATATCTCTTTATATATCAATTAAAGCACTTGTGATCGGTCCATTCATATTTTCTATTTCTTCCTGGTTCAGTCTTGGAAAATTGTACCTTTCTAAGAATTTGTTCATTTTTTCTAGGTCGTCCATTTTATTGGCATATAGTCACTCACAGTAGTCTCTTATGATCCTTTGTATTTCTGTGATATCCATTATGACTTCTTTTTCATTTCTAATTTTATTGATTTGAACCCCTTCCCTTTTTTTCTTAATGAGTCTGGCTAAGGGTTTAGCAATTTTGTTAATTTTTTCAAAGAACCAGCTTTTAGTTTCATTGATCTTTTCTTTCATTTTCTTTGTCTCTTATTTCATTTATTTATGCTCTGATCTTTGTGATTTCTTTTCTTCTACCAACTTTGGGTTTTGTTTGTTCTTCTTTCTCTAATTGCTTTAGGTGTAAAGTTAGGTTGCTTATTTGAGGTTTTGCTTGTTTCCTGCTGTAGGATTGTACTGCTATAAACTTCCCTCTTAGAACTGCTTTTGCTGCATCCCAAGGGTTTTGGATCATTGCATTTTCATTTCTATTTGTCTCTTGGTATTTTTTTATTTCCTCCTTGATTTCTTTAGTGATCGTTGGTTGTTTCATAGCATATTGTTTAGCCTCTACATGTTTGTGTTTTTAAGTTTTTTTTTTTTAATCTTAGTTGATTTCTAGCCTTATAGCACTGTGGTAGGAAAAGACACTTGATATGACTTCAATTTTCGTAAATTTACTGAGGCTTGATTTGTGGGCCAGGATGTGATCCATACTGGAAAATGTTCTGTATGTGTTTAAGAAGAATGTGTATTCTGCTGTTTGGGGATGGAATGTTCTATATAAATATCAATTAATGATGCATCTGGTCTAATGTATCATTTTAGGCCTGTATTTCCTTATCGATTTTCTGTCTGGACGATCTGTCCATTTTTATAAGTGGGGAGTTAAATTCCACCATTATTACTGTGTTATTGTTGATTTCCCCATCCATGGCTGTTAGCAGTTGCCTTATATACTGAGGTGCTCCTATGTTGAGTGCATTGATATTTACAATTGTTATATCTTCTTCTTGAATTGATCCTTTGATGATTATGTAACATCCTTCTTTGTCTCTTGTAATTGTCTTTATTCCAAAGTCTATTTTGTCTGATATGAGTTTTGCTACTCCAGCTTTCTTTTGATTTCCTTTTGCATGGAATATCTTTTTTCATCCTCTCACTTACAGTCTGTATGTATCCCTAGATCTGAGGTGGGTCTCCTGCATGTAGGATATATATTGGTCTTGTTTTTGTATCTATTCAGCCAGTGTGTCTTTTGGTTGGAGCATTTCATCAAGGATACAGATGAACTTATTTGCAGAACAGAAACAGACTCATAGACTTTGAAACCAAACTTATGGTTACTGAAGGGAATAGGTGTGGGAGAGGGATGGATTGGGGGTTTGGGATTGGCATATGCACACTATAATATACGGAATGACTGACCAACAGGGACCTGCCGAATAGCACAGGGAACTCTACCCAATATTCTGTGATAATCTATATGGGGAAAAAACATGAAAAACAATAGATGTGTGTATATGTGTAACTGAATCACTCTGTTGTACAGCAGAAATTATCGTAACATTGTAAATCAACTATACTTCAATAAGACTTTTTAAAAACATAAAATAACGAGTTCTCACTGTGGCACAGTAGGTTAAGAATGTGCAGCAGCTCAAGTCACTGCAGGGTTACAGGTTTGATCCCCAGCCTGGTGCAGTGGGCTGAAGGAGTCTGCATTTCTGCAACTGCAGCATAGTTTGCAGCTGTGGCTTGGATTCAGTCCCTGGCCTGGGAACTTCCATATGCTGTGGGTGTGACCATTACATAAATAAATGATTAAGGTAAATACAAGTAGACATTGCTTTCCATGAGTGATTTGTAGGCCATGCCAACAAATGGCAGTTAGCACAATATATAACAATTTGCTTTGCCTTTCTTAATCATTCTTCATTCCGTAAGTCAGTTTGGAAAGTGATTTATTTTCATTCCAGACATTTGATTAATGACTGGCTCTACATTTACACTAATTCCAATTCATATTTAAAATATCAGCTGGCTCAAATTTTGGCAGGAGAATTAGCAGTCCTTCTGCACATCATAACCTGAATATATACAGATTTAGTTCCTTATTAATCTCATTTTGTTTTTTAATTAGATTCATAAAATTCAGAATTTTAATTTAAGTCCTGTTGCAATTAAACTTGGAAGCATGGCAGAGTTTGGATTAGAACTAAATCAGACCAGCAGGAATTCTGCAGCCTTTATGGCTATGTTTTATGTGGTGCTATTAAAGTTATTGCCACATAAATTATGTCACTTAATCCTAGAATTCCTGAAAATTAACTATTGTAAGAGCAATAATAACTAATTTAAAGGAAGCCCAGCGTAGATAAACTAAGCAATATTGAGAAAACTACTGTGAAATTGAAATATCACTAAAAACAATCAGCGGAGAACAAGGATAGCATTAATCTTCTAGGTTTTCTTTTTGTTGAGTCTAAGGTACTATAATCTTGATGGCTATGTCTTGGCTTCCAACGCCTAGAACAGGACTAGGATTATGGTCCGCACTCAAAAAAGGCCCATTGAATGAAAGAATGAATGAATGAATGAATGAATGTTCTTCAGTAGATAGAAATATTTGGTGCAATAAGATTTTTCCTGTAATTACTATTTAAGACATGGTTATTATATACTGAGCCAGAAGGAACTTCAGGTATCCTTTTCTTCAAGTTTCTTCATCTTAATATTGAAGGAACCAAGATCAAAAGAGGTAAAGTGACTGCCCAAAAAGAGAGATGGGGTAATAAATCAGTTAACAAACATTTATGGAATACCCACTGGTGGATAAATATTTGGAAATGTTTCAGATAATGAGAATATAGCAGAGCATAAAACAGCCAAAGTCCCTGGCTTCAAAAGAGTTTATCTTCCAGAGGGGAGAGATGATTAACATGTCAATGAATAAATAAGATTTCAGTTCCTGGTAAATGACGCTATGAAACTACTAGTATAGAATATTATGATGCAGAATGACAGAGGGTGGGGAAAGACATAAGTGATTACTCAACACAGGACTCTCTAAGAACTCTCATGTGAGCCCAGACCTGAGTGATGAGCACACACCAACACAAACACAAGAAGTAAGAGTATTCCAAGTGCAAGTGCAAAGATCCGGGAATGGGAATAAGCTTGGCATGCTTGATGGAAAGAAAAGCAGCCACAGTGGTTTAGCTGGAATGAAGAGGGGATAAAATGGACAGAGATGAGTTTAGGTGGGCAAATACCACACCCCGTAGAAACCTGTGTATTAGGAAAAGGAGTTGGGGTATCTTAGAGGGTGAGGAGACATTACTTTTTAAAGGTTTTTTGTTTTGTTTTGCCTTTTTAAAAAAAAAAAAACTTTTAGGGCCTCAGGTGCAGCATGTGGAAGTTCCCAGGCTAGGGATCAAATCGGAGCTACAGCTGCCGGCCTATGCCACAGCAACACCCGATCTCAGCCATGTTTGTGACCTACACAACAGTTCACGGCAATGCCAGATCCTCAACCCATGGAGTGAGGCCAGGAATCCAACCTGAATCCTCTTGAATACTAGTCGGGTTCATTTCTGCTAAGACACAATGGGAACTCCGATTTAAAAAGTTTTGAGGAGAGAAGTCATGTAATCTAATTTTCATTCTAGAAAAGTCACTGAAACTGCTGTGTGGAGAATGGATCAGGATGAAAAAGAGAGGAAGTTGGAGATTGGCTGGAAGACTGTCTGGATGGTGGTCACCTGGACTAGGATGTAGCCGTGGAGAAGGGGAGGAGTGGCCCAACTGAGACTTATCTTGTAAGTAAGTACCTATAGCATTTGCTGATAATTGCATATGGGCATCTGAGCAAATGAAGATACTCTTTACTCTGATGGAGAAGACTCTGGGAAGAACAAATTGAGAGGATTGGAGAAAGTGATTAGTTCTGCCTTAGACATGTTAAGTTTGATGTTTTTATTAAATACTTAAGTGGAAATGTCAAAAGATAGATGGAAAAATAACTCTAGACCTCAGGGGAGAGGTCAGGAGAAGAGATATGGCTTTGGGAGTAATCTGTAAATAGATGATATTTAAAGACATGGCACTAGGAAAGAGCACAGATGGACAGCCTGGAGCATTACAAGAGGTCTGTTAGAGGAGGAGGAAACAGAAATGGTGCTGAGAAAGGGCTAGTAGGACAGTCAGAGGAAAATCAGAGAGTCTGACTTCATGGACATCCACACAGGGAACCTTAATAAGAACTGTCTCTTATTAGTGTGGGAGAATGGAGGAATGAAAGCCTGACTGAAGTATGTAGAGGTGAGAATTGGAGGCAAGGACAAAAAAGAAAAAGTAGCAAATTAAACGTGGCTTTCAGAAATTTCTCTGTGGAGTGAAGAAGAGAAATGGAGTGGTTATTAGAAGGGGATAGAGAATCAAGAGAGATAAGTTAGGCTAGTAATGGAAATGGTCCAATGGAATTTGATGGTCAATTGGAGCAAGGGAATAGCCGAAGATACACAGCCATGTGGAAAGACTGGCCTTTGGGCTTGGATGGAGCAGGGATGTTTCTTCTACTGTAACTCGAGGGAAAGAGAGGTGCCTGGGTTCAGATGCAGGTGGGCTGCAGAATTTGGTGAGGAGCGAGGCAGTTTTCTTCCTTTTAGTGTGTTGTATTTTTCTTAAGTTATACAATATTATTTACTGAATGCTTGCAGACAACATCATTATCCTTTCCACAGTTAAATATGAAATGCTCAGTAGAACCCTAAATCTACCTCTTTCTATTCCGTCTGGTTTTATGTGTGAGCACTCCTAGTTATCTTATCATCTTCAATAAGTGATCAGCATTGTGTCCCCAGTACCTACCATGATGCCTGGAGCATGAAGGCATTCAGTAAAATGTTGTTAAATGAACGGACACATGAATGAATGCACACACACATACATGAGAGAAAACGGAGGGAAAAGTAATCCTCTTTGTGCTTCTGCAGCCTTGCAGTCAAAAGAAAGAGAATGAGATGCTAAGGGTTCGCAGAAAGTTCAGCAACAAAGAAAGAGGTTTCATCTTCTTATCCAGTTCATGAGCCCGAGGAGCTGTCGCTCAGAGGTTCTCTCTGGTTGCAGTTCTGAGAACTATTATAGAATGCGTGAAGAAAACACTTATACTGAGTGTCTGCTGTGTGTGAGGCACTGTATTAGACACTTAATACTTTGTTTAAACCTCTCAATAATAAAATGAGGTAACTCTTATTTTATAATAAGGAAGGGGTTATCTTCTAAAAGAGGTGCAAAAACTATTGAACCATGGAAATTAGCAATTCCTAAAACATTCCAGCTATGCTCAATAGCCTTAACTCTGCCTGAGTTCAAAATTAACTATATCTCTCACCATCAGACATACTAGAAATAACGTTTTACAGTCTATATGGGCATTCCTTATAGCCCAGTCAAATTGACACATAAAGCTAAACATCACACCTATGATTCTATTTAATTAAATATTCAAACATTTTGACATTTGTAGATGACTTCCTAAAATCAAATTCTTAATAAACTTTTCTTTACCTCGAACTGGCTTTGAGATTTCCCTTAGAGCCCATGGATGAACGCAAAGGATTTGTTCTCTCACCTTATAGTAAGAGAGAGATTAAATTAATTAGATTTATTTTATATACTAAATGCACTGGTAGTACTGTAAAAAAAGGAGAGACTTATCCTTTTTAGGTTACATTTTTATGGGTAGATTTTTATTATTCCTGAAATTGTATAAAATTCCTATGAATTTGTCAATACCTTCACTATGACATCCTCATATAGTGTTATCAATCATAATTTCAAGTAACTAAAATATTGTACATCACAAAAACAATAAAATTTCATTGTCAAAAAGAAAATAACTATGTTTCTCAAGCAAGTATTCTAACTTGGAAGCCAAATTGTAGGGTAAGATAAAAATCACACAGCAATGCCTCTATATGTATTTCTGATCTTTTTTAAAAATAAAAATATTATACAACTCCCACTGTAACTGCTCAAAAGGTACTTGCAGCAAAGTACTAAGGAATTCCACTAGGACTTATCTTGGCAGATTTCTCTTTGACCTACTATCCAGCGGTTTTGCGAGGGAAGTTGCAGACACAATGAACGAATATACTATTGCTTTTTGTCATCCCATGCTAATGCAAATAACTATTAGAGGAGCTATGATGGTTAGAGTTTCTGTGTCAATTTGACTAGGCTCTAGTATCCCCCGTTTGGTCAAACATTAGCCTAAATATTGCTGTGAAGGTATTCTGTAGATGTGATTAACATCTGTAATCAGAAGACTTTAAGGAGATTATCCTCAGTATGTGCCTGGGTCTCATTCAATTAGTTGAAAGCGTTAATAGAAAAAATTGAAGGTTTCTGAAGTTCCCCTATTGGTGCAGGAGGTTAAGGATCTGGTGTTGTCACTGTTGTGGCTTGGGTTGCTGTTGTGGCGTGGGTTCGATCACTGGCCTAGGAACTTCCACATGCCATCGGCGCCGCCAAAATGAAAATAATAATAGTAAAGACACCTTAAAAAATTGAAGATTTCTTGGAAAGGAAGGAATTCTGCCTCAAGACTGTAGCAGAGCAATCTTTTCGGTGTTATCAGCCTACTAGCCTGGTCTGGGAATTTTAGACTTTCTAGCCCCCACAATGGAGTGAGTCTATTCCTAAAAATAAATCTAATCAAAGGGTTTTGTATATATACATATATATATGTATATACGTGTATAATCATTTGGGAGAGGAACATTCAGATGCTCATCTGTAAGAATTTAAAGCATTCAAAATTCTTTTTTGATCAGAGTTTGCACTATCTTCTAAGCTTTGAGAGTAAAAACATTAATATGGGGCAACACTGTGATTTATAATAAGAAATATTTATTTGGTCTTCACCCTCATTTCTGGCATACAGCTCCTAAAACCCCTAATTTCCTAAGTGTGAGAAGAATAAAGCTGTCTTTTTTATGTTAATAAGTGACATTTGGAAAGCCCTAGATAACCAGAAGATAGGGGCTGGACTGGTTGCCTGGGAGGCCAGCCGTGTGATTAGAGATTGAAACTTTCCGTCCCAACCCCCCTGACCTCAAGGAAGAGAGAGGGGCTGGAGACTGAATCAACTGCCAATGGCCAATGATTTAATCAATGGTGCCTATGTAATGAAGCCTCCATAAAACCCCAAAGGGACAGGGCTCAGAGAGCCTGGAGGTGCTGGGAGAATGGTTCTCAGAGAGGGCATTGACGCTCTGTGCCCTTACCATATGCCTTGTCCTACGTGTCACTTCCATCTGACTGATCCTGAGTTATGCCCTTTCGTAGTACACCAATGATCTAGTAAGTAAAATGTTTCTCTTAGTTCTGTGAGCCATTCTGGCAAACTAATTGAACCCAAGGAGGAGATTGTGGGAACCTTTGATTTTTAGCCAGTTGGTTAGAAGTACAGGTAACAACCTGGGTTTTAGATTGGCATCCGAAGTGGGAAGTGGGGACAATGTGGTCACACTGAACCCTTACTTTGTAGAATCTGATGTTCTTTCCAGATAGATAGTGTCAGAGTTAAGGTGAATAGTAGGACACTCTACTGGTGTCCAAGATGTGAGGGGGGGACCCCTGCCCACATTGAAATTGAGTCCCAGAACACTCTTCAGGAGCAATCAGAAATAACGAGCAGGTGCTTCAACTAACTCATCTAGCCTAAATATTGGGGACCTTGGTCTTGTACATCCTGACTCCTTTTACTCCAGTTACTTATTTCTCTTGCATTCACTCCTGTTATCTCCCCAGTCTCAGCACTTCTAAATGAAGCTGCCCTGATCACACAAGCGTTATGTAAATATACGTATGTATTAGTATATATAAGTAGCTATGCTATTTGCAACAGATCAAAAATAAACTAGCACTCAGAAGACTGAAGTAATTAGGAGTCTATGTCTCTCCTTTGGTAGCATTTACTCAGAAACATTAATTCCGAATCTGCTTTGGAATCCTACAATCTCTAATTATAGTACAAAAAATCCAACATGAAAAATAAAATTAGGAAGTTCCCATTGTAGCTCAGTGGTAATGAGCCCAACTAGTATCCATGAAGATGTGTGTTCAATCCCTGGCCTTGCTCAGTAGGTTAAGGATTCTGCATTGCCATGGTTGTGGTGTAGGCTGGCGCTATACCTCTGATTAGACTGACCCCTAGCCAAGGAACTTCCATAGGCTGCAAGTGTGGCTCTAAAAAGCAAAATTAATTTAACTGCAGGTCATTTTAATTTTTAAAAAATAATTTAGGAGTTCCCGTCATTGCTCAGTGGAAAAGAATATGACTAGCATTCATGAGGACATAGGTATGATCCCTGGCCTTGCTCAGTGGGTTAAGGATCTGGCATTGCCGTGAGCTGTGGTGTAGGTCGCAGACAAGGCTCTGATCTGGCGTGGCTATGGCTGTGGTGTAAGCCAGAGGCTATAGCTCCAACTGGACCCCTACACTGGGAACCTCCATATGCCATGGGTGCGGCTCTAATAAGACAAAAAGAAATGTGATTTATTGCTTTGAGAAAGTGCTAAGGTTATCATTAAATCAGACAATGAAAAGGTGATGCAGCTTTAAATACTCCAAAGCACTAATTTTAGGGATTCCCTAGGACTTTTTTTCAATCCTTAGCTTCTATCTGGGTTGCTTTGCAATATTCGTCTTTATATATGCCCCTAAACTTTTAAACTTCAGAAAGTTTAAAAACCACTAAAATATGAAATAACCATCAGGAGAGCATCTGGAGCAGCCACGAAATACTGGAGGGAAGTGCAATTACAACAATGTTGTGAGCGGCTAGGTGACAGCCATTTAGCAATATCTAACAGCAAAGAGAGAATAAAACATAAAATGGACTGACTTTTCTGAAAATTGCTTAAATCTCAAGTGTTGAAAACGTGTTTAGTTCTCTCAGGCTTACAGAGGCAGACACGGTAGCTCTTATAAGGAGCACCTACCACAGACTAGGGTGCTGGCTGGGAGCTGGACAGAGCCCCCACATCTAAGATTAAAGTCTAGTGGAGGAGACTGTCAGACAAGTAAACAAGCAACTGCAAAGAACTGCAACATGCTTTATAAAGTGATTTCATTTACACTCATGTGCAAGAACACTTTCCCTGGGAGGAAGGACGGAAAGATGATTGTGCTAAAGAGAAGGGGATTGCAAAGAGAAGGTAACAGACCGCCTTATAGGTAAGGTGAACTTTCACCCAGGTCTTATGGTAGAGGGGGCAGGGAATTTGAGGGTGAAGAAAAGAGATCAAAACAAGGAAAGTCATTCTCAAATATTCCAGGCAGATTTTCAATGGCACAGAGTGCAGTTTAGGGCCGGGCAGCAGCCTGGCTATGCTGTAGGGTTTGCGGTAGGACATTGCACAAGTGAAGTGACAAAGTTAGGGCTTAGCAAGAGACTGCAGGTGGGACAGGGGGAGGCGTGCCTGAATGGCTGTTTGGGAAACTGTGGCTGAAGAAAACAGAAAGCTAAAGACAGACAGAAGGGGGAGTTCCCGACGTGGCTCAGCCGTTAACGAATCCGACTACAAACCATGAGGTTGCGGGTTCGATCCCTGGCCTTGCTCAGTGGGTTAAGGATCCAGTGTTGCTGTGGCTGTGGTGTAGGCCGGTGGCTACAGCTCTGATTTGACCCCTAGCCTGGGAACCTCCAGATGCCGCGGGTGCGGCCCTAGAGAAAGGCACAAAAAAAAAGACAGAAGGGAAAAACTGCCCTGGGAGGAAGAGGGTGAGTTCAGTGTGGGGATGATGAGATCGAAGAGTTAGTGGAACATCCAGACGGAGATTTCAAGTAACCACAATAACCTGGGTCTGCCACTGGGGAGAGAGCTTAGACTAAAAATATAGGTTTGGTCCTTATTAGCAAACCGAATGAGATTCCCCAGAGGAAGAGGGCAGGACAGGAAAAGGAGAGAACCAAGGGCCAAGAGCTGCTGAATCCTAATATCTAACAGGCAGGTGAAAATGAAGCATCCTTACAAGACACTGAAAAAGTCAAGGAGATACTGTTGTGCTGTTTTGTTTTACTGTGGCAAATTATGCATGACATAAAGCATACCCTTTAAACCACCAGTAAGTACACTATTCAGTCTCAATGACATCCCCCATTTTGTACAGCCTTTAGCACTATTTCTGAAACTTTTTCGTGACTCTAAACAGAAACCCTGTAACCATTAAGCAGTAATTCTCCATTGCCCGTAACCCAAGCCCCTGGTAACTTCTCTTTCTGTCTCTATGGATTTGACCACATTAGGTGCCTCATGTAAGCGGAATCATACAGTATTTGTTGTTTTGTGTCTGGCTTATTTCACTTAGGATAGTGTCTTCAAGTTTCATCCATGTTGTAGCATGTACCAGAACTTCATTCACGTTAAAGAAGTAGTAAGGTTAAATGAGGGCATTGGAATAGGCCTTCATCTGATGTGACCATAAGAAGGGAAAGTTTGGATCCACCAGGGACGCATGTACGCATGAAAACACCTTGTGAGAAAACAGCAAGAAGCCAGTCATCTGCAAACCAAGAAGAGAGGCTTCAGGGAAAAACAAACTGCTGACACCTTGATCTTGGACAGAATTCTAGTCTCCAGAACTGTGAGAAAATAAATTTCTGTTGTTTAAGCTGCTCAGCTGGTATTTTGTTATGGCAGCCCTAGCAAACAAGCATATCTCAGTCAAGGGGTTTTTTTGGTTTTGTTTTTTTTTTAAGCATTTTACCAAACAGACTTGATTCTCCCCTAAAATAAATTGCGTATTCAGCGCTACAAACTGTTAGATCTTTAACACACTGAGAGAAGCCAGGGATCGAGCCTGCACCCTCATGGATACTAATTCAATTCGTTAGGTCTCATGTAGAAATTTCCCTCTTTTTATCTTAAGATTTTCTCCTTTTCTTTTCTTTTCTTTTCTTTTCTTTTGTCTTTTTAGGGCCACACCAGCAGCATATGGAGGTTCTCAGGCTAGGGGTCAAATTGGAGCTGTAGCCGCCAGTTTATGTCAGAGCCACAGCAATGCGGTATCTGAGCCATGTCTGCAAACTACACCACAGCTCATGGCAACACCCGATCCTTAACCCAGTGAGAGAGGTCAGGGATCGATCCTGCATCCTCATGGATACTAGTTGGATTCATTTCCATTGTACCACAACAGGAACTCTGACATTTACTTTAAAAAAACTAGTCTTTTCTCTGTTTCTTTGATATCTGTCCACTACTCTCAATAATGTTTCTCAGGGACCTGGGAGACATCCCTTTGAATGCAGTCATCAAGAAACCTAGGAGCTGGAGTTTCCGTCATGGCGCAGTGGAAACGAATTTGACTAGGAATCATGAGGTTGAGGGTTCAATCCCTGGCCTTGCTCAGTGGGTTAAGGATCTGGCGTTGCTGTGAGCTGTGGTGTCAGTCGCAGACATGGCTCAGATCCCAGGTTGCTGTGGCTATGGCTTAGGCCAGCAGCTGTAGCTCCAACTGGACCCCTAGCCTGGGAACCTCCATATGCTGCAAGTGTAGCCCTAAAAGAAAAAAAAAAAAAAAGGGAAGCTAGGAGCCCTGTCTCCCAGTCTCTCTGGAAGGTAAGTGCCTAAATTCTATAAGCACCATTTAGCAAACTGATGGCCTAGTCATTGATTAAACCTCCCCCACTGATGTCCTCCAGTACTTTACAAGGAGACTTAACACGGAATATCACAGATCCTTTTAAGAAATTCTTTATCTTTTTGCTATATTGTTCAGCCATTCTCCCTCCTTCCTCACCTTCTCTCCTAGCTTCTCTGGACCCCACTCCTTTCTTGTACCAAGCAGTATGCTAACCCTTTTGTTTCCATGTTCTCTGCTGACTCTGATGAGATTCTCACGTTGCACCTCAAGCAGTTGATTGAAGTATTTTCTAAAGTAAGACAATTTCCTCCCTAAGATAAATTCCAGTGCCACTTATAAGGAGAATTTTTTTACCTTGAAACAATTCCTATTGCTCTTTATATTTATTACCATATCATCATTGAATCCCTCATCACCATGCTTAGAAAAGATCATTATAATACTTATAAATACCAATAAGCGAGTAAATATTCTCTCCTTGATCAGAGAGGCAAACCCATCAACAGGCAAGAGAGAAATTTCACTAAATTAAGGATACTTACTAGTGGCAATTAAATAGTACATTTATTCACACATCAAAAAGCACTTAAATAGCTATTTATTTTGCTGCATAAAATACATAAAAATAAAAATCACTTAGCTATTTAACAGATTATGAGGCTATTAAAGAATATATTAAAAGCTTTAGCACTAAACAATGTCTGCCCAAAGCACAAAATTTCCTGAACATGTCTAATGCTATTTCTCATTTTCAAACAGATGTCAGTCTTGAAACAATCCATTTACTCAAAAATTTCCAAGAATTATTTTTTATTCTAGTGCCCATGGACTTCTAGTATCCATTTTATTTTTTTCATCTTCTGAAGACTGGCTTGGATTACTATTAGCTGAAAACCGCAAACTACAGATTGTTTACTTCACACCTAATAATACCCTCAGTGAGAATGACAACTTGTTATAAGTGAGCAAATTAAAGTCAAATTATGATGAGTCCCAGAATGGCTAGTCTATCATTAAGAACGTGATGAATGATAAAGTAGGTAACACCAGCTATCTGTTATGTCTAGTCATTTTAGATACATATTCCCCTTTAATTTACAATCTGGCAGTAGGTGAATATAAGCATCCCTATTTTATAGTTTAGGAAATTACACTGAAGGAGCTTAAGCAGCTGCCCCTTGCCCCAAATTAAATAGCTAGGAAGTGACAAAACTTGATATAAAATCAATATTTTTTTTTCTGGCTCAAAAGCCTCTGCTCTTAATACAATAAAATTTTGTCCCATTCTATTGCTTTTCACATGCTACACATATTTGTATCATGGGTATTTTTATCTGGAATTAGGAATTCAGGTAGCTTCCTTATTGATACTGTGCCTGAGTCTGTTGAGCAGATGCCATTAAGGTAGCATTGCACTATTTACAAAAAACATGCTACTGGAGTTCCCGTTGTGGCACAGTGGTTAATGAATCTGACTAGGAACCATGAGGTTGCGGGTTCGATCCCTGACTTTACTTGGTGGGTTAAGGATTCGGCATTGCTGTGAGCTGTGGTGTAGGTTGCAGATGCGGCTTGGATCCCCCATTGCTGTGGCTGTGGCGAAGGCTGGCAGCTACAGCTCCTGTTAGACTCCTAGCCTGGGAACCTCCATATGCCGCGAATGCGGCCCTAGAAAAGGCGAAAAGACAAACAAAACAAAAACATGCTACTAGTTTTAAGTAATTTTAATACTTCCAAGAACATTTAAATTATTCTTCACAAAATAAACTTATTTGTGTTTACTTCATGCGATATACATATTTTCTTTTTTCTGTTTTTTTTTTTTTTTTTTTTTTTTTTTTTTTTTTTTTTTTTTTTTTTTTTTTTTTTTTTTTTTTTTTTTTTTTTTTTTTGCTTTTTAGGGCAATGTTTGTGGCATATGGAAGTTCCCAGGCTAGGGGTCAATCAGAGCTGAAGCTGTTGGCCCACACCACAGCCACAGCAACTCAGAATCCAAGTTGTGTCTGCAACCTGCGCCACATGGGTACTAGTCGGGTTCATAACCCACTGAGCCACAACAGGGACTCCCATGAGCTATACATTTTCTAGACATTATTTACTAAATCCTGACAGGTATTTACTTCTCCTAAAATCTAAAGAAATATACAAAATATTTTTAAATTTTTATTTCTTAACAATTATTGTTAAGAAAAATATCGCTGGAAATTTTCCTGTGGTGCAGCGGGTTAAGGATCCAGCATTGTCACTGCAATGGCTTGGGTCACTGCTGTGGTGTGTGTTTGATCCTTGGCCTAGCAACTCTCACATGTTGTGGGCACAGCCAAAAAAAAAAAGAAAAGAAAAGAGAGAGAGAGAGAAGAAAAAGAAAAGAGGGAAAAAGAAAAGAGGGAAAATATCATCTTTTTGAAGTACAGTTGATTTATGTTTCAGGTAGAGTGATTCAGTTATATGTATATTTTTTCAGACTCTTTTCTATTATAGATTGTTACAGGATACTGAATACGGTTTCCTGTGCTACAATAGGTCCTTGCTGTTTATCAGTTTTATATATTGTAGTATGTATCTGTTAATTCCAAATTCCTGATTTATCCTTCTCCCCCCTTTCCCCTGTGGTAACAGTAAGTTTGCTTTCTACGTCTGTGAGTCTAGAAAAATGTCACTTTTCATACATCACTCCTTCATCTTCCTAAATCTCGTTCATGTTTACAGTAGCACTCCCATTTTCTGCTTCTGCCCATATGCACATAAGCACATATTCAGGACCGAAAACACAAGAGTCCCTGATTACTTCATGTTTACAAAGAAGTTAAAGAATTGTGCTTTTGGAGAGAAAACAGTGCTTCTAAACTCATTCTATGAGGCCAACTTCACCCTGATACCAAAACCAAAGATACCGCACACACACAAAAGAAAATCAAAGGCCAAGATCACTGATGAACATAGATGTGAAAGTCCTCAATGAAATGTTAGCAAACTAAATTGAACCATACATTAAAAGAGTCACACACTATAATCAAATGGGATTTGTCTCAGGGATGCAAGAATGGTTTGATATCCAATCAATCAATGTGGTACATCACATCAACAAATGAAAGTATAAAAACTCTATGATCATCTCAGTAGATGCAGAAAAATCTTTTGACACAGTTCAAATCCAGTTATAATAAAACCTTCAGAGCTCCTGCTGTAGCACAGCAGGTTAAGGAACTGGTGTTGTCTCAGTGGCAGCATGAGTTCAATCCTCAGCCTGGCACAGTAGGATAAGGATCTGATGCTGCTACAGCTGTGGTATAGGTTACAGCTCAGGTTTGATCCCTGGTCCAGGAACTTTCATGTGTCACAGATGTGGTGAAAGAAAGGGAGAAAGAAGAAAGAAATGAAGACAAGAAAAGGAAAGAAAAGACAAGACTCTCAACAAAATGGTCATATAGATGAAACATACCTCAATAAAATAAAGGCTTTATATGACAAGCCCACAGCTAACATCATACTCAATGGTGAAAAGCTGGAAACATTTCCTCTAAGATCAGGATCAGGACAAGTATGCCTACTCTCACCACTTTCATGCAACATAGTACAAGAGTCCTAGCCAAGGACATCAGACAAGAAAAAGAAAAATCCAAATTGAAAAGAAAAAAACTATCACTATTTGCAGATGATGTAATACTATATGTGGAAAATCCTAAAGACCACCCAAAAAATACTAGGACTTCTCAATGAATTCAGAAAAGTTACAAGATTAAAAATTAATATATAGAGGCCTGCTGTGTTTCTATACACTAACAACAAACTATCAGAAATTAAAACAATCCCATTTACACCTTGAGGACATTATGCTACATGAAATAAGTCAGAGAACGAGAAATACTGTATGATCTCATTTATATGTGGATTTTAAAACAAAACACAAAAAAGCAAATTCGTAGAAGAAAAGATCAGACGTGGCTAACAAGAGGTGAAGGAAGGGAGGAGGAGAGACTGGAGGAAGATGGTACAAACCCCCAAGATAAATGAGTAGTAAGGATGTCATGTACAACAGGATGACTATAGCTGATACTGCCGCATGACACACAGGAATGTTGTCAAGATAGTAAATTCTATAAATGCTCATCACAAAGAGAATTTTCCCTTTTTACTTTCCTTTTTATCCTATCTTTACGAGAATATAGATGTTAGCTGAACTTACTGCGGTAATTGTTTCATAATATAAATAAATCAAACTGTCATGCGGCACACCTAAAACTTATACAGGGCTGTATGTTAATTGTTTCTAAATAAAAGTGGGGTGAAAATAGAAAATAAATACATAAAACAGAAAGTTAGTGTACATTTTTTAAAATAATACCACTTATAATCTTATCAAAGAGTGTAAAATACCTAGGAATAAATCTGACTAAGGAGGTAAAAGACCTGTACTCCAAAAACTGTAGGACACTGATGAAAGAAGATGAAACAAACAGATGGAAAGATTTATGATGCCCATTGATTGGAAAAATTAATATTGTTAAAATGACCATACTACACAAAGCAATCTACAGATTCACTGTAATCCCTATTAAAACACCAAAAACACTTTTTAAAAAACTAGAACAAAAAATTTATATGGAAACACGGAAGACCCAAATATCCGAAACAATCTTGAGAAAGAGGAACAAGACTTGACGTGTCACCACCTTCATTTCAAACTATAGTACAAAGCTACAGTCATCAAAACTGTATGATTGGGAATTCCTATTGTGGCTCACTGGGTTAAGAACCTGACTAGTATCCATGAAGATGCAGGTTTGATCCCTGGCCTTGCTCAGTGGGTTAAGAATCCGGTGTTGCCACAAGCTGCAGCATAGGTCACAGATGCAACTTGTATCTGGTGTTACTGTGGCAGTGGCATAGGCTGGCAGATGCAACTCTGATTTGATTCCTAGGCTGGGAACATCTATATGCTGCAGGTGTGGCCCTAAAAAGAAAAAAAAAAAAGCCAGTACAATATTGCTACAAAAACTGACACACAGATCAATGGAACAGAATAGAGAGTCCAGAAATGTACCCACATCTTTATGGACAATCTATGACAAAGGAAGCAGGAATATACAATGGGAAAAGACAGCTTCTTCAATAAATAGTGTTGGGAAAATTGGACAGCAATGTGCAAAAGAATCAAACTGGACTTCTCTCTCACATTATGTGCAAAAATAAGTTCAAATGGATTAAAGACAAATATAAGATCTGAAACCAGGAAACTCCTAGAAGAAAAAATAAGCAGTACACTCTTTGACATTGGTATTAGCACTGTTTTGGGGCATATGTCTCCTCAGGCAAGGAAAACAAAACCAAAAATAAACAAATAGGACTGCATCAAACCAAAAAGCTTTTGCACAGCAAAGGAAGCTATAAACAAAATACGCTACAGGTGAAAGTATAATTGATAAAACATTTCAGTTGAAAATTTTGATTTTGCTATCAAGAACCTTCAAATGTTTAAACTCTTTTTGGCCTCACTTGTGGCATTTGTAAGTTCCCAGGCCAGGGATCGAACCCTCGCCATAGCAATGACCCAAGCCACAGCACTGGTTGTGACAGCACTGGGCCACCAGGGAACTCCTGTTTAAATTCCTTTGATGACCACTAATGCGTTCTTTTTTTCTTTTTCTTTTTCCTTTTTTTTTTTTTTTTTTTTTGCTTTTTAGGGCTATCCTCGCAGCGTATGAAAGTTCCCAGGCTAGGGGTTGAATCGGAGCTACAGCTGCTGGCCAACACTCCAGCCACAGCAACGCAGGATCTGAGCCATGTCTACGACCTGTATCACAGCTCACAGCAACGCCATTTCCTTAACCCACTGAATGAAGCCAGGGATCAAACCCCGCAATTTCATGGTTCCTAGTCAAGATTCGTTTCTGCTGCACAGCGATGGGAACTCCCAGAAATTCCTTTTTAGGGAGTTCATCCTACAGAAACCTTCTCTGTTAAAGAGATGTGTGTATAAAGATGTATGTAAATCTTATATATACACAATTGTGTGCAAGGATATTTACCATAGATTATTGATTTTTTTTTTTTTTTTTTTTTGTCTTTTGCCTTGTCTAGGGCTGCACCTGCGGCATATGGAGGTTCCCAGGCTAGGGGTCTAACAGGAGCTGTAGCTGCCGGCCTTCGCCACAGACACAGCAATGCGGGATCTGAGCCGCGTCTGCAACCTACACCACAGCTCACGGCAACACCGGCTCCTTAACCCACTGAGCAAGGCCAGGGATTGAACCCACAACCTCATGGTTCTTATTCAGATTCGTTAATCACTGAGCCACGAAGGGAACTCCAGATTATTGATATTTTTAAAAACTATTGATTGTTAATAAGGGATTTATTTTATTCACTGATGGCACATCGACATGATCACATACAGTAGGAAAGGCAGCATATTATGCTAGTGAGAGGATATGTTTGCAAATCAGACAAACTAAGTTTTTATCCTGACTCACACTTGCTATGACTTTAATGTGTTCTAGCCTCATAGTTTTCATCTGTAAAGTGACAATAACTGTAACTACTTCATACAGATATAAAAATTAATTGAAATAATGTATGCTTCTAAACACTTTGCATGTTATTTACTACTTGGGAAATATTATTTTGTGTCCATTACAAATGATACTTTAAGTATTATTTCAGAATATGGGAAATGCTTATAATATTAAGATCTGAACTATATCCAGATAATAATTGCAACTGTAATATAATACTACTGTTCCTATAACCTATTGGCATGACTGTATTAATCCCAACTTTTCCTCTTCCTCAGTAGTCCCTTTCTGGATAACTGCAAGACCTCAGCTTTGTTTCCCCAGTCTTCCTTGGGATTTCTGGGGAGCCCCAGGAATATATCTCAGTGCATCCATTCCCACACACCCAAGCTACTCCTGGTGTAACTTTGTCAATAGCAACTGGGTAGAAATTTCTTCAGCCTCCAAGACCAGTTGTATTATTAAATGTGATCTGAAATTCCCTGCTTTGGTACCTGAATCTAAACTGAAATGTTCTTCAGCTTCCCATGGAGAATTAATGCTGTCTGACTTCTACTAACTTTCCTAATAATTCTCTCATTTCATTCATTCGTTTTTTTTTTTTTTTTTTGGTTATCCGTACCTCTCGATCAATCTTCCTATATGCTGCCCTATTTTTATTTTAAAATAAATTATTTATTGAGTGATTCTTTAAATTCTGTAGTGCTTTACAATTTTCAAAAGTTTCACACAAATGATTTCACACGATCCCATAATGACCCCTTTTTAAAAAACTCCCTCCCCCTGTATTGCTCCTCCCCCTTCCCTCTCCCCACTAGTAACTACTAGGTTGTTCTCTATGTCTGTGAGTCTTATGTTGCCCTATTTTAAAATTGTCTCCCTATCATAGGTTTAGTTTTGCCTTTTATTGAGTTGACATCTTTACTAATACTACAGTCTCTTAGATTACAAATTCCTTATGAGAAAAGGCTAGGATTTCTTTTTCTTTAGCATCTCCATATAGCACCTGGTATAATTCTACCATAGACCTAAGTATGAACTTGGGGAATGCTTATCTATGCAGTCTCAAAGATGCAATAAGGAATAAATTATGTGATAGGTCCCATGTCTCAGCAAGAAATCCCTTGATGCTAATATTGACTTTTCCTATCACTCCTCTTACTACCACAACCAAGCCCAGCCTAAAATAATGGAAAGGCAGCAAACCTCTGTTCTGGGCTCCTGTGACCTGGCAAATTCCTTCCCACATGAGCTGAACTTGAGACATGCTTCCATAAGGAACAAGGCAGGTGGAAGCACTGGGGTGCTTCTTTCAACATGCACTACCCTGTATTCTTAAACAAGTTCATATGTACCCTTTTTTCTGCTTCTTTTGCTGTTATGGGCAAAAATAAAAATAATCTCGGCCAACTTGTAATTCAAACCAAGCCTTAAACCTGAATAAGCCTTTATAGTCTGACCTGCCTCATCAGGTACATTGTAAGTCCTTTATATACACTGACTCAGCTAATCCTCACAAAGCGAGCGTTGATGTGGCGCAGATAATGCTCACCGACTCCATAGCCTCCTGGGCCTTTCCCAGGCTCCCTTGCAGATAGGTTAGGGTCATGTGCCTGGTTCCGGCCAATGGACTGAGTAGAATTATCATGTCTCTTTTGGGCTAAGGGAGTTGAAAGCTGGTATGCCTCTTCCATCCCTCTCCTGCTATAAAATTCTTGGATTGGAAGCTGTTAGTCACAAGAGCAAGGACAGTTGCCACACTCACATTGGAATCTATGAGAGCAAAAAATATAATTTAATTGTGTTAAACCACTAAGATCTCACAGTTTGTAACTGTCGCATGGTCTTTCCTGTCCTAGCATAGATGATATTCAGAATATTTAATAACTTGTACAGAAAGGGCACTGACGTATCCGAATGAATGTAATAACCAATCAGAAAAGACACTGGCGAGACACGGCTGGTATGGTCATGTAAGTACATACCAAATGAATAGCCCAGAAAACAAACCTATGGATTTATCCCAATTTTATAGTTGATGAAATTGGTGAAGCTCAAAAATGGTCAGCACTCCAACATTCACTGCAGCACTACTTACAGTAGCCAAGACATGGAAGCAACCTAAAGGTCCACCAACAGATGAATGGATAAAGAAGATGTGGTACATATATACAATAGAATATTAGCCATAAAAAAGAATGAAATTATGCCATTCGCAGCAACGTGGATGGCCCTAGAGATTATCATGCTAAATCAAGTATATCGAACAGAGAAAGACAAATATCATGTAATATCATTTATGGAATCTAATAAAAATAGTACAAAAAAAAACTTATTTATAAAACAGAAACAAACTGACAAATTTCAAAATCACATTTGTGGTTACCGAAAGGGAAACTGTCGTGGGGGAGAGAAAACTGAGGGAATAGGGTTGACATACATACTACTATGTATAGAATAGATAACTGGCAAGGACCCACTGTATAGCACGGGAAATCTACTTAATATTCTGTAATACACTATATGGGTAAAAAGAATAGATATATAGATATATGTATACATATATACAATTTAAAAAAACAAACAAAAAGAGTCAGGTGGGTATTTGGCTTTGCCGTGAGCTGTGGTGTATGTCGCAGACGCAGCTCGGATCCTGCATTGATGTGGCTGTGGTGTAGGCTGGCAGCTGTAGCTCCAATTTGACCCCTAGCCTGGGCACCTCCACATGCTGCAGGTACGGCCCTAAAATGACAAAAGACAAACAAAACAAAACAAAACAAAAAAAAGGGATCAGGTGGCCTGCCTAAAATCAATGACTTCTAAGTGATACTCAGTCCAGCACTTTTCGATACAGTCTGTTCTCTTTCTATCTCAACATTCTGTGTCCTGTTGTTGAGTGATACTTAAGTCACCTCAACATTTCATCAAAAGTTCTTTTGAGGGGAGTTCTCATTGTTGCTCAGTGGTAACGAACCCCACTAGTATCCATGAGGACACAGGTTCAATCCCTGGCCTTGCTCAGTAGGTTAAGGATCTGGCATCGCTATGAGCTGTGGTGTAAGTCACAGATGAGGCTTTGATCTGGCATTGCTATGGCTGTGGCGTAAGCCGGCAGTTACAGCTCTGACTTGACCCCTGGCCTGGGAACTTCCATATGCCATGGGTGTGGTCCTAAAAAGACACACACAAAAGAAGTTCTATTTGGTGCTACAGTTGAACTGTCCAAATAGTTTATCTAAACTGTGGTAGTGTGGTCCACTGGTATAGTTTATTATTGGTGATTTTTCTTTAACTTGAACCCCTTCTTTCCTCTGTACAGAATGTTAGCATTATACTTTGTCTTTCCTTGAAAATTTCCTTCTGTCATTATTCAGCTGTAGTATTTGAGTTGATACATCCAACTTTATGCTGTAACATATATTAAAAAGACAAGAGAAAATTAAGTTGGATGAAATGCTGGCTTTTGGCATAGTTCTTTTGCTCCTGCTGCTCATTCTTCATTTAAATTCATAAGTCTCTTTTTTTTCCATGACAAGATAATCATCTCCAGAGCAACTAACTATTATATCACAAAAGAAGATGCCTGTGAGTGAGAACTGATGAGCAGGAGCTGAGCAACACTTAGGCAACAGAGATTCTATTTTCACACAAATATCTCTAATTATAATAAGCTAAGGAGGAACTATTTCACTCCCCCCGTTATCCCCCCTCAATACAAGCAGAGCTATTACTACATAGTTTCTCACAAAAATATGGTACTTTCAACTACAGACACATTTAATAAGAACATATTCCTATGCAGAGATGATATCACCTCTTATTGCAAGATAAACATGTATCTAGACCAAGAAGCAGGCAGTAGTTAAATTAAAATCACACAGATTACAGCATGATTCAAGAGGAAAAATTAAGAAAGGATCTGTGTTACAGATTGCTAATGATATTCAAACAAACAACAAACCAAAACCTTTTTTTTTCCTGTCTTTTTAGGGCTGCACCTGCAGCATATAGAGGTTCCCAACCTAGGGGTCAAATCAGAGCTATATGGCCTCTGGCCTATGCCACAGCCACAGCAACACCAGGTCTGAGAGCCTCGTCTGTGACTTACAGCACAGCTCACAGCAATGGCGGATCCTTAACCTGCTGAGTGAGGCCAGGGATCGAACCTGTGTCCTCATGGTTATGAGTCAGATTTGTTCCACCGAGCCATGACAGGAACTCCCAAAACCTCTTTAGAAAGTGAAAGAACAGGTACAGGAATGGTTATTGGCCAAGGGATAAGTATTACCACAACTTCTCTTTCCAAAGAGGAAATTTGGAATGGGAGTGAGTGCATGTATGGGTGCTAATCATTAATTTTGAAATATGTTTGAACACTTCACAACACAGTCTCAAGGCAGCACTTTCACTGGCAGGCAGAATTCTCTAGGGACTATGAAATCATAGTACATCCTGGTGATGGAGACCAAGAGAAAAATGGATGTGATTACCAGATGTTGCCTACTACCCACTGACTTAACATTGGTTTCATAGAATTTTAAGTTAAATCCTGTTTATAATCTACAAGTGACACGTGTTGTTTGAAGAATATCAGTCTCACTGCTCCCATAGATGATGAGCATCTGGAGGGCAGGCACCGTATCATATGATTATATGCTAAAGACAATCCATGATAAAGAAAAAAAAAGGTCCTGTCTCAGTATATTATTGAAAGGACAAGGTCCTCAGATCTCTGTTTTAGCAGGAAAAAAATCATTGAAGTAGACACTGTCCCTTGGCCCTTTTAGCCCCCAAACTCAGATCGCTTGGGTAGTAGTGTGACCACCATCCCGGATTCTCTCAGCATCGGCGCCCTCCCAAGGCACCCAACCCATCAGTCTCCTAAGGACATGTAACGCTTTTTCTGGATTCCATTGCCAACAGTCCCAAAGATGCTCCCTCCTAGCACTTTAAATCTCTGGCTCCTGTACTCTTGCGACTGCATCTGAGCTTTCTGGATCATCTCTCTTGTCACTTTCTGTGTGCTGGTCCCCAAGCTGACAGCTGTTATCGGAAGAAGTCCATCAGCTTTGTTGATGTTACGTTCTCTAAATTCATACTTTCCCTGGCAAAAGGGCCCATACTGCTGCCCAGGATTCTTTTGGGTCATCTCTTTTTGATTCCTTAGCACTGTCTGTTTGGGGATAATATTCAGAAATGTTAACTACCCTGTCAGAGGTACCGACCTTGAACTGATAGAACAGGGTCCAAGAGAGGCTCCCAGCTGCTCCCTCTATTTACCCGTTAGCTGACTGAGGCAATCTGGGAGAAAAGCAAGGGTGCAGGGGCAACAGATATTTACCAACCAATACAAAAGTATATCAATATTTTAAACAGTTTTGAACCAAACTGAATATCAGTCCTGCTTTCAACTATGACTTTTCCAAAAGCTCTCTTCTCTTTTCCTGCTCCCATTCAACCTCAACCTTTCTATTTATTCATTCAGTAAATATTTGTTGAGCACCCTGCATCATTCTTAGTAAACAAAAGAGACCAAAAAACCCCTGACCTTGTGACCTTTCATTTTAGTAGGAGGCGACAGATATGAGAAAACAACTTACAGAAATGAAGACATTTTTACGATAAGTAAAATACTTAGTATGTTTGAAGGTGATAAGAGCTATGGAAAAAAAGAAAAAGGAGAGGGTAATAGGGTTTAAGACTTCAGGGAGCAAGTGAAGATTTTAGACATGCTGAGGGCTGAACTCACTGAGAAGGTGACTTGAAGATAAGGAATGAGTCATGTGATGGGGAAAAGCATTCAGGACAGAGGGAACAGACTATGTAAAGGCTTACATTCTAGGAATGCCTCATTAACCAAAGAGGATTTAAACTCCAAGCTCCTGCTTTACAGAGATCAAAAATATTGGTAGATGATCTCTTTGGCCTTTCTTCTTTGCACCTCTAAGACATCCTTACAGTTTTTTTCTTTTCCTTCGCATCGTAGATAAATACCTGCTCCTCCTTCCGCCGTCTCCTGCTTTCCCACGGCCTTCCCTATCCTCTACACCTCATTTACCCTTCTTTCTACCATCTACACTCTTTTCCCCATTCTGTCTTTTCGGATAGGCAGAAGTCTTTCCTAAATTAAAACACCATGGTCACTTAACCTGAATGCGTCTTCTAATTATAGGCTATTTCTTTCTCTTAAAATCAAATACTTTCAATTTCCTCATCACAGGTATCCTCTTCAGCCTCCGGTTTCTACCTTCTGCCCCCTTCAAATAACTTCAACTAATCTCTTGACTCCTAAAATCACACTATACCTTTGACCCGGTTCACAGCTCTGCCAACTGATAAGACTGATTTGGAAAGGAATATACATCTGTCATTACTTGTATTAAAATCAGTATTCAGGGGTTCCCATTATGGCTCAGCGGAAACGAATCCGACTAGGAACCATGAGGTTGCAGGTTCGATCCCTGTCATCACTCAGAAGGTTAACGATCCGGCCTTGCCGTGAGCTGTGGTGTAGGTCGCAGACACAGCCCGGATCCCGCGTTGCCGTGGCTCTGTGGTGCAGGCTGGCAGCTACAGCTCTGATTAGACCCCTAGCCTGGGAACCTCCATATGCTGCGGGTGCAGCCCTAAAAAGACAAACAAAACAAAACAAATGAAATCAGTATTCAGTTTGTTAAAGTTGTAAATCTTAAAATCCTAGATTTTTAAATGTAATTTTATCTGTTATTGTGGTAAAATAAATGCAACATAAAAATTACCATTTAATCATTTTTTTAAAGTATAGAAATTCAGTGGCATTAAGTACTTTCATGGTATTATACAACCACAGCCACTATGAACTTCCAGAACTTTTTGATCATCTAAAAGAGAATTTCTTTACCCACGAAACTATATACTGTCTCCTCCCTGCTAACCTCTATTCTGCTTTCTGTCTCTATGAATTTGACTATTCAAGGTACCTTATATAAGTATTTGTCCTTTAATGTTTAGCTTATTTTACTTAGCATCATATTTTTCAAGCTTCATGCATTTTGTAGCATGTATCACAATTAATTCCTTTTTGTGAATAACATTCAAGTGTATATGTATATTCTATATTTGTCTATCCACCTGTTGTTTCTACCTTTTGGCTATTAAGAATAATACTTCTTTGAACATCATTGTGCGAGTATCTGTTTGAGTCCCTGCTTTCAATTCTTTTGGGGTATATATCTAGGAGTAGAATTGTTGGATCACATGTTAGCTCCGTGTTCAACCTTTCGAGGACCTATTAAACTGTTTTCCACAGGGGTGTACTGTTTTACATTTCTACCAGCAATGCATAAGAATCTCAGTTTCTCCACATTCCTGATAACAAGTGATATTTCTCACTTTTTGATAAATTCTATTCTGATGGGGTGAAGAGGTATTTCATTGTGGTTTTAACTTCCATTTTCCTAATAAGCAGTGATACTGAGCATCTTTTAATGTGCGTATTGGCCATGGCCTTGTGAATCTTCCTTGGATAAATGTCTACTAAATCCTTTCCACTCCTCAAACATCTTTACATTTTCTTTTTTTTTCTTTCTTTCTTTTTTTTTTTTTTTTTTTTTTTTTTTTTTTTTTTTTTTTTTTTTTTTTGCTTTTTTATGGCTGCGGCATATGGAAGTTTCCAGGCTAAGGGTCCAATCAGAGCTGTAGCTGCTGGCCTACACTATAGCTGCAGCAATGCAGGGTCCTTTTAACACACTGATGGAGACCAGGGATTAAACCTGCATCCCCATGAGTACTAGCCAGATTCTTAACCCACTGAGACACAACAGGAACTCCTTAAAACATTTTTACATTTTCTAATTGGGCTAGTTTTTTTTGTTGAGTTGTAGTTCTTTACATAGTCTAGATATTAATCTCATATCAGATGCATGATTTGCAAAATTTTTTTTTTTAGGGCCACACCCGCGACATATGGAATTTCCCAGGCTAGGGGTCGAATCGGAGCTGCAGCTGCTGGCCTACACTACAACCACAGCAATGCAAGACCCAGGCAGCATCTGTGACTTACACCACAGCTCATGGCAACACCAGATTCTTAATTCACTGAGCAAGGCCAGGGATCAAACCCACATTCTCATGGATGCTAGCTGGGTTCTTAACCCGCTGAGGCACAACGGGAATGCCTATTTGTATTCTTTTTGCTCATAGCCATTCTGACAGGTATGAGGTAGTATCTCATTGTGGGTTTTCTTTTCTTTCTTTTCTTTTTTGGATTTTTAGGGCCATACCTATGGCATATGGAAGTTCCCAGGCTAGGGGTCAAATTGGAGCTACAGCTGCTGATCCACAGCAACATGGGATCTGATCTGAATCTGCAGCCTACACCACAGCTCAAGACAATGCTGGATCCTTAACCCACTGAGCAAGGCCAGGGATCCAGCCTGCGTCCTCATGGATACTAGTCAGATTTGTTTCCTCTGAGCCACAGTGGGAACTCCTCTTTCCACACTGTTGGTAGTGTCCTTTGATGCACCAAAGTTTTAAATTTTTAATGAAGTTCAGTGATCTATTTTTTATTTTGTTACCTGTGCTTCTGGTGCCATATCCACAAAATCATTGCCAAATCCAATGTGATAAAGATTTTACTATATTTTTTAAGGGCAAAACCTCTTTTTTAAGTTCAACACATTCTATTTATAAATCTAATACTTTAAAGTTTAAAAAAATCACTTTTACTTGTAATTAGGTTAATATTCAATTAATTGTGTTTAGAATGATTAAATTCCCCTAAAATTATTTAAACTGTTTTGAAATTTTACTTAATCTCCAAATACTTCAAATACCTGACAGAATAGACTTTCAAATGTACAAAGCATGATTTATCTAAACACTTAGATAACCAACAAAAATACATACAGATTACCATAATAATTACAAAACATATTCCTAAACTAATACAAAAATGAGAACTTAATACATTTAAACTGTATCATAATTTTCTGTGTATTGCTAGAGTTACAGAATCACTTATCTAACCAAAGGTAGCAGATTTTTCATCTTACTTGGCCTAAAACTTGGGGCTACAAAAGTTCCATAGATTTAAGTCTATCAGAGATTATGAACCTAGGACCATTTCCTGAGCTCTTTCTTCCAATGATGGGCATTCTCCTGACCACCCATTTTCTTCCAACCTAGTAAGTAGAGAGAAAACACAGAATGAGATCAGAAAGGAAGCTAGAAAAAAGAAATAAAGATTGGAAAAATCCTAGTCAGAAACTGAGAATTGAAGTTACTAAAGATCCCAGCTGACAGAGGATATGCCCTCAGGCTTCTTTTTTTGTTTTAAACAAGCACCTATTTTACAACTTGGTAAGAATCTCCTTTCTGCCTAATTGAATTCCATGTTTTTCTGTCTTTCATTTGGCCTCCCTACTATTATTTGCAAACCCCTTAGCAACTTAGAAAACTTTAGCCAATAGAGACTGTCATCCTCTTTTTTTTTTTGGTAACTGTTTCCCTTGCTTTCATGAGGCTACAGTCTCCTGGATTTTCTTTTGTCTGTCTTCACCACCTCTGTTGTTCTTGAATCCTCTCACTCTTTCTTCCTCCCTGCACTGCATGAAGGTGACCAAGCTCCAAGGTTCAGAGCAGAGCCCTTTGGCTCTCTCTAGATCCTCTCTCCATTGGAATCCTCACCAACTTTAACTCTCAGCTTTCAACCAGGACTTTCCAATCTGTACCTCTATTTCCAAATTTTTTTTAATTCAGATCTGTGTTTCCTATCTACTACTAGAAATTTGCGCCTAGATATCATGCCTTTAATTCACACTCAACTCATCTAAAATAAAACTCTTTATCCTCTTCACAAATAACATCCCCCAACACCTTCCATTGTTGGTACTAGTATTCTCCCAGAACCAAGACTTGAAAAGTGCTAGCCTTACAAAAAAAGACAGTTGGGAGTTTTAAGGGCAAGAGGAATCCCAGAACAAAATTAACATATCTAGAATAGATTCTCTAGAGGGAACAAAACAAAACACAGGGGCTTAAGTGTTACGTTCCCTATTCTGACTTGAGGCTATGTGTCCTGCTAGGTTGAGTGGCTGTGGAAGAGAGCTGCCCCAGACCAAATTCAAGCTTTATAACTCCATCTGTTGGGGAAGGACAGGCTTCCTGGTGGGTTAAAGCTTTCCTCACTGGTTTAAAAAAAAAAAAAAAAACTGTTTTAATAAAACAGCACTCAAGAGTTTTTCTTTTCAGCAGCATCTAAGTGAATCCACTGACTGCAGGGCCACAGCTCCCTGAACTTTAACTCTGAGGATTCTGTTGTACTCAAGCACCCTGGAAAATTTGGGACTCCTTTCTCCTTGACTTCTCATATTCAGTTTGACATTAACACAGGTCTTCTTTTTCTGATATGTCTCTCTCTTTTTTTTTTTTTTTTGCTTTTTAGGGCCACACATGTGGCATATGGAAGTTCCTAGGCTAGGGGTCCAATTGGAGCTCCAGCTGCCAGCCTACACCACAGAAAAGCGGGACCCAAACTGCATGTGTGACCCACATCACAGCTCACAGCAATGCCGGATCCTTAACCCACTGAGCAAGGCCAGGGATTGAACCCACATCCTCATGGATACTAGTCGGATTTGTTTCCCCTGGGCCATGACAGGAACTCACTCAAGTGCTTTCCTTTTCACTCCCTCATTACCACTAGGACCAGGTTCTTATGACCTTGTTCCTGAAATACTTTGGCCAGTATTTGCTATCTCTCTGCCAGTGGTCTTTCTTCAACCAAGAATCAAGTCTTTCTTGTGGTCAGAAAGTACCTTGAAGCAAGCTAGTCCAAAGTCCATCAGATTCTTAGATCCCTTCCCCAGTGTCTCTTACTGCTCCTCTAGCCTGGGATAACCAATCCATCACAAGCACAGTGATGAAGGCGAGTCCCATATTACTTCTCTTTTTTTCAAAAACCTCCAGTGGATTTTCCAGAGTAAAATTTGAACTACTGAGATCATATGTAAGTAAGGGTCCCACAATGTAATAGTCATCAACCTCTTTGGTGTTACATCTCACCAGAGCCTCTCAGCCACCTATTGACTACTTACAGTTCCTCAGATATACCATGCAGTTGAACTCTGCTTATCTGCCCACTTGGTTCCCTCTATCCTAGAATGTTCCATTCTCTGCTTACCAAAATCCTGCTTATTCTTCAATATCTAAAGCTCCCATTCTCCTTATTTGAAATTATCTTTTCCTCTCTGATCCCCTATAATATAAGTATTTCACTTATATTAAAGAGAAGAATGGCTTTACTAGTAGCTGCGCACATATATGTCTCCTTCAGAGAACTATGAGCTCCTTGAATACATATATTTTGTGTTATTTTTTTATTGAGAAGTTCTTGAGAAATTGAAAATTCGCTAGTCTCCTGACTTTCTGCTTTTCAGACATTTTGGTTGGTCTTATATGAGGCAAAGTGTTTTTACAGAATTATTAATGAAACGTTCATTCTTTTATTCTGTATAAGCTGTACAGGGGCTGCAAGACTGAATTCTTAGGAAAAATAATACACCGAGGCTAATGACTAGAGCAATAACCGTACAGCTGCCTTCCTGGCACAGAGCAGTAACTTCTAGTGCCTGGTTGTGGCAGTGTTTTCCTCATTAGACCTGCTCATGGGACATGGTTTTGGGCAATCTTCCTGAAAACCTAGCCTTGAGTCTAATGTTCCACCATCCCAATCATCCTGTCAACTACCTCATACCTTTTAATGAAACTCTTTTTCCACTTGGTTAGCCAAAGTCGGCTTCTGTTGCTTACAACCAAGAACCCTGACTGATAATATATTTTCCTTAATTCGCCACAGACAAACTGAATCAGGATCATAAAATTTAAAAAGCCTTTCCTGAAAGGGCAGGGATAAAGCCATGAAAATATAGTATTAAAAGTAACCTATCACAGGGTACCTTGTAATTGCTGCTTTCGGGGGCTACAAGTCCAGTCTATGCTCATAGAGTAATTTCATAGGCCTCTGTGCCTAGTTTCTGACATGGTACAGGTGCAGAAGCTGGGTTTTCCCTTACCATAGCCAATTATCCTTAGGCACAGAAGGCAAGTGCCTCAGACCCACAGTACTTTTAGGGACCCATGAAAATGTTTCAGTTTTAGTTTTGTAAAATAGGATTTTTAAAATGGATATCATTATAATAAATATAATATGGAAATTATAATGAAAATATAATAATGAATCCAGCCTGGATTATACAGAACAGAGTGTGTGTGTGTG
>PVHT020000175.1:18461011-18489707 GCA_004024745.2 Catagonus wagneri
GTGCAGAATGTTGATAGTGAGGGAAGCTGTGTAGGGGCATGAGCATATGGAAATGCTTTATGCCCTCTTGTCATTTTTGTTGTTAACCTAAAACTGTTCTAAAAAAATTAAGTCCATTAAACATGCAAGCCATAAAGTGATAATATTCTTATACATATATATGATAAAGAACTTATTTCATTATATGATTATATATAAAGGACTCCTACGAATAAAAAATAAAAGGGTTATGCATTGTCATTGCAGTGGCTTGAGTCGACTCTAACAGATATTTCACAAAAGTAGACATATTAGTGGCCAATAAGCACATGAAAAGAAAGGACATCATTAGTCATCAGAGAAATATTAATTAAAACCACACTGAAATTCTACTTCACACTCTAAAATGGCTAAATCTAAATACTGACAACATCAGTTGTTGGCATGCATGTGGCACAGGTGGAGCTCTCATACACTGCTCATGGGAGTATAAAATAATGCAGCCTGTTGGGAGCTTATAAAATTATACACCCACTTAATGACCCAGCAATTCCAATTCTAGGTATTTACCCAAGAGAAGGAAAATACACATTCACAAAAACTTGACCAAGAATGTTAATAGCAGCTCTATTTAAAAAAAAAAAAAAAACTGGAAGCAAATACAAATTGTTCTTTAAAAGGATAATAAGATTTTTTTTTAAATCTTGTATATTTATACACAGGAATATTACTCAGTAATTAAACAGAATAAGCTACTAATAACAACGTGGATGAATATCTAAAATATTGCACCAAGTAAAAGGATCAGATACAAAAGAAAACATGTTGTATAATTCCATTTATGTGACTTCGAGAGCAGACAAACTAACCCATAGTGATAGAAATCAGAACATGGTTGCCTATGGAGTTTCTGTCGTGGCACAGCGGAAACAAATCTGACTAGGAACTATGAGGTTGTGGGTTTGACCCCTGGTCCCGCTCAGGTTAAAGATCTGGCATTGCCGTGACCTGTGGTGTAGATCGCAGATGCAGCTTGGACCTGGCATTGCTGTGGCTGTGTTTTAGGCTGGCAGCTGTAACTCCAATTAGACCCTTAGCCTGGTAAACTACATATGCCACAGGTACGGCCCTAAAAAGCAAAAAACAAAACAAAACAAAACAACATGGTTGCCTGTTTGGGGAGGGAGATTGACCAAAGAAGGACATAAAGGAACTTTCTAGGGGTGATGGGAGAGTCTTACATCTTGATTAGATTGTTGGTTACAGGAGTGTTATACAGTTAACAGATACTGGCATTTTCAGTGCATGTTAACTTTTACTCCACAGGAAAGAAATGTGCACAGCCTCTGCCTAAATTCTACATATTGTTCACTCCAAAATATTTTGATTACTGATAATAAAAATAATGAACCCCCTAAAAGAAACGTGACCTTTAGCTTATTAAGCAAGACATTTATACATCTTTCCATTTTCGTTCCCTCTCATGCCTGCAAGTGTCCAGAACACAGTGATTGTTCAGTATATATTTGGGGCAAGTTAAAGAAATGAACAAATTGTTTTGGCAGTTTGTAGACCTGCAGTAAGACATTCAGGAAGCTTTTTCCAGGCATGTGTCTAGTTTCCAACTGATAACTCCTCATAGAGAAAGAGAGAGACCTTCCTTCGCTGCTTCTCTTACACTATCAATGATCACTCTAGCTTTAAGCAAATTAACTCTCTTTGCTGGTTAGCAGGCATGGAGGTGTGCATGTGTGGGTGTCTCCACAGTATGATCACTGTCTTGAGTTTTTCTCCTATGAAACTGTCTAAATAGATGAGATTATTTTTGAAAATTTATCTAATCACATAAACGTATAGTATAAATAAACTGAAAACTAAATCACAAGTACTTTTGAGAATAAAGTCTTTGCTTAACTTACGGTTTTTAAGATAATTTCCCTCAAAACTAGAGGAATGACTGCAAACTTATTCTGTATTGTGTATGTTTTGTTCCAAGACTGTTTCCAAACTAAAGCTCTTATTATGAGAAATGTTTTCTCTACTGATAATTTTAAAGTTTTGAAAAATAGATTATATAACTGTAGGTAAATACATTAGGCTAATGTTGAAAACAATATTTTTTTCCCTGAGATATATTCATCCTTAAAATGAAATTACTTTCAATACCTAAATGTGACTTGCAAGAATAGACTTTTTTTTTATAGTTTCAGTTAAAGAAAAGCAGATGTCAGACAAAGACGTGTTATTGAATTCTAACTATTGAAATGTGATGTCTGAAATTCCAGATGAGAATAGAGAAAGTGGGGATGTGTTAAATGTTAATATTTACATATCGGAGCTGTATTTTCCAAGAATATTTTGCTTTAGGTTAAGTAAAAGTTACTCAGAAATATTAGATCTTAGATATATTTTTCAAAAATAATTACATTTCAATGAAAATAACTGCATTTCAAAAGCCAGAAGTTTCAATAACTTCCAGATTAAGAAATGAAGTCTCAGTTAATTTGAAAAGATGATTGGAGAACTTTTATTTTGTCATATGACTGGCATAAAAGGAAACTTCTGAACCACCTACAAGTCCTGATCCTTCACTTTCAAGTTGAGATCACATTCCATTCTCCAGTCATGGGATGGACTCCTCCATGAAGCACACATCTGGTTTAAATTCCCACCATATGTGATAAATCAGTGCATAACAGATAATAAATTTGGAAGACTGTATTCCTATAGGCTTTGACTTCTATTCTCTTAGCCTTTGCGAGTTCTGATGGTTTTTCCATCTTAGCTCATCTATTTATAGTAATAAGTGAAAGCTCAAAATACAGAATGTGCTTTAGAGCTAAGAACTTGTTTCCAAAGGTAATCAGTGGGAAATTTGAAGTGAACAGTCTTTGCTGTGGCTGTGTCTTTATGAGCTTTGAAAAAATGAACCCATCATTTCACAACTTCCTAGGCTATCATCCTTTTTATCCAACTATGTTTAGTAATTGGGGATTATCATTAAAGTGTAATGGATAGTCACTATTTGTATTATTCATAAATTTATCCTCTTATTTTAGTACAAATGTTGAAAAAAAACCCTTATCTTCATTTTTATTAGTTAAAGCAGGACCGACCACCAGCTGTGAGAAGGCGGTTTAAAACTGTGGTTAAGGACATGGATTTGCCCACCCTATTGCTTGAGCTGACTTAGGCAAGTATTGAAATGCTTTAAACCTCTATTTTCTAATCCATAAAATGGTGATAGTGATGGTAGTAACGTCCTTATAAGGTTGTTGAAAAGATAAAATAAGATGGTGCTTCCAAAATACTTAGCATAAGTTTATGGGGTTGTTGGGTATTAGCACGGTTGTGACTTTACCTACCCCTCTTCTAATTTCAAGGACTAAAGCTAACACTGCCAAGAGTGGATGCTTATGAGAGATGCTATATCATTGTGTGTCACTGATAATGGCCCTCAAGGGAAACTTATTTCTGTGGCCTTTCTCTCATCAGCCGCACTACATTTGGTGTGTGTCTGTCTCCCCTATTAGATGCTGGGTTATTTGAAGATAGGGTCTATGTCTTATGTTTCTTAGAATTGCTGAGTCTGGTTAATTGTAGACTCTTACTAAGGGAATGTATAATTGAACATACATGTATGTATACTTAAAGCATTAATTTTTTTTGGCTTTTTTTTTTTGGCTTTTTGGCATTTTGGGTTGCACCCGCGGCATATGGAGGTTCCCAGGCTAGAGGCTGAATCGGGGCTGTAGCCATCGGCCTACGCCAGAGCCACTGCAATGCTGGATCCCAGCCGAGTCTGTGACCTACACCACAGCTCATGGCAATGCCAGATCCTTAACCCACTGAGCGAGGCCAGGGATGGGACCCGCATCCTCATAGATGCTAGTCAGGTTTGCTGATTGCTTAGCCACAACGGGAACTCCACAGCATTAATTTTAAATTTGAGTTATTTATACAGCTTAAAGTAATTAGAAAGAATACTTTCTTTTAACTGGGTCTAATAGAGCCATATGGATATCACAACTGCAAATAAAAGGATAGTTAAGAATCACATATTTTCCTTTGCTTACATTTCAAAGATGAAGTTTTTTAGGCATTTTATATTTGAGATGCCCATTAGATATCCAAGTGGAGAAACTGAATAGGGAGTTGGATATAAGTTTGGAGAGGTCTTTAAGTTTCCAGAAACTTATAGAAGTCCATAAGTGTGGAGAAAATAGGGGTAGTACTTATAGCCATGTGACTGAATAGGATCACTGAGGGAGATGATATAACTTAAGAGGGTAAAAGGTCCTAAGACTAAACCCTGGGACATTACAAAACTTAGAGTTTGGAGTGACAATAAGAAGCTACAAAAGAGACTGAGCTAGAGGGGGTCAAAGAAATGAGGAGAACCAAGAGAAACGTGAGTCATCCCATGCCCACCCCTCACTGGCCCTGGCTCTGTTCAACTCACTTTCTGATTCTTCTCATCATTCTCAGGAGCTTTTTCCAATTTCAGTGCACTATTTGGATCCACATCTCTAATTTTCCTTACTGCCCTTCTGCTTCTCATGACCCTCACTCAGTAATTCTCTGTTTTGCCTTTGTCTTCAGATTTGGCCCACCTGCAACTTAAGGACATAGGGTTGGGGTTCCTTTTGCAGCCTCAGCTCACATCAGCCCTGTGGTACCTCTTCCTTGTTCATCACCTCAGTTGTCATCCTCTCTACTGAAAGAGGCAGAGAGATAGCTACTCTTGATGTTCTTGGCTTCAGACCCTCTGATTCAACTTTCAGGTGGATGCCTTGCACCCCATAAACTTATCCTAAGCTCCGATTTCCTGGACTTCCTCCTTGTCTGTGCTTTGTGTTCTTGCTCCAGCTCTGGTCATTTGGCCACTTCTGAGAAACAACCTGTACTTTTCAGTCAGTCCCTGAGTTCCTCTATCTCTGTACAACATCATCCCCACTCTACCCCAACTTTAGTGGCTGGCACTTTTGCTGTGACCTCTCGGGTCATTTGAGACATGTTGAAAGGAAGTCAAGCCTAATGCATTGCCCAAGCTTTTTACCATAATAGTGATCTCCTCGAAGAGCCTGGGGAGGGTGGGGGGAATTCTCTGGAACAGAGATATACGAGATGGAAAATTCAAATATTTGATTCTCAACCTACAGTTTGTACTTACTTTCTGCAATCACATGCTAAATCAGTAGGAATTTCTTGAGGGAGTACTAAGAAGTCTAATTAGCAAACAACACCTGATATTTGCCCTAGAGACCATGGGATAAAAATTAGTAGGAGGAGAATAGAATCCCAAGATAATTATATAGGTCCTAGAACTCTTTGAAAGGGTTGCTATTTGAGGGCTCTATAATCATTAGTTTGTCTCTGTTTAGCCTAAATTTTCACTAAGTAGGGTTAGGAATGTTTTGGAGAATAGAGAGTGAGGTCTGGTTTAACAAGCCATTTGAATCCCTGACTTTCAAGGCCATTATACAGCTAGATCTCTAGAAACAAAAGTAAAGAATTTCCAAGTTCTAGTTTTTCTATTTGTTTTGCTGATGATGTTTGATCTAGAACAACTGTTTTCTTAACATAGTTCTTCAGTTAATAACAGGTAGATATGTGCTGAGATTTTCACTTATTTTTATCAAATAAGTTTACTTTTTATATGTAATTGTATCTTTACTAATTTTACGATAAAACACAATGTTTTATTCCATTGTGGAACATCCAAACAATACAGAAATTAAGTAATTTAGAAAGTGAAAGTCCTCAAAAGTCCTCCTCTCCTTAAATCAATTCTTCTCAGAAGTTCTGGTTGTGGCTCAGTGGTTAACAAACCCGGCTAGTATCCATGAGGACATGGGTTTGATCCCTGGCTTCACTCAGTGGGTTAAGGATCCAGTGTTGCTCTGAGTTGTGATGTAGGTCACAGACATAGCTTGGATTCCAACTTGCTGTGGCTGTGGTGTAGGCCAGCAACTACAGCTTGCATTTGACCCCTAGCCTAGGAACCTCCATATGCTACAGTTGCGGCCCTAAAAAGACAAAAGACAAAAAAATATATATATGTATATAAAATCAATTCCCCTGAATAGTTTGGTGTATATTCTTTTAAATATTTTATATTACAAAAATGGGATTTATGGTACACATTGCTGAGAACTGATATGGTATATATTTTTATTTAATAATATATCTTTATATCTTTCTACATCGGTACTTGTAGCTTTATCTCATTCTTTTTAACAGCTATATGATATAATACTGTATAGATATACCAAAATTTCTTTAGCAAAAAAGGCTATATTCAGTTTTTTACAAACACAGTCAATGCAAAAGTTAACATTCATGTACGTTTTGCTTTGCACACTGTGAGTACTCCTGTAGGATACATTCCTGGAATTGTATTTCTTGGGCTAAAGATGTATACATTCAACATTTTGAGGAGTTCCCATTGTGGCTCAGTGGAAACCAACCTGACTAGTACCTATGAGGATGCAGCTTCAATCCTTGACCTTGCTCAATGGGTTAAGGATCCAGCGTTGCCATGAGGTGTGGTATAGGTCGCAAACACGGCTCAGATCTGGTGTTGCTGTGGCTGTAGTGTAGACCAGCAGCTACAGCTCCAATTCAGCCCCTAGTCTGGGACTTCCATATGCTGCGGGTGCAGCCCTTAAAGACAAAAAATAAAAAAGAAAAAAAAACATTTTGAGAAATAATGACCAAATTGTGCTTTTAAGAAGCTGTGTCATTTTTCCTGCATATCAATAAAGTATGCCATAGCTGTGTTCATAAACATGGACCAGCAGTGAGTATTTCCTGAACATGGTAGGTAGAAAATTATAAACCATATATATAAAGCAAGCATTTTTTATTAACTGCTTTAAAAAAGCTGTAGTTGGGAGTTCCCACCTTGGCTCAGTGGAAATGAATCCGACTAGGAACTATGAGGTTGCGGGTTCGATCCTTGGCCTTGCTCAGTGAGTTAAGGATCCGGCATTGCTGTGAGCTGTGGTGTAAGTGGCAGATGCGGCTTGGGTCTGGCATTGCTGTGGTTGTGGTGTAGGCCGGCAGCTGTAGCTCCGATTAGACCCCTAGCCTGGGAACCTCCATATGCCACAAGTGTGGCCCTAGGAAAAGGCAAAAAGCCAAAAAGAAACAACAACAAAAAAACTGTTGTTATTATCATTACTTAAAGGCATACCAACTGTATCTTAGGAGCAAAGCATGTCTATCTATCTATCTATCTATCTATCTATCTATCTATCTATCTATCTTGTGTCCAGTACTGAATAATGATTGGTGTTGAAAGATGAATAATGACATTTTGACCCCCTGCTAATTTCACAATGAGGGGAGGAGGTGCCATATGTACACACTGCTAAACTGAGCGGGTGAATGGGGAAAAAGACACTAAATGTGGTTTGAGAACTAGTCATGCTTTGAGTTCCACCTGGAATTTAAGATTAATATATAGAATTTTAAACTTTCATTCTTGGTATGAACTGCTATTGTGTTTTAACAAGACTCCAAGTTAACATCCAAATATAGTTCTACCTGAGGTGGTACTACTCGGGGGTAGAATGTTTGACTGTAAATACGGTTCTACTTGAAAGCCTACCAGTAACAAACTTTCCTGTTGGTCATAATTTTTATTTGCGCAGCTGCAGTGATATCACATGACATTCCTAAGGTGGGATCTCCTGACTCAAGATCATTCCTGGAGCATTCAGTTCCAAAGAGAGCAACCTCATTGCTTCTCTGTTCTTTTCCACTAAAGAACTCTGTATTTTCTGCATTTGTTGACAGAGATGGCTCTTTTGGAGAGAAAAATGACATGTTGCCTACAGGTTATATTTGTGACAGCTTCTTGTAATGCATTTTTGCACTCAATATGTGTCAAGATCTAAGATTGGCTGAGATGAGAATATGGCCAAGCCTAGTTAAAGACCGAGGTCAGGAAATGAATAGGTTGGCAAACAGCTAAGAACTGGATCGTGTAGAGTAAGGGACATCTGTGTTGAGGTCAGGCCCAGAGTAGTCTTTCAAATTTTAGGAAAGGAAGAGTGACATCAGGGAAGCCACTGTGATGAAGTCCGAGTGAAACTGGAGGTCAAGGATGTAAAAGTGTCAAGAAGTCGAGGAATTGGCTTAGTGATTTCTTCATTAACTGAACATTAATATTGTTCTAGAACAAGAACTAATTAGATCAGTGGAGGTGTGATTATCGGAGAGGGACACAACAAGGTGAGTTAGGCCCCCTGTATGTTCGTAATAGGATACTATGATAAGAAGGTTCATTTGTAGTCACCTTTATTTCATCTTACTCCATATGTGGCAGACCTCATAATTCTCCAGGAACCACAGTCAGTTATGAAAAAGAATAAAGTCTTGCCATTTGCGACAACATGGATGGACCTAGAGAGTATTACACTGAGTTAAATAAGTCAAAGACAAGTACTGCATGTTTTCCTTATATGTGGAATCTAAAAAAAAAAAGAAAATTAACAAATATGACAAAACAGACTCACAGATAGAACAAACTAGTGGTTTCTAGAGGGGAGAAGATGGAGGGATGGGTGAAAAAGGTAAAAAGATTAAGAGGTACAAACTAGCAGTTATAAACTAGCAGTTACAAACTAGCAGTTATGCAGTGTAGGACACGGAATATGTTCAGTATTTTATACTGTTGTATAATAGTTATCGTATGGTGCCTAATCTATAAAAATATGGAAATAGAATATTGCACACCTGAAATTAATATAATGTCAATTATACCTCAATAAATTTTTTTTGTGTGTTTTTTGCCTTTTTATGTAGAGCCGCACCCGCGGCATATGGAGGTTGCCAGGCTAGGGGTCTAACAGGAGCTGTAGCTGCCAGCCTTCGCCACAGCCACAGCAACACGGGATCCGAGCCGCGTCTGCAACCTTCACCACAGCTCACGGCAACGCCGTATCCTTAACCCACTGAGCAAGGCCAGGGATCGAACCCGCAACCTCATGGTTCCTAGTCGGATTCGTTAATCACTGAGCCACGAAGGGAACTCCATACCTCAATAAATTTTTTAAAAAAGATAAAAACCAAAGTTTTCTACAGACAAAAATCCTTAGAAAATATCTCCTCTTGGCTGTAAAACAGAAAACTTCAGTATTCTAGATTTACCTGAATTATAACCTACTTCAGTGTGTTATTCAATGTATATTTAAATAGTTTACTTTTGTGGAGTATAAAATGTTACTCAGCAGATGGATACTGCAGGGGTTTCCAGATCTTGATGTAGTTTAAAATAAAACAAAATTTTCTTTGTATGGGTGGGATTTGGCAGTTCTTTTGAATTCTTTACTGAAAAACATTTCCAAGAAATGTGTTAGATAAGAGATGTCTTTAACCTCCACTCTCTCACTGCACAAAACCATTCTAGGGCCATGCTTGTTTTAAGTGGGAAAAATTAAAATGTCCACAAGAACACCTGAGCAAGCTGTAACTTGATTTGCATATTTTGCACTATTCATCTGTACTTTACCCCTGGGATCTTCCAGTCTTCTTTTCCAGGGAAATTTCCATTTTAGTTCTGAGTTTCTGGATCTTAATTATCTATTTCTTGTTCGTTTCCAGGATTATTCTCGGTGTTACTAGATCAATGCCAAAGCACAGATCTCATCTCTTGCAGTAAACATTTTGAAAGGAAAAAAACCCACAAAATTTGTTTGAATAGAATAAATTTACCTCATATTAGAAAACTATAGCCAATAATTATTAAATCACACTTTATTTTACTCATGAAGCTGGCTATCACAATAATATCCTCCATTTATTACTACTCCATTATTAACTACAAAGAAACATTTGGCTATTTGTGCTGCATCAGAATGAAAACTTTTATTCATTTTTTTGACTTTTCAAACACATGCTAGTTCATTATTTTAATAAAATGCACTAGCAGATGTTAAGCAGAATGTGGCCACATCTGGGACATATAAAATACCATTCCAAGTCTCCATAGGAGGGAAATAGCAATATTGTTTATTTCTCCCTGAAAGTCTAACTAGCCCATCTCATTTAATTTATTTAACTCTAAGTTGAACAGCGAAGAGTAGTACCAATTATTCTGGTTGTCTTGGGAATATAAAAAGGAACAGTGAACTAAAACAGCAAGGGAAGTGTCACAAAAAGAAATGCACTATGCTGAAATACAAATAAAACATACAAAAGCTTGTGGCTAGAGCTATATTTTTTCAGCTGAAGTGGCAGTAAATCTTGAGTTGCCTGCTTCCTGAAGCCATCTTGACTTATAGGTCTCTTTAGGCCTTTCTACAATGTTCCTACTTAATTTGACCCTTTCAAAGAAAGCACAGCACATTTAAAAGATGGCAAATAAAGATTTTGGTAGAAGACACATTTTGACAGTTATATATATAATATGTGTAATGATTAAATTCCAAGCTATTCCAGTCTTTTAGCCTACCTTTAAGTTTTAATTTTTTGTTTTCTTAAAGAAACTTCTCTGAGAAAAAAAACCCCAAACTTGATGGTTTTCTGTCAAAGGTCAGGTTCAGAGACCATTACGTTTAGCATTATCTCTAGCTTCTTGTGGAATGGAATAAACACTAGTGTTGAGAGGAAGCTCAGAGATGTTTGTCTCAGACTACTTACCTGTTAGAAAGAAGAGAAATGCTGGAGTTGCGCGTGCAGCACAGAGTGGGAAGGCATAATTGGGTGTATCCTGGACTTGGAATCTGATGACCTAGGTTTGCGCCTCAGCCCCTGCCACTTAGGAACCCAATGTTTGGGAGAGTTAGTTAAGCACAGAAGTCACATTTCTCTCCTCTGTGGAGTAGGAATAATACCTTGGAGAATTGTTTTCAAGATTCAGTGAAATGATGGATATAAACGTGTTCTATCAACTGTGATATGTATAAAGAGAGAAAGCTTTTTATTAACAAAGTTTTGGTGGCCTGCAATCTTCACCTCAGATAAACATAACAATTAGGTATCTGGGAAATAGCTGACAAGAAATCCACGTAGTGGATATAGAATAGGCGGGCATGACTTTCCGATTAAGACATACTGCCTAAATACAGGGAAGGGCTCTGGAGGACTGAATGCAATCTTGATAGAAATGTCTGCTCTTAAGTGGTAAAAGTGAGGCAAATCAAGCTCTATGAACTCTATTTCACATACACACTAGGATCAAAGATTCCCAGTCTTTCATTCTCTTAACACCTATTTATTGAGCACCTACTGTATGCCAAGCATTGTGCTATTTATACACTGATGAACAAGATTTCTGCTTTCAAGGAACTTGTATCCTAGCTACATTAATATCCTTATTCCAAGCACCGAGCAGACTGTTAGCATGTAATAAATACTCAATAAAGTTGACTGAGCTGAACTAATCTCTAATTTTGTAGCATTACTATAGCAGAAACCCAGTAAAAAGGCGATTTTCATGATCACAGATTTCTACCCAATTCACGTCATTATTAATAGGGTACTAATTCTGAAGTTTTGAGGGAAAAGAAACTTTCTAACTGGAGTTCATCTAGTCATCCATCTATAATACTTGTATTATATAGTCTTAATATCTTCCTGCTTAAAATATGATTATCACTTCCAAATAGCACATTTAATAAGGGGGCAGAGTGTTAGTACAAAATATTTTTCAGGGTGGTGTCCCTCACGTCAGGTCAAAAAATTAGCAAAAAGAACATAGGCTGGATGTGTCAAATTACTATTTATAGACTGACTATGGATCTGACATTGATTTAATATACAATTTAAAACAAAGGGGAAGAAAAATGTTAAGTCCATTCTATTTATATGATAATCAACTCTTAAGAAATACAGAGAATTTATTTTTGAAAACTTATCTTTCTTGAAGCCACTCAAGAGAGCCGGGTGTTATGAAATAACGCTTCTTAGAGTTTTTTCAGAATACTTAGAAACTGACCGATGGGGTACAGTATTGTTCACCAATATCACCACTTCTCCTGAACTTAGTTCAACCTGGTTTCAAGGACTCCGTCCCTTTGCAGACAGAGGAGGCTATGTAACTAGTTTTGGCCAGTGACATGTGATCAGAGATCTGTTTCCTTTCCAAGCTAAGGCTGTGAAAGTTCATTAGATTTTTTAGTCACTTTCTTTCTCTGCTCCAGAAACTCAGTTACTGTGTTCTAGGTGATACTGCTATAAGATGGTGAACCCTCTGCCAATAGAGTTCCTGGAGTGACTGGAACAGAATGAGTCTGATTTACATGAAGCATGAGCAAGCAATAAACTTTTGTTGTGTTAAGGCATGGAGATTTGGGAGATGTTTTTTTACTACATTGTAACATAGCCTTTCTTGCTCTCAGTCCAAGTTTTTGAGTAAGAGATAAAATAGATAATATGCATGCCATTAACTTGTCAGTAACGTCTTTCATTTAAGGATGCTAGCCTGAGGTCTAGCTTTTTAATCACATTTAATCCAGATATCCCATAAGTTTTTAATTTTTCCATTAATTCTCCGGTGAATCTTTAAGTACTATATTTAAATTTTATCCATGAAGTTCCTGTGCTTTTTACAAATGATCACTTTTCTCAACATCAATTGAATTTCTTAATATAACCACACATCGTTATTTTCATAAGCATTTTCACTAGAGCAAAAGGTTCTGAATTATGAACAGCATTAACTGAACGACACATGCAGTTATGAACAAAGAAGAGAGATGTTTCTGCAATTGCACTATCCTCAGAAAGTGGACTCTTACAGGAAGGGATATTCCTGATTATTTTGATTTTTTTTTCCACATTGGAAAAAGAGCTTAACCTCGAAGGGCTTGTAAGGAATTGTCATTTCTTATTTAAAGCTTTAACTAGCAGGTGAAAATTTTCAAGTCACTGCCTTTGCACTTGTTTACCTTAATGGATTAGGTAGGGCACATAATGTGTTGTCTTTAATATTTTAATACATGTCTTCTTTCTGCCTATCCAAAGTTGTCCCTCACAGTCCTACTTAAATCCTAGCTCCTCAGGAAATTGTCCCTGAACACATCAGCTGGAATCTATCCTTTCCTTTTCCAAAATCTTATGTAAATTCATACCATTTATTTGGCATTGCTTGTAGAGAGTTTAGAAGCAGGAAAGGCCCTAAGAATCATTCAGCACAATCCTCTCACTTTGCAAACGGGGAAAATAAAGACCAGAGCAATTATGTAATTTAGTCGTCACATAGTTAGGGACACATTGGAGGCTATAAACCTAGTTCGCCCAATTCCCAGTGCAGTCTATTCCTTTGTGCCACAAGTGCCTTCACATTTACTGTTTGGTTATCTTTTCAGGAGAGCAGATTATATCACTAATAGCACACCTTGAGGTCAGGGAACTCTTTCACTTTGTTACTTTTTTTTTTTCAGCTTGTAGCTTCATTTATACACATTTTATATACTTTTTTGGAGACTAATTGGATGTGTTTTAGGTAATAATTACATCTGTTAAATCTACCACTTATATTCTCAAATTCAGAAGATAATACTGGGAGGGGGCCTAAGAGGAAGGGAGAAAACAGCAGCAAAGTAAGTGAGAAGCACCGATGAGAGCAATTGCTTACAGATGTCCAAGAATATACTCTTAGAACTGAAGGTCATTTGCCTTGGAATTAGGTCTTGTGGATTCACTACCCAAGGATGGAAAATGTGTGTTTGTTTTAGGCGGATGGCAGAGTGCCGAAGTTCAGGTGAAGTTCTGGAGGCTGAAAGCCCAACAAGTACTTGTGCCCGGTGGGATGGGTGTGAGAGCGGGAGGCAGTCACAGGCGAGGAGAGCAGGAGCCGGAGCCTGAACCCCAGGAGTCGGCTAGGGAGGTATAGTGGGGCGGAGGGGGCGCGGGGCTCGCAGGCAGGGGTGGCAGAGCTCAAGGGGAGCCAGCGACGAGAACGAGGCGGCGCCGCCGTCCCGCGGGCGTTGCCCGGGGGCCGCGGCGCCCCGCGGAGGGCGCCTGGGGGGCGGGGCCGAGCGGCCTGGGGCGGGGCGGCGGCTCGGGGCCTCCGAGCAGCTCGCGGCGCGCCCCCTCCCCTCGCGCCGCGGGCCTCCCCGCGCCGTGCACGTCCCCGTCCCGCGCCTCCGCCCCTTCGCCTGCTCGCTCCTTCCCGCCCTCCCTGCCGCGCCGGCAAAGCCGGCTTCCCCTCGGTCTCTCATGAATATTGAGCGGCCCCTGTTGTATTTCCCGAGCTCCATTGCGGAAGCCGAGGCTCGCCATATTGTGCGGCGGCGCCGGCGGCCGCGGCGCCCTCTCTCCGTGTCTCCCTCCGGCCGCGGCCAGCGGAGCCCCGCGCTGGGGCAGGAGCCGGTGAGTGGGGCGGCGGGGAGGCGAGGGGCGCGGGAGCGGCGGGCCGGGCCGCGCGTCAGCTTGGCGAGGCTGCGAGTGGCTGCCGGCGACCCCGGGGCTGGGGGGTGTGTGTGTCCCCGGGGGCGTGAGGGGCGATGGCGCCGTCCCCCCCGGCCGCTCTCGGGGCGGGGATGGCGGAGGGAGGCGGCCTCTCATTGTTCCCGTTTCTCCGAGGGTCTCGGCGGGGGTGGTGAGTCCGGGTTGGGAAGCACCCCGTGGGCGAAGCTCGGGGATTCGTTCCTTCGATGCGAGCCTCTTGCCGCTCGCTCGTCTGCGCGGAGGCCGGGGCTGCGGTGCGGCCGCCCTGCCTCCCCGCACGGGGGCCCCAGCCCCTCCGAGGCCCCTTTCAGCAGGCAGACCGCGTGGAATGCGGGGTTTTTCCTCCGGGCTTTTCTGTCGCTGGCGGGGGTGTGTGTCCGCGCCGGGTGGGGGGGTGGGTGGGCAGGGGAGCTTTGTGCAAATAGTTCCCTTTTGCCCCCGGGTGCTGGAGTCCGGGTTCGCGGATGGAGCGGTTGCTGGGCGTCGGGGTTTCCTCTAGGCTGCCGGGAGACCCCTCCTGGTTAAACATTCCTGGAGTGCCGGCTGCCTGCCCGGGAGTATCTGTTGCTGCTTTCTAAAACCGCGAGGTTGCCCCGGAGGAGTTGTAGGGGGAGGGGGCGACTTGGCTTGTTCTGATGGAAGCTTCGAGTTTTGAACCCGATCGTGTACGCTGAGGTCTTTGGTACACGGAGTCGCTGGGGAGCCTTCGTCCTGGTTGTCAGGATCATTTCCCTCCTACATAAGTCGTTTCCCTGCTCCCGGGGATGCTGTTTGTAAAAAAATGGTCTCTCAAACTTTGAGGTTCATTCCAATTATTTGGCCGCTGAGACCAATTATGGGCTTATCTCCTTGAAACCTTTTTGGGTATCTACTGCCTGGCAGTTGGAAGTTTTAAGGAATGTGTGCCTTTACGTGGTAAAATGGTTTGAAAATGTCAGGTTTCCTGGAAGTGTGTAAAAATGTTTGTTTGACGTGAAAAGGATAGGTTTGCATTCGGTATTTTCGCAAAATGCTTTATTTAAAACAATTTTAAAAGTCAAGTTTTCAGTGTTTTAGACTGAGAATTATTTTTAAAAGTAGCGAACCAGTGATTTGCATTACGTAATCTACTTTTGGTAGTTCCAAGATGATCAGCTGGAATACTTAAATGTAATTGGCAGATAATCCCTACTTTGCCCACTTGCATTAGAGTATAGTCGTTGAATATTTTAATAACTTAGATTGGTGTTAGAGCTTGGTTTTTAAAGTGAGTATTTGATCCTTTGGTTTATAAAGAATTTAAACGTCAACAGTATGACTCTTGGTTATTGCTTTTTTCCTTTAAAATTTCTGCTTGTCACAATCAACAGGTATCTTTTACACTCTTGTTTGCACATTTAATGTAATTTTTAGTAAAATAACGGGTAGTTATATGACTGTTTTCCAAGGATAGTGCAGCAAATATGGCCCCTCAGTTTTTCTAAGGATTAGAGGTAATTCCTTCAGGTACCCTTGTGGAATACATATTTGAGGTTATTTATAGTAGGTGTGAGAATGAAATACAGAATTTAGGAAAGAAAATTGCTTGAGTAGGCTAGCCCGTTTGAGTATTAGAAAAATATGCTGATGGTCCTCAAATGTGCAGCATAGAAAAATTTCAAATTAGAACCATTAACATAACGTAGACAATGCAGACATTCAACGTACTGAGAATTTTGAATTTTTCCTCAATCACCGTGGAGCACTCAGACTGCTAGCTCCCTGGTTTGTGTGGATAGAAATATAGAGCAGGTCAGCAAACATCTTTGAACTTTCATTTGCCTATTACTGACCTTCAGTGTGTGGTGTTGGGTCTATCTCTTTAATTTGATTTATTCATGATTTGTGTTTATATTATGCAGTGTTTGGAGTAAAGGTGATATATGTCTAGTGAATAATATATTACCAGATGTTTCAGTGACAGTTTCATTTCTGTACATCAGCACAGATGCGTAATTCCCTCCCGCAAGAGAAATGAGTTAATATTAAAATGCACTTTATTAAAATTATGGCAGCATTTCTGGTATGACATAAAGCACTGTACAGTTTTGTAGTGATTCATTTGTTAAATCTGGAGAAACTAGAGAATGCATCACAGTTTGTACTTCTTGAAAAAGGAAAAATACTGAGATTATGTACAGTCTGCCTGCATAGAGATCTACACTTGATTTTTAATTAGTGCTGTTTATTACACATGGTGTGGAAGAACTTGTCTGACATCAGTATTTAATTTCCTGATTATTTCATTGAGCTGAAGTCTTATGTCCGCAGGTTACCATAGTAACTTATTGAAAGTTTATTTACGTTTAAATGAGTAGATCCCTATGTAATTTGGGTACAGAGGTACAATAAAATTACTGTGTTCATTTTCTGTAGGTCCGGTTATCCTGTATCCCTCCTAGTCCAATGAGTCCTTTGTGTTTCCTGTAAGGAGTTTGGTTGATTTTACATGGATATACTGACTGTGGTAATGAGATTCTGGGCACTTAAGTAGCAACTGGTGTTAGTATGTCCATAGGCAGAAGCTCAATGATGAGTTCCTGACTTCATAGGTGCTAAGGGGATGGGTGGCCCACTCTCCGGTTTTATGCTGTGTGAGGATCCCCGGTGGCACTGGCCATGGAGTTTTAAGTTTAAAATTCCTTTCACCTCTCCATTGTCTTTTGGAGGTTCAGCAGCTGAACATCAACATTGTCTTTTGGATGTTCGGACTAATATGTCTGGACCTAATGATACCTCCTGTTGGATGCTTAGGAGCTGTTTAATATATTACTAAAAATTCCAAGAAAGGTTCTTAGTGCTTGAATTTTCTTTCATTTCAGTTTGAGAATGCATTAAAACATGTTTTTTTTTCTGTCTTTTTTTGGTCTTCTACAGCATCATATGGAGGTTCCCAGGCTGGGGGTCTAATCGGAATAATGCGGGATCCGAGCCACATCTGCAGCCTACACCACAGCTCACGGCAACGCTGGATCCTCAGCCCACTGAGCGATGCCAGGGATTGAACCTGCAACCTCATGGTTCATAGTCGGATTCATTAACCACTGAACCACGATGGGAACTCCTGCATTAAAACATGTTTGCTGCTTCTGTGTATCTGGCATTTTGTCATAATTTTAAAAAGTCAGTTTATTAAGTACAATACTGAAAAATTATTTTTGAAGTTAAGCTTAGATTAGATTATCTAATAAGGACATCTTATTAAGTGAAGTAACAAACCATAAGAAAAATTTTAAAGCATTTTGGTCGTTTGTTTTCATCAAATGTGTTGATTTGGGCTTTCCTGCAAGAGTGATTTCTTTTTGTTTCTGTGCTGTAGAGCAGAGTTGTATTTTATGAAGAAGATGCTAAAGTCAGTGCATAAAATGAAAATCACATGTAGCAAAAAATTATGTTTGAAAATCCCTTAGGACGGGAGAACATACCAGTAAGTTCAGTTCAACTTTAGTGTTGGAACAGATTGCTGTTTCTTTTGTTGAACACTAGATGAAGTAGTCAGCTTGCATTATCGGTGATGTTAAACAACAGCAAAAAAAGAGTCTAAATATAAGAATCAGTATGGAGTCATGCTCTTACCAGGAGAGGCTTGTGGGAACTGAGACCACTCAGGAACAGCAGTGTGTTCTACCATCTCGCATTTTCTCTGGGATACATGTGCTCTAGTGAGAGGATGTGGGGGTGTGTGCTTGGAATAGTGTGCACTGTTTAAATATTTCTCATTTCCCCTCTCTCTCTTTTTTTCTTTGCAAGCTGTATAGTTTAAATCACAAAAGTTACATGATTTTTTGTTGCAACTTAATGTACGTAAATTTAAGGAGTTTGGCATTATTCTTTCTAAAATACTTTTTAACCTATAGGAATAACTCCAAAATTACTTTACTTTTCCCCTCAGTAAAGCAGCAAGATATCTCAAAGGAGGAGTTCCTATTGTGGCTCCGTGGTTAATGAACCCGACTAACATCCATGAGGATGCGGGTTCAATCCCTGGCCTCGTTCAGTAGATTAAGGATCCAGCATTGCCGTGAGCTGTGGTGTAGGTCTCAGACAGGGCTCGGATCCTGCGGTTGCTGTGGCTGTAGCATATACCAGCAGCTACAGCTTCAATTTGACCCCAGCCTGAGAACCTCCATTTGCTGCAGGTGAGGCCCTAGAAAGACAAAAAGACCAAAAAAAAAAAAAAGGTATCTCAAAGGAGAGCATTTAGAGTCAGTATGATTAACACTGTATTAATGTCCAGTAGAGAAAATAGGGACTTCAATAGGAATTTCAACAGAGGGATTTAATGTAGGGAGATGGTTAGATGAATGTAAGAGCAAAAAGAGATCATTGTAGTAACCATTTAAGAGCTCAGAGAAGAGATTCTGCTGGCCTAGTTCTCAGCTTTTGAGGAAGTCAGTCTTGTTCAGCTGCTAAGGCTATTTCTGGGAGAAAGAAGCTGAAGGCTAGGACTAATGGCTGCTGCCAGTAACTGGAAGTCCCCTCACCCCTCTTCCTGCTTTCCCATCTTTATTTATTACCTCCATTAGCAGAGCCCCTTGGCATAAGAGTTGGTGAAATACAGTTGCACAGTCTCGGCCCAGCACCACAGAACAGAGTCTAGAATTTTGGAGTTGAGAGACAATGAGTAAATGACTGTGCAAGTAGTGTAGATTAAAGTAATTTAAACAAGGAATCATCTCCTTACCTTGCCTGTTCAAGACATTTACTGATTATCTTCTGTGTGCCAGACCCTGTGCTGGGGACTGAGGATAGAAAAATGAATTGAACAAGGTCTCTGCTCTTGAGGCATTTACAATTTAAGTGGAGATGACAAACTATTGTACAGTGTGTTAAATGCAATAGCAGGTAAGTGATACATGCTTTGGGAACCCAAAGGACCTTGCAACCTACTTTCCTCTTCCTAAGTAAACCTAATGAATACTGTTTTTATTTGGTATTTTGGTCAAATCCAAACTACATTCTGTTTGACTGCTGTCCTGTGGAAGCTGTTTATCTGAAATGCCTCAATTTTTTTATCATGGAATTATTGTCACTAGTTAACATTTTTCTGTGCCTTTTTTTCTAGATTATAAAGACCATAGTTTTCTCTGCACTTTTAGCCTAGCCTAGTACTTCACATGAAGATGTTTGGGAAGTATTTATTTTTTGCAGTGGATAATGGGAATTAAAATACTGCTTGCTACGTTTGTAGGCTTTGTTTCATCCTTTCAGGGTCATTAGAAAATAGTTCAGGGTCATTAGAAAATCATAGTGTGTTATGATTTTATAGATGTGAGAATCGAAAGATTAAAATGATTGGTTAAACTGTATGGTACCCACAGGTGATATAGAAATAGGACTTTGGATTTCTGATGAGTTATATTTGAGATCCAGCAGTTTTGTTAGAGATTTCGTTTGATGGCTAAGTAAAGCCTGCTCTACCTCTCATTATTTTAGAGCCTAATGTTTCGAAAACCTCAGTTATTTCGGAATGGGGGTGAAGGGAAGAGAAGTCCTTCATTTTATTTCCAAAAGTGAAAACATCATACAGTTTTTTTCTCCAAATTGTTCCTTTTAGTTGTCCACTCTCTTTTCTTTTTTCCCACTCCTGTGTTGATTACACTACCTCTGTTAGCTGTCGTGAAATGTGCAAATCTGTAAACTTCATTTTGACTTCCTTGTAGAAGTGTTCTGCTTATTTCCCACACTGTGCACAACACTGCCTGTTTAACCTAAAATCGGCTGGTTTTTCGCTTTTAAAAAGATGTGTGCCTCTGTGCCAGTAATTGCATTAAACTCTCACTATTTACACTATTTACTGTGTAGAGTCTAATTCAGTCTGGGACAGCTGTCTTGGAATCCAGCCAAATGTTTTATAGAAGGCTTTCCTGTATTACAGAAGAGGTAGTGTTGTGTATAGTGGAAGTGGAGGCAAGAGACTCGGTTTCTAGGTCTGGTTCCACTGCTAGCAACATTCTTGGTCTTTCTCTGTGTTTTCTTTCCTATAAAAATAAAAAAAAGAAAGAAAGAAATAGCACCCTCACTGACCTTACAGGTTATTTGTAAAGACATGAGGGGGAATATAGATAAAAGGGGTAAACAGCACAGTAAACAGTAAATATAAGGAAGTGTATGTGAAGAAAGGCAGAGACTGGTGACGGATTCTGGGGATAGTTGTGTGTCTACTTTCAAATTTTTGACTCTCCATATTTAGAAAGTTGTTAGGATGAAAATGGGGTGTGAAGTAGTGGATGTCCTGTAACCCTACTTTTCCCAAGTCTGGTTGATAATGTAGTATTCCCACCGCCCTTTAAATGTCTTTTAAGGTTGATGTTCTTCATGAATTTCTTTTCACCAGAGTTAAATACTTGCTTATATCATGAGACAGCACCCTAAATTTGTGCACTTAGGAATAAAACTATCACTTTGCAGATTTTTTAAAAATTTTAATTTAATTTTATTTATATTTGCTTTTTAGGGCTGCACCCGCAGCACATGGAGGTTCCCAAGCTAGGATCTAATTGGAACTACAGCTGCCGGTCTACACCACAGCTCACGGCAACACCAGATCCTTAACCCACTGAGCGAGACCAGGGATTGAACCTGCAACCTCATAGTTCCTAGTTGGATTCATTTCTGCTGCGCCATGATGGGAGCCCCCGCAGATTTTTTTTTTTTTTTTTTAGATGGCAAGGGCCTGAGGGAGTAGAAGAAACAGATGGTATTACTATTTTGACTGGTAATTACCTGTTGTGGTTTTGTTTTTATTTATATGTCGTTTTGTAATAGCAGTTACAGAAGATCTCTGTGCTTTTAATAATGCAGTTAGCAAGATTAGAAATTGTATCTGTTGTTTAGTTTTAATGAACTTATTTGCTTATCCTTGATCTTAAAAGTTTTAATTGACATATTTGTGAAGAAAACATGACTCATTGAATTAGTAGAATGATGCTTGGTAATTTATCATTGTAGTCTCCTGAAATATTTTTTCCCCAGAAGTTTGTATAACCTTTGAAAAGCTAATATTAGTTATATGTAATATAGATAACATGATTGTTAATGCCAGTTTCTTTTGTTCTGAAACTTTTGAGTATCCTGGAATAATTTATTTAAGAGAGTTGAGACAATATTGGTGTGCCGGTGAGGAAAAAAAATTTCACAGAGTTTAAAATAACCTGTCATTCACTTCTTAACTGGATTGTTTTTCGTTTTAATCTTTATGTGCAATATGTTGCATAGTCCTTTCAGAAGTAATTAAGAGATGACAGTGGGGGGAATCCATAAGTTATTAGGTTGTCTTTTTAATAATTTAATAATTTTCAGGTTTCACTTATTAATTTTTACAGTTTTGTTTTTTAATTTTGTAAAAGTTAAGTTTCAGCACTAAGAGCAATTTTAATTGCTCTTAGACTTTGATGTATTTCCTTTGGAAATAAATTTTAGGTTTTGGCTGTACTCTTTTATGTGTATTTTTAGGGCTGCACCCTAGGCATATGGAAGTTCCCAGGCTAGGGGCCAAATGGAGCTGCAGCTGCTGGTCTACACCACAGTCACAGCAACACGGGATCTGAGCCATGTCTGCGACCTACACCGCAGCTCAGGGCAATGCCAGATCCCAGACCCATTGAGCGAGGCCAGGGACTGCACCTTGCAACCTCATAGATACTAGATGGAATCGTTAACACTGCGCCACAATGGGAACTCTGGTTTTGGCTTTACTTTTAAGCCATTTATATGTATATAGAGACCTCAATTTATGTGAATTTTAAGATCTTATTTTAGATATCACTAACATTTTCTTTCTTTTCTTTTTTTGCTCTTTTTAGGGCTGTACCTGCAGCATATGGAGGTTCGCAGGCTAGAGGTTCAATCCAAGCTGTAGCTGCCAGCCTATTCTACAGCCACAGCAACACCAGATCCGAGCTGCGTCTGCAGCCTACACCACAGCTCACAGCAACGCTGGATCCTTAACCCGTTGAGCGAGACCAGGGATCAAACCTGTGTCCTCATGGATACTAGTCAGATTTGTTTCTGCTGAGCCACAGCAGGAACTCTAGATATCACTAACATTTTCAATGTCATAACCAATGTGGTAACATTTTTGATGATTGCTTAATATTTCAAGTGGGTGTACCATAATGTATTTACCCATTTCCTTGTGTTTGGACCCTAAGGTTCCTTTTAGCTTCATGTTAATGGTAGGAAAGTATAGCATTCATTGTGGCAGCTGGATGGAATTAATTAACAAGTCGTACCTGTTGTCTCCATAAGATTACCTTTGCAAGAATGAACCTGTCTTTAATGGAGATAACTTGTTGTGCAGTATGGCAGAAGAAAACTGGGAAGGTATAAGAAAAGGTAGCCCCTCTTCCCTTGCATAAGATTCGAAGTTCTTTTTAGTGTCGAGAAAGTGTTCTTGGCCTTCAGTCCAGAGATCTCTTAAAGGTCCATAAATACTCTGAAATTTTGCATGTGTTCTTTAGTATTTGTATTTTTTAATTTCCCCCCCTTAAGATGAGAGTTCCCAGTTTTCATCAGATTCTCATGGGGCATATAGACTCAGTAAAGAGCCATATACTTGGAGGATTTTATTAAAAGGGGGGGTAGAGGAAAAACTATATATAAAAGCGCCCCCAAACAGTGTCTTTTGTATCGAATTAATGTTTTTTTCCTTTCCTTCTATTGTTCAGTAACGTGGAATCAGTTTTCCTTAGGAGAGAGGATGGATTTTGCTGCTTTAGCTACTTAAAAGTCGTTATGGTATTATTATGGTTTTCTCTTTTTAACATTGTTTGAAGAACTCATGTTAAGATTTTCAAAGGCGGGAGTTCCCATGGTGGCTCAGCAGGTTAAAGACTCAGTGTAGTCTCCGTGAAGATGGGGGTTTAATCCCTATCCTAACTCAGTGGGTTAAGGATTTGGCTTTGCTGCAAGCTGCAGCTTAGATCACAGATGTGGCTTGGATCTGGCGTTGTCATGGCTGAGGCATAGGCCTGCAGCTGTAGCTCCAATTTGGCCCCTGACCTGAGAACTTCCATATGCCACAGGTGTGGCCATGAAAAGAAAAAAAAAAAAAAAAGATTTTCAAAGTCTAATTGTTAATAAGTAAATTCAACCTAGTAGACATGTATGTGTGCCTATATATTTTTTATTTTATTTTATTTAAGTGCCACAGCCATGGCAGTACCGGGTCTGAGCTGCATCTGCGACTTGTGCTGCAGTTTATGCCAGCACTAGATTCTTAACCCACTGAGCGAGGCCAGGGATCGAACCTGCATCCTCACGGAAACAGTGCTGGATCCTTGACCTGCTGAACCACAGTGGGAACTCCTAAATATATTTTAACATATACGTATTTAAATATATATTTTTTAATTGCTAATGGACACACATATATATATAATCACTAAAACATACTCATTTGATAAATGAAGATTTAGAGCTATATTGTCTTTCTCAAAGTCATGTTGATTTCCAGTATATTTGAGCTATGCCAAATTTATGCTGTTTTCATGAACCCAGAAATTATGCTAATCTTTCAATTTATTAGAGCTATAAGACATTTTCCTATCCTTAAAGTTTCAGGTTTCTTTTTTTCTTCTTGTAAGACCCTGGCCTTTGAAACTGCAGGACCTACTTTTTTGCTAGTTATAAATTTTTTGATGCAGATTGGAGAAACCAGGCAATAAGGAAGGCCAGAAGAGAAGAAAGATTAAATCATTTTACTTTTTGGAATTATATCAAGAACCCAAAATGAGAATGGAGGTCTCTTGAATCCCAGTCTGGCTGCTACTTTTTCCATAATAGTTGCTTTTCTCCAAGAGAAAATCTACCGTGTGCCAAAGGAACAACAGAAACGCATTCTTCACTTCTCTATTCTCAACTATTGTCTGAAAACTGTTAAAACTTGTGCTTCTTGTAATTTGGTAATAATAGTAATGAAACTTGAGAAGTGGAGGGAAACTCCCTCCACAAACTCCTAACAACTCCATGTTACGTTCTAAAACATAGCTTTCGCATAGCCGTAATTACAGCACAAATGCAAGTTAGTGGCCTCTTTCATCATTTTACTTTACAAGTATTACTAGTCATTGCATATGGTATTAACAATTGTTATTTTTAATGATTGAAGAAATTTCCTGCTGTTGACATGGCAGTAAACGTCTCCGTGCTGACGGCATTACTGTTGCGGTAGTAATAGTAATTGGTGTAGTGGTTAAGGGCATGGCCTTCTTAGTCAGACAGACCTGAATTTGCCTTAACCCCTGACGCTGTGAGACCATTAAGCAAGTTGCTTGCTTGTTTATGTATAGTTTGACTTGATTTCCTTACTTATTAAATGAGAGTAATAATAGTACATGTTTCATAGGGTTGTTAGGATTAAGCCAGATTTCACATAAAGTGGTATGTATTCTGTAAATGTTACCTATTATTATTAATAGCATTATTTCTTAGGACTGGGATTACTTGGTGAAAGAATAAGAATGTTTTCTCTCTGGAAATAAATTGTCTAGTGACTTTTGAAAGGGTTATTTCAGTTGCTCTTAAGAGAATGTGGAGCATCAGCCTTCAGCTTTCTCTGTTACTTTTCTTAATCTAACTTCTTCCTTTTCCATGTCACTACCTTTCCATAAATTTGATTTTTCAAGATTGTGCCTTTGCCAGAAGTTTAGACCCTGTTGGTATATTTCCTGTGGCACAAGGGAATATTGCTGTTACTTCCCGCGTTGTTAGTTACTAAAGTTAACATGTGTATTCATCAGCACCTCTGCTGCTTCTGGCAGGAATCTGCACCATCTCAATGGGCTTTTCTCTTCCCAGGAAAGGATAACAACCTTGGTATATGTATACCACTTTTCAAACAACATCAATTCTAGCATGTGGGTTTTGGACCAAAGGTCATTAGAAATCTCTTTTTAGCTTTGCCATTAATGGTAAGCATATGTTGTTAAGCTTTACTTTATACTTTACTTGTATTTCTATCAAAGGTAGAAATACTGATATGTTTCTGCCCTTAAGTCTGCAGATTTTTTTTTTTTTTTTTTGTCTTTTCTAGGGCCGCACTCGCGGCATATGGATGTTCCCAGGCTAGGGGTCTAATCAGAGCTGTAGCCGCTGGCCTCCGCCACAGCCACAGCCATGCCAGATCCAAGCCACATCTGCAACCTACAACACAGCTCACGGCAACGCTGGATCGTTGACCCACTGAGCAAGGCCAGGGATCGAACCTGCAACCTCATGGTTTCTAGTCGGATTCGTTAACCACTGAGCCATGACAGGAACTCCAAATCTGCAGATTTTTATTGGGAGCCAACCATGTATGCTAATGGCATAGAGTAACAGTCCACAGTCAGTAGTGAGCTGGTTACACACATCAATATGCTCCCTTGTTTACAGTTTCCTCTGATTTGGATGGGGATGTGAAATAAGGTTGGTAGCCTCTCTTGTTCTACTTAGGAACTCAGAATTTTTCTGCTCTCCTCTGGAAGTTATGAATGTCCTTTGTGTCTCTTGGTTTTAGAGCACTGGAAGGATTAAACTTAATCCCTAAGAATATGGTTAATTTGTGGTTTAGAGTTGGTGCGTGTTCACAGCTGAGAGCTTAGATTATGCCAGAGTTTGAGTTCTAAACTACAGTACTAGCGAGTGAGTAGTTTGACAGTAGGTCACAAGCTTCAAAAATTGGTGGGAGTTCCCGTCATGGCGCAGTGGTTAACGAATCCGACTAGAAACCATGAGGTTGCGGGTTCGATCCCTGCCCTTGCTCAGTGGGTTAACGATCTGGCGTTGCCGTGAGCTGTGGTGTAGGTTGCAGACGCGGCTCGGATCCTGCGTTGCTGTGGCTGCGGCGCAGGCCAGTGGTTACAGCTCCGATTGGACCCCTAGCCTGGGAACCTCCACATGTCGCGGGTGGGGCCATAAAATGACAACAGGCAAAAAAAAAAAAAAAAAAAAAAAATTGGATGAAGCAGTAGACTGGAAACCCCTTAGGCAATCAAAGGTTGAGCCATTTTAGAGGAGTTAGAAAATCTAGACTGGCAGATGAGAACCAGGAAGTAAAGTGTCGGTGTAAGAAATGTCTTGTTAGAGGGACAAACAACTAAGAATTCAGGAAATCTACAAAAAAATGGAAGGTTCTGACAAACCGAGACAAAAAGAAAAAATAACAGGAGAAAAAAAGCAAGCACTTCTTCCTCCTCAGATGTGCAGCTTCTAGCACAAACCTACCAGTTCAGAGGAACACCTATAGCTAGTTCATTGTTTAAAATACGTATACAAGCAAGATGGATGTAGAGAAGCATGATATCAGCTATTTCCTTTAAGACAAGGAAAAAAATGCAGAAAGCCTTGTATGTGACTTGGAATGCCAGATGTGTGAACTTTAATACACAATATGCCTTTTGTTGACCTCTTTTGAAAAGATTGTAGGGAAACGACTAGTTGTGATTGAAGTATTCCGGTTGAAAGAAGTTGCTAAGGGTAGAAAACCTTCTTAGCTCAAGAGGACGTGCAGGTCTTAGGGACTGTACAATTAAGGACATTTAAGCAAGCATTTTGATCCACAGAATGTTAGAGCTAAGGGGACTGTTGCTATTACTTAGTATAAATTCTTAAATTTACAAATTAAAAAACTGGATTCTCAGAGTCACTAGCCCTTGTTTACCCAAGAATTTGGAAGCAGAGCTTCTTCATCATTCTAGTATATTTGTGGAAAATTAGTGGCCACTTCTATTTCAGTAACCAGTCTTCCTGTTACCAGATTGTCTCCTGGAAGCTAAAGGATATGCTGCTGAACAACCAATGGATCACTGAAGAAATCAAAGAGGAAATCAAAAGATACTTAGACAAGTGACAACAGAGATACAACAACCCAGAACCTATGGGACATAGCAAAAGTAGTTCTGAGAGGGAAGTTTATAGTAATACAATCTTACCTCAAGAAAGAAGAAAAAGCTCAAATAAACAACTTCATCTTGCGCCTAAGACAACTGGAGAAGGAAGAACAGACAAAGCCCAAAATTAGCAGAAAGAAAGGAATCATAAATATCAGAGCAGAAATAAAGGAAATAGACAAAGAAAATGATAGAGAACATCAATGAAACCAAAAGTTAGTTCTTCGAGAAATCAACAAAAGTGATAAACCTTTAGCTAGACTCAAGAAAAAAGGGAGAGGGCTCAGATCAATATAATTAGAAATGAAAAAGGAGAAATTACAGCTGACTCCACAGAAATACAAAGGATCATAAACTATTATAAGCAATTTTACGCCAATAAAATGGGCAACCTAGAAGAAATGGACAGATTTTTACAATTTGGTCCAACCTACCAAAATTGAACCAGGAAGAAATTGAAAATATGAACAGACCAATCACAAGTACCGAAATTGAATATGTGATTAAGAACCTTTGAAAAAACAAAAGTCCAGGATTCAGTGGCTACACAGGTGAATTCTATCCAACATTCAGAGATCAGTTAACACCTATTCTTCTGAAACTCTTTTGAAAAATAGCTGAGGAAGGAACACTCCTAAACTCATTCCATGAGGCCACCATCACCCTCATGTCAACATCAGAAAGGATACCATAAAAAAATAAAATTACTGGAGTTCCCATCATGGCGCAGCAGTTAACGAACCCAACTAGGATCCATGAGGATGTGGGTTCGATCCCTGGCCTCTCTCAGTGGGTCAAGGATCTGGCATTGCTGTGGCTGTGTGTAGGCCAGCAACTCTGAGTCAACCCCTAGCCTGGGAACTTCTGTATGCTATGGGTGCGGCCCTAAAAAGCAAAAAAAAAAAAAAAAAAGAAAATTACAGACCAGTATCACTAATGAACATAAATGCAAAAATCCTCAACAAAATACTAGCAAAATGAATACAAGTGTATATTAAAAGGATCATACACTATGATCAAGTAGGATTTATCACAGTGATGCAAGAATTCTTCAGTATCTGCAAGTCTATCAGCGTGATATACCACATCAACAAACTGAAGAATAAAAACCATATGATCATCTCATTAGATGCAGAAAAGGCTTTTGACAAAATTCAACACCTGTTTCTTTTTTTTTTTTTTTTTTTGTCTTTTTGCCTTGTGTAGCAGAGCTGCACCTGCGGCTCATGGAGGTCCCCAGGCTAGGGGTCTAACAGGAGCTGTAGCTGCCGGCCTTCGCCACAGCCACAGCCATAGCAACATGGGATCCGAGCCGTGTCTGCAACCTACACCACAGCTCACGGCAACGCTAGATCCTTAACCCACTGAGCGAGGCCAGGGATCAAACCCGCAACCTCATGGTTCTTAGTCGGATTCATTAACCA
>PVHT020000175.1:18489807-18555647 GCA_004024745.2 Catagonus wagneri
GGTCTAATCGGAGCTGTGGCCACTGGCCTGCGCCGCAGCCACAGCAACGCAGGATCCGAGCCGCGTCTGCAACCTACACCACAGCTCACGGCAACGCCGGATCGTTAACCCACTGAGCAAGGGCAGGGATCGAACCCGCAACCTCATGGTTCCTAGTCGGATTCGTTAACCACTGCGCCACGACGGGAACTCCAAGGATGTCCACTTTCAACCCTATTATTCAACATTGTTTTGGAAGTCCTAGCCACAGCAGTCAGAGAAGAAAAAGAATTAAAAGGAGCCCGGAGTTCCCATTGTGGCTCACTGGTTAACAAACCTGACTAGTATCCATGAGGACGTGGGTTTTTTGATCCCTGCTTCGCTCATTGGGTTAAGGATCTGGCATTGCTGTGAGCTGTGGTGTAGGTCACAGATGCGGCTTGGATCCCATGTTGCTGTGGCTGTGGCGTAGGCCAGCAGCTACATCTCCACTTTGACCCCTGGCCTGAGAACCTCCATATGTTGCAGATGCAGCCCTAAAAAGACAAAACAAACAAAACAACAAAAAGAAGATGTGAGCATCTTTGGGGATCCATTATTTGCCTACCACAGTTGGAGACGCAATTCAGAAACCAATAAAAGTTTACAAATGGAATTATTTTATCAATGGAAATTGATATTATATTGCAGCCCAAAGTAAATTAGCTTTTATATTGTAGGTTATGATTAATGTTTATTGACCCTCAGAAACAATCTGTGGTCTTTCTTTTTCTAGATAGACGTTTTTGTCTTGTTTCTATTATAAAAACAGTTATAGCTATCATATATTCTTCATAGAACTGTGCAAAATAGGTACATACTTTGTTTCAACCCTGGCAAGATTTCATACTTTGATTTTTGTAGCATTTCCAAAGAGTAGTTTATAGCAAAGTTGAGGTTCGTCAGTAGGTTTCTTCCTATTGCTAATGAGTTGTTTTTGAACTAGCTGCAGATAATCCATAAGCATTGATATTTGATGAGATGATTTTTACTCCTACTCTTCCTCTTCCTATGCTTTTGAGTTCAGTTAACAAGCCCAGAGTTTCCTTTGATCCTTATTTCACTTTTTCTTTTTTCCTTTTTTATTATTTAATGGATTTTTATTACATTTATAGGTGTACAAAAATCGCAACTAAATTTTATAGCATTTCCATCCCAAACCCTCAGTGCATGCTCCACCCCACAACTTGTCTCATTTGGGAACCATAAGTTTTCCAAAGTCTGTGAGTCAGTATCTGTTCTGCAAAGAAGTTCATTGTGTCCTTTTTTTAGATTCCATATGTAAGTGGTAGCATTTGATGCTGGTATCTCATTGTCTGATTGATTTCACTTCACATGATAATTTCTAGGTCCATCCATGTTGCTGTAAATCCTGTTATTTTATTCCTTTTAATGGCTGAGTAATATTCCATTGTATATATGTACCACATCTTTCCTACCCACTTCTCTGTCAATGGACATTTAGGTTGTTTTCATGACTTGGCTATTGTATAGAGTGCTGCAGTGAACATTGGAGTACATGTGTCCTTTCGAATCATGGTTTTCTCTGGATAGATGCCCAGGATGGGATTGCTGGATCAAATGGTAATCCTATTTTTAGTTTTCTAAGGAATCTCCATACTGTTTTCCACAGTGGTTTCAGCAATTTACATTTCCATATTTCACTTTTTCTTTGCACACTGCACATTCCTTTCTCTTATAGTTTGACTGCAATAAACTGAAATTTCCCGCCAGAACCTTTCATGCTTCAGATGTGTTTATTCTTCTTGATGACCTGCATGTACCTTTTGTACAAGTCCAAAACTGAGTTCAGCTTAGCTTATCTTAGAAGATACATAACATTTCCTGTTTAAAAACATTTAAAAGGTTTTTATTGTAAAATATTTATAACATAAAATTTACCATTTTAAATCATTTCTAAATGTGTAGTTCAGTAACATGACATTCATACTGTCATGTAACCATCACTACTCTCCATTTCCAGAACTTTTTCGTCATCCCAGACTGTAACTACTCATTACCAGTCCACCCCTGCCCCCAGCCCTTAGTAACTTCTATTCTACTTTCTATGAATTTGACTATTTTAGGTGTTTCTTATAAGTGGAACCATAACTTTATTCCTCTGTGTTTGCCTTATCTTACTTAGTATAGTGTTTTAGACATTTGACCACTTGTAGTATGTATCAGAATTTCATTTCATTCTGAGACAAAATAATATTTCATTGAATGATTATACTACATTTTGTTTATCCATTCATCTGTTGATGGATGTTTGAACTGTTTATACTTTTGGCTATTGTGAATAATGTTGTTAGGAACATGGGTGTACAAACATCTGTTTGAGTCTTTGCTTTCAATTCTTTTGGTTATATACCCAGGAGTAGGATTACTGGATGATATGGTAATTCTGTGTTTAATTTTTTGAGGGACCCACTGTACTTTATTTATAAATGGCTGTACCAGAGTTCCTGCTGTGGCGAAGCAGGTAAGGATCTGGCGTCGTCTCTGAGGTAGTGCGGGTTTGATCCCTGGCCTGGTGCAGTGGGTTAAGGATCTGAGGTTGGCACAGCTGTAGTGTAGGTCACAGCTGTGGCTCAGATTTGATCCCTGGCCCAGGAACTCCCATATGCTGCAGGTGTGGCCAAAAAAAAAAAAGGAAAAGAAATGGCCGAACCATTCTACATTCTCACCAGCAATGCACAAGGGTTCCAGTTTGGCCACATTCTGCCAACACTTGTTATTTTGTTTCTTTTTCTTTTAAAATAATAGCTATATAGACATCCTAATGGCTATGAAGTATTATCTGATTCTGGTTATTATTTTCATCTTCCTAATGATTAGTGATATCAAGCATTTTTTTCCATGTGCTTATTGGCCATTTGTATATTTCCTCTGGAGAATGGGCACGTTTTTTGGCCATTTTTGAGTTTAGTTCTTTGTTTTTTTGGTTGATTTGTCATAGTTCTTAATATATTCTGACATTAATCCTTTATCAGGTGTATGATTTTCAGATGCATTCTCCATTCTCCCATTTGGTGAGTTGCCTTTTCACTCTCATGGTAGTGTTCTTTGATGTGCAAAATTTTTAATTTTAATAAAGTCCAGTTTATCAGTTTTTTTCGTTGCCTGTGATTTTGGTGTCATATCCAAAAAATCATTGCTGAGTCCAGTGTCATGAGGAATTTCTTCATTGTTTTCTTCTAAGAGTTTTATAGTTTTAACTCTTTTCCATCTTGAGGGTTTATTTCTGTTTATTTGTTTTTAACATGGGATAAAATAGGGGTTAACTTTTTTTTTTGCAGGTGGCTATCCACTTTTTTTTAGTACCTTTTGGTGAAAAGACTGATCTTTTCCACCAAATGGTCTCGGCCCTTGTCAAAATAATTGACCATTACATATGAGGATTTATTCCTTAGCTTTCTATTGTATTCCATTTGTTGGTCTCTGTGTCTGTCTTTATACCAGTAACAAATTATTTTGATTATTGTAGCATTGTATTAAGTTTTAAAGTTATGAAGTATGAGTCCTCCAGCATCTTTTCAAGATTATTTTAGCTATTTGGAGTCCATTGAGATTCTAAATGAATTTTAGAATGGAGTTTTTGATTTCTGCAAAAACGTTGCTGGGTTTTTAATAGGGATTGCACCAAATCTGTAGATTGCTTTGAGTAGTATAGTCATTTTAATAATATTAAGTTTTCTGATCTATGAAAAAGAGATAGGATGTGTTTGTATTTACTTAGGTCCTTAATTTCTTTTAGCAGTTTTTGTAATTTTCAGTGTACAAGTCTTTTTTCTGGGTTAAATTTATTCCTAAGTATTACTCTTTTTGATGTTTTTGTAAAAGGAATTGTTTTCTTGATTTCCTTTTCAGACTGTTCACTGTTAGTATATAGAAGGTTAACTGATTTTTGCACTGATTTTTGCCCCCCTGCAACTTTACTGAACTCATTTATCAGTTCAGTTTTTAACATATTTTTGGTGGAAACTTTAGGGTTTTCTACGTATAAGGTCATGTCATCTGTTAAAAGATACTTTTATTTCTTCCTTCCATCCCAATTTGGATGCCTTGTATTTCTTTTTCTTTGACTATTTGATCTGGCTGGAACCTCCAATAACATGTTGAGTAGAAATGGTGAAAATAGCATTTCCTGTATTGTTATCTCACTTTCTTATCACCAACAGCGAAAAACCCCACAGTCTTGGGGGCTTGTGGCTTTATTCTTCTCTTTTTCTTATTCCTATGTCCCATGTATTTTACCTCCTAGGTATTTTTCAGCTCTGTTCCTCCTAATTCATCCTTATTGTAGACATTTCTTATTTGGATTATTGCACAAGCCCTTCACTTAGTATTTTTGCCTCTTTCTTTGAGTCCATCCCCCACTGTTGCCAGAGTTGATCTGTTTATCTCAGATACAAATCTATGTCATTGCACTATGGTTTTCTCCTGACACCTTTGCATGGCATATTTGGCCTCCCTGATTTTGTCCACAGTTTTATTCTTCAGCTTCACTCTATGCTATTTCTATTTCCTTCTTTCCACTGGTTCAGTAGCAAACTACCTGGAATTTTCCAAGCACCATGCTGAGTTGTGCCTTTGCTTAATATGTTGGTCATTCTGGTCTGCTTTCCTTTCCTCAGATGGTTAACTTCCACTTAACCTTCAACTTTCCTCCTCCAAGGCACTTCTCCTAGTGTCTTTCATTAGGAAACCTTTAATGATTTCTGCTTCTCCATTTGACAATTATTTTGAGCTCTTGTAGCATTTATTAAATTGTATTGAAAACGCATTCAGTGTCCAGTAGCCAGGAAACTTTTGGAGGGTCTCATTTCCATCATGCAATGTGGTAGCTCTCAATAAGTATTTCCTAAACTATTGAATTCTACTGTTTTTCATTATGGGTCTTTTTAACTTCTCATGTGAACAGGCAAAGGGACAGAAGGTAAATAAGACTACTGCTGATATAACTGGTGTTGGCTAATATTAGCCCTTGTTAGGTGCTTGTCCGTCCTTCCTTCCTTCCTTCCTTCCTTCCGGTTTTTCTTTCCAGGACATCCATCGTGTGCAGTGGCTTGAATGTGGGATCTCAGTTCCCAGACCACGGATTGAACATGGGCCACAGTGGTTAAAGTGCCAGATCCTAACCACTGGACCACTGGGGAACTCCCTTAATAGGTACCTTATGAAGACTTGGGGAAAGACTGAATTCGGCCATTAAGAAAGTATCCATGGGGAGTTCCCATTGTGGTTCAGCTGTAATGAACCTAACTAGTATCCTTGAGGATTCAGGTGTGAACCCTGGCCTTGCTCAGTGAGTTAAGGATCTGGTGTTAGATTGGATTAAGATGGCGGAATAGAAAGACTGGAGTTCAGCTTCTCTCCAGAAAAACAGCAAAACTACAACCAAATGCTGAGGAGCCTTCAACGAAATGGACTCTAAACTTCCAAAAAAGGTATTCTACTCCAGAAGACAAAGAGGAGACCACATCAAGAGGTAGGAGGGGCGATTACGCGATAGAAGCAACCCCATACCTCCTGGGTGGGAAGCCCCACAGACTGGAAAGTAACTGCATCACAGAGACTCAGATACAGGACTGAGAGTTCTGAGCCTCATGTCAAAACCCCACGCCTGGGGATCGGGCACAGGGAGAAAGAGCCCTCGGAGCATCTGGCATTGAAGGCCAGCGGGGCTTGTGTGCAGGAGCTCCACAGGACTGGGGGAAAGAGAAGACCCCATTCTTGAAAGGCACACACAGACTTTCACGTGCACTGGGTCCCAGGGCAAAGCAGTCTCCATAGGAATCCGGGTGGAACCTTACTGCAATTCTTGGAGGATCTCCTGGGAAAATAAGGGGTGACTGTGGTTTGTTGTGGGGGAAGGGCATTGGAGGCAAAGCTCTTGGGTACATTCATCAGTCTGCATTTCTCTGGAGGGGGCCATTTTGGGGAAAATCTGGTCTCTCCCATCAGTGCTGAGAAGCCCCAGGCCAAACAGTAATCCAGGTGGGATCACAGCCCCACCCATCACTAAACAGGCTGCCTAAAGACCCCTCAGGCACACAGCCAGCCTCTAATCTCATCCAGAGACAAAGCCCCACCCACAGAGGGATAAGAATCAACCCCACCTAACAGTTGGCAGGCATCAGTCCCTCGGGAAGCCTACAGCAAGCCCCCCCCCCATACCAACTTTAGCCACAGGGGAGGCAAAGGCCAAAACTAAGAGAGGCTACCACTCTATTGTTGGCAAAAAGGTCACCACATCAAAAACCTATAAAAATGAAAAGACAGAAAACTCTAACCCAGATAAGGGAGAAAGAGAAAAGCCCAGAAAAACAGCTCAGTGATGAGGAGATTATCAGCCTCCCAGAAAGAGACTTCAGACTGTTGATGCTAAAGATGATGCAAGGCATTGGAAATAGACTGGAGGCAAAGATTGATCATTTACAGGAAACACTGAGCAGAGAAATACAAGCTGTAAAAATTAAACAAGAAGAGATGCAAAATACAATAACTGAAATAAAAAACTCATTAGAAGCAGCCAACAGTAGAATACAGGAGGCAGAAGAACGAATCAGTGAGGTGGAGGACAGATTAGTGGAAATCACTAATGCGGAAGAGAAAAGAGATAAAAGATTGAAAGGAAATGAGCTGAGTCTCAGAGAACTCTGGGATAATGTTAAACGCACCAATATCCATATTATAGGGGTGCCAGAGGGAGGAGAGAGAGAGAGAGAAGGGGACAGAAAAACTATTTGAAGAGATAATAGCCGAAAACTTCTCTAATATGGGAAAGGAACCACTCAGTCAAATTCAGGAAGCGCAACGAGTACCATATAAAATAAACCCAAGGAGGAACACCCCGAGACACATATTAATCAAAATGACCAAAATTAGAGACAAAGAAAATATTGAAAGCAGCTAGGGAAAAGAAACAAATGACATACAAGGGAACCCCAATAAGGTTATCAGCAGATTTCTCATCTGAAACTCTACAGGCCAGAAGGGAGTGGCATGATATACTTAATGTGATGAAAGGGAAAAACTTCCAACCAAGATTGCTTTACCCTGCAAGGTTCACATTCAGATTTGAAGGAGAGATCAAAACTTTTACAGATAAGCAAAAGCTAAGAGAATTCTGCAACACCAAACCAGCTTTACAACAAATCTTAAAGGAACTTCTCTAGTCAGAACAGAAAAGGCCACAACCAGAAACAAAAACACCACAAATGACAAGGCTCACCAGGAAAGGCATATATACAGTAAAGAACTAAATCATCCATGTGCAACTATGCTACCAAAATCAGAAATCTTGAGAAGAGAGCACAGATGCAGGTCACTGGAGACACACGTGCAATCAAGAAACCAACAACTTAAAACAATCTAATTTGTATATAGACTCCTATATCAAAACTTCAGGGTAAAAAAAAAAAAAAAGCACAAAAAAACCCCAAACAGTTAATACAATGGCAATAAGAACATATATATCAGTAATTACCTTAATGTTAATGGACTGAATGCCCCAACCAAAAGACATAGACTAGTTGAATGGATACAAAAACAAGAAAACAACCAATGGATCACTGAAGAAATCAAAGAGGAAATTAAAAAATACCTAGAAGCAAATGACAACAAAGACACTACACTCCAAAACCTCTGGGATGCAGCAAAAGCAGTTCTAAGAGGAAAGTATATAGCAATACAAGCCTACCTCAGGACACAAGAAAAGTTCAAATGAACAACCTAACTTTACAACTAAAGCAGCTAGAGAGGGAAGAAGCCAGGTCATGGAAACAACCTAAATGCACATCAACAGAGGAATGGATAGGGAAGATATGGTACATACACACAATGGAATATTACTCAGCCATTAAAAGGAACAGAATAACAACATTTATAGCAACATGGATGGACTTAGAAATTATCATACGAAGTGGAACCAGTCAGACAATTAGACAGCAATACCCAGTGCTACTGCTTACATGTGGGAACTAAAGAGACACAACGAACTTCTTTGAAGAAAAGACAATGACTCACAGATTTTGGAAAACCTTGGTTTTTCAAATAAGACAGTCTGGGGGGTGGGGGGATGCACTGTGGGTTTGGGACACAAAATCTATTGAATTGACTTACGATCTTTGTAAACCTATAACTGCAATAAAATTCATTGTTAATAAGGAAAAAAAAAAAAGGATCTGGTGTTGCCCTGAGCTGTGGTGTAGGTCACAGACACGGCTTGGATCTGGCATTGCTGTAGCTGTGGCGTAGGCCGGCAGCTACAGCTCCAATTCGACTCCTAGCCTAGGAACCTTCATATGCTGCAGGTGTCACCCTAAAAACGACCAAAAAAAGGTATATATGGGAGGGGGGAAGTGAAGGAGTAGTGTTAGAGGAATATGAGATGGTGATGAGAAGAACTATAGGGGAACACAGATCCATGTCAGTATGTTCAGCTCATAGTATTTTGTGCTATGGATATATTCCTCCTATTGGTGTGTGTGTGTGTGCGCGTGTGTGCGTGTGCGCGTGCGCGCACGCACATACATATATACTTTTACAATTTCTTGCTATTACAATGCTGTGATGGCCATTCATGTATATATATTTATTGCATGTGTTTGTGAGGATTTTTGTTGGATAGATTTTCTAAAAGAACCATTATGAAGTCAAAAGTTCAGTGCATTAGAAATTTTGACAGATACAGGCTGCTCTTAGAGGTGGTGGTTCAACCAGTACAGTACAGTGAGTTTTAATTTGTGATTTGGTCAAAGAGCAGAAGCAGTAAAAGAATCTTTTGGTGTATTCTGTGTCATTGGCATCTGTTTTTCAGATACTGACTTTGAATTCACAACAGTTAATTTTATTAAATTTCTTGAAGGATAAATGGGATTATTTTGGGGTTTAAAGTATGTCTGTACTAAAGTAAATGTTGTACTGAAGTTCTCAGAGCTGATGTGTCTATTATTACACTTATAATGTGGATAAAATGACATCAACCAAGAGTTTTTATTGTGGCTCAGTGGGTTAAGCACCTGACTAGTATCCATAAGGATGGGTTTGATCGCTGGCCTTGCTCAGTGGGTTAAGGATCTGGTGTTGCCACAAGCTGCAGTGTAGGTTGCTGATGTGGCTGGGATCTGGTATTACTGTGGCACAGGCCAGCAGCTGCAGCTCTGATTTGACCCCTAGCTTGGAAACCCATATGCCACAGGGGCAGACCAAATAAATTAATAAATCAAGGAATTATCCATAGCCACAGGTGCAGCCCTAATAAATAAATAAATAAATAGTAAAAGAATTACCTATAAATCAACTATACTTCAATAAATAAAAGATAAAGGAGTTCCTGTCGTGGTGCAGTAGAAACGAATCCGACTAGGAACCATGAGGTTATGGGTTCGATCCCTGGCCTTGCTCAGTGGGTCAGGGATCCAGCATTGCTGTGAGCTGTGGTGTAGGTCTCAGACGTGGCTCGGATCCTGTGTTGCTGTGGCTGTGGCATAGGCCAGCAGCTGTGTGTCCAATTAGACCCCTAACTTGGGAACCTCCATATGCTTCTAGTGTGGCCCTAAAAACCAAAAATAAATAAATAAATGAATAAAATAGCATAAATTAAAAAATGAGACATCAGCCAGTAAGTTAATTGTATGTTGGTCAAAGACAATAAACTGAAAAGTAAGGAATGCATTTCTGTAGAGATTTCTGTAATAGTGCTATATAGCTTGATTCAGCCAGTTTCCATTTTAAGGAGTACATTCTTTTAATTAATTAATTAATTTATTTATTTATTTTTGCGCTTTTTAGGACTGCAGCCGCGGCATATGGAGGTTCCCAGGCTAGAGGTCTAATCGGAGCTGTAGCCGGCGGCCTACACCACAGCCACTGCAATGCCAGATCCTATCTGTGTCTGCGACCTACACCACAGCTCGCGGCAACGCCGGATTGTTAACCCACTGTGCAAGGCCAGGGATCGAACCCGCAACCTCATAGTCCCTAGTTGGATTCGTTAACCACTGTGCCATGTTGGGACTCCGTATTTACTTACTTACTTACTTACTTTATTTCTTTCTTTATTTATTTTTTGACCATGCTCCAGGGCATGTGGAAGTTCCTGGGCCAGAGTTTGAACCCGTGCCACAGCAGTGACCCAAGCCACTGTGCTGCAAGGAAACTCCAAGGAGTACATTTTTTTTTTTTTTGTCTTTTGTCTTTTTAGGGCTGCACCCGTGGCATATGGAGGTAAGCAGGCTAGAGGTTGAATCATAATTACAGCTGCTGGCCTACACCACAGCAACGGGGATCCGAGCCACGTCTGAGAACTACACCACAGCTTACGGCAGTGCCGGATCCTTAACCCACTGAGCGTGGCCAGGGATCGAACCCGCAACCTCATGGTTCCTAGGGGGATTCATTAACCACTGAGCTACGATGGGAACTCCCCAAGGAGTACATTCTTAATGCTGGGTGCCACTGTACACTTACAGTGATTTGAGAGTTTCTATTTCTACACACCCTAACACCCCATATTATAAATCTTAATTGTCAGTATAGCAGACAAGAAATAGAGCATATATAGATAACATTGTCTTGATTTGCAATTTAGTGATCTGTATTGAAGTTAATTAAGCACAATTTGATTTTATTGGTCTCTTGTATTTCTGTTAATTACGCATTAATCTTTTGCCTATATTGAGTTGTCCTTTAAATTGATTTCTGATTTATGAATAATAAATCCTTTAAATTGATTTATGATGTATGAATAACAGCTTATTGATTTTGGCCTTTATTATATGTGTTATGAATTTTTCTCCCTGTTAATTGCTTATCTTTTAAATTTGCTTATGTCTTTTGTTGTATTTTGTGTAAAGTTTTAAAATTTAATGAGGTGAAATGTGAACCATTTTAAGGGTTTCCTGAGTATTGTGTTTTGCTTAGACTTCTTTCCTAATGCCAATAATATGAAGACATTCTGCTCTTTTCTTCTAGCCATTTCATAGTTTTTTTTTAATACTTAATCCTCTAGAATTTTTTATTCATTTATTTGTGTGGGTATATTTGACTTCAGAAATTTAAAAACTTGTTATTCCTCCAATTTAAAATATGCTAACTAATATAAATTCATGTCTGTTTTTGAAACCTCTGTTTTGTGCAGTAATTTGCTTATCTTCAGACCACAGTGTTACTTTTAATTATGCTTTAGTATTTGATGTAAGCTCCCTGATTATTTTTGGGTTTTAAAATATTGTATGTATTCTTGCGCATCTTCCAGGTGAGCCTTAGAACCGTTTTGTCTATTGATATTTATTGGAATTCCATTGCATTGGATTTATATGTTTATCCAGTTTAGGTCATCTTTAATGACTTTCAGCTAAGTTGTAGAGTTTTGTATTGTCAATGTTTTGTGAAATTTACTTCTAAATATTTTATAGCTTTTGTTGCCATTGTGAATAGTTTTGAATAGGAGCTTTTAAAAAAATACATTTCTACGTGGTTATTCCTGGTTTGTAGGAAATCTATGACTTTTTGGTATGTTTTTCTCTCCTCAAGCCATCATATATTACTTTTTATTTTTTTAAGTTCTGATAGTTTTTCATTTGATCTTACTGGATGTTCTAGGTAGCTATATTATCTGCAGCTGATACTTTTGTCACTTCCTTTTCCAGTGTCTGTCTGTCTGTCTCTTTTTTCTTTTTGGTGGTATTATTTAGGACTTCTGGCAGAATGTTGTAGGGCACTCTTGTTTTGCTCCTGACTTTTAAGTAGGAATCTTCAGAAGTTTTAACATTGGGGCTTCTGGCATATCTTCATCAGCTTATTGGTATTTCCTTTTATTCCTAACTTTCTAAGACTCTTAATTAGGAGTAGTCAAATTTGCTTATTGATATAAAATTGAATATAGCATTCTCTGACAATCTAATGGAAAATTTGTTTTGTATCTTTGTATGGGCATTCTCTTAATTTTTTTTTTTTGCGTTCTGAAATTTAACTATTGGACCCTCTGTGTCAAGTTACTAAATTTTGCTGTCATGAATAAGTCCATTTTTTTTTTTCAAAACAAGTTGTTTCATTTGATTTATGCTTTTATGATCGTTTTCCCTTTTACTTAATTAGGTTCATATTCTAATTTCTAATGCTTGGTTCATAATTTTTTTCAATCTTTATGGTTTTATTATTTAAAAATTGAAGGTTGTAAGTATTTCTGGTGGAGATTTTCCTCATTACACACCCCATACATTTGATAAGGTAGTATTTTCACTTTATTAATTTATAAAGAACATATATTTTCAGTTTTGCTTTCCTTTTTAACATTTTTTTTGGCTGTACTTGCGGTATATGAAGGTTCTCAGGCTAGGGGTTGAATTGGAGCTGTAGCTGACAGCCTGCGCCATAGCCACAGCACCATGGGCTCCAAGCTGCATCTGTTACCGATGCCACAGCTCATGGTAATGCCGGATCCTTACCAGCAGGGTTCATAATCCACTGATCCACAGTGGTAACTCATTTTAAAACTCACTTTAATGTGGTTTTTGCTCCTCCAGTTAACCCCATTTGCTTCTTGGGAAGATCACCATCATGGCTCTTCTTTAACTCTGTAACCTCTTCCAGCATATTCCCTTTTTGCTTATTGGTTGCACTGACCTTTCTGTCTTTATGACATGTCTGTTCCTTTGAAGGCCTTCCTTGATCCCTTGTCCTAGGTAGCTCCTTTTCTCTCTTTTTTTTAGTGATTTTTATTTTTCCCATTATGGTTGGTTTATAGTGTTCTGTTAATTGTCGTCTGTACATAAAGTGACCCAGTCCCTCTCTCTCTCTTTCTCTCTCTCACACACACACACACACACATTCTTTTTCTCACATTATCCTCCATCATGCTCCATCACAAGTGGCTAGATATAGTTCCCAGTACTATACAGCAGGATTTCATTGCTTATCCATTCCAGATGCAGTCGTTTGCATCTATTAACCCCAGATTCCCAGTCCATCCCAGTCTCTCCCCCTCGGGAACCATAAGTCTGTTCTCCAAGTCTATGAGTTTCTTTTCTGTGGAAATATTTATTAGTGCTGTATATTAGATTCCAGATATAAGTGATATCATATGGTATTTGTCTTTCTCTTTCTGACTTTGCTTAGTATGAGAGTCTCTAGTTCCATCCATTTTACTGAAAATGCTGTTATTTTGTTCTTTTTCATGGCTGAGTAGTATTCCATTGTGTATATATACCACATCTTCTTAATCTTTTCATCTGTCAATGGACATTTATGTTGTTTCTGTGTCTTTGCTATTGTGAATAGTGTTGCAATGAGCGTAGGGGTGCATGTATCTTTTTCAAGGAAAGTTTTGTTTGGATATACGCCCAAGAGTGGGATTGCTGGGTTATATGTAGTTCCATATTTAGTTTTCTAAGGTACCTCCATGCCATTTTCCACTCTTTTTCTCTTCTTGATAATCTAACCTAATGTACTTTCATGCGTCTTGTATGATGGACTTAAGAGTTTTTAATTTATTGTATGCATACTCATTGTGCTTACTGCTCTTATTCTTAGCATCTTATATAGTGCATGAGTACAATAAATATCAGTATTTGAATGACTGAGTGAATGATATGTAAGCTAATGAAAGGATAGGGGCTGGAAGAGGGACCTAGCCAGATAAATATAGGCCTTTTGTCAGGCATATCAATTTTGGTAAAAATATCTCAGGAAAATTGATAATCTGGAAATTAAATTCCTTTCAAATTATCTAAGTCCCATAGTCCAATGGAAAGCTTTTGTGTAGCTCGACAGTACATATGCATACCCCACTTTGAAGATCCCTAGTTATATCATACAAGATCAGCATCAGTAAGCAGTAATTCTTTACTTTTATTTATTAAGGTTCATTTTTTTCCTTTCTAAATGCCTTTCCTCACTCATTTAACTTTTATTGAAAAACCGGCTCATTTCTTGGTGCAGAGAAAATATTAAGATATATCACATTATTTAAGTCATTGGGATAGACATGTAAGCAGATGTAATGCAATACAAGAAGTCCCAAGCGCAGAATATACTTGGTACTCTGCCTCTCCTTTTTTTGTATTCAAGCAAGTGTAACCCTTTTTTTTTCTGCCTTCTTTCAAGATTATTTTATTATCTTTGAATTTCTGTAATTTGAAAACAATATGCTGAGGTGTGATTTTTGGCATTTATTCTGCTGGGTATTCTCTGAGCTTCCCAGATTTGTGATTAGATAGTTGATATTAATTGGGGACATTCTCAGTCATTATTGTTATGGATATGTCCTTTCTTTCCACTCCCAGTATTCCTGTTACATATATATTCCATCTTTTGTAGTTTTTGCCCAGTCCTTGGATATTCTGTTCTGTTTTTCTGTTCTTTTTTGTGTTTCATTTTTGGGAGTTCTATTGATATATCCTCTTACTCAAAGATAACTTTCTTTAGCCATATCCAGGCTACTGACAAGCTCGACAGAGGCATTCCTTTTTTTTTTTTTTGGTCTTTTCAGGGCTGCACCCGCAGCATATGGAGATTCCCAGGCTAGGGGTCTAATTGGAGCTGTAGCCACCTGCCTACGCCAGAGCCACAGCAACACGGGATCCAAGCCACATCTGCGACCTACACCACAGCTCACGGCAACGCTGGATCCTTAACCCACTGAGCGATGTCAGGGATCGAACCTGCAACCTCATGGTTCCTAGCTGGATTCGTTAACCACTGAGCCACAGCAGGAACTCCATCAGAGGCATTCTTTATGTTGGTTACAATGGTTTCGAGATCTGATTTCTTTTTGGTTCTTTCTTCGGATTTCAGTCTTTCTGCTTACATGCCCATCTGTTTTTATATGCAGTTTACTTTATCCATTAGAATCCTTAACATATTATTCATGGTTGTTTTAAATTACCAGTCTTATAATTCCAGTATCCCTGCCATGTCTGATTCTGATGCTTGCTTTGTCACTCAGATTGTGTTTTTGCCTTCTGGTATGCCTTGTAATTTTGTCTAGATAGCCCGACATGATGTACTGGGTAAAAGGAACTGTAACAAAAAGGCCTTTAGTGATGTGGGACTGAGGTATGGGAGTGATGTGGGAATGAGGTGTGGGAGTGATGTGGGAGTGAGGCATGGGGGGAGGGGAAGGGTTATGTAGTCCAATAATTGATCTCAGAGCCTGTGCCTCTGGACTGTGAACTTCACTTGTGGTTCTTAGATTTTTTTTCTAACCCCCTTAAGGACAGAATGATTGGAGTTGGGTATTTCCTTACCCAGGTCACTTAGGTTCTCATAATATTTGAGAAGATTAGGTTTTGAATAACTCGTTTTCCCTGAGGGCAGGCCTTGTTAAAACAACTGGAGTGCTCTGGCATATTTAAAAATGGTTCCTTTCCCCTCTCTCTTCTGAGTGTATGAGGGGATTTTTCTGTGTTAATTATGCTGGGAAACTGGTTGGGCTATTAGAGGTAAATTTCATGATACTGTGGGGGCCTCTGTGTTACTGGGTCTGCCTGGAGTTTTAATTCTCAGAATTATCCACATTGAGCTATCTCCAACAATTTTTCAGTTATAATTTTAGAATTTCCTACCTGACACTGGTTCCTGCTGTGGTTTTGCTCCTGAGTCTGCTCTGGTATGTTGAGATTCTCTGTATTGTGTCTCTCCAGTCTTGGGGCAGTGGTTTGCCTTGTGTCCTCCCCTGGCTTATGGATCCCAGAAGAGTTTATTTTTTTGGGTCTGTTCAGCTTTTTACTTGTTAGGGCAGAGTGGTAACTTACATGCAGAACTGGAAATGAAAGTCTAACCTTTTTTCTTGTTTTAAAAGAGATAAACTTCCTAAATCTTTTTGTGTAGAATGAATCAAGAGTTTTCAGCTCTTTGCCTACTGTGTTCTTTGCTCTATGGGTAGTCACTTATCAAGGATGTTGTATTGAAAAACCATTTGAAACCACGTTGAGCCTCTGCAGAGAACTTCGTGATCTCCCATATGTGAAGATGTAGGAAGTCAGTATGAATGCCAGTTATTTGTGGTCCCCTGAAAGAGCATTCTGAATATCATAGTGGTATTTCCCCTTTAATTATTGAAGCTGTGAACTTTCAGAATCTACCTATGACAAGATCTTTCCTCAAGATTTATTTTTGTTCCTGACATTGCTACTAAAGTTACCTTGTCCAAATTGTAACGCTAACATCCTCTCCAGGAATTTTAACGCCTCTTTTGTACAAGACATGTTTCCGTTTTGTTGGGTATCTCTTTTATTCAGAAGTATAATTTAGGTGTTAAAAACTAGGGATTGGACTGTAGGTAGACTTGGATCTTCTTTTGCTTGCGCTGCAAGGATCTTCAGACAGTAGTCAACTGGGAAGCACATTTCTGTTGCTGGAAAGAATCCCTAAGATTGCTTTGACACCTCATTTCCCATCTTTGCTTAGAGTTTCGTCTCTACTCTCTGGCCTTTCAGGTTATAAATATTAGTAGTATCAGTACATAGATGACTGTCAAATACTAGTCATCAAAATCACACTTCATTCCCATCTGAAAAAAAAAGGTAAATGTCATTCACATTCTTGGCTTGGGCAAGAATGAGGTACAGATAGAAATATAGCTTCTTACTAAATCAGAGAAGAGGAAAGGTTTTATATGATTTGGGGGAAGGGTAGAATTTAGGTTAAATGTAAATAAAAGTGTGTTGACCTAAAGCAAAGAGGAATTAATATTGGAGAGCATATCTGTTCAGTAACTGCCAAAAATGGCAACTGGAACTTATTAAATACATGTAGATCATGTGCTTTAGGTCAAAGTAGACGTTACAGTTTTCTCTGTATATGTGGATTATCTCTTGAGGAAAAAAAAAGCATTTTTTCATTCTCAGATCTCCTTTTGACTCTCCTGGGCCAGGTCACAGGAGAAGTCACTAAATATTGTTCATATCTACCTACACTGCTGACATTTTCTTAAAAATTGAGATCACCAAGGTTTTGGTGATCAGCAAGATTGTATCCTTTTTTTTGTTCTCAGGATTGCCTGCTATGTTATCTTATAAGATAGCATCCATACAATGGCATTTATCTAGCTACCAGGGAACATGTGATTGGCTGCAATACAGATTTAAACAGAGAGACTGGAAAACTTTTAAGAATCATGTAGATCTGGGTAGTTCCCGTTGTGGCTCAGAGGAAACGAATCCAACTAGGAACCGTGAGGTTGCGGGTTCGATCCCTGGCCTCGCTCAGTGGGTTAAGGATCTGGCTTTGCCGTGAGCTCTGGTATAGATCGCAGACGCAGCCCAGTTCCTGCATTGCTGTGGCTCTGGTGTAGGTCGGCAGCTGTAGCTCCGATTAGACCCCTAGCCTGGGAATCTCCATATTGCCATGCGTGCAGCCCTAAAAAGCGAAAAAAAAAAAAAAGTAATCATGTAAATGGTACCAGGAAATTCTGGAACTACAACTATGTTGCGATTTCTTCCTGAATCTTAGTTTCCACGGGTATACAGCTTCCAAATCAGATATAATTTGGCTATATTCAGGATAACTGTTATCTCTAGAAAATTTTAGAATTTTTTGAAAGTTCTTATTAATTTGCTGGGAAAGCTTTCTCGAGACAGACGAAAGGAGTATTCTGTTTATAGCTGGCCCCAAAGTAACAGTGATAGGAATTCTTAGAAATTCCTCCTACCTAAGTAGTTTTAATTCTCTGATAGATTCGTTACGTGTTATGTAGGATTTATGGTAGAAGTAATGGCACTTGTATCTACAGGAAGCTTTAGATGGAAAGCTGACCATCTGTATTTAAAGGTAGTTCACCTTGAACTCAACAATGGGAAGTTAGATTACAGAGTCATTTTCAGAGCAGCATCATTTGTAGGTTTGGGGCCACTCTTCTTCACACACACACACACACACACACACACACACACCCTTCCTCTCTCTCTCTCCCTCCCTCCCTCCCTCCTTTCTCCTCTCTCTCCTCTCTCTCTCTCTCTCTCTCTGTCTCTCTCTCTCTTTCTCTTTCTCTCTCTTTCTCTTTATTTGCTAATATGGAGCAATGCCTTTTCTGATATTTTTCCGAGTGTTAAAGGCATTATCTTTATGAATATACGTCCTTGGAACTTAGATGCAGAAGGGTCTTTTGATTTTGTTTTTTTATCTGAAGGGGCGTATGTTTGTTTTAGTTTGTAGTTTGTCAGTTTTCTAAAGCTCTTCTAACATTTTCAGCACTGTTTTGGAAATTATCCAGATTTGCAATTTTCCATTCTGTTTTTTAAGATCCCGTGTTTTAGATTTTATCCTATTAAGAAGTAGAGGGGACAGGTTCTTTTTATATTGCCTCCTTGGGGTATTGAATGCCTTGAAGTCAGTTTCTTATGTCTGCAAATATTGTTCAATTTCTTGTTTATAGCCTTGAATTTTAGTCTAACTTTTAAAGGAAAGAAACCAGAGAAGGCTTTATGTATCACTCTATTTTTCTTGCTTTCTCTAGTCCCTGCTGAATGTTCTGCGAAGCTTTTTTTTTTTCTTCTTTTTAGCAACCATTTTTCACTCACTTTTATACATCTGAGAGGTTACAAGTAAATGGATTCATTAGTATAAGCCTGGGATTCCTAGACAATCAGTGTCTCATAGAATGTGAAATTCAGTAGGAACCATTAGTCTGTCTGCCTTAAGTTTTATAAAGTCTTTTATTATAACTATTAGTCCTGAACTGTACCTTAATTTAGTTTCCATTGGTTTACCTACCATCATAGCAGTCTTAAGGGGGTATAGATCATTGGTTGTTTTCTTAGGAAAGACCTTGAGGAAAGTATCCTCACTTAGGGTTTTAGGGGAAGCAATAGAGAGGAAAACAGGAAATATGGGTGATGGTAAAACATGATAGTTTTGGATGCATAAAGAGGGCAGCGCAGGTTTCAGATAATTTGAGTGCTTTCTTTTCTTTGGCTTTCATTTAGAGCATCTTTAAAGAGTTGCTATTTTGAATTCCAAGTTTTCATTTTGAACGTTCAGCATACTAGTCAAAAAGACTGGCCATTGTTTATTTGGTACCTTTCCTCCTTTCTTTTCTGAATCTTCTTTTAGTTGTATTTATCTTTGACATGTCTAAAATTACCTGTAATAGCTAAAATTCTATATCATCCTTGGAGAAATTGTGCCATCTAGCCTAATAAGCATAATAATTAGGATTATAGTAAGAGTGTGTTTAAAGGGCAGGAGTTTTGCCAGGAGCCATTTGCAGCTTAGATGTAGAGAAACTTGCACTGATACACAAACTACATACAATAGGGTCAAGTGATGCTTATAAAATGGTGGCTAAGGGTCATGATTTAGGGTTTGTTAATCTTTAGCACCAGAGCAGACAAAAGGAGAAAAAGGCCTCCTGCATTAAACAAGCTGATCTCTCAGATAATCTATTCCTGAAGGTTTTTTTTTTATTGATCTTTATTTTTTCCATCATAGCTGTTTTACAGTGTTCTGTTAATTTTCTGCTGTACAGAAAGATGACCCAGTCACAGATGCAAATATACATTCTTTTTCTCACATTATCCTGCTCCATAAGTGACTAGATATAGTTCCAGTGCTATACAGTAGACACTCATTGCTTATCCATTCCAAAGGCAATAGTTTGCATCTGTCAACCCCTCCTGAAGGTTTTTAAAAGAGCTCATGGCAAAGTTTGTTGCTCCAGAGAGCAGACACTGGTCTTTTGGGTCTCTTGTATCCATTAACCTCTAAATTTTGACTGGATAGCAGTTAGTAGAGTCTGTGCCATTATTTGATCCCCTGCAGATTGAATGATAAAGAGAAGACAGTATTTCATCAAGGAGAAGTTTCTGTCACAAAATTTTTTAAATTGGTGATTCTTAGAGAATGGAATCAAAGCACTCAGGGAGATGTTCAGAAGAACCACAGGCTACTAATCCTAGGATTAACAATAAACTCAACTAGATTGTGACCAGAGCTCTATGAAAAATTGTTCACATTTCAGATTTCTGTTGGGGACTCTGATCAGGGTCATGATGGAGCTGAAAGACGATTGTATATCAAGCACAAAAGACTCAAGGAATGTTTGTTTGGGAGTCCATTAGTTCTGATAAGCCAAATCAGTGCCTCTCAGTGAACAGCCTCAAAATTATAAACAGAGAGTTCCCATCGTGGCTCAGTGGTTAACGAATCCGACTAGGAACCGTGAGGTTGCAGGTTTGATTACTGGCCTTGCTCAGTGGTTAAGGACCCGGCATTGCCGTGAGCTGTGGTGTAGGTTGCAGATGCTGCTCGGATCCCGTGTTGCTGTGTAGGCTGGCGGCTACAGCTCTGATTAGACCCCTAGCCTGGGAACCTCCATATGCCGCAGGTGCGGCCCTAAAAAGACAGAAACAAACAAAAAAATTATAAACAAAAACCATGAGACTCAAATTTGAAACTTTTGAGCATATTTCAGATTTTTTTCTTGGGCAAGGGAGAAACTTCATGTGGAAATGTAGCCTTTTTTTTTGTTTTAAGAGATGAAAGTATATTGATTTTTAGAAGGAGCTGAGTTCTAGGTTAAATTTCAAGGAAGTGCTTTTACTTATCAGAGCAAAATCAAGTTAATTGCATATTGGGTGAGTTCTTGAGAACAGGTCTTTTTAAATGTTATCTGCTAGAAATAGGAAATTTAGCTTTCTGGATACAAATAGATCATGTCCTTCATTGTTTATATGCCAGCGTAGAATATATGACTTGCTGTGATTGTGCAAGTTGTATCCTTAGCGAAGTGTGGGATTTTTCTTTCTATTTACTGGACCACTCTGCCTTCCTCAGTGGTCCGTTAAGCTACTGGAACTCAATGTGTGTAGCAACTCCACCTCTAACCTTCCTTCTGCATTTTGTATCTCAGTAAAGGATAGCTGCTTTCCCCAAATTGTATTTGACCCTTCTCTCTTATACCAGTGCCGTGTGTATCACTTAATGGTCTGATTTGTTTGCTCTGTTCGTGCTTTACTGCTTTGGTTCAGATAGTTAACATCGTGCAGGTTTTTAAATGACTTCCTCACTGGTCTTCTTACATCTAGTTGCATTCTATTCTGCCTTCTACCTACTGCTTAATTTTTGTTAAGCTGTTAGATAATGTCACTCTCGTTATTACTTCCAATACCTTCCAAACGTATACATGACATACATATCCTGGAACCCTCTTTCCTTTGTACTACCATCCCAGTGTAGTAATCTTTTCCTGTGTGGGGTGTGTGTGTGTTTGTGTGTGTGTGTGTGTGTGTGTGTTTTAATGAGGCTATTTAATTTTCTGTTGAAGCCTTACTTGTCTTCTCAAATTTCCCGATCCTTCTCTGTAATTACATGTTTTTTCTATACTGTAGCTTAGCATTTATCTTGTCACATTGTGACATTTCTTTCTTCATAGGATGAGAATTCTGAGGCAAAGACCTAGAGCAGTTCTCCTTGGCCAGTAATAGATGCCTACTAATTATTTGAATGACTGAAACCTCTTCCTTGTTTTGGAGAAGCTAACTGTCTAAGACTGTCTTCCTTACATGTATACCAGATCTCATCCCTCTGCTTAAAGACAAGCAGAGAAGTTGGCTGTACCTTGGTCATTCATAACAATGTGATGAAAGTCACAGTGGTGAGGAGACCTTGAATTGTGTCCAGTGGTGAGCAGTGGAGGAACTAGGACATTTAGCCAAAAGAAAAGAACAGTCGGGTGGGATATAACAGTGTCCAAATGTTTGCAGGACTGTCACGTAGAAAAATTATGAGACTTAATCAGTTTGCTTTCAGAGGGCAGATAGCTACAGGATGAATAGTTTTGGACTCTCCATTAGGATGAGCTTTCTGAATGTTATAATCTGACTTATTAGATAGGGGATTTTTCATGAGTAGAGCTGTGAAAATAGAGACATGACCCGTGGTTTAAAGTGCTGTAAAGTAGGTTTTGTATCTTTGGCAAAGTTGGACTAGATGGCCATGCTGAAAAGTCTGAAATTTTCCTGAGTTAGTTCTAAGTTTCGTGACCACCAGTTTCAGAAAGATATGTATTATTTTGGGTTAAAAGAGTTTTCTGTACACTAATAATAATTAAGCACTCTCTGTATGCCTGCTGTTTAGGTGTTCAGAGATCAGTGATAACTTCTTCCTCTCAAGTAGCTTGTATTTATAAATGGAAAGATTCTTGAGCTTTTCTTCTTTTTCATTTTTTAGGAGTCAGTGTGTGATTTCGGTTTTTATTATTCTCAGGATTTATAATTCCTAAAAATTAGTTGTGAGATTCACTTTTCTTTCAGATACCAAAATTGTTTTTTTCTCCTCTTTATTTCTAGCAATGTCTCAGGCTGTGCAGACAAATGGAACTCAACCATTAAGCAAAACATGGGAACTCAGTTTATATGAATTACAACGAACACCTCAGGTAATGTAAACTGAGATAACTACATTAGGGAGAATATGAGACAAATGTAAACTGTCTTTTCATTTCGGTAATGAAAACTTGGAAGAACACTAACAATAATAATAAGTTTATATGCAAACAATCCTAATTTGTGTGTTTGGTTGAACTTCATCAAATAATTTGAGTACATTCTCTATGATAGGTCCTAAGCTAGGCACTAGCAGACGTGATGTAACAGATGTGGCAACAGCCCAGGAAGTTTATAGAATCAAACAACTAAATATCTATAGAATTATACATTTGAAAAGCTGTGTAAAGGGAAGGTCCTCATTGCTGTAATAAATAGTAACAGAGGGAACCTGGGAAGACTATTTTGAGAAGGTGAAGATAGGGAAGACCAGGAAAGGAGCGGTTTCAAGGAGATAAACTGATTTCATTGTAAATTTGAGATGCCCGTAAGAGAGGCAGAGATGATACCTAGAGGTCCAGACTAAATATAAAGTTTTAGGGGTTCTCAGCACATTTTCAGCATGAGAATGGATAAGATCAGTTAAAGACAGATGAGCTGAAGGCCCAGAACTTCATCCAGAGGAGCTTTAGCATTTAGAAATTAAGTAATAGAAAAGGAGCTAGCAAAGGAGACTGAGAGGAACAGCCAGAGAAAAGTAATGAAAAATGGAAGGTGAAAACACAGGACGAAGTGTTTCAAGAAAGAGGATGCAGTTACTGTGTTCAGTACTACCGAGAGGATGAATAGGATGAGAATTACAGAGGTGAGCATTAGAGTTGGCAGTATATACATGGTAACTTTGACAAGAGTATATTCACTTGAGTATACTGTGGTATGTGCCTTTAGGACAGGGAAGAGGTGAAAATATACTGGTATTTCTTCAGAGAAGTTTAGCTGTGCAGGGAGAGGAACAGAGAAATGGAATGAAAAGTTGAGGGGAACATGGAATCAAGAAGTTTTAAATTTTGTTTTGTTAGTAAGATGGGAGATGGGACTGCCCCCACCCCATTCACACAGCTCTAAGGTCATCATTCACACCTCACTATGCAGCAACCGATATTAACCTAGGCTGATTTAGTGAAGAGGGAGAGATTGCTGGAGTCTGAGAGCAAATAGAATAATCAAAAGAGGGATATATTTAAGAAGGTAGAAAGGAATGTACATTTGATAGAAAGAGGCATACTTTCTCCTTGCTACAAACAAAGAAGTTGCTTTATAAAGGTTTGGTAGAGAGAGAATGAGAGAGCTCTCTTTTGATGAAATTTGAGGTGAGGTAATCAGGTAGTAGAAGGGCTGTAGAAAGAAAAGGTGTAAAGTAGTGTAGTGAAAGATAAACAAGTTTTTATTGGTACCGGTCCGGTTGTGTGATTTCTTTTTTTCTCCCCTGCAGTGCTACACAGATGCACAGGTACAGTCGTGGAAAACATGGATGGATGGTTTATCCAAGGCTGGGATTTTGCTAGGCAAGTTCTAAAGAGGAAGAGGAGGGCAGGCTAGATTACTAGCTTGAGTCATCATCACACTTTGTGTGATTTATAAATTAGAGGTTATAATTCCTAAATCAAAAGTTTGTGTTTGTAGTAAACTAAGTAAAATACAGAGTGTTTTATATAGAGGTTGGAACATGATGCTTAGTAGACAATATCTGTAGTTTCGATGTCTTTCCCTGTTGGGATCATCAGTCTTTGAGCCTACAGAGAAAATACAAGTATGGTGGAGAACTGCTGGAGACAGAAAGTGTTGGTAACGTATGGGAAGCCTCTTATTTCTACTTTCATCTACTTTTTAAGTGCCACCTACTAGACCTTTCTTCGATGTGTAGGAGCCCAAATTGCTGCCTTTAGAGTTTGGTAGCCTTTGTTCTCAGTGCCACCTTGTGGGAAGGGTGGGTAGTGGTAGTGGTAAAGAAAGTTGAGATGTGTCCTGAATTCTGCATTGAAACTCCAAATGCATTTTAGCACTGAAAACGCTTTTAGACATGGCAATTAGCAATACTATTACTTGTTATACTTCACTTGTGCTGTGATTTAAATCAGTGGGTACGTTAGCCTGAGAACTTGACCACTTGTGTATGAAACTGTTTCTGTGGGTCAAGACTATTTAAGGCTCAAAAAGTGATTTTAAGTAGAAATTGTTAATCTGTATATAAATAGAGAATACTTGTATTTGAATATTAAAATCTTTTACTGGATGGCATTAAATGTATAATTTATTATTAAGATGGTACACTTTTTTTTTTTTAAACAAGTGGCCGCACCTGCGGCATATGGAAGTTCCTGAGCCAAGGGTCGAGCCACAGCCACTGTAGAAGCAATGCTGAGTAGTTATGTTGTGAGCCACACGGGAAGTCCAAGATGGTACACTTTTGAAAATGGAAGAATTCTTAGGGTTCATTTCGCCTTCCTTGTTTTGCAGATAAGAAGACAGTCTTAAAACTAATTATTTAAAGACACAAAGCTAGTTGTAGAACTAGAATGTAAGCCATCTGATTCCATATTTGATGCTTTTTAAAAATCTTACCAGGCTAGTTTACTATTAGTTATTTTCTAAATATGTACTGTTATTATTTTAGCATTAAAGTGAGAGCATTTATATAATACATTGGTACTGGGGATGAGGGAAGTTGGAGGAGATTATAGCTTACGCAAGATTATGAGTTGATCATGATGGTGACTGGGTGATGGGCATGTAGGTGTTCATTTTTGTCTTTTTCTATATCCTTATGTATTTGAACTTGAATTTTAAAGAAATTGGGTAAGGTTTAATTTTAAAGTGATGCTTTCACAGGAGGCAATAACTGATGGCTTGGAAATTGTGGTTTCACCTCGAAGTCTACACAGTGAACTCATGTGCCCAATTTGTTTGGATATGTTGAAGAATACCATGACTACAAAGGAGTGTTTACATCGTTTTTGTGCAGACTGCATTATCACAGCCCTCAGAAGTGGGTATGTTGAAATAAATTATACTTACTTAGTACTTAAATTATACCAGGACAGTGCTCCAGTACTTAAGGATTTTGAGAAATACATTCTTTAAGTATTCAAGAATTGAAAATGTATCCAAAGTCTATGTTTTAATTATTGGAAAAATCTTTGCTTTGAAACATTTGGTTTTATACAAGTTGTTTTATATTTGTGCTTTTTAGGGCCACACCTGTGGCATATGGAAGTTCCCAGGGTAGGGTTCAAATCAGAGCTGCACCACAGCCACAGCAGCACAGAATCTGAGCCACGTCTGCAACCTACACCACAGCTCACTGCAGCGCTGGATCCTTAACCCACTGATTGAGGCCAGGGATCCAATCCACATCATCATGTATTCTAATGGAATTTGTTTCTGGTGCGCCTCAAGGGAAACTCCCGCATGTGGAAGTTCCCAGGGCAGGGACTGAATCTAAACTGTAGCTATGACTTAGGCTGTAGCTTCTGCAACTTGGGAACTTTTAACCCACTTAACTGAGCTGGGGATTGATCCCGAAGCTCTGCAGTGATCTGAGCTGCTACAGTTGGATTCTTAACCCACTGTGACACAGTGGGAACTACACAGTTTAAAAAGCTTTTCAGGATGTTTCTTTTGTGTGCTGGTTTGTTTTGGCTGCACCCTTGGCATGCACAAGTTCCTAGACCAGGGATTGAAACAGCAGTGACACTACCAAGTTCTTAACTGCTAGGCTACCAGGAAACGCCAGGATGGATTTTTGTTTTGAGGAAATTATGAAGTATGAAACCATGGTTTTCATACTTCTTAAGTATGTAAAATAACATCCTGACGAATGCTATTTGAATAAAATAATTGATAACATATAAATTAATATTCATTAGTGGATCATTTTTTTCCATGTATGGCATTCATATCAGAAAGGAGACATTTGTATTAGAAAAGAATAGATTTTTATTTGTGAAATGGTTATATATAAATTATCATTGAGAAATATTCATATTTTTCTCTGTTGGCAAATATATACATACAGAGTGTCTGAGGTTTCAAAAATCTTGCTCAACCACTAGTCAGATTTTGAAGGAAAATCAGGTTAATGAGCTAAAATTTCTGTGACTTAGTAAAGGTATTGGAATAAAGATGATAGTTATCCTGAAACTGGCTGTTTTTGTCATTAGCCTAAAGATACTGGTATTGCTTACATTTTCTTTTTCTTTTTCTTCAGCAATAAAGAATGCCCTACCTGTCGGAAAAAGCTAGTTTCCAAAAGATCACTAAGACCAGACCCAAACTTTGACGCACTCATCAGCAAAATCTATCCAAGTCGTGATGAGTATGAAGCTCATCAAGAAAGAGTGTTAGCGAGGATCAGCAAGCACAATAATCAGCAGGCTCTCAGTCACAGCATTGAGGAGGGGCTGAAGATACAGGCCCTGAACAGGTATATGGGAGAGGGCCAGGCGGGGGGCCGTTTTTCTGAACACTTTATTAAATGCCGAGTTGGCTTAACACCCTCCATTTTGAAAAAGGTGAAATAAAGTAACAAACGGTAGTTCTCTGTAGTTACCTTTCCATGCAGGTATGACGTATGCCTCCAGGAATAACAGGGTGTTCTACCAAAAACTAGAACCTTAAAAAAAAAAAAAAACCCTTTCTTATATCCACTTCTCCAGTTACCGTTACCGTTCTGTGTCTCCTTTTTATAGCAGAGCTCCTTTCAAGAGTGGTTTGTGCCCACTGTCTCCAGTTCTTCTCCCATTCCATTTTGAACCCCCTCTAATCAGGCTTTATCGCCACCCCTCATGTCACTCTTATTAAGGTTACCGTTGACCTCCACATTGCAAAATCTAATTGCTGATTCTCATATCTTACTTAGCAGCATTTTACACAGTTAATTTCTCTTTTTCCTTTTATATATATATATTTGTCTTTTTAGGGCCGCACCCGCGGCATATGGAGGTTCCCAGGCTAGGGGTCGAATCGGGGCTGTAGCCACCGGCCTACACCACAGCCACAGCAATGTGGGATCCGAGCCGTGTCTGTGACCTACACCACAGCTCATGGCAACACCAGATCTTCAACCCACTGAACAAGGCCAGGGATCGAACCCGTGTCCTCATGGATGCTAGTTGGGTTCGCTAACCACTGAGTCACGACGGGAACTCTGTCTTTTCTCTTTGATTTTCTTCCCCTGGCTTTCATGAGACCATATTTTCCTCATTCCATTTGTATGTCATTAGCTGTTCCTTATCTCAGACGTAACGTGTCCATTCTGAACTTGTATTTCTTACCCCCTGCCTCTCTTCATTCTGGTTCATTTCAGTTGATGACAACTCCACTTGCTTTAGCTAAAAACTTTGGAGTTGCCTTTAGCCTGTTTTTTCTGAGTCTGTATTCTAATCTATGAGTAAATATATTTTTAGCTTTTTCCTTAATATATCCAGATTTGTCCAGGCCACCCCCATCTTTCATTGGAGGTATTGAAATAGCCTCTTAATTGGTCTTTCTACTTGCCATGCTTACCCCCACATAGTAAGTTCTCGGCATAGCAGGCAGTGATAAATTGGAAGTCAGATCATGGTTCTCCTTTGCTCTGAAGCCATTAGTAGTTTTTATTCACATTCAGGTTAAAAGACCTTAATGATAGCTTCTGTGACCCTGCATAATGTGAGTACTTTCCTCACCCCATTCTCATTTCTGCTCTGACATTTCGTAATACATTTAGGTCTCAGAGTCAGCATCTTCCAGAAGTAGGAGATACCAGTAAAGCCATATTCCAGTCTAGTAGCTCTCACCTTGGCTGAACATCGGAATTGCTTGGAAAGCTTTTAAATCCTATGGCTTCAGAGGTGTCAATCCAGACTAAGTAAATCAGATTAGGGTCTAAGCATTGGTATTTGAAAGGTTCCAGAAGTGGTTCTGAAGTGCATCTTTAACCACTGGCTAAAAGGTTAAATGATGTATTCTCTTCCAATTAAGCTGGCCTACAACTCTGTTTAGCAAAGTTAAATATTAAATGTTGAATATATTTAAGAGAGTTATACATTCCTAAGAGTTGGAGGGATTTGAATAGTTTTTCAGTTTGGCCTTTTACCAGGAGAAAGAATCTCCTTTGTAAAATCCTCTATAGATAGACCTTTGATTTTACTTGAACATTTCTAGTGGTGGGAATACATGATAGAAGCTTCTTTCATTTGGTAACAACTTTATTATAGCTTTCCTTGCTGTTTTTCAGACATAGCAAGCTTGTTTCCTTCTCAGGACCTTTATACTTACTGTTTTCTTCCAGAAAATCTACATGGAGCACTCTCTTTCTTAAAGTCTTTTTTTAAGTTCCCATCTTCCACCCCAGGACTCCATACTTTTCTTATCCATTCTGCCTTATTGTAGTCCATAGCACTTAGCGTTCTTTGAACAAGTATGTGTTAATTTGCTGTATTAAAATAATAATAGCCCTCAGAGGCCCTGGTAGAGACTGTGTCAGTATCATTTATTCTTAAACACCAGTACCTAAAACCATGTTTGGATTTAGGTATCTGCTCAGTAAATAGTTTTGTATGCACGGATTTTTTTTTTTTTAAGTTCTTTCATTATATTGAATTAAAATTAGTCTCTTGTGTATATAGCATAAGACTTTTTTTTTTTTGGTTACAGTTCTTATTGGATTCTTCACTTATTTCAGATTTTACTTCTATCTTCCAGTCTTCAACTGATTTCATGTAAACATATATTCTTATATTCTCCTCTAAATGCTAAATGTTTACATTTCTAATTTCTTGTATTGTTCCTCCTAATGTTCAAGTTTGTTCGTGTATGATTTCTTGAAATGATACCTCTAAAATGGTAGGTAGTTGAGTTCTCGCTGTGACATAGTAGGGTTGGTGGTGCCTCTGCAGTTCTGGGACGCAGTTTCCATCCCTGTCCCTGCACAGTGACTTAAGGATCCAGTGTTGCCATAGCTGCGGCATCAGTCACAAGTGTGGCTCAGATCTGATCCCTGACCTGGAAACTCCATATGCCACAGGGTGACAAAATAAGAAAAAAAAAGTAGGTAGTATTATGAATATGATTTGATAAATAGAGTAGGCTTTTGATCTCCATCTGAACTTTATTCTGTGAATGCTGCTTGAAATTACATTAATCTAGGTCTGTTTTTTGGCAAGAAGTGTGGAATAAAAATAAATACATTAGCCGAGTAGTTATTGAGCTTTTGGTTTGTTTCATTACTTTGGTCTGTTCATATCACAGTTTAAAATTGTGATAAAAAACACATAACGTAAAACTTAACCATCTTAATCATCTTGAAGTATACAGTTCAGTATTTTAAGTACATTCATATAGTTGTACAACCAGTTTCTAATGTTCTTTTCATCTTTTAAAGCTGTACCCATTAAGCAGCAGTTCACTTCTTCCTCTCAGCTCCTGGTAACCATCCTTCTATTTTGTATTTCTATGAATTTGACATTAATACCTCATATAAGGGGAATCATACAGTCTTTGTCTTTCTGTGATTGGTCTTTTGGAAGACATAATGTCTTCAGAGTTCATTCATGTGTAGTAGCATCTGCAGAATTTCATTCCTTTTTAAAACTGAGTAATATTGAATATCGAATCACAGTTTTGTCTTTTAACATATTAATCATTTCCTCTTAGTTTTGTAATGGTCTATAGATTTCAATAAATAATAAATTTTTTTTTGGTAATTAGCAAAAGTTCTTGAGCATCTTTCCTAAGCAAGGATGCGCACTCTTATCACTTCTATTCAACATAGTATTGGAAGTCCTAGCCATAGCAGTCAGACAAAAGAAAGAGAGAGAGGTAAGGAAGGAAAGAAAGAAAGGGAGGGAGGAAGGAAGGAAGGAAAGGAAGGAAAGAAAGAAAGGAAAGAAAGAAAGAGAAAAGAAAGGGTATCCAAATTGGAAGAGAAGCTGTAAAATTGTCGTATGTAGATGACATAATACTCCATATAGAAAACCCTAAATACTCCACACAAAAACTGTTGAAACTAATAAGTGAATTCAGCAAGGTAGCAGGATGCAAGATTGATACACAGAAATCTGTTGCATTTCTTTATGCTATGAAATACCAGAAAGAGAAAGTAAAAAAACTATCTTGTTTAAAATTGCATCAAAAGGGAGTTCCTATCGTGGCTTAGTGGAAACAAATCTGACTAGCATCCGTGAGGATGTAGGTTTTGATCCCTGGCCTAGATCGGTGGGTTGAGGGTCCAATGCAGACGTGGCTCGGATCCTGCATTGCTGTGGCTGTAGTGTAGGCTAGCAGCTGTAGCTCTGATTCGCCCTCCTTGCCTGGGAGCCTACATGTGCCATGGGTACGGCCCTAAAAAGACCAAAAAGATAAAATAAAATGGTGTCAAAAAATCCCAATAACCCTAGGAATAAATCTAACCAAGAAGGAAAGACCAGTATGCTGAGAACTATAAAACACTGATAAAGGAAATAGAAAATGATTCAAAGAAATGGAAAGATATCCCATGGTCCTAAATTGGGAGAATTAATATTGTTAAAATGGCTATGCTGCCCAAAGCAATCTGCAGATTTAATGTGATCCCTATCAAATTACCCATGACATTTTCACAGAACTAGAACAAATAATCATAAAATTTATATGGAACCACAGAAGACCCAGAATTGCCAAAGCAGTTCCTGAGGAAAAAGAATAAAGTTTGAGGCATAATCCTCCCAAACTTAATACAGCAGAGCTATAGTAACCAAAATAGCATGGTACTGGCACAGAAACAGACATATAGATCAATGAAGCAGAATAGAGAGCCCAGAAATTAACCCATACACCTGTGGTCAATTAATCTTTCACAAAGGAGGCAATAATATACAATAGAGAAGAAAGTGTCTTCAGCAGGTGGTGTTGGGAAAGGTGTACAGCAGCCTTCTGTAAATCAGTGGGGTTAGAACACTCCCTCACAGGGCATAAGAAAATAACCTCAGAATGGCTTAAAGACTTAAATATAAGACATGACATCTTAAAACTCTGAGAGAGGATATAGGCAAAACATTCTCTGACTTTATGAATTGTAGCAATATTTTCTTAGTATCCTAAGGCAAAAGGAAGAAGAGCAGAAATAAACAAATGAAACCAAACAAACTCATATGTACAGCACAGGAAACCTTAAATAAAATGACAAGATGGTGTGTGGACTGAGAGAAAATATTTGGAAACTATGTGACTGATAAGGGTTTAATATAAAAAATGTATAAATAGCTCTAGGCTCCATATTTAGATACCATGTCATTTTCCATATTAGAACAATTTTGCATTACGTAGGCAGGCTTTGGGTGAAGGCAGGGAGGGAGTGCTTAATTATCATTCCTCTTAAATCTTGTTTTTTTGTCTTGTCATTTTAGGGCCGCACCCAAAGCATGTGGAGGTTCCCAGGCTAGGGGTCTAATGGGAGCTACAGCTTCTGGACTGCGCCACAGCCACAGCAACTTGGGATCCGAGCTGCGTCTGCAACCCACACCACAGCCCACAGCAACACCAGATCCTTAACCCACTGAGTGAGGCCAGGGATCGAACCCACAACCTCATGGTTCCTAGTCAGATTCGTTTCCGCCGAGCCACGACGGGAACTCCTCATTCCTCTTAAATCTTATTTCCTTAATTCTTAGTATCCTTAAGAATTTCTCTTGGAGCAGATAAGCAGTGAGATCCTGCTGTATAGCACAGGGAACTATATCTAGTCACTTGTGATGGAACATGGAGGATAATGTGAGAAAAAGAATATATGTGTGTATGTATGCCTGGGTCACTTTGCTGTACAACACTGTAATTGACAACATTGTAAATCAACTATAATGGAAAAAATTAAAATCATAAAATTAAAAAATGCCAATAATCAGATTAAAAACATAATTAAAAATTTATTTATACTCCTGAAACTAGTATCTCCTTTTTAAAAATTAAAAAAAGAATTTATAATTAAAGATAATTAAAATTATCTTCCCTCAGAATTTTAAAATTTCCATATCTGAATTATGCCTTTCTTAAGATTTAAAATCTCTTAACAAAATTATCAAAATATAAAGATTTGCCAATAATTCTTATAATCAATAAAGAAAAATTTTAAGTGAATATAAACATTTGATTTATACAAATGTGTGTGTGTGTGTGACATTCTCTAGATCTTTCAGGGACATGTGGGAAATGCTCATTATTCAACTTGGAGCAAATTCAGTAATCAAGATTTTTATAGAATTCAGTAGCTTTAGTAAACGTACTTCAAAACTGATATATTGAAAAGGCCTAAATGTAAACTTTGTGCAACCTGTTTTTGTCTTTCCTTAACTAGATTACAGCGAGGCAAGAAACAGCAGATTGAAAATGGTAGTGGAGCAGAAGATAACGGTGACAGTTCTCACTGTAGTAATGCATCCACACACAGCAATCAGGAAGCAGGGCCTAGCAACAAACGGACCAAAACATCTGATGATTCCGGGCTTGAACTTGATAATAACAATGCAACAGTGGCAATTGACCCAGTCATGGATGGTGCTAGTGAAATTGAGTTAGTATTCAGGCCTCATCCCACACTTATGGAGAAAGATGACAGTGCACAGACAAGGTAAGTGTGTGGATTAATTTCACATTATCTGAATTTAGAATGTTTTTACCTTTAGAGTTAAAAGGCAGTTTTTCATAATTAATCCCATTGGTTGCCAGGGTTCATTTGGATATTTTGGTTGCCTGAATTGTTTTCTTCTTTCCTCATACACTCCCCATCCACAGTTGCATTTCTGAGAGCAATGGCACTTCCAGGTAGAGGAGGGAAATAGATCATTTAAGTCTCTAAACAGTGATGCTGGGGTGCTTATTAATAAGCTCTAAAATTTCTCCTGGCCAGGATGGCTGCTTTACCACTGTATGTATATCTCCAGAGGGCACATTATCTGCCATCGAGTGCGGATAAGCATCAAATATTTGTTGAGTAAGTGATTGAATGGTATACCATGCTTAAAAAAAAAAAAAAAAAATCTTGAGTTCTCATCATAGCTCAGCAGAAATGAATCTAACTAGCATCCATGAGGATGTAGGTTTGATTCCTGGCCTCATTCAGTGGGTTAAGGGTCTGGCGTTGCTGTGAGCTGTGGCTTAGGTTGTAGATGTGACTCAGATCCTGCGTTGCTGTGGTGTAGGCCGGCAGCTGTAGCTCTCATTCGACCCCTAACCTGGGAAACTCCATATGCCACAGGTGCAGTCCTAAAAAGGCAAAAAAAAAAAAAAAAAAAAAATCTTAAGATAAGCACTTCTGTGCTCAGTGTTAAAAACCTAAAGTTAATTCTTAGTAAGAAATTTGTTCTTATTCTTAGTATTCTCTTGCTGCTGTAGACTCAAAATTCTCATCACTGGGGTTGAGGAATATATCCTTTTTTCCCTCTTAGTACAGTGTGTATTTCTATTAGATTTTTTGGTCATATTTTATGGACAGAAAGGTCAGTAGAGCTTTCTTCCATGGCCTGGCCTGGTAAACAGATAGGGAGCTTATGCTTTCCCCTCTCTGTACCTTTCAGTTAATTTTTAGATACTAGAGAAATAAATTTTTGATGTTACTTTGTCAATAATTGAGAGATAGGTACATTTATATAGCTTTTTAGAATGTATTAGTTTTATGATTTTTAGTATATTTTATTATTCTAGAAATTAAGGTTTTAATGATTTATTTTTCTAGATACATAAAGACTTCAGGTAATGCCACTGTTGATCATTTATCCAAGTATCTGGCTGTGAGATTAGCTTTAGAAGAACTTCGAAGCAAAGGAGAATCAAACCAGATGAATCTTGATACAGCCAGTGAGAAGCAGTATACCATTTACATAGCAACAGCCAGTGGCCAGTTCACTGTAAGTATTTAAAATAATAGGCTATTAAACCTGGGAGCACACTGACCATCTGAGAGTGGCAAGTGGTTGGGTGGGGCCTAATAAAACGGTACAGACCCTAAAAGAGAAATAGCAACAGGGTAGTTACTGATACATCCTTTGTTTTTTAATGAGTATTGTAAGTGAAAGTTTATCTTAAGATTTTTTTTAAGATGGACTTTTATGTTTGTTCCTTCTCATTATTTTGCACTTTGAGCAGTTTTCATAATTCTTTCTTTTTTTTTGTTGTAGGTATTAAATGGCTCTTTTTCTTTGGAATTGGTCAGTGAGAAATACTGGAAAGTGAACAAACCCATGGAACTTTATTACGCACCCACAAAGGAGCACAAATGAGCTTTTACTAACACCAGTTCTGAGAATGAACTTTTTTATAGCCTATTTCTTTAATATTAAAGATGTTCCATCATTACTTTTATGGACAGAACATTGGCTTTTGTTCAGTTTTGTTCAGTTTTCTTTCTGAGCCAGACTCGTTTACACTATTAGAATCTTTCCCCCTTAATTTAAGATTTCCTTTTTGGAAGGGACTGCAGTCATTCAGTACATTTTCTTTCCTTTTTAAAATACGTCTGCGTTCTGTGTTTTCACAAAATGTAGTTCCATTTGGAGCACCTTGGAGCTTTTGACCCAGGAATTTTTCATAATTCTGTATTCTTAAGTAAAGATTCATTCAGTTGGCCATCCTTTTCCCTCAGAAGTTTTTTAGGCCTACAGAATGTTAAATAATATGTATTTTGACTTTTTTCCTGGAGTCTTGTATATTTATAGTTTTCTATATAAGCTGTAGTATCTTCATGAAGACCAAGGCTCAAATTTACTGTGCTTAAAAAACAATTCTCATAGGATTATCATTTTCGTGGTATTTTCTTCCATAATATCTCATTATTTTTAAAAGTTCTTTATGAACTTAGTGTCCATTGTCATGAAATGTTTTTTTTCTTCCATTTTTTTTTCTCTAATTTCACAATTTCTGATTCTGGGAAAGAGAACCAGACAAGAGCTCAAGTTCTGTGAGGACTTGGTCCATTCACAGATTTCATTGAAGAAAGAAAATTAAATTGGTCCCATGTAGTTTTCAAGTGTATATTTAAAGAAGTCCTTTTTTTTTTTTTTCCTATTAGCTTTGCTGTCACTTCAGTTCCTTTATTATGTGTGTTTTTTCTTATTAAAATACCAGAGACATGGAGATATTTTGCACTTTAGCCTTGATGAAAAGTACAAGATATGTTCAAAGCTTTTCTAGTTCTTTTCTTACTGGTAGCCACATAAGTTTCAAAAATAACATGGCACATAGAATTAACAATGGGTAAAAATTTGTTTCTGTTTGAAAAGTGTGTTTAGCATTTTGGGTTGCCATTATCAGTTTATAAATTTGGTGCTCTGCTAATTACACTTTATCTAGAGAAGCAGGTTAATGGAATTTGAACCTTGCCTTGATGTGTAGTGAAAGATAATTCTGTAGAAGAATGTCAGCCAGTATGGTGAAGTCATTCTACTCTTCTTAATTTAGTTTTATATTGAAGGACAGTGTTTGGTGTTTGGAGCCAGAAGGCTTTGTGATTACAGGTCTGAAATAAGATTGACTTGTGTGTTATTTTTCATCTCTGTCCTGATTCCAGGTATGTTTCCAAGTTTATATCATCCCAGTATTTACAAAAACATGTTTGCATTGAGAAATCAATCATAGAGGGTTTTTACCCAGGGGAGAGTTGTCCTTCAATACCATTGTAATTAAAGCCTATCTAGTTATTGTAAATATTTACCTGTCATTTTTGACAGATTGGGGCCAGCTTGATGTTTTAAATCTTTACCCCAGTGTGAAAACTTAAAGGTTTATTCCATTTTTTACCATTTTATTGAAAATATTTCAAATCTGTTTTTACAGTTTTTTTGGTAACCTGTGCCATGAAATTTGAAAACCACCAAAACTCAAGGGAAATTTTGTATTCAGTTCCTTTTCTGGTTTAATGTTAAGTTGTATAGATTATTAATGCATGTCCAGTGAATATAACCCTGGTTTTGTGATATAACTGCTTAGATTTTATTGGTGACATTAGATTAGTGGTTGCATTAAATGACTAAATTCCTGTTGTGATTATTAATTGAAATTTGTCTTTAAGCAAAAAGTTATTTGTAAATACAAGCTTTACGCTTAGAGAATGTGTGTTTTTATCAGTATAGGAGGATGTAAATTCTTTCCATCATTAGTGAATTTATTGGATGTGTAATCCTTTGCAAAATATATTTATAGGTATTTGGTAGAGCACTGAAGGTGTAGTGTGTTGTGTGTGTGTGTATGTGTGTGTGTGTGTTTTGGGGGATGGGTATTATTTACTATTACTACCAGCCAAGGTTTCATAAAGTGTTATGTAAGTAACTTCTATAACTCCTATCTTTACTGAGGAACAAAAACTCACTAAATAAGGCCTTTGGATAATACATTGTCATTTAAAACTTTATTATGGTTAAGAAAATGTAACCCGATTTACCATTTTAACCACACAGTTCAGTACATTCAGTACATTCACAGTGTTGTATAACCATTGCTATTATCTATTTCCAGAACTTTTCATCATCCCAGTCAGAAACTATATCCATTAAATGATAATTCTCCATTCCCACTCCCATCTTCAGCCCCTGGTAAACTCTCTTCTACTTTCTGTTTTTGAATTTGATTATTTTAGGTACCTTATATATGTGAAATCATGCAGTATTTGTCCTTTGTGTCTTATTTCTTATAGCATAATGGTTTTAATGTTCATCCGTGTTGTAGCAGGTATCAGAATTTTATTTTTTATGGCTGAATAATATTCCAGTTTTGTTTATCCATTTGTCTCTTGATGGGCACTTTTTGCTGTTGTGAATAACTCTACTATAACTATTTTTGTACAAGTATCTGGATACCTGCTTTAAATTGTTTTGGGTATGTATATAACTAGGAGTGAAGTTGCTGGATCCTATGGTAATTCTATGTTTAGTTTCTTGAGGAACCTCAAACTATTTTTCCACAGTGGCTGCACCATTTTGCAACCCCACCAGCAAAGCAGGATTCCAATTTCTCCATATCCCTCACTAACATTTGTTACTTTTGTTTTTGTTTTTAATAGCTGTCCTAATAGGTGTAAAGTGTTATTTCATTGTGGTTTTGATTTGCATTTTCTTAATGGCTTGTGATGCTAAGCATCTTTTCATGTGCTTATTAGCCATTTATATATCTTGTGTGGTGAAATATCTATTTACCTCTTCTGCCCATTTTTAAATGAGCTATTTTGTGTGTGTGTGTTGTAGGGGTTTTTGATGTATTCTGGGTATTAATCTGTAATCAGATACGTGATTTACAAATATTTTCTCCCATCTGTGGGTTGCCTTTTCACTCTTTCAATAGTGTCTTTTAAGTCCAGTTTTTCTTTTTGTTGACTGTGCTTTTGGTGTCATATCCAAGAAGGCTTTGCCAAATCCAGTATCATGAAGATTTTCCTCTGAGAATTTAGATCTTTGACCCATTTTTAGTTTCATATATGACGAAAGGTAAGGATTCAGCTTTGTTTGCATTTGGATATGCAGTTTCCCCAGCACTGTTTGTTGAAAAGACTGCCCTTTCTCCATTGAATTGTTGTGGCAGCCTTATTCAAAAATTAATTGACCACATGTCACAGTTTATTTCTAGGATAATATTCAGTTAGTGTGAATAGCTGTGCTTTTGCCAGTACCACTCTGTTTTGATTACTGTACTTTTGTAACTAGTTTTATGTTATGTTAAATCTGAACACTGCGAGAAAGGCAGTATTTCACTTGTACATGTAAGAAAATTGAGCCTTGGCATTCTGACTTGGACAGCTAAACAGGAAATAATTGAAATGCCAGATGAGAAAAAGTATCTCTTAAATTCCCATCACATTTCTACGTAGAAATACTTGCTTTTCTAAGTCTTGGAAACATAATCATTAGAAAGAAATAGCAGTTAGTGTTCTGTTGTTGTGACTATAAAAGTTACTTCCTTGAGAACTTTCTGAATTAATGGAGTAAGGGCCTCTGAAAATCTGATCTTCATAAAAGCAGTGAGAATGCTAAAAGTTGTCAAAATCAACTTTGTGAGAACACTAAAAATTACCTAAAGCCTTTCAACAGTCTAAAAAGCATTTATTCAATTGAAAGTCTAACAGTATAATTTGTAACATTTTAAATTGCCTTATCTCTGTTTCTCTAGTTCCAGGTTAGCCCTGAAAATGAATAGCCTTCCAGCTATGGTAGCTATGAAAACCAGTAGCCTAGTAGCCACTGGAGGGGACTTGACATTTCCCAAAAAGCCCACTCCAGAGAAATGTCCCTGTTTGACCTCACTAAGAAGCTCTGTTCTCATTTGACCTGACTCTACTCACTTGTTGCAAAGAGCTGTGTTCTTTATGCTGTTTGTGAAAAGCAGCTGTAATTGTTTACCGTAGAAGCTCCCTGAGGTGGTGATGACAGTTTGGGCTAAAAGGATACTAGCCAAAAAGCAAAAGGGAAAGCTGAAGAATGACATGCTTATAGAAGACTTTGAAAAGCTCCAACATATTCCTGGGACTCCAGAAGGCCACATGCATATATGCAAGGCTGTATGCATGCCCAAGAAAAAGAATGAAGCAGGCCCTAATTTCACCTGTGACAGAACTTGAGGCTTTGTGAGTAGAAAGTGAAGGCTAACAGAGTTGTAAACTGCGTGTTGGAGTGTTGTAGGCACATCCCAACACAGTCCTGGAGCACTTCTTCAAGGCTGGGAGAGGTACTATTTGAAGGCATGTAAGGAAATTTCTGTCCAATCATTAGCTGACCTTTAAGCTAACAAAGCAGAATATAGTGGTCACACAGAGCAAAGAATGAAGACTTTATAGAATTAGTCCAAAATGAGTAAACACATAGTAAACACAACAGACCCTCAGGAGGTGAATAGATTCTTTGTTCAGGGTTGCCATGTAATATTATTTTAAACATCTAGTTCTCAACAGAAATTTACAAGGAATGCAAAGAAACTGAGGAAACCCAGATGTTGACTTATTAAGCAAAAACTCTAAGTTAGCTTTTAAAATATGTTAAGAGGACTAAAAGACATCATATCTTAAAAGCTGAATTTGTAGTTCACATTGTGGCTCAGTGGGTTAAGAACCTGACTAGTGTCCGTGAGTGTCCGGGTTTAATCCACACTTCACTCAGTGGGTTAAGGATCTGATGTGACTGTGGCACAGGCCTGCAGCTGCAACTTAGCTCCAATTTGACCCCTAGCCTGGGAGCTTCCATATGCTGCAGGTGCAGCCCCCCCCCCAAAAAAAACAAAAAACAAACGCTAAATGTGAGAACAGTCTTTCACTAATAGAGAATAACAATAAATTACAAACAAACCAAAGGAAAATTCCAGACTTGAAAAATACAACTAGTGAAATAAATTCAATAGAGGGCCTCAAAGGCGGATTTGAACTGGTAGAAATGTTCAACAAACTTGAACAGAGGCCAACTGCAAGTATCGTATCAGAAAAGTAGTGGAAGGGAAAAAAAGCTGCAGAGATTTGTGAGGCACTGTCACATGTATTAACATACATAATAGGGGTCCCAGAAGGGGAGAAGAGAAAGGGGAACAAAGTGCATTTGAAGAAATAATTGCCCCAAAGTTCAACATTTGATGAAAAACAATCTGCACATCTCAGAAGCATAATAAATGCTGAATAAGACAGACTTCTGGAAGCAGCAATGAAATGTGTTCTTATAAAAGGGAACTTTTAATAAGACTACCAACTTTACTTATGAGAAGTCTTGGAGGCCCAAAAGGGTAGTGAATGTTGTAAAAAGCAGCAATAGAAAAAGTCAACTTAGAATTCTATGTGCAGCAAAATTACTGCTTAATGAAAGAAATTAAGACATTCCCACACAAAACAGACCAAATTGGTCACTAGCAGAACTGCCTTACCAGAATTAAAGAATCGTCCCTTAGACAAAAGCAAAAGGACGTCTAAGTTGAATCCACACAAATAAGTGTCACTGGTAAAGTTAACTGTATAACTAAATGTAAAAGTGTATTAGCTTGGGCAGTTGTAACAAAATACCATAGACTGGGTAGTTTAAACAACATTTCTCATTCTGGAGATTGGGAATGTCACAAGGTGTCAGTAGATTTAATTCCTGGTGAGAGCTCTCTTCTGGGCTTGTAGACAGCTGCTATACCACTTTCCCCATGTAGTGGAGCTCTGGTTTCTTTCTCTTATAAAGACACTAATCCCATCATTGGGACCCCAACCCCATGATCTCATCTAAATCTAACTCCCATAGACCCAAACTCCTGATATCATCACACATAAGGGGTTAGGGATTCAACAGAATAGGTTCAGGGGATCTATGTTCAGTTTATAATAGTACTTTGATTATAACTTCTTATTTAAAAGAAAGCCATATGAAGTAATAAATATGAAACTGTTGGATGGCATATAATATGTACAGATGTAATTTCTATGGTAGTAGCATAAAACATCTAGGAGGTAATGGAGTTACTTGGAGCAAAAGTCTTTTAGACTATTGAAGTTTAATTGGTATTAATCTGAATTATTTTAAATTCATATGTTATCATCCCTAGCACAACTACTAAGAAAAATAACTCCAAAATCACAGTAAAAGAAATTAAAATGGGGAGTTCTCTAGTGGCCTAGTGGTTAAGGATCCAGTGGTGTCCTTTCTGTGGCTCGGGGTCATTGCTATGGCATGAGTTTGAGCCTTGCTTGGGAACTTTTGCATGCTAAGGTGTAGCCAAAAATTTTAAATTAAAACGTTAAAATGGCATGTAGCAAATTAGCATTTAACAGAAAAGAAGTTGTAATAGAGGAATAGACATAGCAGTGAAAACAATAAGCAAACTGGCAGATACCATGAATTACATTGGATGTGAGTGTATTAATAACTCCAATAAAAGGCAGTTATTGGCAAACTGGATTAAGACCATGTAACATATGCTGCCCATGGGAGGACATAATTTAGTTTCCTTTTGGTTGAAAGTAAAAGGAGGGGAAAACATTGACGGTAGCTAAAGGAACCATAGCTGTATTAATTACAGACCAAATAGACCTTATGTCAAAAGTCGTTAGTAGTGACGTCCTTTATAGTGATAAAAGAGCCAATCTTCAGGAAAAAGTAACAGTTGAAAACATGTATCCACCAAACCCTAAAATACATTCCTAGATGAGGCAAAAACTGGCATAACTGAAGGGAGAAACAATTTAACAGCAATAGTTGAAGTCAGCGCACTGTTTCATAGTGGACTCTAACTGGGTAGAAGATCAACAAGGAAATAGACTTGAACAACACTGTAAATCGGCTAGATCTAACAACAACAATAGAAAACTTTACCCAACAGTAACAGAGTACATGTTCTCAAATGAACATGAAATGTTCTTTAAGGTGGACAATAAAGTATAACATAAACAAGCCTCAGTAAATTTTAAAAACCAAGTATATAGTTTATAGACTGGCCACAGTGTGAGGAAGTTAGAAATCAGTAGCAAAAGGAAATTTGAGTCACAAATATGTGGAAATTAAAATTAAACAATACCCCTTAAAAATAAAGGATCAACAAGTAAATTAGGGGCAAAATTCGCTTTGTGGCTTGGTGGTTAACAAACCCGACTAGGTTCCATGAGGATGCAGGTTCAATTCCTGGCCTTGGTCAGTGGATTATAGATCCAGTGTTGCCATGATCTGTGGTGTAAATTGCAGATGCGGCTCAGATCCCACATTGCTGTGGCTGTGGTGTAGGCCAGCAGCTGTAGCTCCAATCTGACCCCTAGCCTGGGAACCTCCATATACCATGGGTGCAGCCCCTTAAAAAAAAACAAAAACAAAAAAAACGTTAATTGTGGGAGTTCCCATTGTGGCTCAGTGGTAATGACTAGTATCCATGAAGATTCGAGTTCAATCCCTCTGCTTGCTCAGTGGGTCAGGGATCTGGCATTGCTGTGAGCTGTGGTGTAGGTTGCAGATGCCGTTAGGATCCCATGTTGCTGTGGCTGTGTTGCTGGCCAGCAGCTGTAGCTTCACATTGACCTCTAGCCTGGGAACTTAACACTTGCTGTGGGTGTGGCCCTAAAAAGCAAAAATAGGAAAATATTTTGCAGTGAATGAAAAGACACAACAGAACCTGTGGGGTGAAGAGGCAAGGCTTAGAACATTTCATCCCAACGAAGCAGAATATATATACATTATTCTCAAGTGCACATGGAACATTCTCCAGGATAGATCACATCTTGGGCCACAGATCAAGCCTGGGGATTTTTAGAAATTGAAATTATATCAAGCATTTTCCCTGACCATAATGCTGAGACTAGAAATCAACTACAAGGAAAAAAAAAAAAGAAAGGTGCAAAGTCGTGGACACTAAGTAATATATTACTAAACAACTGAAGAAATCAGAATAAATCAAAAGATACAAATGACAGTGAAGATACAAATGACAGTGAAGATACAACAATCCACTTGAAAATGGAACACAGCAAAACAGTTTTGAGAGGGAAGTTCATAGCAATACAAAATTGCCTCAGGAAACAAGAAAAGCCTCAAATAAACTTATACCTAAAGGGACTAGAAAAGGAACAGACAAAGCTCAAAATTAGTAGAAGAAATCGTTTCAGTAGAAATGAAATAGAGACAAAGCAATAGAGAAGATCAATGAAACCAAAAGTTGGTTCTTCAAAAAGATAAAAAAAAAATGACAAAACTTTAGCCAGACTCATCAAGAAAAAAAGGGAGAGGGCTCAAATCAATAACATTAGAAATAAAAAAGTTACAACTGATACCACAGAAATATAAAGGATCAGAAGATACTACTGTAAGCAACTATATGCCAATAAAATGTGCAACCTTAAAGAAATGGACAGGTTCTTTTCAAGGGTACAACCTACCAAGACTGAGCCAGAAGGAAATAGAAAATATGAATAGACCAGTCACAATTACTGAAATTGCAACTGTGATTTAAAAACTTCTGGAGTTCCTGTTGTGGCTCAGTAGGTTACAAACCAGAGTGCTATCCATGAGGATGCTGGTTTGATCCCTGGGATTGTTCAGTGGGTTAAGGATCCCAGCATTGCTGTGAGCTGTAGCGTAGGTTGCAGATGCAGCTGGGATCCTGCATTGCTGTGGCTGTGGTCTAGGCCAGCAATGGCAGTTTTGATTCAACCCCTAGCCTGGGAACTTTCATATGCCACAGGTGTGGCCCTAAAAACAAAAACAAACAAACAAAAAACCCCACCGAAACAGAACAAACAGCTTTGAAAAAACTAAGTCCAGGACCTCTTAGCTTCATAGGCAAGTTTATCAAATATTCAGAGAAGAGTTAACCTTATCCTTCTGAAACTCTTCCAAAAAACTGCAGAGGAAGGAACACTCCCAACCTCTTTCTGTGAGGCCACCATCACCCTGATACCAACACCAGACAAAGATGCCCTGCAAAGAGAAAATTATAGGCCATTATCACTGATGAACATAGATGTAAAAATCCTCAACAAAATATTAGCAAACAGAATCCAACTATATATTAAAATGATCATACACCATGATCATGAGATTTATGCCAGAGATACAAGGATTCCTCAATATCCACAAATCAATCAGTGTGATACACCACACCAACAATCTGAAGAATGAAAACCATATGATCATCTCAACAGATGCAGAAAAGGCTTTTGACAAAATTCAACACCTGTTTCTGATTAAAAAAAAAAAAAACTGTCCAGAAAGTGGGCACAGATGGAACCTACCTCAACGCAGTAAAAGCTGTATATGATATACCCACAACCAACATCTTGCTCAATGGTGAAAAACTGAAAGCATCTCTGCTAAGATCAGGAACAAGACAAGGATGTTCACTTTCACCACTGTAATTTAACATAGTTTTGGAAGTCCTAGCAATGGCAGTCAGGAGAAGAAAAAGCAATAAGAGTAATCCATATTCGAAAAGAAGTAAAACTATCCACTGTTTGCAGATGACATAATATTATACCTAGAAAATCCTAAAGACATGATCGGAAAACTGTTAGAGCCCATCGATGAATTTGGTAAATTTGCAGAATACAAAATTAGTGCACAGAAATCTATTGCATTTCTATACACTAACAATGAAAGATCAGAAAGAGAAATTAGGGAAACAATTCCATTTACCTTTGCATCAAAAAGTATAGAGTGACTAGGAATAAACCTACCTAAGGAGACAAAAGACCTATTCTCTGAAAATTATAAGATGCTGGTTAAAGAAAACAAAGATGACACAAACAGATATACCATGTTCTTGGATTGGAAGAATCAAAATTGTCAAAATGACTATACTACTCAAGGCAATCCATGCAATCACAATCGAATTACCAATGAAACACTTCACAGAACTAGAACAAAATGTTTTAAAATTCATGTGGAAACACAAAAGACACCAATTAGCCAAAAGCAAATTGAAAAAGAAAAATGGAACTGGAGGAATCGGACTTCCTGACTTCAGAGTACACTACAAAGCTATAGTCATCAAGACAGTGTGGTACTGGCACAGAAATGGATCAGGCAAGAACATTCAGTGGAGGAAAGACAATATCTTCAAAAAGTGGTGCTGGGAAAACTGGATAGCTATATGTAAACTAATGAAATTAAAATATTCTTTAATACCATACACAAAAATGAAATCGATTAAAGACCTAAATGTAAGACCAAATATTATGTGTCAGAGGAAACTGTAGGTAGAATGCTCAGTCACAGCAATATCTTATTTGATCCACCTTCTAGAATATGTTAAAAATAACCACTGGGGCCTAATTAATATCAAAAGCTTTTACACAGCAAAGGAAACCATTAAAAAAAATGAAAACCCACAGAATGGTAGAAAATCTTTGCAAACAATGAAACTTAAAAGGGCCTTATCTCCAAAGCATACAAACAACTCATAAAACTCAACAGAAAAAAAATACCCTATTGAAAAATGAGCAGAAAACCTGAATAGACATTTCTCCAAGGAAGACATACGGATGGGCAATAGGCACATAAAAAATGATCAACATCAATAATTATCAGAGAAGTGCAAATCAAAACAACGAGGTACCACCTCACACTAGTCAGAACGGCCATCATTAATAAGTCTACAAATTACAAATGTGGAGAGGGTATGGAGAAAAGGGAACTCTCCTACACTGTTGGTGGGAATGTGAACTGGTATAACAACTATGGAAAACAGTATGGAAGTTCCTCAGAAAACTAAATATAGAACTACCATATAATCCAGCAGCTCCATTGCTGGGCATCTATCTGGGACTCAGCTATAATTGAAAATGATACATGAACCTCTATGTCCATTGCAGCACTATTCACAATACCTAAGACATGGAAAACACCTAAATGATCATCAACAGATGAATATATTAAAACAATGTGCCTATATACAATGGGACACTACTCAGCCATAAAAAATAAGGAAATAATGCCATTTGTGGGAATGCTGATGCTACTAGAGATTCTCATAATTTAAGTCAGAATGAGAGCAGCAACTACTGTATGAATTCATATGCATACATGTATATGGAATCTAAAATATGGCGCAGATGAACCTATCTACAAAATAGAAACAGACTCATAGATACACAGAACTTCTGGTTGCCAAGGGTGGTGGTGGGGGAGGGAGTGGGATGGACTGGGAGTTTGGGGTTAGTAGATATCAACTATTACATTTAGAATGGATAAGCAATGCGATCCTACTGTATAGCACAGGGAACTATACCAATCTCTTGGGACAGAACATAACGGAAAATAGTATGAGGAAAAGCATGTATATATATGTATGACTGGGTCACTTTGCTGTACAGCAGAAATTGGCACAACATTGTAAATCAACTCTAATTAAAAAACTGATGAAAGATGAAAAAATAAAGATACAGGATGCAGAAAACTTAAAAATCTCAGAGAAACTCTTACATTCATAAAACATCTTTAACAAGTAATAGGCAAAAATAAAAGAACTTGGAAATAAAAAAATATAATAGAGATATTTAAAGCTAACAAATGTATTGAAATGGAAGTCAGACACATCTTGTATAAAGCAGTAAACAAAATGGTGGAAAATAAAAGATAAAAATAAGATTTATCTAGACGGCCCAAAAAATTAACTATAAAGAGTTTTAGGAAGAGAAGAAAGATTAAATGGAGAGGAAATTCTTGAAGAAACAACATAATTAAATGATTCAGAAATGAAGAAGCTTGGCTTCCAGACTGAAAGGACTCAGAGAATGCCTAGCTTTCACGTGCACATAACACACAAAATAATGAAAAAGATGGACACCAAGCACAGAAACATGGGATAATAAAATTCTGAGATGAAGAAAACATGCACATATTCAAAAAGTTAATGGAAAACAATCATAGTACAAGATATCTCAAAAACAGTGTTAAGAAAATTATATCCTCATCATCTATAGTTTTTAGTATATTGGGATATAAAAGGTAATGCCTAAAATTGAGTTGAAAATTCAAAATTGAAAATAATAGGAGTTCCTTTCATGGCTCAGTGGTTAAGGAATCCGACTAAGAACCGTGAGGTTGCGGGTTTGATCCCTGGCCATGCTCAGTGGGTTAAGGATCCGGTGTTGCCATGAGCTGTGGTGTAGGTTGTAGACGCAGTTTGGATCCCGCGTTGCTGTGGCTGTGGCGAAGGCTGGCAGCTACAGCTCCTGTTAGACCCCTAGCCTGGGAACCTCCATATGCCACGGGTGCGGCTCTAGATAAAGGCAAAAAGACAAAAAAAAAAAAAAAAAAACAATTGAAAATAATAATAATTGAAAATTGGTATATTATTTGGAAATAAGGAGTGGATACTTGGCTCACTCTTTCCATCTCTAAAGAGTTAACTTGTGAAGTAATGTATACGTGCTACTTGCGTAAAAGTCAAACAAAAAAGTCAAAAATAAGGAGTTCGTGTTATGGCTTGGCATGTTAAGAGCGTGGTGTCCATGAGGATGCAGGTTCCATCCCTGGTCTTGCTCAGTGGGTTAAGGATTTGGTGTGCTGCCAGATGCATCATAGATCACAGATGCAGCTGGGATCCACTCTCTTGCTATGGCTGCGGTGTAGGCCAGCAGGTGCAGTTCCAATTGAACACCTAGCCTGGGAGCTTCCATATGTCATAGGTGTGCATGTAAAAGAAAATAAATAAATAAATACACTGCACTCTGGTCTCGTTTCTGTACCTGAATCTGGTGTAACGGTGGCCGTGTGTCCTAGTTCTTAACCCAATTAGTAGTGTCTTCTCTAAGATGAAGATGGTGGTGGTGTTCATGGTCCTATCTCTAAAACATGAACTTTTATTTTTGAAAGTATGGAATAAAGTCATTACAGAATTGGGCATACATTTAATAGATTCTTATCAAATGTATGGAGATTTTTGATTTGTAACAGATTATGAGAGATCTAGAATGTAATGATTTTTTTTTAACCTATTATCTTCAAAGGGTTTTCATTTCCAGTGATTTTGCTATCAATCAAAAACTAAGTTCTGGGGAAATCTTGGCCATAGAAAATGGGAATGAAACAAAGAATAATGCTTTCTGCATATGCATAGATTACTGAGTACAAAGTACAGTAAATGATTTGGGGTTTCAGATATGGAAAATGCTCAGTAGGCCATTGATTAACTCATAATTTTGTGGTAATTCTATTCCTGAATTTTCTATGGAACTGCCTTTAGTCAAAAGTTTAGAATTAAACTTTACATATGTCTGTATTTCCTTTAATAAAGGTAGATCTCCAAGTGGCTAAAAGCATGAGCACTGAAGTCAACCTGGAATTGGATCTTGGCTCTTTCATCTGCCAGTTTTAGAATGGCATTGGATAAACTTAGGTTTGCTGTAAGTTTGTATGATATAATCTATGTAAAGACAACACTGTGTAGTGCTAAATCTCACATAAATATAAGCTATTAATTTGCCATGTATGAGGAAATGTTTTTACTTGGCATGTTTTATTCTCTGGCCTCAGATCTAAAATTCTCTCTTCTTAGTCCACGTCAGTTACATAAAACAGGTGAAAGAAGTTTGCAGTTTGAGGATAACTCACATTTACAGTTTACTCACATTTTAAGGTTAATAGTCTTTCATTCTACTCCTGAGAGCCAGAAAAGGATCCTTGGGCTAGAAGAGGAGTTTCTTTCTAGCTTGGGGAAAGAGACAACGGGGAAAGGGATCATAGCCATGGTTGAAAAGTCATTGTAGACAGTCTTTTTATTTTTGTTTTTGTTTTTTACTTTCTTAGCTGCCCCCGGCACATGGAAGTTCCCAGACCAGGGATCGAATCTGAGCCAGAGCTGCGACCTACATCATTGCTGCAGCAACTCCGGATCTTTAATCCACCGCTCCAGGCCGGGGATCAAACCAGCACCCCCACAGAGACAAGCCAGATTATTAGCCCACTGCACCACACCGGGAACTCCTATACAGCCTTTTTAGATGTTCAGCTTTTGTAACCTCATCCTGAGCTTTGTGAATTCCCTTCCCTAAAGAGGGAGAGTCAGTCTCTGTATTGAGACTGAAATTCTGAGATGTTCACTCTTGCAGCCTCCTTTGTAGTTGTTTGTTTATTTGTTTTGGGGTGTGTGTGTGCGTGTGTCTTTTTAGGGCCATACCTATGAAATATGGAGGTTCCCAGGCTAGGGGTCAAATAGGAGCTGTAGCTGCTGGCCTGCACCACAGGCATGCCAGATTCGAGCCATGTCTCCGAACTACACCAGAGCTCACGGCAACGCCAGATCCTTAATCCACTGAGCAAGGTCAGGGATCAAACCTGTGTCCTCATGGATGCTCGTCAGGTTTGTCTCCACTGAGCCACAGTGGGAACTCCCTCCTTTGTAGTTTTAAGGCTGAGATTGCTCTAAGAGTTTGATCAGTTTGTTCCTGCAAACTGGCTGAATTTGTCGTCATGCTGGATCTCTTCAGTGAGAGTAGAGACAAGAAAGAGTGGCATTCTAAAAACTGGAATAAGTTTGGGGAAGCTTTGGATGAATGAGTATCTGAAGTCTTTAGTTCCACTGAGCCTCACGTGAAATGGAAGAAACTCCTTAGTGTTTGCTGCTGTGGTGGATAACTGCTTAATAACCTCACTTCAAGTGGTTAGTTACCTTGCAAAAAGCAGCCTGGAAGCTGTTAGCCCTACAATCCCTCACAGTCTCCAGGTCATGATTGGAGTCAGATCCCAGCATGTCCTGTAGGACAAAAACAAAGTGTGACCTGAAAAGGTCCTTTTTTGATTATATATACTGATATGTGGAGAATACCCTGGGAAATAGATTCTGAGTATGTTAGATTTTGAAGAAAGGAACATAATTTTAATTTGGGTTAAATTTCAATATGGGTACACTTATAACCAAGATTCTGGCTTAGTTCGTCAGCTTGAACAGCTGGACATAGTTCTGTTTCCTTATTTTGACTCAGCAGTGGCTCCTCTAAATTGGAGGTGGGCTATTAGAAGTTCCTTGATGCGATGTAGAGAAGGGAGATCAAGGACTTGGCGGGGGAGGAGGGGGCAGTGTTAGAATTTATGTGATCTGCTCACCCAGATCTCATTATATCCCTCTTTAGAGACAGACTGACTCTCTTTATTCAAAACATTGAGAAATACACTGGAGAGAACCAGCACCCTTGGAAAGCTTTATAGTCGGCTTGTAGGCCAGGAATGTTAGTGGGTGATGCATCCATGTAAAGGACTCCTTGATTCAAGGGACAGTGTCAGCACTTCAGTATATAAGAAACCTAGTAGTTCCCTCCTTAACTGCTATACTAGAGGAGTGGCATAGTCACTATAATAGGCAATAGGACTAACATGGCTATCAGTATAGTCTGATTTTCTTTTGGCCTTGGCTAATTGAACATGTGATCCAAAGGACCACAGTAGTCCTTTTTGATTTATATAACAGAACTATAGATCTGATAAGCCAATATAGCAGTCACCGTCCCTTGTCTGATTCCCAGGCCTGATTTAATTCCTATTCCCAGAGCCTTCACATCACAAGTATGTATTATGTATGTTCCTCTTAAACTCCTCCAAAATAACCTGTGGCCAATTACCAGAGCAATTATGCAACAAGGAAATAAATTCCTAGACCTTTGGGATTACTGAACCGGTCTTATGTTAGTTTTACCTTCTGGAAACTGAGATATCATGCATTTATTCAAAGCTGGAGGCTTATAATAGGTGATAAGAGTTTTCTTTTTTTTTTTTTTCGTCTTATAGCTCCAATTACGTTTTTTTTTTTTTTTTTTTTTTTTTTCCTTACATTTTACCCAGCTGTACAGTGTGGTGACAGGGTTACACATCACAAGTGGTTAGACATAGTTCCCAGTGCTATACAGTGGTATCTTCTAGCTTTTCCACCCCAGAGACAACAATCTACAGCTATTAACCCCAGACCCCCCTACCATCCCATTCCCTCCCCCACCCTTTTGGCAACCACAAGTCTGTTCTCCAAGTCCTTGATTTTCTTTTCTGCATCAAGGTTCATTTGTGCAGTATATTAGATTCCAGATATTAGTGATATCATATGGTATCTTTCTCCTTCTGACTTACTTCACTCAGTATGAGGGTCTCTAATTCCATCCATGTTGCTGCAAATGATGTTATTTTATTCTTTTTTATGGCTGAGTAGTATTCCATTGTGTGTATGTACCACATCTTCCTAATCCAATCATTTGTCGATGGGCATTTGGGTTGTTTCCATGTCTTGGCTATTGTGAATAGTGCTGTAATGAACATGCGTGTGCAGGTGTCTTTTTCAAGGAAAGTTTTGTCCGGATATATGCCCAAGAGTGGGATTGCTGGGTCATATGGTAGTTCTATGTATAGCTTTCTAAGGTACCTCCATACTGTTTTCCGTAGTGGTTGTACCAGCTTACATTCCCACCAACAGTGCAGGAGAGTTCCCTTTTCTCCACATCCCCTCCAACAATTGTTGTTTTTGGACTTGTTTATGAAGGCCATTCTGACTGGTGTGAGGTGATATCTCGTAGTAGTTTTGATTTGCATTTCTCTAATCATCAGTGATATTGAGCATTTTTTCATGTGCTTGTTAGCCATCTGCATTTCTTCTTTGGAGAACTATTTAGGTCCTTTGCCCATTTTTCAATGGGGTTGTTTTTTTTGCTGTTGAGCTGCATAAGTTGTTTATATATTTTTGAGATTAGGCCCTTGTCAGTTGCATCATTTGACATTATTTTCTCCCATTCTGTAAGTTGCCTTTTAGTTTTCTTTTTGGTTTCCTTTGCTGTGCAAAAGCTTGTCAGCTTGATTAGGTCCCATTGGTTGATCTTTGCTTTTATTTCTGTTGCTTTGGGAGACTGTCCTGAGAAAACATTTATAAGGTTGATGTCAGAGAATGTTTTACCTATGTTTTCTTCCAGGAGTTTAATGGTATCTTGTCTTATATTTAAGTCTTTAAGCCATTTAGAGTTTATTTTTGTGCATGGTGTGAGTGTGTTCTAGTTTCATTGATTTGCATGCAGCTGACCAGGTTTCCCAGCAATGCTTACTAAACAGACTGTCTTTTTCCCATTTTACGTTCTTGCCTCCTTTGTCAAAAATCAGTTGACTGTAGGCATCTGGGTTTATTTCTGGGGTCTCTCTTCTGTTCCATTGGTCCGTATGTCTGTTTTGGTACACTGTCTTGATTACTGTGGCCCTGTAATATTGCCTGAAGTCTGGGAGAGTTATGCCTCCTGCTTGGTTTTTGTTCTTTAGAATTGCTTTGGTGATTCTGGGTCTCTTGTGGTTCCATATAAAATTTTGGATTGTTTGTTCTAGTTCTGTGAAGAATGTCTTGGGTAATTTGATAGGGATTGCATTGAATCTGTGGATTGCTTTGGGTAGTATAGCCATTTTTACAATATTTATTTTTCCGGCCCATGAGCATGAAATATCTTTCCATTTCTTTGTATCTTCTTTGATCTCCTTGATTAATGCTTTGTAGTTTTCTGCATATAGGTCTTTCATCTCCTTGGTCAAGTTTATTCCCAGGTATTTGATTTTTTGGGGTGCTATTCTAAAAGGTAAAGTATTTTGGTATTCTTTTTGTAATGTTTGTTAGTATACAGAAATGCTATTGATTTCTGAAGGTTAACCTTATATCCTGCCACTTTGCTGAATTTGTCTATAAGTTTAAGTAATTTTGGGACTGAGTCCTTGGGGTTTTCTATATAAAGTATCATGTCATCTGCATAGAGTGACAGTTTTACCTTTTCTCTTCCTATTTGGATGCCTTTTAATTCTTTTGTTTGTCTGATTGCTGTAGCGAGGACCTCTAGTACTATGTTGAATAACAGTGGTGAGAGTGGGCATCCCTGTCTTGTTCCGGATTTTAGTGGGAATGCTTTCAGCTTTTCTCCATTGAGTATTATGCTTGCCATGGGTTTTTCGTATATGGCTTTTATTATGTTAAGGAATGTTCCCTGTATTCCCACTTTGGTAAGAGTTTTGATCAAAAATGGATGTTGGACTTTGTCAAATGCTTTTTCTGCATCTATTGAGATGATCATGTGGTTTTTGACTTTTCTTTAGTTAATGTGGTGTGTGATGTTGATTGATTTGCATATGTTGAACCATCCTTGTGCACCTGGGATGAATCCCACCTGGTCATGGTGTATGATCTTTTTGATATATTGTTGGATTCGGTTGGCTAAGACTTTGTTGAGAATTTTTGCATCTATATTCATTGGTGATAGAGTTTTAACGCAAGTCCACCACAGTGGCCCTTAAGTCCATCTCTTGGTTACTTTCCATTTCATGAGTGTATGGTTAGAGTATTAATGTTAACAACTAGCAGAGTCACCATACCAGTTTCTGGATGATGGCACAGGAACTGGTTTCTTGAGTTTACCAAACTTTAATGGAGGGATACAACTGATATTATACTAGTTATATCATAGTGTGGTCAACATTTGCAATGTCCTAAATTGCTACTACTGTTATAGGAATAAGGTGCTAATGTGGAATTAGATGGATTTTTTTTTTTATCTTTTTGCCTTTTCTAGGGCCACACCCCTAGCATATGGAGGTTCCCAGGCTAGGGGTCTAATCAGGGCTGTAGCCACCAGTCGACACCACAGCCACAGCAATGCAGGATCCGAGCCCCATCTGCAATCTACACCACAGCTCATGGCAACGCCGGATCCTTAACCCACTGAGCAAGGCCAGGGATTGAACCCACAGCCTCATGGTTCCTAGTCAGATTTGATTCCACTGCACCATGACGGAAACTCTGTAAATGGAATTTTTAAAGTATTTCCTCTTTAGGTTGCTACAGCACCTTAACAGAGTTTGAAACTACTTCCTCCCAAATTTGCTTTGGAAAATCTACCTGTATATGTGAAATTAATACATCTATATGTAAGTCAGTATTTTTATAAGATAGTCAATTGAGTTATTACAAAATGCCTATATTTCCCTGTGCTGTACAGTATATCCTTGTTATTTATTTTATACACAGTAGTTTGTATCATCTTTTATTTCAGTTATTGTATTTTGCATCTCTTCTTAATTTTTGCATCTTGTATTTCTTTGCTCAATGTTTCCTGTAAATTACCAGTCTTTACCTCCAGTTTATTTCTAATGTTTTGCATCATTTTCAGCATCAACAGTCTAAAGTCTCTTTCTGGGAGGCTAATAATCTCATCACTGAGCTGTTTTTCTGGGCTTTTTTCTTTCTCCCTTATCTGAGTTATAGTTTTCTGTCTTTTCATTTTTATAGGTTTTTGGTGTGGTGACCTTTTTTGCAGACAAGAGTTGTAACTTCTCTTAGTTCTGGTGTTTGCCTCCCCTGTGGCTAAAGTTGGTGTGGGCGGGGGGGGGCTTGCTCTAGGCTTCCTGATGGGAGGGACTGGTGCCTGCCCACTGGTAGGGGGGGTTGATTCCTATCTGTCTGATGGGTGGGGCTTTATCTCTGGATGAGATTAGAGGTTGTCTGTGTACCTGAGGGGTCTTTAGGCAGCCTGTTTACTGATGGGTGGGGCTGTGATCCCACCTGGATTATTGTTTGGCCTGGGGCTTCTCAGGGCTGATGGGAGAGACCAGATTTTCCCAAAAATGGCCACCTCCAGAGAAATGCAGGCTGATGAATGTCCCCGAGGTCTTCACCTCAATACCTTTCCCCCACAAGCCACAGTCACCCATGTTTTCCCAGGAGATCCTCCAAGAATTGCAGTCAGGTTCCACCCGGATTCCTATGGGACTTTGCTTTGCCCTGGGACCCAGTGCACGTGAAAGTCTGTGTGTGCCTTTCAAGAATGGGGTCTTCTCTTTCCCCCAGTCCTGTGGAGCTCCTGCACACAAGCCCCGCTGGCCTTCAATGCCAGATGCTCCAGGGGCTCTTTCTCCCTGTGCCAGATCCCCAGGCGTGGGGATTTGACATGGGGCTCAGAACTCTCAGTCCTGTAGCTGAATCTCTGTGATGCAGTTACTTTCCAGTCTGTGGGGCTTCCCACCCAGGAGGTATGGGGTTGCTTCTATCGCGTAATCGCCCCCCTACCTCTTAATGTAGTCCCCTCTTTGTCTTCTGGAGTAGAATATCTTTTTTGGAAGTTTCCAGTCCATTTGGTTGAAGGTCGCTCAGCGTTTGGTTGTAGTTTTGTTGTTTTTTTGGGAGAGAAGTTGAGCGCCAGTCCTTCTATTCCGCCATCTTAATCCAATCTCTCCCATTTGTATTATCTCTTAATCCCACACTCCTATATCTCCCCCTTTCCCTTTCCCCACTGGAAATCACTAGTTTGTTTTTTATATCTGTGAGTCTGTTTCTGTTTTGTTATCAATGTTCATTTAGTTTTTAGATTCTGTGTATGTGATAACATACTTTTGTCTTTGTCTGACTTATTTGACTTAGCATAATACTCTCTTGGTCCATCCACATTGCTGCAAATGGCAGAATTTCATTCTTTTTTCTGGCTGAGTAACATTCTATTGGGTATGTGTTCCATTTTTTTTTTTTTTTTTGCTTTTATTTCTTTCACTTTAGGAGAGAGATCAAAATATATATATTGCTACAATTTCTGTCAGTGTTTTTCGTATGTCCTTTTCAGGGAGTTTTATGGTTTCCAGTCTTTAATCCATTCTGAATTTATTTTTGTTTATGGTGTGAGGACACTCTAATACCTTTTACATGTAGCTGTCCAGTTTTCCTAGCACCACTTATTGAAGAAACTGTCTTTTACTGTATATTTGTGCTTCCTTTGTTTTAAATTAATTGACCATGAATGTATGGGTTTATTTATGCGCTCCTATTCTGTTCCATTAATCTGTTTTTTTTTTTTTTTTTTTTTTTTTTTTTTTTTTTTTTTTTTGCCAGTACTATGCTGTTTTCATTACTGTAACTTTGTAGTATAGTTTTAAGTTAGGAAGCATTTCTGTGTTTTAATCTTATATCCTGAAACTTTACTGAACTCATTAATTCTGATGGTATCTTGATGGAGACTTTCTGGCTTTCTATATTGAGTATCATGTCATCTGCGAATAATGACACTTACTTTCCTTCCAATTGGATACCTTTTATTTCATTTTCTCGTCTGATAGCTGTGGCTTAGAACCTCAAATACTATGTTAAATAGTGGAAAGAGTGGGCATCCTTGTCTTGCTCCCAATTTAGAGGAAAAGCTTTTAGCTTCTCACCAGTATGATGTTTACTGTGGGTTTGTTGTAAATAATCTTTATTATGGTTGTATACCTCTATTACAACTTTGATGAGAGTTTTTGTCAAGAATGGATGTTTAATTTTATTGAATGCTTTTTTTCTAAACTTATTGAGGAAATCATGATTTTTATCCTTCTTTTCAGTGAATACTGGAACAGCCTTGCATCCCCGGAATAAATTCCACTTGATCATGACGTATGATTCTTTTTATGTATTGTTGAATTTGGTTTGCTAACCTATTTTGTTGAGGATTTTTGCATCTCTGTTCATCAGAATTATGGGATTCCCTGATGCTGCAATGGGTTATTAAGGATCTGGCACTGTCGCTGCTGTGGCTCAGGTCATACTGTGACATGGGTTTGATCCCTGGCCCAGGAACTTCTGCATGCTCTGGGCATGCCCTGCTGCCCCCCAAAAGTTATTGCTTTTAATTTTTTTTTAATTTTTTTTTGTAACGTCTTCAGTTTGGGTTTCAGGGTCATGGTGGCCTCACAGAATTTATTTAGGAATGTTCTGTCTTCTTCAATTTCTCTGTAAGACTTTAAGATAGGGATTAGTTCTTTATTTGGAAGATTCTCCTATGAAGCTGTCTGGTCCTGGACTTTTGTTTTCTGGGAGATTTTTGTTTGTTTCTTTCCCTTTTTGGGCCATCCTGCAGCATATGGACCTTCTGGGCCAGGGATCACCGCACACATGCTGTGCCAGGGTGGGTGTTGAACCTACATCCTGGCATTGCAGAGATGCTGCTAACTGCACCACAGTGGAAACTGCTTCTCGGAGTAAACTACAGATTCAGTTTCACTACTATTGATTGGTCTATTCAGATCGTCTATTTCTTCCTTATTCAGTCTGGGAACGTTGCAGGTTTTTAGAAACTTGTCCAGTTCTTCTAGGTTGCCCAGTTTATTGGCATGTAACTTCAAAATGTTCTAAGATTCTTTAGACCTTTGTGGTATTTGTTGTTATTTCTCCTGTTTTATTTCTTATTTTACTTGAGTCCTCTTTCTTTTCTTCTTGATGCCTGGCTAAAGGTTTATCGAATTTATTTATCTTTCAAAGAACCAGCTCCTTGATTTAATTGATCTTTCCTATTGATTTATTTTTGGTCTCCATTTTATTTCCTGATATTTATTTTTTCCTTCCTTCTGATGACTTTGGGCTTTCTTTGTTCTTTTTCTAACTCCTTCGGGTAGAAGTTTAGGTTGTTTGATTTTTCTTGCTTCTTGAGGTATGGCCTGTATTGCTTTAAACTGCTACCTTAGAACTGCTTTTGTGGTATCCATAGATTTTTGTCTCAAGGTATTTTCTGATTTCCTCTTTGATTTCTTCATCGACCTTTTTTTTTTTTTTAAAGTAGTGTGGTGTCTATTTTCCATGTGTTTGTGCTTTTCACATTTTTCTTTCTGTATTTGATTTCTACTTTCATACTCTTGTGGCTGGGGAAAATGCCTGACATAATTTTTGGTGGCTTAAATTTGTTGAGGTTTGTTTTTATTTTATATGTGTTTTAAAAGTATGTGTATTCTGCTGTTTGGGGATGGAATGTACTGCAGATATCTGTTAAGTTCAACTGGTCTGTTATATCACTTAAGACCACTGTTACCTTATTTTCTGTCTGGATGACCTGCCCATTGCTCTAAGTGGGGAATTAAAGTCTGCTACTAATATTATATTATTACATTTTCCCTTTATGTCTGTATTTGCTTTATCTATCTGTATTGAGTGCATGTATATTGAGTGTAATATCCCTTTTTTTGTATTCTTTATCATTACATAATGTCCTTTTCTTTTGTTATAGCCTTTGTTTTAAATTCTGTCTGATATGAGTATTGTTACCACCACGTTCTTGCCATTTCTGTTTGCATGAAATATCTTTTTTCCATCCTCTCACTTTCCGTATGTGTGTACTTAGCTCTAAAATGAGTCTCTTGTAGGAAGCCTAAAGGAAAGTCTTATTTTTATTTTTTAGTCCAGTCACCCTGTATCTTTTGTTTGGAGCATTTAGGTTATTGACATTTAAAGTAATTATTAATAGGTATTTACTTAATTTCTATTTTATTGCTTGTTTTTGTAGTCCTTCCCTGTTCTGTTCTTTTTAAATTTTCTCTCCTTGTGGTATGGTGATTTTCTTCAGTGGTATGCTTCTGATTTTTTCTCATTTTTGTGTAACTGTTTTAAGTTTTTCATTTGTGGTTACTGTGGGGTTCGTATCTGTTCATTTTAAGCACATTCTGAAAAAAAAACAATACATCTTCTGAAAAAAAAATCACTTTACCCCTTTACACTTTGTATATCTGATGTTATATTTTATATCCTCATGCTTATCCCTTTAATGATTGTAATTATACTTGATATTACATTTATTTTGTCTTTTAATCTTGGTATTAGCTTATTTAAGTGGTTGATCCTCAGCTTTCACTGCATGTTTGCCTTTACTAGTGAGAGTTTCCTTTCTTATAGATACTTCCTTCTGTTATTCTTTCTTGTGCATTTAGAGAAGACCCCATAACATTTCTTTTAGGGTTGGTCTAGTATTGATGACTTCTTTTAGTTTTTGCTTGTCTTAGAAGTTTATCTCCTTTCCAGTTCTAAATGATAGCCTTGCTGGGTAGGGTATCCTAGGTTGTGAGTTTTTTCCTTTCATCACTTATATCATGCCACTCCTATCTGTTCTGCAGTTTCCGAAGTAAAATCAGTTGATAGCCCATGGGGATTCCCTCATACATGATTCTTTTTCTTTTGCTGCCTTTAGAATTCTTTCACTTTTGTCATTTTAATTTTGATAATCAGTGTTGGTGTGGGTCTGTTTGGAGACCTCTGTGCTTCCTGTGTCTGGGTGTTTCTTCAGGCTTTGGAAGTTTATAGTGATAATTTCATTAATACACTTTTGACTCTTTCTCTTTTCTTCTAGGACACCTATGTTGTAAACGTGGGTACATTTGATGTTATTCCAAAGAACTGTTTTCATTTAAATTTGCTTTTCTTTTTGCTGTTCTGATTGGGTAATTTCCATTATTGTATCTTCCATATCACTTTATGTGTTCTGTATCACCTGGTCTGCTGTTCATTCCTTCTAGATTTTCATTTCAGTTATTGTATTCTTCAGTCTGATTAGTTATTTTTGATATTTTCTAGTTCCTTTTAAATATTTTCAGTGTTATTTATCTGTTCTTTTCTCTAATTCAGTTAGCATTCTTACTACTAATGCTTTGAATTCTTTATCAGGTAAATATTTTGTTTCATTAGTTTTTTTTCCTTTTTCTTTTAACCCTCAGGTGTTTTGTCTTGTTCCTTCAATTAATACAACCTCCTCTGTGTTTTTATTTGGCTTATCTTGCTCTGTCTCTATGAAATTAGGTGAAACAGTTACCTATGGCATTCTTTTTCTTTTTTGCCTTTTCTAGAGCCGCACCCACGGCATATGGAGGTTCCCAGGCTAGGGGTCTAACAGGAGCTGTAGCTGCTGGCCTATGCCACAGCCACAGCAACGCGGGATCTGAGCTGCGTCTGTAACCTACACCACAGCTCACGGCAACGCCGGATCCTTAACCCGCTGAGCAAGGCCAGGGCTCAAACCCACAACCTCATGGTTCCTAGTCGGATTCGTTAACCACTGCGCCACGACGGGAATGCCTACCTTTGGCATTCTTAAAGCCGCCCTAACATGGGAGCATACCCATATAGCCTGCATGTCCTAGCAGCTATCACTTTGGTGGGAGGTGAGGCTGGAGATGGAGTCGTTAGGGCTGGAATCAGGTGTGAGGCAGGGCTTCCCCTCTTCCCAGGTCTTTCAGGGGCAGAGGCAGGTCTCCATCTGATGGAGCAGAGGCCCTGAGTGTCAGGTCCAAGCTGGCCTAGTTACCTTTGAGTAAGTGTGTGCTCCTGTCCCTCCCAGCAGTATCTCCCTCACATCAGAGGGTAGAAGTGCTGGAGCAGGAGGTGCAGAAGTGACTAGTCAATGAAGGTTGAAGGTCAAGATGCTATCTCTGCAGTTCTTGTCTGCCTATGATGCACTGCCTGTGTCATCCGCAGTAGCAGCTGCCACCTCCCTCTTAGGATACCACTTAGGGTTTGAGCTGCCTTGATATTTCATGGCTTGCTGAGCTTCTTCCTTGGTTGTAGCTCTAATATGAAGATGTGATGCAAGGGAAATGGTGGAGGAGTATTTGCTTAGCTCAGGATGGAGTGGTCACAGGAAATGAGTCAGCTACCCACGTGGTTTCAACTTCACCTTGCTGTGAGAGCAAGTGAGTATCTGCATGCTTCTCAAGAGTAGAGTCTAGGCTTCTCACAGCCCTCCACCCTGTTAGAGTCACACTGGCCCTCTAACCAGCCAAAAAGGCTCAACTGCCCTTTATTGGACCCTAGGACTGAGGCACCCCATATGTGGCTGAACCACTTATTCTCCAGGAAGGGCCTCCATGCATGCAATCTCTTTTCCTCTCAGTCCCCTCTCCCAGGGTCACAGGTGTCAACCTGATCACCTGTATTCCCCTCTCACCTGCTTCTGAATTAGTCTTTCCTACAGCCTTGGTTGTACAGGAATCTTTCTGCCAGTCTCCAGTTAGTTTTCAGTGAGAACTGTCCCACATATAGAGGTATTTTTGATATGTTTGGGGGAGGTGAGTTCCACATCATTCTACTCCTTCACCTTGATTCCTCTCCTTATACACATTTTAAATAATCAGATGATCTATGTGCTGGTTTGAATTATGATTTATAGTAATTTTTCTTAACTATACAAAAAAAATTAACTAGTAACTTTTATTTCCTTTTAAGCTCGTCTAGGAGTTATATTTTATTTATTGGCTGCTCAAGGCATATGGAGTTCCTGGGCCAGGGATCCTGTGGCAACGCTGGATCATTAAACCGCTGGGCTGGGGATCAAACCTGCCTCCCAGTGCTCTAGACACCCCTGATCCTGTTGGACCACAGTAGGAACTCCCCTATGAGTTATAATTTTAACTGGAAAGAATAATAAAGTTTTCTTAATGGTCATTATAGAAACTAACTTGCACTTTACCTAGTCCTTTACTTAACTAAAATTCCATTAGTTGGAGACAAGTAAAAGCATCTTTTTAGGACAATGCTAAAATAACGCAGAGAGATTTTTTTTTCTGCTAAATTAATATTCTATGTTGATACAACCCTCACTCCCTAAATTTCTATATATGTCATAGGAGTGCTTCTTTCTTACATAGTGTATTTAATCTTCACAGTTATTACTCTCTCCAAGCTTAATTCTTGTGAAAATTCCTCTAAATATTTCAAGGTAAATATGTATTAAATCTTTGAGACAAAAATCTAAACTTTTGGTATATCTTTTCATCCAAATTTTTATATTCAAATAAAGCAAGAACAATATTAATGGAAACAAGATTTTTTCCAATTAATTTTCATAGTCATGTTAGCCTGGGCTTATAGAAAAAACTACCACATACACACATCAAAAATCAAACAAAAAACAAACCACTCCAAAACCAAAACAATTTTCACTTCATAAATTTGTAAGTTTTACTCCTGAGAGGTAGCACAACCAAGCAAATGAATATTGTACGTGCATTAACTGAAACACTTGAGATCACCCAACTTGTTTAATTCATAACAAAATTTCTCCTCTTCAGAATTTAGTGCTTGTGAACAATTACTATATTAGAACAATGGTCTTAATTTACTTGAACAAAATCTTACTCTGAAGTTTGGTTGACTAGATGTTAAACTCATAAGAAAAATTATTTCTATCTCAGGCAAGTATTTAATTTCTCAAAAACTAGTAATAAGTTAAAAGATCAATATATGAGGTATGATTTCTTAAAATCAGGAACATATTTTAGCTTGTAATTGTTATATAATACATTAGTGACCTAAAAGGACTTTGTTCCTCCAATATTCTATTTAGGATCATTTTAATAAAAGGCTCTGGCTTAATCTTATACACTACAAAAAAATATAGACATCACAAATCAGTTTAAGTAGAGATGAGATTAAATAAAGGATGTCTTCCATATTAACGTACATAAAATTCCAAACACTTTACATCTGAAAATTTTCTGAGTTATTTAAACAGTAGGGTGATCTCAATCACAAATTTGGCTTCATATGTAATGTTTTCATTAAAACTTGAAGTTTTCTTTAAAATAAGAAAAACTTGGAAAGCACAGCTCCCAAGCCAGCTGAGTTAGAAACTGCTAATTTTCTGAATGAAAATAGCAGTTTTTTTTATTTTTATACCACTGAATTGAAAGACTAGAAAAAGCACTACAGTTGGTATAGAGAACTATCAGGCCATTAACTCAGACATCTGGGAATAAATTTTTCTTTACATTTACCATCTTTTGCAACCACTTGCTTCTGCTTTGTCATTCACTGACATTTCAACCCTGTTGGTTACTGTATCTTCAGTTGCTGATTGGACATGGCCCTCGGACTGTCCTCCAGTGTAAGTGGGAGTGCTGTGTTTTAAAAGGATAGATTTAAACTGCATTAGAGGTGCATCTGTACGAACACCCATCGGGTCAAAATGAGTTCGGCTTACTCGAAAGCCTGCTTGAGAAAGATAGCACAAAAACTTTTTTAACCTGCAGCAAGGAAAGGAAAAAAAAATAATGAGGTTCTTAATTTTATTTAAATCACATGCCATTAAAATATTAAATATATAAACTTTGTTATTCACTGACTTACTTTGGCATATTCATTCCTTTAATGCTGTGTCTGTGGATGTTATAATAAAAGGGAGGATGTTCAGTACTGATGTCGGTCTTTTGCTTCTTGGCTGAATTTGTGATTGCTTCATTACTTTTTCTCTTTCCTAAAACACATATTACACAGAAAGTTAGCATGCTGTTAAAAATTACAAGTTATACCTATACTGTCCAAAGTCTAAATCTTCTGACATACACTAATTCAACCTATCCAATCTTAATTCTTACAGTAAGTTTTTATTGTAAGAATAAGACATTTATTCTTGCTATTTTTACTATTCTTCATCCATGTAATTTAACATTTAAATGTTTGCTGAGTGAGAACTTCCATTCTGCTTTCTTCAATTTTAAACCTCAATTCTATTTTCATCTCTTGTAAAAAGCCACTTATGAATTCTTGGCCTGTCATTCCACAGACTTCATTTCTGTCAGTACTACACTACTCAGAGTTAAAGTTCTGTCATTTAGTTTTCTTGTTTCTTGTATTTAGTCTTTCATGTGTTGAAATCATTTCTTCCCAAATGATATTTTAAGTTCCTGGGAATAATGTCCTTCATTTCTCTGCTTGTTATTTTCTAGTGAATGCCAATACAGTTGATGCTTGAACAAAGTAGATTTGAATTGTGTGAGTCCACTTATACATGGGTATTTTTTCAGTAGTAAAAACTGTAATACTACATGGTCCATGGCTGGTTGAATCTGTGGATGGAGGGCTGACTCTAAGTTTACATGGATCAACCCCTGGGTTGTTCAAGGATCGACTGTATCTGATATGCAGTAGGTCCTTGATGACCATAAAACAAAACCAACACAAAATAAGTCTCAAGGGCTTGGAGAGAGAAATTTATAAAGGTACAGTGCATGATCTCATTGCCTACTTCTTCCCACAATACTTCCTTTTACATTTTAAGTGAAAGGAGGCTAACAAGCAAGTCTCTAGCAATCCAAAAATCACAAAAGGAAGAAGCCAAATGAGAGATCCAAGTGACTATAAAGAGACTTTTCTGAATGTCAACTCTTATTATTTCTATATGGAAGTTATGGCCACCAAATTTTAAATTTTTCAACATTCACCTAAGCAAAAGTACTCAGAAAACAAATATGATGCATGAAAATGATAAATATAAATTATTGTTGTACTGCTGCCTTCTTACATAAAGCAAAGAAAACTCATGGCTCTCCCAATAAATTAGATAATTAAACCTTTATTATAAATAAAAACATTATTATATGTCACATTAAATCTAAGAAGGCACCTGTACCCCAGATTTAGCCAAGTCTGAGGCTGAAAATCTAATACAATACCTTAAAAACTATACTATCATCAGCATTACATGGATTTTTTTTTGCCTGAAATTTTCTATCATGGAAGGTTTTATATGTTGATGTACTAGCTTAGCATAATAGTATATTTTTAGAACAAAAGAAGAACCCATAGAGATTATTCTAATCCCCTTAATTTATATATGAGAAAGGCTCAGAGAATTTAAATACTTTTAAAAAGTTATGTTTTACCTTATTCTAAAGAAAATGGGTTATGTAACAAACGATATAAAGAAGCAAAGTGATGCTCGTAACTCTAATGCTCTTTACACTATAATGCAATACTTTTTCCTTCCCTCCAACAAAGAAATTAAGTAGAATAAACCATTTAAAGTGATTTGTATGTTAGCAAGTTAGATGAAGATGCCAAATGAACATGGCTGTTGGCAAGAGCATGCATAATTATTAAAGCACATGCTATTAGCAGGAGTTGAAATTTTGTCTTTGACAACACTGAAATGTTGAGCAACTATTATAAAATTACAGCTCATCAGCAGGTTAGGAATCTGATTAGTATTCATGATAATGTGGGTTCAATCCCTAGCCTCGCTCAGTGGGTTAAGGATATGGTGTTGCCACAAGCTGCACCTCTAATTCAACCCCTTGCCCAGGGACTTCCATATGCCACAGGTGTGGGGTGCTAAAAAGAAAAAAAAATTACAGCTTGTAATTACAGTCCTCTGTTCTTTGAATCTTTCTTCTTTTTATCTGTATATGAAACACATTTAAAATCTAACACAGTCTTAAAAACCTTACACATTAAGGCACTAACATGACAAACCTTAACACCCTTTTGATATGAATTTGCAATGCCTAGTATATGCATATTGTAAAGTATGCAAAGACCCCAAATTATAAGAAAGGACATATGTGCCAGATAAACCAGCTTTACTGTAATTATGTTGCCGGTATGATAAAAATGCACTTTGAAGTAGAGCCACCAAAGCAAGCCCTTAACTTCCAACTACCCTTCTGCTATGTGCCCTCGTGTACAGATACATACATACATATATATGGACATATACACACATACCTTGTGCAATATAACTTTCTGCTGTGGTATCATCTGTAGTTTTAATAGGTACTCCATATTCTTCTGAAATAAAAAATGGGATTGATAAAATATTTTATGAAATGACATACAACAATTCAAAGTTTAAATAAAAGCTTACTAAATTCTACACATACTGCTTTTATGAGTATACAAGAGATTCTGTGACCAAAACAGGCTGCAAAAATTGATTTTTTTCACCCTCCAATAAGAGCTCCTCCTAATGACATAAGAATGCCAGGATGTTTACTAGGTCCACCCTTACATCAATAGTCAGATAAAACTAAAATAAAAGCCTATTTATACTTTAAAAAAAAAACAGGAAAGAAAAAACTTAGCTTTACTAAGTGATAAGTATACATTTGCCTTCTATGTCTCAATAGATACTACAAAATTTTTGGCCACACTATTCTCAGAAATACTTAAGAGAAATACTTAGGTTTCTGTTTCTGGAAAGCAGATATAGGTTAATAAAATCACAAAACCTTTCTACTTTTAATCTGCTAAAATTTAAAAATACATCTATTTTAATAAAAGCATTATTCATTTCATGTCCTAAATATAAACCGGAAGAAAACTACGTAATTCAAAAACAAGTTAACCATATTATGATTACACTCATTAAAGAGGATTTATTAAAGCACACTACTTATGCTGCTTTTGATCATAACATCAAATAAAGAACACGGAGTATTTTTCATAACTAATTTGTAAGCTAGTAAATGAGTATTCAATTAGTTATCTTGCTTGTTGAGATTTGAAGGTGCATGAACGGAAAACTGACTTTGAGGAGTGCACTCTGACTCAAAGATTAATGTCTTT
>PVHT020000175.1:18556647-18641502 GCA_004024745.2 Catagonus wagneri
AAAGAGGATTTATTAAAGCACACTACTTATGCTGCTTTTGATCATAACATCAAATAAAGAACACGGAGTATTTTTCATAACTAATTTGTAAGCTAGTAAATGAGTATTCAATTAGTTATCTTGCTTGTTGAGATTTGAAGGTGCATGAACGGAAAACTGACTTTGAGGAGTGCACTCTGACTCAAAGATTAATGTCTTTATTAGGGTCTGAATGTCATCTAAACCATGGTGAAGAGATTCAAATAGCATTCTTTTGAGGAATCCAGTATTGAAAAGGGAACTTGACCTGAAAAAAGAAGAAAATAGAACTGGGTTTCGAAAATGTTTTCTTTAAAGAAATGTCTTCGTAATTTAATCACAACTAAGATAATTTGCCCACACCTTTTATCATATAAGTTCTCTAAGCTTAGTGGGATTAGTCAAGGAAATTTTATTCACAGTAAATCAACAAGAATTTAACAAGCCCTCCTAAGGCTGGCAGTTCTGTGGTACAGAGAGGTATAGGATATACCAAAGTATAAAATTCAGTGTTTACCCTATGAAAATCTAGATTTATAAATCTAGACAGAATCTAGACAGGGATGTAGAATAATGCAGAGGTTTTTACCAGACACATCTCTTGTAATAGTAATTCCAGAGTGTATATGGTGGGTTAGGGTGTGGTAGGGGAAGATACATGAGAATACATGTGTTGGTGATGATGTAGTTAAAAAATGGCCCAGGGTTGAGTCTGATATGCTTCCCATTTGAGAATCACAGGTATAATGGACAGAATATGGTATTCTAAGTCAGATAAACCTGAATTCCCATCCTGGCTCTACCATTTACTAGTAATAGAATACTGTGTAATTATTATAGGAGACTTTTAGGAGGACAAAGAATTTCAACTGGATGTAGGGAAGGAGAAAGAGATTCTGAATGAGAGTAAAGACGTGAGCGATGGCTTTGAGTGAGAAAATCTTAAATCACGGTTTAGAATTCAGTCTTGGGAGCCCTACCTATGCCAGTAACTAAATTGCAGGGGTCAGTTTTAGTCAGCACTTAAATACACTGCCATAATTTTCTCATCTGTAAAATGATGGAGTTGGGCTAGGAGACTTTCCTTCTGGATCCAGCAACCTATTCTTAATTTTCCCAGTTCTAAGATCAGTGAGTAGGATCAACACGTAGCAGATGATACAGGTAAGCGGGTACTAAGGTACTAAGGTAAGGCTGGCCAGGTCATTCTTAATTTAAAAGTATTTACGTGAAATGAAGATAATGGGCATCGGCTCAAATATGTTTATTAGCAGTGGCCTAATTTGTAGGCTTAGTACATGGCTAAACCTTGGCCTTGTTAAATAATGAGGTTGAAGTTTGCAATGATTCTTGTCACAATTCTGTTAGAAATCTTAGATTTCTGAGTCTGTAGTAACAGGTAAGCTGTGGTAAGGTTTCTTAGTAAAAACAATTCACCTTTAAGTTAAGGTATTAAAAACACAATGACTAGTTATTAAGGACCCCAGAGCACATATACATAAAATATTTGTAGTTATGGTCCATCCAAACAGCTTTACCTAATGAAAAAGCAGCCGTTTACTTTAACAGGCCCTTCTTACTTAAAACTAAACTCCTCAAAGAGCTTTTATATTAGTTGACTGGTTTATAAAAAGTTGTAGTGATCACTTTACAATCATACCCTAGTTCTACAATTATCAACTGATTAAAAACCTCATTCTTACTATGCAGAAATGAATTATTTAGGTTGCAGATCAGGTAGGCTTCTCTTTGATTCTACTGCATCTTTGCAATCACAAACTTCAAATCTGTAAACAAAACATCTCAGGTTCATAGGGGAAGAAAAATCATAATTATTTGCCAGACTTAAAAAAAATTGATAGTTCCCTTGTGGCTCAGCAGGTTAAGGGTCTGCCATCGTCACTGCTGTGGCTCAGGTTGCTGCTGTGGCATGGGTTTGACCCCTGGACCAGGAACGTCCACATGCCATGGGCATGGCAAAAAAAAAAAAAAAATCTGCTTGTCTTTTACCACACACAATCAAAAGTCAGCAATCAAACCAATACATAAATCCATTTTTAATATATTAGTATGCTTAGGGACATACCATAGAGGTCCAAGTTCTATCGCTGTCTTTCCAGGCATGCTGCCATAACAGTTACAGGGTAGTTGTTTATATGGGTTTTCTGTAGAAAGATAATAAAGAGAAATCAAAGGAGAAATAACAACGAGTAGTAATTGTTATATTAACAATACTCTGAAGATACTGTATATACTGAGGATCTACTATGTGCCAGGTACTGTGCTAAGTATTTTATATGCATTAAAAAAAATTAATCCTTACAACTTTGTGAAATAGTTATTGTTAAGATCTCAATTATATAGATCAGAGGAATAAAGTTTAAGAGAGATGTAGAAATACCAATCATTTTTTTGTTCTTTTTTTTTTTTTTCTAGGGCTGCACCTGTGGCATATGGAAGCTCCCAGGCTAGGGGTCGAATTGGAGCTATAGCTGCCGACCTACAACACAGCCACAGTAATGCAGGATCCAAGCCATGTCTGCGACCTACACTACATCTCACAGTAATGCCAGATCACCAACCCACTGAGCAATGCCAGGGATCGAACCCACATCCTCATGGATACTAGTCAGTTTCATTTCCCCTGTGCCACAACAGGAACTCCCTCAAACAACTTACTAGAGACATAACTTTTACTAGCTTTTAATCACCATACTTCTTGAAATAATTTAAGTAGGAGCAAGTCTTATAAATTCCACAAAATATTTTGAAATCAACTGAGTGGGGTATAATTTACATGCAATAAAATTATTCATTTTATGTGAAAAAGCTGATGAGCTTTAACAAATGTGTATATACATGTAACCCCATCCCATCAAAATAAAGACATTTCTTATATAGTAACTCTCCTGTAACTGGGGAGAAAATAAATTACTGTTTGCTAAGCTTGATTCATATTCAGCCCAAAAATGTAGACTGGAAGAAACTAATTCCGTTTAAAGAGCAAAGAGAAGCTTGATGTAATCACAAGATAACTGGGTAGGTACAAGAGCTATTCTTAGTTTCCTACATGGAGCAATGTTCTACCTTAGACTTTTCAGTTTATTTAAGACCCAGAGTAGCCATTTTGTTTCATTATTATTTTTGTTCCTTTTGGCCACCCCGCAGCATGTGGAGTTCCCAGGCCAGGGATCAGATCTGAATCGCAGTCGCACCTGTGGCAATGCCAGATCCTTAACCCACTGTGCCTGGGTGGGGATCAAACTTGTGTCCCAGTGTTCCCAAGACGCCACTGATCCTATTGTGCCATATCAGGAACTCCCAGAATAGTCTTTTTAAGTCAGACTTTCTCCATCTAAGTTCCTTCAGGGCCTTCCTGGGTTGATAATTCACTTTCTTTCTCACCAGACTCCAGGATTATGATAGTAGGAACATAGATCTATAGCCTCTTGCTATCTGATATCACTGTCATTATGCAATTAAATGGCACAACACAGCTGTAAACATTATATATGTATATATTTATATTTACTTATTTTATCTTTATTTATTTACTTAAAGGCTTCCTTCATTGTTTTTTCCTAAGTCTACTAGAAAACTAGTATTTCTATGTCATTAGTATATAGGCTGGGTATGAAGGTAATTCCAGATGAGGAATTCAAATATATTTAGAGACTTTTATTTAAATGTAGTAGACTGAACACATACTTTATCTCTGATGTTTCTTATAAAATAAAACATTATTAAAGTGAGAACAAATTAATAAAATTCAAACCCCAAGGATAAATAAAATGGGAGAGGAGATAACAAAAGAATATGAGATATTTTAGAAGCTGGAAGCAGACACACAAGGGGATAACTGATTTAGCAAGTCAGAGAAAGCTAAACCCTAAGCCTGAAATGGGCTATCAATAAACAGCAAACCCAAGTGGCGTGTGATCTTGAAAGGCTTAAGAACTGAAGGTACTGACTGTCTGAAGATGGGAATAGGGTAGTATTGCAAAAAAGAGGTCTTTAAAATTTCACTCATAGATCGTCTTCTCTAACACTGACAGCCAGGCTTCTGTGTCTTCCCCATCCCATAAGATGAAGTTCATCTTGGGTGAGGCTGAACCACAGAGGACCTGCAACCAGGGGCGTTAGTCACAGCGAGACTGAGAAGAAATATGAAAAGAGGTACTAAGCAAAGGCCATGTTAAGACGTTCCAGTCTCCTTCCCCAACATGACTCCTAGAAAGCTGATAGAAAACTCTAAGACTGCTTTGTAGAAATACTTACCTAAGAGTTCCTACTGTGGCTCAGTGAGGTAAGAACCTGACTAGTATCCATGAGGATGCATATTCAATCCCTGGCCACTCTCAGTGAGTTAAGGATCCAGCATTGCTGCACGCTGCAATGTAGGTCGCAGAAGCGGCTCAAATCTGGCATTGCTGTGGCTCTAGCGTAAGCTGGCAGCTGCAGCTCTGAATTCAGCCTCTAGCATGGGAACTTCCATATGCCCTAGGTGCGGCCCTAGAAAGGGAAAAAAAAAAAAGAGAAAAGAAATACTTACCAATCCAAGACATACACATACACACTGACTGACTGATTGGCATTTGGGGGTTCTCTTAGTGAAAAGGCAGACTGGTGCCTTCACATTACAGTAAAATCCATCAGTTTATAAGCCCTGCCCCAAGTGCTTCCACATAACTGTCAGTGTGGATGACTGAGGACCACTTAAACATTTGAGATCTACTATGACAAAGAACACAACTAAAAACAGAGTCAGGAAAGAGAAGAATTAAAATAACAGCAATAATACAAAAAGTAAACAAAATGAAAAACTATCCTCTCCTAAATATAAAGCATACTGAACTATAGTCAGTATTCTTGGAGACGTAAGACTAGATTTTGCATCTTTGAAGTAAGAGTAGAATATTATTAAAAAGAGAACAATGAAGGAGTTCCTAATGTGGCTCAGTGGGTAGGAGGCCGACTAGTATCCATGAGGACGTGGGTTTAATTCCCGGTCTTGCTCAGTGGGTTAAAAGGCCTGGTGTTGCCGTGGGCTACGGTGGACGTCAAAGACGTGGCTCGGACACCACGTCGTAGTGACTGTGATGGAGACCGGCAGCTGCAGCTCCGATTCGCCCCGTAGCCTGGGAACCTCCATATTCCGCAGGTGCGGCCCTAGATTTATTAAAAAAAAAGCGGGGGGGGGGGGGACAATTAAAAAATATGAAATAACTTTTGGAAATGACGGAATTTTCTTTTTTCTTTTTAGGGCCGCACCTATGGCATATGGAGGTTCCCAGGCTTGGGGTCAAATAAGAGCTTTAGCTGCCAGCCGGAGCCACAGCCAGAGCAATACCAGATCCCAGCCATGTCTGTGACCTACACCATAGCTCATAGCAGTGCTAGATCCTTAACCCACTGAGTGGGGCCAGGGATCGACCCTGCATGCTCATGGATACTAGTCAGATTCGTTTCGGCTCAGCCATGATGGGAACTCCCAAATGACAGAAATTTAAATAGGAGAGTTAGAAAATAAAAATCAAGGAAACCTGTAAAGAAGAACTAAGTGCCAAAGAAATTAACAGTGGAGAAATTAAAAAAATTGAAGTATCAATCTAGAAGATCCATCATATAACTAAAATGAGTTCTTGGAAGAGAGAACAGAATAAAATAGAATAAAAATTCCCAGACTGAAGAACTCAAGTTTAAAGGGCTCACAGATTATTCAGCACAATGAATTAAAAAAGATGAATTCAGGGAGTTCCTGTTGCTCAGTGGTAACGAATCTGACTAGTATCCATGAGGATGTGGGTTCGATCCCTGGCCTCACTCAGGGGGTTAAGGATCTGGCGATGCCATGAGCTGTGGCACAGGTCGCAGATGCAGCTGGGATCCTGTGTTGCTGCGGTGTAGGCCGGCAGCTATAGCGCTGATTTGACCTATAGCCTGGGAAATTCCATATGGTGTGGGTGCAGCCCTAAAAAGACAACACGCAAAAAAGATGAATTCATACATACATCATGAAATTTTTTTGACTATAACCACGGCACATGGAAGTTTCTGGGCCAAGAATCAAACCCATGCCACAGCAGTGACCCAATGCCAGATCTTTAACCCAGTGTGCCATAAGGGAACTCCATGAATTTATTTTATTTTTATTTATTTATTTTTTGTCTTTTTGTCCTTTTTTATGGCCGCACCCGTGGCATATGAAGGTTCCCAGGCTAGGGGTCTAATTGGAGCTGTAGCCATTGGCCTACACCACAGCCACAGCAATGTGGGACCTGAGCCGCATCTGCAACCTACACCACAGCTCACGGCAACGCTGGATCCTTAACCCACTGAGCAAGGCCAGGGATCGAACCCACAACCTCATGGTTCCTAGTCGGATTTGTTAACTGCTGTGCCACAACAGGAGCTCCCATGAATTTATTTTAGAATATTGAGGAAAGAAGAGATATTTTAAGAACACTTAGGAAAAAACAAAAAGAACGAGATATAAGAACAATAACAGATGTGTTAATATTGGAGGCTAGAATATCTTAAACAATGGAATACCTTAAACATTTTGAGGAAAAATGGATTTCCAACCTAGACTTCTATACTTGGCCATGCAGTCCTTCTCAGGAAGCAGTAAGGAGTGTAGTTTCAAAATGAGAACATAAACAAGGAAAAGTGGAAAATACATAAGATTCAAAATATAGGAGGTTCATTATAAAGAGAAAGCCAAAGAAAATTTCCAGTATGATGGTCTAAAAGGAAGACCGAGGGAAACAATTTTCAGCAGACTTGGAATATAACTCTAACTAGAGCAGGACAGTCTCCAGGGGAATGAAATGATGTTCTTAACCAAAATGAAAGGGGCACTGAAACTGGATGATGAATTATGAAAAGTATACACACACAAAAGGTGACAAATACCATAGTAATGATTAATTCCAGAGTAATCAGAGTTGTAAAAAAGGAAATGTTGTTATATTAAACTAGTTTATTTGTGTTGTAGCTGCCTTCTAAGATTGGCAGCGGTGATCCCAGACTTCTCGTATTCAGGTCCTGCTATAATCCCCTCCTCTTGAGTGTGAGATCAATAAGATCTAGGGACTCATTTCTAGTGACTAGAATATGGCAATATTTTCTATTTCTCTCTGGTTCTTTTGCTTAATCTTTCTGATGAAGTGAGCTGCTATGCTGTGAGTATGAAGAGGACTGTAGGACAAGAAACTGAGAGCACTTCTGAGCAGTCACCAAGTGCTGAGGTCTTTAGTCCAACAAGTACATGCAGGCAATAACCATGTGAATGAGCTTGTAAAAGCCTTCCTCAGCAGGACTTGATTGCAACCCTGGCCAACAACTTGATTGTGGCCTTGTGAGAGACCCTGAGCTAGTGGACGCAGCTAAAGCATGCCAACATATTTGACTCAGAGAAACAGTATGATAAAAAACACTATTTTAAGCCACTAAGTTTTGGAGTAGATTGGTACACAGCATTAGATAATATAGCCTCTGAATTATATTTTTATACTTATAAAACTATAAATGATATTTTTATGCTCATAAAAATATAAACACCGAATACTGATTAAGCCAACACTGGAAAGGAGAAGTACATTCATGCAACTAGGCCAGTTTGAGATGCTAAATACTTTTCTTCCATGAAAGGAAGTTACAGACAGTACAAACGTACGTCTTAGAAATAGGAAAGACACTAAAATTAAAGACTTCAAACATTAGAAGAAACAGTTGTGAAATTTAAGCCCCTTACTTTAGGTAGTGGGGCAGAGTAATAAGACCTCTGTGAGTTCCCGTTGTGGCTCAGTGCTAACAAGCCCAGCTAGCATCCATGAGGATATGGGTTGGCTCCCTGGCCTCGCTCTGTGGGTTAAGGATCCAGCATTGCTGTGAGCTATGGTGTTAAGATGCAGACATGGCTTGGATCCCACATTGCTGTGGCTGCAGCTGCAGCTCCAATTTGACCCCTAGCTTAGGAAGTTCCATATGGCTCGGGGACGGCCCTAAAAAAGCAAAAGACTGGTGGAATGATTAGACTTTAAGTATTTCAAATTGATAAACATAAACAATTCTAAGTGAACTTTTTTGAAAGACATACTCATTTACACTCTATAAATCCTGTATGATTACGAACAAAATACAGAAAACAAATCGTATTACTCTAAGTAAAAAATCCTTTAAAATGTTTAACAACCACTACAGTAATAGTCCAAAACTAAAACAGTATGAAAGAATTCTGATAGCGAAGAAAAGACATTATGTTTTTATGGATTCAAGATCAAATCTGAGCAGACTGCATTTGAGTTAGCTGATACTGCAAAACACAAATGGTAAGATATGAAAAGATAAAAAACCCTATGTAATAAAGAAATGATTCATAATTTTAAAGGTAGAAATATCATCAGTAACATTGGGGTATGAGGTAAAAAGAAACACTAAGATTCTTTCTTTTTCTTCTTTTTATGGCTACACCTGCAGCATATGGAAGTTCCCAGGTTAGGGGCTGAATGAGAGCTGCAGCTGCCAGCCTACGCCACAGCCACAGCCACACAGGACCTATCAACAACCTACGCTGCAGCTTGCAGCAATAGTGGATCCTTAACCCACTGAGTGAGGCCAGGGATCAAACTCCATCCTCAGAGAGACAGCATCAGGTTCTTAACTCAGTCCGAGTTGGAAACTCCAAGATTCCTTCTTTTTTTAATTGGTGAAATCCACATTACTGAAATCCTTTTAAACTCTGAAGATACTTATTATTTCTTAAATAAAGGAAAAGTGAATTACAAAAAAATAGAAACAACAGGCCACTACATCAATTTCTCAGGCATACCGGAGGACCGATACTTTCCAAAGTTTCATCAGGTATTTATGAAACATTGATTATTAAAAAAAAAAAAAAAAACCTGAGTGGATTCTATAAACTTTTCTGATTGTTGGATTAAAACCAAGATTAGTATGGTGGACTAAGCATTTAAACATGGCTTTTCTTATTCCAAATCTCTAGAAACAACAGAAAACATATTTTTTATTTTTTTTGTCTTTTTTGCCTTTTCTAGGGCCGCACTCGCGGCATATGGCGGTTCCCAGGCTAGGGGTCTAACAGGAGCTGTAGCCACCGGCCTTCGCCACAGCCACAGCAATGTGGGATCCGAGCCGCGTCTGCAACCTACACCACAGCTCATGGCAACGCCAGATCCTTAACCCACTTAGCGATGCAAGAGATCGAACCCGCAACCTCATGGTTCCCAATCAGATTCGTTAACCACTGAGCCACAACGGGAACTCCCAGAAAATATTTTTTAAGAACAAGTCCTGAATAGTGCTAGAAAATAGGAAGATGCATCATCACACATCTCACATTACTGGGTATTTTCTGAAAGTCTCCAAGTTGAGAGATCATACTACAGGAAGAAATCCACAGTGGAGAGACTAGGCATTAAAGGCAGAAATAGCTTAGGGGGCTACACAAACCTAAGAATGTCACAGGAGTAGCTCTAAGGTAACTGTTAAAGGGATTGCTCGGAACACCGTACTAGAAACAGCTGGTTATATGACTCTTTTAACAGTAGGAGATGACAGAAGATATCTGTCTCTAGTCTGAAGTGATAAAGGTTTACTTTGGAGAAGCAAGACACTGTTCCAAATTGGATTAAAAAAAATTATCTATGGACCCAAGAACCTCAATAAATTCCAAGTAGGATAAACATAAAGAGATTCACTCAGATTCATCTCAATCAAACTTCTGAAAGTTACAAAAAGAATCTTTTTTTTTTTTCGGCTTTTTAGGGCCATACCTGTGGCATATAAAGTTGCCAGGCTAGGGGGTGAATTGGAGCTGTAGCTGCTAGCCTATGCCAAAGCCACAGCAACTCGGGATCTGAGCTGCATCTGCCACCTACACCACAGTTAATTAACAGCAATGCCAGATCCTCAAGCCAGTGAGCGAGGCCAGAGACTGAACCCACGTCCTAATGGATACTAGTTGGGTTTGTTACCAGTGAGCCATGACAGGAACTCCCCAAAAAGAGAATCTTGAAAGTAGTAAGAGAAAAATATTTATCATGTACAAAGGAACAATAATACGATTAATGGCTGACTTCTAATCAGAGATAACAGAGGCCAGAAAGCACTGGGATGATATAGTCAAAGTGCTGGCGGGGAGAATCTGTTAACCAATAATTCAATATCGGCAAAACTATCCATCAAAAAAGAAGGTGAAACAAAGACGTTCCAACATAAACAAAAACTAAGAGAGTTTGTTGTAGCAGACTCACTCCATAGAGAATACTAAAGGAGGTTCTTCAGGTTGAAAGGAAATTTTATAATTTGAAACCAAAGGAAGGAATAAAGATCAGTGGAAAGGTAATTATGGGGGCAATTATGAAAGATGTGTGTTTTCTCTTTTCTTTGACATTCCAAAGATTATTTAAAAAATACAAAAAATTGGAGTTCCCATTGTGACTCAGTGGTATAAGGATCTGATGTAGTCTTCATGAGCATGCAGGTTTGATTCCTGGCCTTGCTCAGCTGGTTAAGGATCCAGTGTTGCTGCAGACTGTAGCACAGGTTGCAGATGTAGCTCAGTTCTGGTGTTGCTGTGGCTGTGGTGCAGGCCTGCAGCTGCAGTTCTGATTAGACCCCTAGCCCAGGAACTTCCATATGCTGCAAGTGTGGCCGTAAAAAGAAATAAAAAACAATTTAAAAAAATGTAATACTGTATTGGGTCTATTTGTAGATGTAATTAACATATGACAAAAAATAGCAAAGGAGAGGAGAGAAAAATAGCATTATATTACAGCAAAGTTGCTAGATTTTGGCAGTCTTAAGTATTAACCCAAGATAGATCAAGATAAGTTAAAAGTATATATTATAATCCTTGGAGAAACCATTAAGAAAATAACTGGAAAATACATAGCTAAGAAAGCAACAGAATTAATTAAAATGACACACTAAAGTATTACTAAAAAAATACTTAACACTACAAAGGCAACAGAGAAGGAACACAGGAGACTTGAGATATATAAAACAAATAGTAAAAGAGCTGAAATAAAGCCAGCCATTTTAATAATTATATTAAATTTGAATGGTCTAAAGAGTCTCATCAAAAAGCAGAAATGATCAGATTGGATAAAAAAAAAAGCAAGACCTAATAAGATATTTTTAGATTGAAAGTAAAAGGATGAGAAAAAATATTATATAAATAGCAACTAAGAGAATGGTATTTCTATTAATATCAGATAGCATAGGCATTCAGATAAGAAATATCACAGTGATATAGACGGAAATTTCATAATGAGAAAAGAGCCAAAGAAGATATAGCAGTCATAAGTATAGGAGTTCCTGTTGTGGCTCAGCAGGTTATGAACCTGACTAGTATCCATGAGGATGTGTGTATGATCCCTGGCCTCCCTCAGAGGGTTAAGGACCTAGTGTGTGGTGTAGGTTGCAGATGGCCCAGATCCTGTGCTGCAGTGGTTGTGGGGTAGGCCAGCAGTTGCAGCTCCAATTCAACCCCTAGCCTGGGAACTTCCATATGCTGCAGGTGCGGCCCTCAGAAAGGGAAAACCAAACCAAACAATTATAAGTATATATGAACATTTTTAGAGATAAAATGATAGTTAAAGAAGACAGGCTCAGGAGATCTAATATTGGCCTAACAAAGGTAAGATATAGAATTTAAAAAATTTTAAGAAAAGTTTCTTGAAAGAAGTTTTGAAGCTACAAGATGAGATGGTACACCATGATTTAGGAAAACTGATCCTAAAAGTTATAACCTAGTAATATTACTGGATTTTAAAAATAAATATTCCTGCCAAAGGGGAGAGAGGAAGGAGTGGGATGGACTGGGAGTTTGAGGTTAGTAGATGCAAACTATTACATTTAGGATGGGTAAGCAGTGAGGGTCCTACTGTATAGCACAGGGAACTACATCCAATCTCTTGGGATAGGACATAAAGAAAGATAATATGAGAAAAAGCATGTGTATATATATGTATGACGGGGTCACTTTGCTGTATGGCAGAAATTGGAACAATACTGTAGATCAAATACTTTAATAAAAAAAGAAAACTAAAAAAAAAAATCCCTTTGGGCAGCCAGGCAAAAGGTCATCACATAAAAGAAGGAAAAGGTACAATAATATTCCATAAAAGAAGACAATAAAAGAATTTCTACAAGGCACTCAAAGTAAATCTTTAAACTTGTTAAGTATAAAGCTATAAACAGGGGAATTAAATATGAAAGAAATCAAAGCATATTTTCCCAATGAACCTTCTTGACTAAACCCAGAAAATTAAATTTAGCCAATGAACAGCTGATTATAGAGAAATTAAGACTGATGAGCAGTGAATATGTTTAATATGTGAATTATATTGGCAAAACAATATGTTACAAATAATAATAACATAAAAATGGAATAGGGAATTCACACTGCAGTGTAGCAGGTTAAGGATCCAGCATTGTTTCTGCAGTGGCTTAGGTTGCTGCCGAGGTGTGGGTTTGATCCCTGGCCTGGTGCAGTGGTTTACAGATCTGGCATTGCTGAAGCTATGGTGTAGGTTGCAGCTGTGGCTTGGATTCAATCCCTGGCCTGGCAAATACATATGCATGAGTATGCCCCCCCCAAAAATGGTAAAATTAAGAAAAATTAGAAGTGAAAATTGAAAATACAAAGCTAATTACCTCATTTATGTTAGCAAAAAGCCAAAATATATTACTTAAAACTGATAAACCGAAATTACAGAAATATACACATTTACTACTACAAAAGCAGACATTAAGATAATAAATAAATCATGAGACTAAACCAGTATCTGGTGTAGTCAAGAGAAAAGGGCAGAAAGGACAAACTACAGAAACCAAAGCTATTACAAAGAATCATTAGACAACACTTGGTTCAACTCTGTAAATGGATTAGAAAAGCTAAATGAATAACTATTAACCATTTAATGAATAAATAATTCTGATATTAGCTAAACTGTCCCTAAGCATTGAAAAAAAAATGGAAAAGTTCCAAATCCCTTTTTTTTTTCCTTTGGCTGCACCCATGGTGTGTGGAAGTTCCTGGGCCAGGGACAGAATCTGCACCACAGCAGCAATAACTCCAGATCCTTAACCTGCTATCTCACAAGAGAACTCCCCAAATTCTTTTTGAAAGGGATTTAAACTGATTCTAAAGCTCAACCAAATTATTCTAAAAAGGAAAACTATATATCATCTTACTTATAAATATTGAAACAAAAAATCCTTTAAAAAATTAGTAGGTAGGATCTATATGAAAAAACAACTTCCTGACAGAATAGTTTATTATAGAACATCAGAATGGTTCAATATTGGGAAGTTTTATTACAGTTAATCAAATTAATATATCAACGGAGAAATACCATATAATCACCTGCAAAGAGGTTGAAAAAATATGACACAATTCAACATCTTGATAAGATACAGTAAAATTGGAAACGAAGGTTACTCTCTTAACAGGATAAATGATAGGCATCTCAGTTTTACGCATGAATCAGAGAACACCAGGGAGAACTAAAACAAGGAAGCTGACAGGATGCCCTCTATTCCTACTATCAACTGTAGTAAAAGTACTTGGACAAATGAAAAACCATAATAGGTTTTTGTTATTATTTTAATTTAAAGAAAAAATTATTGGATATCTGAAAAACATTTTCTCAAAGACTGACTTTTCCAGAACACCGTAGCTACATGATGCACTGCATCTATCATGCTGAAATGTGCATTAGACACAAATACAAAAACCATGAAACAAGCCACCATTCTTTAACAATCTGAGCAAAGACCAAATGCCTAAGATGTCTTGCAAAAGATGGGTTCTTTACTTTAAGCACCATAAAAAAAAAAAAAAAATCCTAGGGAGCTTCTGCTGTGGCACAGTTGGGGTTAAGAATCTGACTGGAGTAGCTTGGGTCACTGCAGAGGCTCGGGTTCAATCCTGGTGCAGTGGGTTAAAGGGTCCAGTGTTGCTGGAGCTGTGGTGTTGGTTGTGGGTGAGGCTCTGATTCAATCCCTGGCCCAGCAATTTCCTTTCCTATGCAGCCATAAAAATAAAACAAACAAAGCCATAAAAAAAATAAATAGAACAAAAAACCCCCTAGTATGAAAAGCATACCAGGTTTTTAGGAAGCTTCAAAACCACAGAAAAACCTGTATCCTTAATTTAAAGTGATCAAGATAAACTATCAAATGGTTTATTTTTTTACCTTTCTGTTAAGCAAAAAAAAGGCTAATGTCACAACACTCTGAAAATAGAGCTTTGAGAAGGGATTATCCTAATAAATATTAAACAACACCAAAACTCTTCTGTAATCAAAATAGTAGGGTAGAAGTGTATGAATGGACAGCCAACCACTAGAAAAGAATAGAAAATCCAGAAACACAAAACCGTGTGATTTTAGGATGAGATAAAGATGGTATTCTCAAATCAGTGATGAAGAGGTGATTTAGTCATTAAAATATAACCTTCCTTAAAATTCCCTGGTGGCCTAGTGGTTAAGGATTGGGAGTTGTCACTGCTGTGGCATGAGTTTGATCCCTGGCCCAGGAACTTTTGCATACTTCAGGTGCAGTCAAAAACAAAAAAAATCCAGATCCAACAAAACCCCATAACCTTCCTTGAATAATTCAGCTACAGACAAAATTCAGAGTATATTAAAAGTATGATTAACTTTACACAGCGACAATGAAAAACTTCTGCATGAAAGAGTAAAAAAAGATGTAAACACAAGAGACAAAATGAGAAAATATATCTGCAACTATCATATCACAAAGATTAAACTCTAATATACAGAGTTCTTAAAAAGACACATTTAAAAAATGCCAAGAACCTAACAGAAACCAATGAGCAACTGTTTCTATATTCCAGAAAAGCAAAATAGAAGCAGCCTGATGAGGGCTCAAGTCACATCTCTTTCCTTGATTCCCCTCCCCACCCTAGGCCTGGCATATAGTAGAGGCTCAATAGATATTTATTGAATGAATTGTATTACTGATGGATTTTATATTCAGCTAGAAACATGAAAATTATTTTTATAAAATTAATGATTTCAAACAGCCTAGACAAAGAGATAATCTGACTTAATGTTCCTAAAATTAGTGACAGTGGGGGAAACTAAATTATTTCTAGATGTTTTAAGAGAGGACAGGGCTAGAGAGCATAAATTATACAGTATGAGTAAATGACTTTAATGAACTCACACGAATGTCTTGTCTGTTGATGAAAGGAAATCCAGTATAGGAAATAAAGCTAGCACTGTAATCTTCAAAATCAAAGGACAACAATATGTATAATTAGGGATGTGATAAAGGCTTATTCATTGGAGGCTTATACTTAAATTAAGCACAATGTACAATCAAAAGAAACCTGAATTTACCTTCTACCATATTACCATCCTTCTGAAAAATTCTCTCTTCACACCACTGACAATGGATTAGGTACTGAATCTTCTTGGCTGTTTCATCTGCAGAAGTAGGTCCCCTCAAAACTCTCACAACAACCAACACAAAATGTTCCAGAGCCACTGCAAAGAGCACTTCTATGCCTTTGTTACATCGGGCTGCAGCTCTGGAAAAAAATTTTTTTAAGTTATTTTGCGAGCTTATGATTTTACTTTGTCTGGCATCACACTAACAGTGATAACCAGATAGTACACTATGGATAGGTCAAGGGAAAGCAAGGAAAATTTCTTAGTAGCAGGGCATTAAGGAAATCATTACTATAACTGTTGCACAAATGAAAAACCAGGAAACATAGGATGTTTGGCCGGATTTTATTAACTACACATTTTCCTTTATGATATCTTCTCAATATCCTCTGGTTTTCAGTGTCACTTTGTTTCTTATTATCACCACCATCTTTCTATTTTCTTTTCTATAAAACCTTCTTCCAAACAATATGTGCTTACTGAGTACTAACTACTTGCACAACAGTATACTAGCTGCTGAATATTCATTGAAAAATGAGTAAGGAAAGTCCTTGCCACTGTTACTTTTATAGACTTTTGGAAAAATTCTACTCAATACACCATTTATGTATTTAGTTTTCCCTTCTACAGTTATACACTAACTTAAACTTTTGTTTGTATGTATTGATTTGAATTTGCTATTACTTTATAAACATTATTAAGTATGTATAGTAGATCCTTGGCATGTACTATGCCAAGTACATGTTATTTTCAGTTATTCAGGAATAAACCTAAAGGGCTATGAAGTTTTCAGTTATGCAGGAATAAACCTAAAGGGCTATGAAGTCTAATAATCTGTATTTATTCTGTAGGAATTTTTTTTGGCTGCCAGGCAGCATATGGAGTTCCCAGGCCAGGGATCAGATCTGAGCCACAGCTGCGGCAATGCTGGATCCTTTAACCTACTGTGCTGGGCCAGAGATGGAACTTGTGCCCTGGCACTGCAGAGACACTGCCGAGCCTGCTGTGTCACAGCGGCAACTCCTGAGGCCAGAATTTCAATCTAAATGCTGTGACACTATTGAGTGAGCCAACTGATCATTATCTGTAATCTCACTGTTCATTTATATTATCATATTATTTTTCCAGCATAATTTTTTTAGCATAAAATGGGTGCTCAAAGAAGTCTTCCTTTCTCTGGTCGTTTAGAAATTCTGATAATAAATAGAACTTTCTGGGAGTTCCCGTTGTGGTGCAGCAGAAAGAAATCTAAGAACCACGAGGTTGCGGGTTCAATCCCTGGCCTCGCTCAATGGGTTGAGGATCTGGCGTTGCCGTGAGCTGTGGTATAGGTCACAGACGTGATTTGGATATGGCATTGCTGTGCCCGTGGCGTAGGCCAGTAGCTACTGCTCCAACTGAACCCCTAGCCTGGGAATCTCCATATGCTGTGGATGTGGCCCTAAAAAGACAGAATACCAAAAAAAAGAAAGAAAGAAATAGAACTTTCTGTTTTATAGTGAGATCATTTCAGAGAATCAAGTTTATAAGCCATCATTTTATTCAAATTATATAAATAAAGAAGATAAAATGGACATTAAAAATTATTGTTTCTAAATCTAAAAACAATCTTTGCTTTCCCTTTTCATGGGCTATTTTAATAACATTTTAAATTGAGAGTAAACTGACTATTTAGGTAGGCACAACCTTTTAAATCAAATTCTAACAGATACAATGTAAGATTACCAAATAAATCAAGGTTACAGATGTAGAATACAGAATTTGTATTTCATGTATGTTTTGAAAAATGAAATAAGCACTTTAATTTTTGATAATAAGCATTATCATTTTTATGATAAAGAGAAATAATGCTTATTTCTCTTTATCATATACCAAGACATACGAGGTACACTGTTGGCCATTTGGTACCTTGCCACTGCAGCTACAACTATTCTGGCTGCCAGCTCCTTGTAATATTCAGTTCGGATGATGTTACAGCCGTAGTGACGCCGGGCAACATGTTGTGCCTTGGCATATAAGGAACTGATATCTGTAGACGTCACTGACACTATGCCAAGGTTTCTTATGTTTCTGAATGCAGAATCTAGATAGTTCACTGATGTTCCAAAAGGGTCTAGGTGTCTAGAACCAGAAAGAATATTGACAAATTTAAAATTACACTAGTATCCAAATTTATATCACTGTCATTATTTCTAATGATAAAAATCCATGGATTCAAAAGTACTTCACAAATCTATTTTAAGTAAATAATTATGTTTTTAAAGTAGCAATAAAATGATAATATGTTAGGTAAAAATAAATCATGCTTAGAGGAAAATTCTCATGACTAGGCATTTCATTTCAAATGCTAGGAAATGTTCTTATTGCATTCCTTAGGCCAATGCCATAAAAACTGTATTAATTTAAATAAATAATGATAAGCTTTTTTTTTTTTTTTGTCTTTTTGCCTTTTCTAGGGTCGCACTTGTGGCATATGGAGGTTCCCAGGCTAGGGGTCTAATCAGAGCTGTAGCTGCTGGCCCACGCCACAGCCACAGCAATGCAGGATCCGAGCTGTGTCTGCAACCTACACCACAGCTCACGGCAACTCCGGATCCTTAATCCACTGAGGAAGGCCAGGGATCAAATCCGCAACCTCATGGTTCCTAGTCAGATTCATTAACTGCTGAGCCACAATGGGAACTCCAATGATAAGCCACCTTGATTTTTTTTTTCTTTGTCTTTTTAGGGCTGCATCTGCGGCATACGGAAGTTCCCAGGCCAGGGGTTGAATCAGAGCTGCAGCTGCTGGCCTAAGCCATAGCCACAACAATGCAGGATCCAAGCTGCATCTGCAACCTACACTGTGGCTCACAGCAAGACCAGATCCTTAACACTGAGTGAGGCCAGGGATCGAACCTGCATCCTCATGGTTACTAGTCAGGTTCGTTATTGCCAAGCCACAATGGAAACGCCATGCTATCTTGGTTTTTAACAGTCCTCTCCCTACTCTGCCTCCAAGCAAAATCCAAGTCAGTTTAGAAAGTGACACGAAAAAGTTTTTCACTTACATGAAATCGAAAGACCTCAAATGCATCAGTACATTGGCATCCATTTTGGTCACTTTTACATTACCGAGGTTTTCCTCTCCTTCTTCAAGAATATTGTCACTCTCTTCCTTTTCCTTACTGTCCACCACTACTTTCAATTTGTTTAAATGGCAGTTCTCCTGAATCAATGTCACAGAGTTTTCATTCAAATCATTAATTGTAACCTTGACCGCATTTCCGAGATGTTTTGCCCACTGCAGTCCCATTATCCCTTAGAAGAGATTGGAAAAAAAAAAAGTTTTTAAGTAATAAAGAATGAAAATAGTATAATAATATAATTTTATAAATAACAAAACAATGATTTCAAAACATAAGTAGTATTTTCTCAAGTAATTCTTATCCTACTTTCTTACTGAAATGAAACGCCTCTGAGGAAAAAATTTACCACAAAAATATTAGTCCAGCAGGTTTCCATTAACAGTTCTCAAGAGTTCCCGCTGTGGCACAGTGGGTGAAGAATCCGACTCCGCTGGCTTGGGCCGCTGTGGAGGGCGGGTTCAGTCACTGGCCTGGACCCAGTACTGCCACAGCTGCGGCAGAGGTCACAGCTGTGGTGCGGATTCGGTCCCTGGCCTGGGAACTTCCATGTGCTGTGGGTGCAGCCATAAAAAAAGTTCTTACAAAATTGTTCAAATAAAATATCCATGTATATTCTTTGAGGACACAGTAGATTTTTTTTCCTTTTTTCTTACAATGGAACAATTTTTTTGAAGTCTTACAGAGAAACCCAATATACAATATGAGTAAGAGTTGGGTTCCTCTGCTTGAAAGGAAGAGGGGAAGTTGGAATGCTTCCTGCTGAAGTTTACCCTAATAAACCAAAACACAAAAACAACTTTTCTGGACAAATGTTTTTTAAATACTGTGGAGCAGCATCATTGTGAATTAAAAGGAATAACTCTTGTACATGTAAGCAAATGATAAAGAGGAACTGTGACCAAGAGGGCCTCTCTCACAGGCTTTCTATCCCTACTAGATTTGAGTCATAAGAGACATTCATTACCAAATGGGAGATGGATGTAAGCCTAGCCATTACGGATTAGCAAAACCCCTATTTACTGGCAGTACTAACCAGTAAGCCTTATAAATATAAAAAATTAATATCTACTATGTGCCATAGTCTTTATATATATTTTTCTATTCCTATAACAAGCTTATGAAATAAGTTCTAAGTTTAGAGGTGGGGAAATAATGCAAAATGACTGCTATGTGCTTGACTTAAGTTTACAAAGGCACATTAAGAAGAAAAGTTTGTAGTTCCTGTCGTGGCGCAGTGGAAACGAAGCCGACTAGGAACCATGAGGTTATGGGTTCGATCCCTGGCCTCATTCAGTGGGTTAAGGATCCGGCATTGCCATGAGCTGTGGTGTAGGTTGCAGATGTGGCTCGGATCTGGCGTTGCAGTGGCTCCAGCGTGGGCCAGCAACAACAGCTCCAATTAGACCCCTAGCCTGGGAACCTCCATATGCCACACTGCAGCCCTAAAAAGACAAAAGAAAAGAAAAAGAAAAGTTTGAAAAGATCTTCCTTAAACAATAGCTTTCATGATTTTAGGTGAAGAAAAATAGCTTATTGCAGCATTACTTACAGTACTCAAGACATGGAAACAATCTAAGTGTCCATCAACAGATGAATGAATAAAGAATATGTGGTATATATACCCAACGGAATACCATTCAGACATAAAACAGAAGGCAATCCTGCTATTTCAGACAACATGGACAGACCCTGAAGATATTATTCTCAGTGAAATAAATCAGAGAGAAAAAGACAAATACTGTATGGTCTAACGTACATGGAATATAAAAAAACCAAGCTCATAGAAATAGAGATCAGATGTGTACCTGCCAGTGGTGGAGACTGGAGGGGTAAGAGAATTAGCTGAAGGTGGTCGAAGGGTACAAACTTCCAGTTATAAGATAAATATGTTCTGGGGATTAATGTACAGCATGGTGATCACAGTTAACAATACTATATTGTTTATTTGAAAGTCACTAAGAAAGTAGATGTTAAAAAGTTCTCTTCAAAAGGGAAAAGAAAATCTGTAACTGTGTGGTGACGGACGTTACACTTTTTGTGGTAATCATTTTGCTATATGTGCATATAGCTAATCATTATGTTGTACACCTAAAATTTATATAATTTATATGTTGCTTATACCTCAATAAAACTGGAGAGGAAAAAAAGAAAAAGAAAAAAAAAGGCTCCACTATCAACATATTTAGTACCTGGCCTAGGATAGATATTTAATAAATATTTTTGAATGTAAAAAGAGAAAGAGAGAGAAAGGGTTGTGTGAGGAGAAATGCTGGGAAATAAATTTGGAAATGTAGGCTGGGATCAGATTATAGAGGATATTAAATTGCATCTGAGAAGCTGAACTCTATTTAGGCCATAAAGATGCATGACTTTTTTGACTGAGAAGTAACATTATCAATGTGATGTTTAAAAAGAAAAGGCTGTTTGGCAATAGCATGCAAGACAGATTTGAGGGTAGAGATATAATTGCCAAAAACCATTACATTGGTAGATATAGAATGGGGAAGGAGTATAAATCATAATACAAAAGAAAAATGAGAACAGACCCAGTGGCTGAATGTGTGTGGGGACAATAGTGGAAAAAGGAACAATGAAAAAATGATTCAAATTAAAAATATGACTGGCTTAGAGGATGCGATCTATTTAGAATCATTACTTCATCAATCTTACCATTATTTACACTGAGATATTACTAATGATGATGATGGTAGTAGAACTAGGACTAATACAGTAATGATAATACTTTTTACAGCATCTGCTATATACCAGACATTGTTATGATTTCCTTACATGCATCCATTCACCTAATCATCGCATTATTGTAAAACGGGTACTAGTGATCCCCCTTTTCATAGACGAGGAGATCAAAGCACAGTTTTCTTTGCTTAGACAGCTGGCATGCTATAAAGCTGGGATTTAAATGCAGTCAGTTTGACTCCACAGTCCATGCTTTTAACCATTCCTTTTTCCTGAGAAGAAGGTTTAAGGGGAGTTAAGTCATGCTCTCATCCTGTTGGTACAAACTTCCAAACTGGCTCTTTAGAAATTTTCTACTTTTTACATAATCTTTTCTCTATTATTAAGAAATTTTAGGAAAAATGTCCTCAATCTTTAAAACTGCACTTACCCCATTGCCTAGTAACTAGGCAATATTTATTGCATCATACATAAAACATGAAAACCAACACCAACTGTTTGCTGATCACAATAAACAAGTATTCTTGCAAAAATAAAAATAATAAAAATCCTGTCTGAATCTGATCAAGCCTGAAGATCCAACTACTAATTTACAAAAATACAAGAGATAGAGGAGTATAAGACCCATGGTGATACAATTAGCAAAAATCTACATTGTGAGAAACTCTACAGGGCAAATGCCCTGTTATGCCAACAAATAATTATCACACGAACACAAAATGAGGGAAGGGAATATAGACTGAAAACAAACCTTAGGAGACATATCAAACAATTGAAATATACAGTCTTTGTCTGGATTCTGATTAGAATTTTTGAAAAATTAGAAGATAATTAGGCATATGTAAATACTTAATGATATTAAATAATTTTTCTTAATTTTTTAGGTATGCCATGGTATAGGGGTTTTAATTTTAAAAGCCTCTATATTTTACGGATCCAGTGGAAATATTTACAGATGAAATGATCTTTCTACGATCTGTTTCAAAATAATGGGGTTAGAGAATTGAGGAACAAGGTATGAGGGAAAGGGCATGGGAATATAGATACAAGACTGAGTATGAATTGGGAATTTTTCTTTTTTTGCCATGCCCATGCAGCATGTGGAAGTTCTGGGGCCAGGGATCCAACCTGAGCCATAGCAGTGACCCAAGCCAGAGCAGTGACAATGCCAGATCCTTAACCTACCAGGGAAATCCTGAATTGGTAATTTTTGAAGTAAGCAATGGATATAAAGTGATTCATTTACTACAGTCTCTACTTTTGTATATATTTGAAAATTTTGCTTGTAGTTGACAGCCTACGCCATAGCCACAGCAATACAGGATCCCAGCCACATCTGCGACCTGCATCACATCTATGGCAACGATGGATCCTTAACCCACTGAGCGAGGCCAGGGATGGAACATGCGTCCTCATGGATGCTAGTCAGATTTGTTTCTGCTGAGCCACAATGGGAACTCCAAATTCTTTTTTGTCTTTTTAGCGTCACACCTGTGGCATATGGAGGTTCCCAGGCTAGAGGTCCAATTGGAGCTGTAGCTGCCGACCCACGCCACAGCCACAGCCATGCAGGATCCTTAATCCACTGAGCGAGGCCAGAGATGGAACCTGCATCCTCATGGATACTAGTCAGATTCGTTTCTGCTGAGCCACGAGGGGAACTACTTGGAGCTTTTTTTTTTATCAAAACATTCTGCTAGATAATGAAATCCATATAAGTTTCCTAAGGAAAGACACTGAAGAGAAAGGTGGGCAAAAAGGTACAAACTTCCAATTACAAGATAAATAAGCACTGGGGATAAAATGTACAACATGATGATTACATAAAGGTAATGCTGTTCTATGGGAAAGTTAAGAGAGCAAATCTTAAGAGCTTTCATCACAAGAAGAAATTTTTCGTCTTTTTTTCTTCTCATTGTATCGATATGAGATGACGGATGTTTGCTGAACCTACTGTGGTAATTATTTCCCAATATATGTAAATCAAACCATCATGCAGTGCACTATAACCTGTGTGCCTATACACTGATGTATGCCAATTATTTCTCAATAAAATTGGAAGAAAAAAATCTGCTTAGTCTTGCATCATGTAAACACTGAAATACATCCTTAGTTTTCAAAATGGCTAAACAACAAGAAAAAAAGGGGGGGGATATTGTACAAATCTGACAGATAAAGTGCAGCTCCAAAAAAAGCATCATCATTACTTACCAGTAGCTCCAAAGGCATCTAGACATTCCAAAGGTTTTCGTTCCTCAGCCAAAGCAGCCAGTGTACAGAATATTAGCTGCCTAAAAGGAAGTATAATCATATAAAATAATTTTTACTGTACTGTGCTTTCATTATTGTAATTTTAAGAATAGTGAGAAATGGGGTTCCATTTACTGTGCAAACTATTTGGAAAAGATCTAAAAACATATTCCTGGAGTTCCCGTTGTGGCGCAGCGGTTAATGAATCCAACTAGGAACCATGAGGTTGCGGGTTTGATCCCTGGCCTTGCTCAGTGGGTTAACGATCCGGCATTGCCATGAGCTGTGGTGTAGGTCGCAGACACAGCTTGGATCTGGCATTGCTGTGGCTGTGGTGTAGGCCGGCAGGTGTAGCTCCGATTCAACCCCTACCCTGGGAACTCCACATGCCTCAGGTGCGGCCCTAAAAAGCAAAAAAAAAATCCTCAATTGTACAAGAATGAAAAATTTGTGAAATTAAATTATGAATCAAATTGGGTTCCATTAACAAGCATGCATTCTAAATGATTTTATAAATAAAACTTTCCTACAAAAAGCACCAGCTTGTTCACTTAATTATAGAAAGTCAGACCTACTTTACTCTCTGAGAAATTGGTTTACTAGAAAAATAGAGAAAACAACCATTCTGAGAAAATACTAAAACAGATGATTTTCATTCTATAACTAGTTTTAAATTTCAATAGTTAGAACATAAAGATTAAGAGAATACACATTTGTAATGATTTGAAACATCCCATAACCCTTTTTACAACTTATCTTACCGATTTAGTTTCATTTTGGGATTAAAATAGGAATCTGTTTTCTGTGGCACAGAATAGTTGGGACAAACTTGTACATCTGTGTCTGTCTCTTTCAAAATTTCATTAGGTGGTTTAGCAGCAGACGCTAAGATTAAAAAGAATTTCCAATGAAATACACAATAATTCTAAATATCAAAAACAATATACATTAAAAAACAACCTTCATAATATTGTGTATTAGTGAAATCAGGTGGGTAAAAAAAAAAAAACCAACATCCCCATTTGATGTACTTGGCACTGTCTCTGGAAAAGAGTACTAATCAAGTTAAGTATTTGGTGAACTAAAGTCTATCAACTTAAAAATCTTAACTGCCTAGCCTATCAATATATCTGTATACCTAGTTAAGGAAAATCAACATAAGATAGCACAAAATCCTAAAATACTTTTATTACTCATCAAACATTATATCTTATTTACATAGACTGGTTGCTAAATAAGAGTTTACTGTGGCAAAAATGTCAGAAAATTAGTCTCTGTGTGGTTACTAGCCAGCATGGATGACTTAAGTCACCGTACTTCCTGAACATGCTTGACTTAGAACACTTTCTCATTATGATTTCAAGTCACAAATCACATTTAAATAGCTATAAACTAATGTAAAAAATAATTCTACATTTAATATGCATTAGAATCATTTAGCTGTAAACACAAATGAAACAGTGATGTATTTGTGTGAATATACTTAAAATATTTAAGAAATGAGATACAGGGAGTTCCCACTATAGTGCAGTGGGTTAAGAATTCTGTGTTGCTGCAGCTGTAGCATAGGCTGAAGCTGTGGCTCAGATCTGATCCCTGGCCCACGAACTTCCATATGACATGGGTGGGTGAAGCCGGGAAAAGAAAAAAAAAAGAAAAAGGAAAAAGAAAAAAAAGAAAAAAAAGAGAGAGGGAGAGAGATATTGCATGGGGAAAAATAATTGAGATTCTTTATGTTCAGATTTCTTTTTGTAAAAAAAATTTATTGAAGTATAGTTGACTTACAAGGTTGTCTTAATTTCTGCTGTACAGTAAAGTGTCTCAGTTATACATACATTCTTTACTATTACTGTTTATCATAGAATACTATTCTTTACTATTACTGTTTTTTTTTTACATTCTTTACTATTACTGTTTATCATAGAATACTGAATATAATTCCCTATGTCATACTGTAGGACTTTACATTTTTTTACATTCTTTACTATTACTGTTTATCATAGAATACTGAATATAATTCCCTATGTCATACTGTAGGACTTTATTGTTTATTCATCCTATATAAAATAGATTGCCTCTGCCAATTCTAAACTCCTAGTCTTTCCCTCCCCGAACCCTTCTCCTCCTTGGCAACCACAAGTCTGTTCTCTATGTCTGTGAGCCTATTTTTGTTTCACAGAAATGTTGATCTGTGTCATATTTTAATAGATTACACATATAAGTGATATCACATGGTATTTGTCTTTCCCTTTCTGACATATCATTTAGTGTAATAATCTCTAGGTACATCTCTGTCACTGCAAATGTCATTTTTAACGGTGGAGTAGTATTCCACTGTGTGTGTGTGTGTGTGTGTGTGTGTGTGTGTGTCTGTGTGTCTGTATAAACACACACCTCCACTCATCTGTTGATGGCCATTTAGGTTGTTTCCATGTCTTGGCTACTGTAAATAGACCTGCTATGAACATAGGGGTGCATATATCTTTTCAAATTATAGTTTTATCTGGGTATATGCCCAGGAATGGGGTTGCTGGATCACACGGCAACTCTATTTTTAGTTTTTTTGAGGAGGCTCAATACTGTTTTCCATAGTGGATCCACCAATTTACATTCCCACCAACAGTGTAAGAGGGTTCTCTTTTCTTCACACCCTCTCCAGCATTTATTATAGACTCTTTAGTGATGGCTCTTTTGATCAGTGTGAGGTGGTACCTCATTGTAGTTTTGATCTGCATTTCACTAATAATTAGTGATGATAAGCATCTTTTCATATGACTATTGACCATCTGTCTGTCTTCAGAGAAATGGCTATACAGGCCTTCTGCCATTTTTCTATCATGTTGTTTTTTTTGTTATTGAACTGTATGAGCTTTTTGTAAATTTTGGCTATCAAGCCCTTGTTGGTTGCATCATTTGTAATTATTTTTCCCCAATTCGTAGGCGTTTTGTTTTGTTTATGGTTTCCTTTGCTTGCAGAAACTTGTAAGGTTGATTAGGTCCCATTTGTTTATTTTTGCTTTTAATTCTATTGCCTTGGGAGACTAAGCCAAGAAAACATTGGTAAGATTTATGTCACAGAATGTTTTGTCTATATAGTTCTCTTCTAGGAGTTCTATATGTCTTGTCTTATATTTAAGTCCTTTTTTTTTTTTTTGCCTTTTTAGAGCTACATGGAGATTTAGAGGCACATGGAGATTCCCAGCCTAGGGGGTCAAATCAGAGCTGTAGTCACTGGCTTGCGCCAGCCACAGCAATGCCAGATCCGAGCCACATCTGCAACCTACACCACAGCTCATGGCAACGCCAGATCTTAACCCACTGAGCAAGGTCAGGGATCGAACCTGCATCCTCATGGATGCTAGTCAGATTCAGTCCCACTGAGCCACAACAGAAACTCTAAGCCATTTTTGTTTTTAATTACTGTTGATTTATAATGTTGTGCCAATTTCTTCTGTATAGCAAAGTGACCCAATCATACATGTACACACATTCCTTTTCTTCTATTATCTTCCATCATGGTCTATGCCAAGAGATTGTATATAGTTCCCTGTGCCATACAGTAAGACTTCATTAGTCTTTAAGCCATTTTGAGTTTATTTTTGTTTATGGTGTGAAGGTGTGTTCTAACTTCACTGAATTACACTAGGTTGCCTATCCAACCTTGCCGACACTAGATTTCGTGCTAAAATTACAATCAAAAAGTTAATTAAATGGGAACCATATTTCTTTTTCTACAATGCCAAATAATTCCTAGTGTTGTGTTATATGTTTTTCAATACCCATCCAAGTGACATGTCACACATCTTACAAGATCAACCTTTCTCAAACCACGTTCAGTGAGAAAAATAAATTCTTCAAATAATTATTTCAGTGACTATTTTTTTTTAATTCTTAAAAGAAAGTATCTAGTACCATTCTAGATGCATAAGACAGAAGTTAATTCATTTCATAAAATGAATGCCTTAGAGCATTAGGACTTAATTGTTAAGAAGGAACTGCCTCAGTATTAAGAAGCTATTCATAACTTGTTATCACTTAGGATGATAAACAGTCTTTACATATTACTCTCCCACCTTTTCTCAGTGTTTTTCAACAATATAACACAGTTACTGGCATAGGAGTAATCATTAGTAATACAATTCTATAATCTTTCATTAAGATACCTGTATTTACTTGAGCATAAATTGCTTTTTTCTACCTAGGTACTAAATATATTATCTATTCAATTAAGAAGAGTTGAATGTTGTTGGGAGCCTCAAAGAAAGAAAACAAAATGTGACGTAATGGATTAGCAGTTAATTAAATGAAGTGGTTAAGTCGTTATATTTTATCTGCCTAATATCTAAAAAGAATAAACCATGATTTAAAAAGTTACTTAGACTATTAAGAGTTTACTTATTAACATGTTAAGAGACTGCTCAACTTACCTGCAATATACCTGGATTTAGTCTCTCCTTTATTCACATGGCGCTTAACATGTCCTAGCATATCGGTCCTTCTGGTGATTGTTGCCGAACAAATGATGCAGTGATAATGGGCACCCATTTTACTGGATAACTATCAAACAGAGTATTTAATTTGAATACATAAATAAGTTACTAAGACAATGAAATAAAAGTTTTTTAAGGTTGTGAATTTAAATATCTTAGGTTTAACAGTATAAAGGATAGTATCCATTTAGCCATGTTGACTTTGAAAGGATTTTTACTTCCTTATCTATATTTATATATGCTTTTTAACCATACTGTACAAAAGGCCACATGTTTAATTCCTTAGTTTTTCCCTTTCATTCTAATCAGCAAACTAGAGTAACTAAACTCTACTTTCTATAAGCAGCACTTACAACAGTGTGCTGGGAGATGTACAACTGGCTCTCCAAGAAAATAAACCCCTGATCTGTAGTGTTTGCAGCTGTCTGTGGCCTAAGTACTCTACCATGGCCAATATCAAATGACATGGTGGCATTCAAAGCTACCAATGTGACACCACTGAATGTGAATTTGGGAAGAGACATGCAATATCCTACCAGAGAACACTGCCACCATGCAGATATAGTACATACAAATAATGCACAAGCACAGGTAAAAGTAAAATGTGGTAAAATAACGGGGAGGTAGTGAGTTGTGAGTAATCATTACCTTTGTTTTTAATATAACTTAACAACTAGCTTTCAAAATTTCCAGAAATTTGAGCTTGTTCCAGCAAACCACTAAATGTTAGAGACAATAAAAAGTCTATTTTTCCACTTTATAACTCATTTAGTTGAGGAAAAAAAGCACTACTCTGATGGCTCTTCCTGCTTTTGATGCATTTTACTTTTAGTGCTTCTAACTTCCTATTACTTGGAATTATAGAGTAGGAGAGGGGAATAGTCAAGAACACTGCAGAGGGTTCCTTATGGTATTGTGGTTGCCATATTCAAAATATCTTGATAGGGTTAAAGGACCAAGCATTATCCTGACTACTTAAGAAAGCACTGGGGAGTTCCCTTTGTGGCTCAGCAGTTAACAAACCCAATTAGGATCTATAAGGATGCAGGTTTGATCACTGGCCTCATTCAGTGGGTTAAGGACCTGGTGTTGCCATGAGCTGTGGTGTAGGTCACAGATGTGGCTCGGATCCTGTGTTGCTCTGGCTGTGGTGTAGGTTGGCAGCTGTGGCTCCGATTTGACCCCTAGCCTGGGAACCTCCATATGCCATGGGTGCAGCCCTGAAAAGCGAAAAAAAAAAAAAAAAACAAAGAAAGAAATGATTGGTCTCTTTACCCCCAGCACTTTACTCTTTTTGGTAACCTGAAAGGAAAATCAGTAATGAGAATTCATTAGGCTAATATGCATTCAAGATAGTGTCACTAAAAATATATTTTATTTGTATTCTCCAAAGATCAAATCTATCCTAAAAATAAACACAGGCATTTTTAAAAGAATAACTGAAATTTCATAGAGTTTTTTCATCCTGAGCTTTGACATTAAGTGGAAGAGCATAGAGATGACGAGTATGAATCAACACATATTAAGATATTTACTGAACCACAGAAAGTGAAGGCTTTTATATCATAATCAAAACTTATTTTGAAAGAAAAAAAATTACTTTTGGAGTTCCCATTGTGGCTCAGCAGGGTAAGAACCTGACTAGTATCCATGAGGATGTGGGTTCAATCCCTGACCTCACTCAGTGGGTTCAAGGAACCAGGGTTGCCGCAACTGGCATAGGTCATGGATGCGGCTCAGATTGGACGTTGCTGTGGCATAGGCTGGCGGTTACGGCTCTGATTTGACCCTTAGCTTGGGAACCTCCACATGTCATGAGTGAAGCCCTAAAAAGACCCCAAAAAAAGAGAGAAAAAGAAAAAAATTACTTTCTATTTAAATTCTTCATTCCAAAATTAGTATGTGGGTTAATTTTCCTTTTGAACACAGAGCAGGTTATCTGACTAAAATCAAAAACTATGAAATGAAAAGTTCATTACAGCAACTCTTTCTTCATAAATTTCATATTTTCCCTATGGTAATCTGAAAGCACTCGTAAGCAAACAAAACCTTAAACTTCATTGCTGAATATGCATACTTCAGTCTTAAGTCAAGTAAAAACTGCACTTTTTTTTTAAAGATAGCTAATCTAAAAATAACAAACCTATCATGTGATTACCTGTTCTCCAATAATGTTTGGTTTCACTGGTCGACAAGGTAAGTGACAGATGCACATCCTGTAACCTAGAATGAAGAATTGCTGCTTGTTTTATCACTGTTCGTTAAATATTCAATTATTTAAAAAATACTAGGAAATCTTATAAGAATAACTGACTTTATTCTTATATTTGTAATATCATAGTTAATTTATTTGAATGCGAATGTCTTAGTTTATTACACTTGTTATACATGACATAGTAAAAAACAAATACAGGAGATCTAAGTTTGAAATGTGGCCCTGCCAAATATATTTGTGTTATCTTGGATTAGCCATTTAGGTTCTTTGGGACTCAGTTTATCACCTTTTCTTAGGCTTCATCTTCTTTGCCTTGTGCTGCATCTACCATAACACAGCCTCTTCTTCCTTTGTGATATGCCACTATCAGAGCTCTCTTCCCATCCTTCCTACTTAATTTTCTTCACATGTCCTTTACATTCTCATACTTTAAAATGTACATTTTCTGGGAGTTCCCGTCGTGGCTCAGTGGTTAACGAATCCGACTAGGAACCATGAGGTTGCGGGTTCAATCCCTGGCCTTGCTCAGTGGGTTAACGATCCGGTGTTGCTGTGAGCTGTGGTGTAGGTTGCAGACGCTGCTCAGATCACGTGTTGCTGTGGCTCTGGCATAGGCTGGTAGCTACAGCTCCTGTTAGACCTCTAGCCTGGGAACCTCCACATGCCGCGGGTGTGGCCCTAAAATGACAAAAAGACAAAAAAATAAAAATAAAAAAAATAAAAAATGTAGATTTTCTGTATGCCTGATCTGCTACATAATTTTTTTTCTCATATCCTTGGTAACTTTACTGCCTTTTATGATTCAGCTATCTCTGTCATGAGAAGGAATCCCAAATTATGGCTCTAGTTACTAACTCATTCCTAAGGGCCAGATCTCTACTTCCTATTGCCTATTGAAGACATATGACTAGTTACTGGGTCAGCATTTCAAAACTTACTGTCGGAGTTCCCGTCGTGGCGCAGTGGAAAGGAATCCGACTAGGAACCATGAGGTTGTGAGTTCAATCCCTGGCATCACTCAGTGGGTTAACGATCCGGCATCGCTGTGAGCTGTGGTGTAGGTTACAGATGTGGCTCAGATCTGGTGTTGCTGTGGCTGTTGGTGTAGGCCGGCAGCTACAGCTCCGATTAGACCCCTAGCCTGGGAACCTCCACATGCAACAGTTGCGGCCCTAAAAAAAAACCAAAAAAAAAAAAAAACTTACTGTCAAGGACTAAACTTATCATTTCCTCTTGAAACAGGTCTCTTTTCACTTTAAAAATTATAATGCCTCCATTTATCCCTAACTCAGAAACTGTCAATTATCTCTTACTCCTTTCTTCTCATACCTTACATCCAATCTTTTCTCTTTGTTGTCTATGTTGAAGTGTCTCAAGACTCAGATCTTGGACAACTTCTCTTCTCTATCTATCTCCACTCTTAAGGTTATCCCATTCAGTCTTATGGCTTTAAATACTGTCTACATGCTGACAACTACCAAATATTTCTCCCTAGCCCAAACCTTCCCCACAAAGTCCACATTCATATTGCCTCCAGGCTACTTGATATTTCCACTAGATGCATCTCAACCTTTGCGTGCCTAAATCTAAGGACTGTCCTTCTTCCCCACAGCTAATGCAGTCTTCTCCAGCTCAGTAAAGGATATCTTTCCAGTTGCTCAAGTCTTAAATTCAAGCATTCCTGGCATTTTCTCCCCCATCTCACTTCTATTCCCTTTAGTGGATCTTATTCAATGTTTTCGCCAATTACTTTGAAAACTACTCACAAAGACAAAAGCTATCATATTCACTATCTAAGAGATCACCACCGTGTGAATAAAACCCAATAAGGATATGTCCACGATGGAGTAAAGAAATGCCATGAGCTATCAGGGAGAAGAGAATAACTTGGAGGACGGAGACCAAACCTAAAGGTTAAACAATGAAAGAGACCTTTGTAATTAAATGGAAAGAGACCTTTGTAATTAAAATAACTTTCTTTTTTGGTAACATGTCAGTATGGCTTACTATACATTCTAATATATAATTAAACATAAATATGGCTTCTGAAACAGTCTCTCATTCCTTTTGCTCTAAGTAACTAGTGATAACCTTTTACCAATACTGCTAAGAAAGTAGTTTTGGCATAGTTCTGACTTCTTTTCTGGGTGTCTTATACTGGCTATTTCATTTAGTCCGGTTGAAACCCCAGATACCACATTTAACTTACTTATTAAGACTGATATTTAGGGGTTTTTATGGGGGGGAACTTTTTGTTTTTAATCCTATATATTGCTATTTTATTAGAATTTTACCATGGAATTCCTTCCAAATAAGCTGGTATAGAGCTAACATGCTCTTTTCAATGGCTACATGATATTTCATGGTATATATAGGTACCATACTTTATTCAATCATCCCTCTTTTATTTTAGTTTCCAGTTTTTGTCACTAAGCGTATGCTGCAGTGAATATTCTTATACATCTATCCTTGTCTATTGCTTCTTTTAATCCTAGGAGCAGGAGTACCTGATGGATGAATATGTATACTTTAAATTATTATTATTATTATTATTTTTTTTTTGCTTTTTAGGGCCACACCCATGGCACATGGAGGTTCCCAAGCTAGGGGTTGAATTGGAGCTACAGCGGCCGTCCTACGCCACAGCCGCAGCCATGCAGGATCCAAGCTGCATCTATGGCCTACACCACAGCTCACAGCAACGCCAGATCCTTAACCCACTGAGTGAGGCCAGGGATCAAACCTGCAACCTCATTGTTCCTATTAGGATTCATTTCTGCTGCGCCATGATGGGAAGTCCAGTATTTAAAAATTTTTAAATGTTGCCAGATCTCTTTCCAAAAATGCTACAGTATGTAGTTCACATAATCTACTATCTAAAAATCTAATAATATAATTCATTGTCTCTAGGAAGTCCTTTAACTTGGTAATATCTTGTTTTTTTGTCTTTCAACTTTATTATTATTATTACTATTATTATTATTACTATTATTATTATTATTATTTTTAGGCCTCACTCATGGCATGTGGAAGTTTCCAGGCCAGAGACTGAACCTGTGACACAGCAGTGACAACACTGGATCCTTAACCCACTGCTCCAGGAGAGAATTCCTTATTCATTTTATAATGAGTTCTCTTGTTAAGTTTACTTCCCCAAATTGTGTCCTTTTTGTCACTATTATAATTGTGTTTTTTCTAATTTCCATTTATCTAGAGCAGAAAAAGGGTCTTATTTTGAATATTTATCTTATGTCTCTCCACTGTTCCAAATACTCATTAATTCTAGATTTTTTAAGCCACCAGCAGAAAAGAGATGTTATCTTTTCTAATATTCATACAAATTATTTTGTTTTCTTATTTTACTACATTTATTATGCCTTCAAATATATGTGTAAAATGGTAGTTGTTCTAATATAAAAGAGAAATAATTAATTTATTAAAACACTTCAATAAGTAAAGTGAAACCTTCAGGGTTAAGTAGAGTACCTAGTACAGAATAGATGCTTAATAAATTTTTGCCAAAATATTTCCGTCATATATACCTATTGCCTAGACAGCTACATGTCTTCTGTTTAGAAACACATTAAAAGAGGGGCTTGAATCCCTCATAATTTGATACTGAAAATCTGCTTACATTCTCATGAATTTCATTTACATCACTTTTTAGCAAGCATAAAAATACTAACCTTCAAATTCAACTGAGACTTTCCAGTGTAAATTCTGAAGGTGACGATGAAGCTTATGGCTATTACAAGCTCTGAATTTTTCCTTTGGGCACAATGGACAGACCTGCTTGTTCCCTGTTTAAAAAAGAAAAAGAAAAAAAAGAACCAATAAAGCAGAGACTATACCAGTTATTAATGCCTAAACTTAGCTATAAAAGAAATAACAGGGGACTCTTCCTTGCCCCTGACCCCCACCCCATAAACACACACACTACTTAGATAGCATCTTTCTTTGACATTAGAGAGAAGTCATTCCTGCCTCAGCACATACTTTAACAATAACTGTTTTAGTACATGGTCAGTGATTTATTTTTTTTACCCTAAAAACTCACCTCTCTGTGGCTAGTTGATACCAGTGCTAGCAGTGGGAACAGAAAGGATAAGGACTACACAGTATCTCTCCAGTCAAAATGCCTGCCAAAAAGAATGTCATTCTGTACTTTGCACAGGCAAAAAGGTAGCAGTTGTTACATTCCCAGAGAGGCAGAACCTGGGCAGGGAACCTAAGTATCTGCTACAGTATACTACTCTAGTAGCAACAAAAAGTTAACATGTGGCATTGGAAAAATGGGAGAAGGAGGTGGAAGGAACAGATAGGATCCAATATAAATACTATTCTGAGACTGGGGTCATGGTTACAACCACTGTGTCCGATTACTGAATGTGTTAAGTTCTTCTTTATTAACACATTCTTGAAAGATTACAGATCACTAAAACAGAAGTTTTATTTAATTAGAAATGTCTTTCAAAAACTCTGATAGTATATGAAACAATGAAAGTCTCAAATCTAGACTTAAAGCAATAAAAATATATAGAAATAATCAATAACTTAATTTTGGGGGGCTACACCTGTGGCATGTGGAAGTTCCTGGATTAGGAAGCAAACCTATGCCACAGCAGCAACCCAAGCCACTGAGATTACAATGCCAGGTCCATAACCTGCTGTGACACAAGGGAACTCCAATAATTCAATTTTTAATCCAGTAAGTATCTTTCATATATAGCATATGGTTAGTATAAGCATAATTTTTTTTTCATATATTTTGCCCACTTCAAAAAGCCATGAAGTAGTCTTGAGGATGGAATCTAATCACTAAGGCAACCGATAACATTGTGGAAATGTACCAGCCCTAAATGACCAGACTTGGGACTTCTTTACATGAGAAAATATAAGCCTCCAAACTATTTAAGGTACAGTTTTTGTTTTTGTTTTAATTTTTGTTACCCATACTAAAATGTAATTTATAGAATACGAAGCCTTTATATATCCATGAGAGTGTAATTGCCTTCAGGAGTTTTTTGTTTTTTTTTGTCTTGGCTGCACCTGCTGCATGTGGAAGTTCCCCAGCCAGGGATCAAACCCATGCCACAGCAGCAACCCAAGCCACTGTAGTGACAATGCCAAATCCTTAGCCTGCTGTACCACAAGAGAACTTCCTCCTTGAGGAGTTGTGAAATAACTTATCTCACAGCACCTGTGCATATGGAAGGCTACAATTTCCTACATAACAAACCATTATTTCACTTCTGCCCTAGTTCTGTGAAAATAAATCTATTCCTAGCAAAATTTTCATGATTTGAAAGATGACAAATCATTAGAAACTGAGAGAAAAAAAACCAACCTCAAAATAATGAAATACCTGCATCGAGATTATTGGAGTTCAATGAACTGGCAGAATCAAAATCTCCTTCAGTTACAAAAGCTAACTTCTCTAGATCAGCAAGCTGCCTTTGAATTGAGATGTGTCTCTCTGAAAGGAAACGTTAGGAATTAAAAGGTTATGTTCTAACAATCTATAGTCCAACTTCATTTTCATTTTATCACATCACAGAATTTTACAGTGCCCTAGTACCTAGATGGGAAATACTGCTGCAACTCAGTTTATAAAACGACAAATGTGCCTCAGAAAGCAAAAAGTCAGGGGGAAAACTCCACTGTGTAACCTCACTGCTTTCAAATTTTATCTTATTATTCAATATAATACTAAAAAAAAAAGGTGTCTACTCTGTTCAAAACACTGAAGCCATGCTTCGTATTTTCAAAGAACTTTCAATCATGTAAAAGAGACTAACATGTTAACTACTAACTACACTAAAAAGGCAAGACGAAATGAATACTAGGGTTAAAGCTCATCTTATGTGGGCATACACAGGAAGGAGTAATTGATTCCAACAAATGCCTGTGAAAATGTCCTCACTGAAGAAATGGCATTTGATTGAAACTTAAGGTATGAATGGAATTTCAGTAAGGAGAGTGTCTGCCCTTATAAACTGAAGTAACCTAGTAACAGTTGGTAGTGTAAAAACATACAGCCACCTCTACACCATTCCTGGCTAGAAAGTAGTGTGTTAGGGGGATAGAGTCTGTAGAAAAATATGCAGCCAAAAATGTAATTCAAATCATGGCAGGCATAGATTTTATGCTAGTTCAGACTCTATTCTTCAGGCAATGTTAAGTCTTGTCATGGTTCCAAGGAAATGAATGTTATGATCGGAATGTGTTTGAGGAGGGTATCTGTTTGGTTGTGGTATCAAGAATAAATAATTGCGGTGAGAAATCAGTAATGGAAAGGTAGAGGAGAACAGAAGGCAGAAGCAAAAGACCTGGGATGTGAGAGAAGAGTGAAGACTAAAGAATGATTCTGAGACTTTGAGTTTATATGGTTTAGAATTACGGTACCATTAACCAATAAAAGGAAGCAGAAAATACTTTTGGCACAAATGAAGAGGAAAGGAGAAAGGGGAATTTAGTTTTTTACAACGTATGTTTCATTACTATGGTATTATATACTCAAGTCCAGTAGGCAGTTGAATTGATTTTGGAGCTCAGGAGGGATTCTGAATAGATATAAATCGTAAATGCACATGGTAGGTTATGCCATGAGCATAAGAAACCCTAAGGGAAAAATGCTGTGAAAAGGAGAAAAAAGCCAAAACCTAGTTCTAGTAACAGATTTTCAGGTTTTTCAAATATTACACATTCCTCAAAATACATACTTGTAAGTTTTGGAATATATGAATAGACCTTTCCAAAACATAATTAACATATTCTTGATCAGTGGTGGGGGGATGTATTCCCTAATGCTGCTGAATTCACTTCTGATTAATATAAACAAACGCACTCTGGAAGTGAAGAATGGAAGGATTTGTACATTTGTAAGAGACGGTGACGTAAAAGAATCAAGAGGGTGGGAGTTCCCATCATAGCGCAGCTGAAATGAATCTGACTAGGAACCATGAGGTTGCGGGTTCAATCCCTGGCCTTGCTCAGTGGGTTAAGGATCTGCTGTTGCCGTGAGCTGTTGGTGTAGGTCACAGAATCTGGCGTTGCTGTGGCTCTGGCGTAGGCTGGCGGCTATAGCTCGGATTAGACGCTAGCCTGGGAACCTCCATATGCCGCAGGTGCAGCCATAAAAGGACAAAAAGACAAAGACAAAAAAAAAATCAAGGGGTGGATTCATAAAGAAAAAAAAGTGGCATGGAGAATCAAGGTAATGCAAAAGAGAGAAGAGACTCAACACTAAGTACCACAAATAGTTGTAGAGATCAAGAAAAGACTACTGGGTTTAGTATTTAGCAAGTCTCTGATAACCTTTTGAGAAAGAAGGTTCAGTGAGATGCTTGAGAGTACAAATGGGTTTGGAAAGAGAAACAAAGTATAGAAAATCAGCATAGATTATTTTTTTCAAGAAGTTTGTAGTATGAAAAAGGATATGGGTGGAATGCAACTTGCTTTTTCTTTCTTTTTAAGGATAGAGAGACCTGAATACATATAGCTCCAAGAAAAGGAATATTTACAAAGTGGAATCATGAATATAGAATACTAGAAGATGGTATATGATAGGAAAAGATCCCCATTGAGATACATGTTAATGGGATAAACCACAGGGTTCTCCAATATTCATTACATAATTAGGTTATACAATTTAAATCCTATTCTTGATGCTGCTGTCTTCCTGCTTATTCCTCTTCGAGATTCACTCCCAGTTCTTTTGTTTCTCTTCTGTATTACTTCTTTATCTCCCCTACAAATAAGCACTAAGCAGGCAATGGCTATGTCTTACTCTCTGTAAGAGTTAAGTGCCTAATGCACTTTCACACAGGAGGCAAGTTTCTAAGTAATTTTTAAAAATTAGTCTTTTTGGATGCAGGGGCACACTGAGTCAATAATTTTGGAATTCAATTCAGCACTATCAAGACATTCCTGCTAAAATTTACTAAAAGACAATTTTTCACCCTATTCTAAAATGAGAAAAATAAACAGCAACAAATGCTGTTGGTTAACTTCACTGGTTAATCAGGTATTGTTTAAATGACTTACAATGAGACATAATTTCTATAAACAGGTTAAAAAAATTTTTTCCCATTTAACCAAAAATCTTTAATTGCTAGTCAGCCAGTAAGATTCAGGCAATGAATCCATGTGTACAAATCAACTTAACTAATTTGAAATCATAAAAGCTTTTGGTTTCCAGAGTTCAAAGATCTGTGTATGTAAAATAAAATATACAGTACTATATAATGACATGCTTATTTATTGAAATCATTCTAACTCTAGCACAAAATAAGAGAAAGGGGCCTGGTTAAGCTAGGAAAATGAAAAATCCTATGGTCCACTACTGAAGAAAATGCTCAAAGATCTACGTAAAGATTCATGATATGCTTATGTACATCTCTGAAATCACTTTCTAGTTCAAGATAGTGCATATCAGACTAACTGCACTTAAACCACACAAACTTTTCGAAACACTAATAATCCAGAAGTCAGTTGGCAAACCTTTTGTTAAATCAGAGGAGTCCAAGATGCTAGGAGATTCTTTTATAACTTCTTTTTCCTCAATTTTCAATTCTATTTCAGATATGCCATCTTCATCTTGCCTAGTTAAGACTGACTTCAAAGGACTAACTAGAGCATCTAAAAATAATTGAGAAAATGTGATTAATATATGTGTCTAATGCAGTTCAGATTTCTCTGTCATTATAGATTTATGTCAGTAATGCATATTCGGGATTCTCACACACCATACATTGAACTTCAAGTTACCTACTTGTAAATTTTGGAATATGAATAAAGAGTCCCAAACTATGTTTAACATATTTTACATGTTGGGGAGGTGGAGAAAGCATGCATTCCCTAAAGATGCTCTACCACTTCTGATGTACATAAAGACATGATCTAGAGGTGAGTTAGGATGATACCTTACTCAGGAGAGTGTACGTCCTCTCTCCCCATGTAGTTGTGGATGAAAAACCTACTGGCCTTACTCTGTACCTACTACTATGGTCTTACGGATGGGGAGGAAGCCTCCCTGAGGCTACCGACTGTGTCTTTTCTATGATCTGCCCTACTCCTAAATCTACTGTAACAATTCATATGTTGTTTTAAAATTGCAAAATAATTCCATTAGACCATAACCATCCAAATGTTTTACAAACGTTAATCTCACAACTGGCCTTGAAGTAGAAGAGACAAGAAACTAATTTAAGATATTCTGTTATAATTCAGAAAGAGCGTAAGGGTCAATTTCGGGACAACATTTTTAAAAGAAAACTTTCTTAGACTTTATATTAAAAACTGTTCATAAGATTCTTAACAATGAGTTACTCATCAATCTCTTACATTCCTTTACGGTCCAATAAAGCACCACTTAGAAAACATGCATGCACATTCAGAAGCACAATAATATAGGCTATTAATTTTTAACGGCGGACTTCCGATGAAAAAACGTACAAAACTCAATTGGTATTTATGTCTGAGGGGCCACATCCGTAATTTAATCTTTCTTAAACCACTCAACAGCCTCAAATTCTTTTTGGAAGCAAGCTGCTAAAAAGAATGAAATAATGAGAAAAACCCATCTCTTGTCTATGCTGAGGCATAAAAGCTAATCGACAGCACCGGTTTATAAACCTTGGCAGTTAGCATCCACTGCAGTAAACAGGTTGCCTGGGTCACTTTCACATTTTGAAGGACTTTGTGAACCATGACAGACAGGGCTGAGAGGGAAACTACCAAATTACGTAGTTTCTAATTTTTGTAACAGAAATAGGCCCCCTTTAACCAAGAAGCCCTCGATCTCATCATTTCTTTCTGTCCGTGGCAGCCCCGGCCTCCACATACCCTTCACTGTGAGGGCCCGAGGTTTGCGGCGATGCCTTCCCCCATCCAGCGCCCGTTTTACCCGCTGTTCGGTCCCTCGTTCCTTCCCCCATTTCTCTAAACTTGCTTTTCCTCATCAAAACCACCCCAGTGAAAAAGAGCCTCCCCTTCTCCCCAGCAAGGCGCACTTTCTCGCTTCTCCTGCCGCGGAAAGATCTCGGCCTCCTGCACTTACTGCTTTCAGCCTCGTCAGGGGCAGAGGCTAGGGACGGGGACAGGGCCGGAGCCTGGGCCGGGGCAGGGGCTGGGACTGGAGCCGAGGCCGGAGTTGGAGCCGAGTCCGGTGCCGGGGCCGAGGCCGCAGCCGAATCCGGGGCCGCGGTCGGGACCTGGACCTGGGCCACCTCCACCTCCTCCTTCTCCTGGGGCAGCAGCTCCTCCTCCGCCATATTCTCCATAGTTACCGCCTCCGTGCCAGGCCCACCCCGGGACCAGGACGGGCTCACGGCGGGGCGAGAGAACTGGCGTGAACGCCCAGAGGACTGGATCCGAGGAGTGGGGAAGCGAATGGGGAGGGCAGGATGCGTGCAACAGACAAAAGACGAAAAGCCAGTGACCAAATCCCGTCAGCAGAAAAAGAAAAACCCAGGGGCAGCGATTCGCGGTCGCGTCCGCTTCCTTTTCCCCGAGGCGTTACGACGCCAGCGCACACTGCGCAGGAGCGTGCTGGGGACCGCGGCCAATGAGGTAAGAAAGTTCCGTTTCCACGGTGCGTCTCCTTTCGAGCCGCCCACCTCCTAACCCAACCCAGACTGCAATACCCAGGCTGCACCGCGCCTCCTGAGCGGGGCGGAGCCGGAGTTCCGCGTCCGGCGAGGAAGTAAATGCAGAGCTAAACAAACGTCCCGAGAGTTCGAGCGGTAGCCTGCATCCGAACGCAAAACTACATTTCCCACCGCGCCTCGGGCTCGGGGTCCCTTCCTCTTGGCCTGGGCGTCCCAAGTGGCCACCGCCGCCGCCGGCACCGGTAAGTAAGGTAGCCAGAGCCAGGTGGGGGGCTCGTTGACGTTTCGCTGGGCAGCCTCCCCCGGTGCCTCAGGTACCCTAGTGGGCGGCCGACGGGATGGACGGAGGATTCCAGGGCCCGTCGAGTCTGGGTGGGGCCGCTCTGTGGGCGGACCGGGGTTGAGCCTGCTCTCTGAAGGGTGTGGTTCTGACCCGGCCCTGCCTTTGGGGGGCTACGCCTTGCCGGGAAGTGGGGTTTGGTCTGTTCGTGCCGGAGCCTGTGGGCTGAGGTTTACCAGCCGCGGACAGCTCACCTTTCTCTCTGGTTGACTTGAAGCTGGGGGTTCTGACTTTCATTTCGCACCCTCATCCTACTGTGACCCGCACACTCTTTTCCTTTTATTTTTATTTTTGCTTTAACTTACCTATTCCCAATATCGGCGCTGCGCTGTGGTTGTAAAATTCCTGTGAATAGGGTATTGTTTCGTGTGTGGCGGGGTGCCCTACCTTAGTTTAGGCTTTTAATACCCAAAGTTCGCGGGTGTGTTCAGCTCGCACTTGACTAATCCAGTTCAGATTACACAAGGCAAATGCTAGAGCGTGCTCTGGTCCTCATACTTCCCTTCTTTTTACTCTCTGAGCCTGTTTGAGCTTTAAGCCTGGTTCCTTCAAGATAGGGAAAAACTTGGATTTTCTGGCTGCCAGGGATTTTCTGGCTGCCAGGGATTTTTCCGAATGTTAAAGGTAGCAAGGAGAGGGAAGCTGCTTTTAGTATCGGGTGCAAAGCTCTTACTTTTAATTCGATGCCTCGTGAATAAAGCTCATACTTAATGCCAATCTCATTGGTCTGTTTCTTTCCTACTTGTTTCAGTACCCAGGGGAGGACAATTGTGATTATTTGACAAACAGGAATTTGTACCCCCCACCCCAAAGTTAGGAAGTTTACCTGGAGGGTTCCCCCCTTCCACGATCAGATTAATGGAAACTTAGTTTATGCCCTCAAAGCTTTTGTGAATTCTAGTTCTAAAGCCCTCTTAGTGACCCCATCCCCAACTTTGAAATAGTATTCCTGGATGTATATTGCCTCATTGCTCTTAACAGTTAATTAAAAATGAGGTAATAACACATTGTAAACACAGGTGTGAATGGTTTTTAACTATATTTGTGCATCATTGGATTTTTTTTATTTCTAAGAAACTAGATGGATAATTGAAAGCTTGATTCAGTGTGTCAGTCTCGTCTAGTACCAGCCGGAAATCAGAAGATGAAACGAGTTGGATTTTAGCCTGTGCATTCTGCGGGAACTTTAATGAGAATTTCTAAGCACGGTCCCTGCTCTTAAGACATCCTATAGAAGAGGTCTTGAAAGTTTGAAGAATTATATTAAGTGAGTGTATTATTCATCCATCGCTCCCTAAGTTATCTCAAAACTTAGTGGCTTAAAACAAGAAAAACATTTATCATCCCACGATTTCTGTGGGTCAGAAATGGCTTTCTGGTTCTATTTGGTCCTGGTTTCTAAGGAGGTTGCAGTGAAGATACCTGCCACGAATGCTGCCATGTGAAGGCACGGTTAGCACTGTAGGATCAGCTTCAAAGGTGGCTCACGTGCCTGGCAGTTGATTCTTTTCGCAAGAGGTCTTTTTAAACTTTATTTATATTTTTGGCTGCTTCTGCGGCATGTGGAAGTTCCCAGGCCAAGGATCAAACCCACACCAGAGCAGTGACAACACTGAATCCCCAACCGCTAGGCATCCAGGGAACTCCCTGGCAGGAAATCTTAATTCTTCCTTGGTGGGCTTCTCATTGGATTACTTGACTGTCCCCATGACATGGTGTCTGGCTTTTCCTTGAGTGAACAATTCAAGACAGAAGCCACAATGTCTCATTTGATCGAACCACATGCCGCCATATGGCAATAATCTACTTGTTACATAGATCAGTTCTGTTTATTGTGAGAAGAGACTACTATGTAAGACTGTATTACCAGGGCAGCAGAGATCATGAAGAGCCATTTTGGAGGCTGGCCAGCACAGAAAGAAAATCAATATGAATTTCACACTTATGTAAATATATAAACATATAGGTATGTCATAGTAAACATATAGGTATTTTTCCTTTGGTAGTCCACTCCTCTGCAGTGTTTTTTTTTTTTTTTTTAATTTGTCTTAAGAGTTTAAATTGTATTTTTTTGTGTTCAGAGCAACATCAGACCAACATGAATGGGTTTAAATCATAAAAGGTAACGTACCAGTCCTTTGCCTCTAAGCAATTCATTTCCTGGAAGTTATTGTTTCTCATTAAATCTTTTCTCCCCATGTAATGGAACCCTTGGAACAAGAAAGAGAAATAAAGATTATTACTCTAATATGGAAGCTCAACTGTGAATTCAATTATTGTCATAAATTATCTTACAAAGCAGCATTTCTGGGTAATTTAGAACCTTTCTTAGAAGTCTGTGTTGACTCATCAATTTTTATGGTTATTAGATTTTTGTTAGCTGTCAAGCATTTTTCTTCTTTCATATTCATCCAAGCATTCTAAAAGTTTGCTGTAGTATAACTTGTTGTTCTTTTATAGAACTTCACTTAACTGTGATCATGATTGACCAGAAGTAGCTGCAGTTGCTTAGTTTCTAGTCTTTGTTATAGTGTCAATACATGTCACTACCAGCCAGAAACTCTCCTTCTGGACCCCTGTTATGTCTTCTTGCCCCAAGAAACCTGGTGACGTTCCCTGTTTCTGGCCTCTCATTCTACCACAGGATGGTTGTATACACTATCTTGAGAGTGTTTATGACCATAGGGGATGACTGTGTGTCTGTCTCCCTCCCTTCCTTCCTTTTTTTGACAGCAGTGTAGACTTGATCCAGAGCAGGGCTGGGAAAGTGAGACTGAGATGGTTAGTAGACAGAGGGACTACGATGAGTAAGATGGAAGTGGCTCCGAATGAGCGATGAAGATTCTGAGGAAGAAAAATTCATTAATTCATTCACTCAGCAGGCATTTATGAACACCTTCTAAATTTTTAATACAGCGTACTCTTCAAGAGGCTCAGGATCTAGTAGAAAGACAAGCACATGAGCTGGTATTAGACCCTACTGTGTACTACCCTGTATGGGGTATTTTTTACACCCGTTGTTTTGCATTTTTCAAAAACCCTTTGGGATTGGTTATCTCTGTTTTACCTGTAATGAAACTAGGGCTAAAAAAAACTTGTGATTTGCCTCAAGTCTTACTCATTGAGTAAAGGAGGGTGTGTCAGGAAAATGAAGATTTAATTGGTTTTGAGGTATAGGTGGGGCAAAGAACATCAGTCCTGCAGGCAATTGAAAATGGTAATCTGATGCTGAGAGAGATGTTAGGGCCAAAGGCATGTTAGAGTCCTTCCTAAAAGGGTGCTAGATGAAACTGGAGGAGAGGAACAGATCATCATGAGGGAGGATATACGTAAAAGTAGAACAATGAGAGAATCCTGTTGCCTTGAGAATAGGTAAAGTATAGAAATTATTGTATAAAACTGAAGTCTTCAGCTGAAAAAAGAATAATTTCTAATGTTTTTGTTGTGCTGGTGGTTAAAAAAAATCACTTAATGTGTTTTAATGTCTATTTTAGCTTTTGAAAATGTCCAGTAAAGAATCTTGTGGAAAAAAGGAGAAGTCCAGGCGAAAAAGCACTACCTCATCACCCAGTGTTGATGAAGAAGTAAGAATTTTGATTTTTCAACCTAAAGATACCTTTTTACAGTTTATATTTGTGTAATGAAAAAATACACCTCAGTTTTAAAACGAGGTATATAAACATTTTGTTCTTCCCTTCTGACCCAGAAGGTCATTTGTTTTTCTCATTCTTTACTTGCATTATTTTATTTATTCCTCACAAACTCCATGAGGGTAGGTACTATTATTCTCCCCCTTACACAGTGAAGACACTGAAGCTAGGCAGTGTCCTTTGTGGTTCTTTCTCATCTTGTTAAACTACAATCTTTCAAATGTCTAGCCTTAGTTCTTCTAATTAAGTAAACTGAAATAACAGTCTTTCATTTGCTTGGGACAACGGAATTGGTTGCCATGCTTGCATCCTGTCTATCAGCAAATTCTATCATGGGTCTGACTACCTCCCCTGCTGCTATCACCATGATCCAGGCAATCAACTTGCTTTCCTAGATTATTTCAATAGTTTCTAAATTGATCTCCCTGCTTCCATTTTGCCCTCTTACATTCTCAGCAGCCAGAGTGATCCTATTGAAATGGAAGATCATGTCCCTCCTTGCTCAGTACTTTATCATGGTTTTCCGCCGCTCAAGTCCTTGCTGGGGCTGACAAAGCAAACCTTTCTCATCTCCATCTCCTTCTCCCTTTGCTTTCTTCACTTGTGGGCTTCCTTCTTGTTGTTCCAATAACCCCGCATATTCCTGCCCCAGAGGTTTTCTGCTTGCTGTTACTCCCTTTGAATTGAAAACTCTCCCTAGATGTTCACAGTGTTTGTTCCTACATCTCTTTAGGTCTCCAGATGTCAACTTACCAATGGGTTTTTTTCTGACTAAAAATTTCTGTTTAAAATTGCACTGTCTCTCCCTTGCCTTCCAGCTATTTCCGACCCCTTTCACTGCCCTATTTTTTTCCATAACATCTGACACACTGAGTATTTTACTTGCTTATTTGTAAATTCCTGCAGTAGATTTTAACCTCCATGAGGTCGGGCACTTTTTTATTGTTTTTTCATTAATCTTTCCCCTCTCTTCAGAATGTTTTTGGTGCATGGCAGGTACTCAAAATATGTTTGTCCTAGGTCTCTTGAATTCAGGATCCACTGAAAAATGACTGGATATATAGTTTTGCTTTGTAGAAGCTGCATTTCACCATAGCAGTGCCACCTCCAAATGCTCTTCCCTGCATTGTCGGAAGCTGTGCGCTGTAGCACCTGTCTGCCATCTCATCCCTAAGTCAGGAGCACCTCGGTCCTCTGATTTCTAGTTGAGTCTCCCTTCCTCTTACCAGTGTTTGTATGCCTTTAAACATTGTTCCTCCCTGAAATTTATTATTAATGTGGAAGTAATCTTTATTTATAATAACAATAATGAAATAATGCCTTCTTATATTGTGCTTCATTTCGTGCCTTTCTTTCCTTTTTTCCAAATGGCATTCTTAGGATAAGAAAGAGAAAAAAACCTCAGCAAGTTCTGCTAGTTCAGCTTGCTCTGTAAGATCCATTTCATCAGAGAAGAGAAAACTGGTGAGTGTTTAGATACTGTAACTAACTCTAAAAATTATTTATATTAAAGTTTTAATGTACAGTTGGAGGATTTATGGTATAAATTCCGTTACTACTTCCATTAATTTTTTCTTATATTATTCTTACTTTTTTGATGGCGAATTGAAAAAAAACAAGTTTTTTCTTTCTGCTACTCACCAAAAAGCATTTATTGGGTTCTTTGTTTCTTTGTGGTAACAGACTCTATCATGAGGGATTACACAACATGGATATAAATTTAGACTGTTTTAAGTCTTTTTAGGGCTGCATCCACGGCATATGGAAGTTCCTAGGCTAGAGGTCAAATTAGAGCTCTAGCTCCTGGCTTTCGCCGCAGCCACAGCAACATGGGATCTGAGCTGCATCTGCCACCTACACCACAGCTCACAGCAACGCTGGATCCTTTAATGCACTGAGCAAGGCCAGGGATTGAACCCACATCCTCATGGATCCTAGTCAGATTTGTTACTGCTGAGCCACAATGGAAACTCCCAGTTTTAAGTCTTTGCCCATCTGTGGTTATATTTGTCTTTAAAATGTCATTTTGAGGTAGCCAGCACAGATACAGTGTTTGCATTTTCAGATTCAGAAATGGAGATCCAGAAAATTAAGTGACTTGTCAAAGAACACAAAATTGTATACAGCAGCAGAGCCAAGTCCAGAGATCATTCCACTATCTCACAAATAATTTGAAACAGTGACAGCCTACTAAACCCATTAAGCTAGTAAATGAGTAGTTGAAGTACTTACCACGTTCAGGTGGGAGTGAGGTGTGTATCAGTTTAGCTACACAGTTGTGGGTAATAAGAGCGAGTGGTTGTGAAAGTTCCATGTGTGAGGAATTGTCTTTTTAAGAATTTGTTTTCGTATAATGAAACTGCTGTCTCAGTTTATTCTTGCTAAACGAAAATAGAACACTGATTTCATCATATTTCTTCTGTGTTGAAAAATCATAACTTATTTTTTAGTTTATGTTTTAGGACCCTCTTAAATTTGGTCACACCTTACTATCCAGTTTTCTTTTTTCTTCTTTCTCAGAACAGTCCTTCTTCTAATTAGGCTGGTTATTTTCTCTCTACTGAATTTACACCAATCAGCTCCAGCTTCTTAGGTTACCTAAGCAATCTGAGCTGAGAATGCCTTCATTTTACCCATGAATCTTTATTCAATATATGGTCAATCTTTAGCATAAACTCTATCTACCTCTTTTCCTAGGTACATACCAACTTTTTGTGTTTGATATTTTGAATTCAAAATTTGGAGTTCCCATCATGGTGCAGCAGAACGAATCCGACTAGGAACCATAAAGTTGCGGGTTCGATCCCTGGCCTCGCTCAGTGGGTTAAGGATCCGGCGTTGCCATGAGCTGTGGTGTAGGTTGCAGACGCAGCTTGGATCTGGCATTGCTGTGGCTGTGGCGCAGGCCGGCAGCAACAGCTCCGATTGGACACCTAGCCTGGGAATCTCTGTATGCCGCAGGTGTGGCCCTAAAATGACAAAAAAAAAAATTATGACCTATTGTTTATTGTCCTGCTTTGACACTTAATGTCCTTTGTATTAGGTTATTTGTACGTATCCTTCTACTTCTTTCTACTTTATCCTTTTACTTTACTCTGAGCTCTTTAGGATGGGGACTGTATCCTATTTTACTGTTATTTTTCTTGTGTCTAGACCTCTATCCCCAGAATACATAGAGAGACAGGGTAGTAGACGAGAGAGGGTAGACTGTTCTGGTTTCAGATCACAGCTCTGCTACTAACTTGCTCTTTGACATTGAGGAGGATGTTTTGCTTTGTTTGAGCCTTGGGTACTTTATCTGTAAAATGGGGAAGGTAATAATATCTGTCTCACAAGATGTTTGGAAGGATTAAATAAATTATTGTGTCAGCTTATTTACTAATACGTAAATATGGAAAAAAGATCACTTCCCACTTCTCTTCCTCTGTTTTTGTAGCACAGTGCACAATGTATATTTCCTAAATGATACTTTTTTTTTTTCAGAAATCAGATCATACAGATATTCTGTACTGTAATACAAAAAGAAGACAAGAACTAAAAGGGTAAATTCTCCCTTTTTCTTGATATCTTACTTTTTTAGCTTAGAATTATGAGACTAAATATTTAGATTTGCAAAATATTTTGTTTAGTATTTTGCATGCAAATGTTTTTAGCTATTTCACAGATTATGATTAGTTTTCTTAATATTTGTATAAATTTAAGAAAAAGTTGAGAGAAATCAAAAGTCTATCAGAATTCTGTATTATGTAAATACTACTTTCAAATAAAATGTAAATTTTTATCTCACACGATTTGATTTTGACACACCCTTATAAGATACATAACTTCAGTACATATAGTAATGGAAGAGGTTATGAGGCCGATTTAATAATTTTGGATAAATTATCTTTACATATTACCCATAAACGAATATGTAGTTTATTGAAAACTGTGTTCATTAAACAGGTTCTCTGCAACTAGAGAACTTGGGGAATAATGAGGAATATTGGAGATTATTTCTCTGTAGTTTGCTGTGTTCTTTGGATAAAATTTCAGAGAATTTTGTGAAGGAATTTCTTGCCACTAATAGGGATAAATAAGTATAAAAGGTATAGTGCATGATAAATGCTAGTAACATCAAAGTTTCTCTGAAAATAAGTTCTGGGAGAACAATTCAAATGGCATGAAATATATAAATAAAAATTCTGCTTCCTAGACAAGCTCAGTGGATGGTTGCTAAAAACAAAAAAAAAAACTCTGACTCTTCTTCAATTTTTCTTTTGAATCATCTCTTGTTTTTTGTGATACTTTGTATCTATATTATTATTTGTTGCTAAGTCTACTGTCAAAAATTTCATGTTATATTGACTACCACTTTCTAAATTTTTCAGATTTTTAATGCCTTTGGTGGTAGTACCTTTTTTTTGGGGGGGGCACACCTGTGGCATATGGAGTTTCGCAGGCTAGGGGTGAAATCAGAGCTGTAACCTCTGACCTGCACCACAGCCACAGCAATGCCAGATCCGAGCCACATCTGCGACCTATACCACAGCTCATGGCAAAGCCAGATCTTAACCCACTGAGCAAGGCCAGGCATCAAACCTACGTCCTCATGGATGCTAGTCAGATTCATTTCCGCTGAGCCACGATGGGAACTCCAGTAGTATCTTTTTTAAAATACTACTTTAGGTTCTAAAACTCTGCTTGATTTTTCACTTGTTACCTTTTAAGAACACATTTGTTAGCTGTTGATTTTATATCTGTATATAAGAGCATAAATAGACTTCTGATCCATATACTTCCCGCGTTAGACCTATTCATATAGTCTTTGGGAGGAGGAAAAAATAATATTGTTGAATTATTTTGAGAATTGGATTTGAATTATTCTAAGGATGCAATGCAGTTCAACTTGGTGCTAGTATTTACCCCAAATCTGCTGTTTGGCTTCAGCCCTGGCAACACTGAATAGTTGAACACCTAATTCAACCTCATTTCTCGATCTCTGAACCCAGGTGTGATCAGTGACGATGCTATTGTGTGTGAATTATCATCATAGCTAATCAGGGTAACAACATCAGTAATATGAGCCGTGCCTAGCATCTGGATTTATTGTTAATATCTGAATATTTACTTTCAGATATTGGCAAGTATCCTGCATATAACTTGTAGTGAAACTTTCTTTTGTCAACGACAACATATATGGGATATGATATATTTAAAACAGCCTTGTTATGCATTTAAACGATGTTGTGTATATTTTAAAGATGGATTGGACAAAAGAAAGCTATAATATGGTGCTTTGTATATACCGGTATCAATAGTGTGGGATTTCTAATGACCGTTGGTTGCCTGTAGAGAAAGTAATTCATTTGCTGTTATTGTTTACTTCTTGGAGCAGTAAACAAACTCATTTGCCGTATTGTTACAAGCATTTTTTTATGGCATATGGCATCTTCTGAAAGGACTCCCTGTTATCCATAGGGAAGGTCCTCAAATTGATGTGCACAAGTGTAGGTGGAAAATCAGAGAGAATGTTCTTGTCCAAAAAGCCAGTTACATTATATTGTTACCACAATTCCAGATCCATGGGTTAAGTACATATGGACGTACTTATTAGCAATAAAAATACAAGCAAAGGCAGAAATCTTTTGAAAATATTCAGAGAGCGTTTCTTCAGGCTGTGCACTTTTTTGTGTGTGAGATTTCTTCAATAAAGTTACATCATAACATTGGCCAAAACTTTAAGTCTAGGAGTTGAAAAGTAGATAAATTTTATCTCAGTACTGTAAGAGAAATGGCAGTATTGCCATTAACAGTACCTGTTATTGGCAGAATTAACCAAAAGTACTTTATTCTTCATTTAACCTAAGCTGAAAGTAAATTTATAAATTAGTATCCTAAATGTTCATTATAGGCCAGTGGAATAATCTAGTAGCTGGCTATTCGAGCAGTTATTTTTCTTGTAGTATGCTGTGTTTTAAAACCTTGGTAACTGAATTTTTTAATGATCTAATTATAATAATTAAATATTGACAAAATTTCACATTTATTCTTATATCACAAGAGTTCAATCTAGGATAGTCATATTCAACTTCAGCTGAATATTGATTTCACACTGTCATTCATTAAAAAATAAGTATTTGCTTCATGTCTAACCTGCCTAAAAAGATCTCAGAATTTCAGTATTTTGGGTTGCAAATATACAATATAGCATTTTGCAAAACTGGTTCATAAAAGTTAACTGAGATTTAATTTTGTTGGTCTTTTAAAAGGTATCGTAATGTTGAGTTTTCATTATCACCATATGGACCACAGAGCACATGTTGATGTGAAATATGCAGTACAGGGCTATTGTAAAGAATGAATAAAATAGAAACATTTTTTCCTTTTAAAAGTTCATTTTGGCTTTACTCCGTCTTTTTTATTTGCAGAACATTTTTTTTTTACATTTGATTCTTGATTTTATTTTAATTTTTAATATTTTATTGGAGTGTAGTTGATTTACAAAGTTGTGTTAATTTCTTCTGTATAGCAGGTAATTCTATTATACATGTATATATTCCTTTTCATATTTTTTTCATTATGGTCTGTCACAGGATATTGAATATAGTTCCCTAAGCTGTACAGTAGGATCTTGCTATTTATCCATCATATGTATACTAGTTTGCCTCTGCTAACCCCAAACTCCCAAATCTTCCCTCATTCACCCGTAATCCCTCTTGGCAACCGTAAGTCTGTTCTCTGTCTGTAAGTCTGTTTTTGTTTCATAGATATTTAAGTTGTGTCATATTTTACATTCCACATGCAAGTGATAGCATATGATTTGTCTTTCTCTTTTGGACTTACTTTGCTTAGTATGATAATCTCTAGGTCCATCCATGTTGCTGCAAATAGCATTATTTCTTTCTTTATTATAGCTGAGCAGTATACCACATCTTCTTTCCATTCACCTGTCAATAGACATTTAAGTGCTTCCATGTCTTGGCTATTATAAATAATGCTGCTGTGAACACAGGGGTGCATGTTATCTTTTCACATTATAGATTTCTCTAGATGTATGCCTGGTGGTGGCATTGCAGGATCATCTGGTAACTCTTTTTTTTTTTTTTTTTTAGGAACTTTCATACTGTTTTCCTTAGTGGCTGTATCAGTTTATATTCCAGTTAGCAATATAAGAGGATTCCCTTTTCTCTACACCTTCTTCAGCATTTATTATTTGTAGATTCTTTAATGATGGTCTTTGGGAATAGTGTGGGGTGGTACCTCATTGTAGTTTTGATTTGCATTTGTCTAATAATTAGCAATGATGAGCCTCTTTTCATGTGCCTCTTTTCATCTGTATGTCTTCTTTGGAGAAATGTCTGTTTAGATTTTCTGCTATTTTTTTTTTTGATTGGGTTGTTTATTTTTTTATTGAATTATAGGAACTTACATATTTTATTTTTTTATTTTTATTTTATTTTTTTGTCTTTTCTAGGGCTGCACCCGCAGCATATGGAGGTTCCCAGGCTAGGGGTCTATTCAGAACTGTGGCCGCCGGCCTATGCCACAGCCACAGCAATGTGGGATCCGAGCCATGTCTGCAACCTACACCACAGCTCAGGACAATGCCAGATCCATAACCCACTGAGCGAGGCCAGGGATCGAACCTGTAATCTCATGGTTCCTAGTCAGATTTGTTAACCACTGAGCCATGACAGGAACTCCAGAGCTTACATGTTTTAGAAGGCTGCTAGCACAGATTCACTTAAGTCAGGTCCCAGGACTGTAGAAGTCATGCATCTGGACCCGCTGTGGGGGCTATGGAGGCAGCTCAGACCCTAGCTGGACCCAGCCCCCATGTTCATGTGCCCCCAAAGCCCTCGGATGCTGAGACCAGACCTGACCCAGCTATGGGAGCACCTATTGTCTATTTGGATGTCCCTCAAGGGCTGAATTTAGAAGGCCAGCAGAGGTGTAAATCTGCAGCTTATGTAGCTATGGGGAGAGGTTTCAGCTCCGCTTCCTAAGTCATACAATCTTTGGGGCCCAGCGTGGTTTCAGCCCCACCTCTGCACGTGGGTAACCTGTTGGTGTCTGCTCCCAGGGCCTACCAAGGTGGCAGATGGTGCAAGAGCTGGCAAGATGGCAGCCGTGGCGTGGGAGCCTACCCTGGCAGAAGCCTCTCCAGGAGCCTGGGAAGGCAGGGGCGGGCGTGTGCAGAAAGAGGCTACTGTGGTGGCCTGCTCTTCACACGCCACTGAACAGTAGCAGTTCACTTCTGTGGAGGGCCTGGTCTTCTGTGAACACTCCTGGTTGTGACCTTGCCACACGCAGCCTCTGCAGGCTGTCTCCGCGTAGCCAAAGCAGGCTGTCCTTTAAACGCCGAATTCCAGCACCCAGCCCCTTGCCCATACCAGTGGATGCCCGTTTCACGGGCCTGTTGTGTAGGTCTGTCGGTTCTGCCTGTCACAGAGTGGTTCTTACACTCTCCTCTGCACCTGCGGGGCTCCTTTTGTGTCCTGCTGATCTCCTCACTGGAAGGGGGCTTCCCCGTGGTGTGGGAACCTTTCCTCTCCTTCAGCTTCCTCCCAGGGCCACAGGTCCTGTCCTGCTTCTCTCTTTCTTTTTTCCCCTTTAGTTCTACTCAGTTATGTAGAGAGCTTTCTTATCCTTTCAGGTGTTTGAGGTCTTCTCATAGTGTTCAGTGGATGTTCTGTGAGAATTGTTCCGTTTGTAGCTGTATTTTTAATGTATTTGAGGGAGGAGGTGAGTTCCACATCCGACTACTCCACCATCTTCATTCCCCTCAAATAGGAATTTAAAAATGCTCAGAGAACTACAGGAGCCTATTAAAATTTTTCTCTTGTTTGTTGTTTTCTTGATTTTTCTTTAATACATTTGACGTCTTACTTGAAATACTGTAAAGTGTCAATCAAGATCCTATTAAAGGTCTGTTTTATTGTTACATATTAAGAGATAAATAATGATAGGCAGTTTCTTTGTAGAAAGAGATAGCAAAGAAAATAAAACGAGATGAAGACTAGGGTGAGATTCCTATAGAAACTCTGAGATGTTTATAGTTTGCTCTTACGTGATTAATTATTTGAGAAGTCATTTATCATCTCTTTCTCCTCTTCTGGACGGTAAGCTAAGTGCGGGTCAGGACTGTATGTAATGTGTCCTTCCCTGCTTCTCAGTGCCCAGTAGAGTGACAGGCATTTAAAAGGCACTCGAAGATTTGCTGATATAAATTAATGGTTGTCATTCATCAAACTTTTTCTCTTTTCTTTCTTTCTTTCTTTCTTTTTCCCCTTCCTTCCTTCCTTCCCTTTCACACATGTACAGCATATGGAAGTTCCCAGGCTAGGAGCTGAATCAGAGCTGCAGCTGCCAGCCTATGCCATAGCCATAACAATGGGGATCGGAGCCACATCTGTGTCCTACACCACAGCTCACAGCAGCACTGGATACTTAACCCAAAGAGCAAGGCCAGGGATCCTCATGGATACTAGTTGGGTTCGTGACCATTGAGCCACAGTGGGCACTGCATCCCCTTTCTTTCTGACTACAAAATAATACCTGGTTTTATTAAGCAGGAAAATATTATCATCTTTAGCTATTGTTGCTTCTAACATTTTAGCACATTTCTTTGTTTTTTTATTGTGCTTATTTAAACTGTTGAAACCACATTATGTATATAGATTTGTGCCCTGCTCGTTTCCTTCTTAATATTATGTCAACATGTGTTGTTATATCATTGAAAACTTTCATAAACATCATTTGAAATGGCTATGATTGCCGATCATATTTGATAGACATGTTTCTTGGTCATTTCCAGAATTTTAATATTTACCTGGTACCTCATTTTTTGCTATTATAAATAATCCTGAATTGAATATTTTATTATTATTTTTTAGTCCATTTTTGATTTTTTTTTTTACCTTGGTATAGATTTCTAGAGTGGGAACTATTAAGAAGTCAAAGAGTAAGAACATTTTTAGAATTCTTAATTATATCAGAATCCTTTGTGGAACTATTATAACATTTTGCATTTTCACTAGCAATGTCTGAGAGGGTCCACTTTACAACCTCTTGCCAGTATTCAGTTTTTTTTTTTTTTTTTTCTTTTTGGGCTGCACTTGCCACACATGGAAGTTCCCAGTCCAGGGACTGAATCCAAGCCAGAGCTGCAACCTATGCCACAGTTGCTGCAGTGCCCGATTTGCTGTGCCAGGCTGGGAATTGAACTGGTGCCTCCACAGAAACAAGCCAAATAATTAACCCACTGTGCCACAGCAGGAATTCCTAGTGTTATTTTCAAAGCATTGTTAATTTGATAGAAGAAAATGATATTTTATAATTAGCATGTCTGTGACTATTAGGGAGATCAAACTTTTTCCCAAAATGTTTAGCTATTCCTTTTTTCTCTTTCATTAATTTTTTGTTTATGTCTTGTTCTAGAGTCTTAGTACTTTTTCATGAGCTTTTTCTTCACTAAGGCTAATAAGGTGTCACTTATATAGCAAATACCATTTCCCAGTTTTCTTAATTTTATTTTTTTAATATGATAAGTTTTTAAAGTAAATAGTCACTTACATTTACTGTTTTACTTTGTGATTTTTCTCACTGCTATTTAGTTCAGGAAGTTCTCTGTTAGGAAATCAGATAAACATTCCCATTTCCCCTGCGGTTTTTAAGTATTTAATATGAAGTCTAGTAACTACAGAAATAATTATTTTCCACTTAAGTATTTAATATCTTTGGAATCATGTCATCTGGTATTATATAAGGCTATAAATTTGTGTTTTTCCCCCAAATAGCAAACCAGTTATTCCAACACCATTTGTTAAGTAATCCTTTCCATTTCATTCTTACTATAGCCATTTCTTACTTTTATGAATTTCATGTCAGGCTAGTTCTTTCATTTCCCAACTAAAATGATACAGTGCAACATTATGTATAATCATGTTTAATTATAATGTAACCTAGTTTTCTGTGCTGCTTTACAGTTTAAATGTAGAAACTGACGCTCCAAGGAGACCAAAAATCAGTTCTTCATCACAAGGACTTATTAAACTCCAAGAAACATCATATTCAAATGATAATCAGATTATTTCGCAGAGTCCTTCTACAAGTGGAACTAAAAAAGATGTAAATAAATGTGTAGATATTAAAGTTAAAGATATTAAATTGACAAATGTTAAGAGTAAGCTGGACCATGGAATTAAAAACTTTAGCAGTCCTAAGATTGCCAAAGATGTGAAACCTAAAGCTGAAGGGCAAGCAAGTGAAAAAAAATGGCCTCCTTTACTTGCTCAGAGGGAGAAGACGAAGGAACTCAAGAAAGAAAGGTACCATAAATTTAGAGACAGTTCCAAAAAATGTGTTTTGGAGAAATGCAAGAGAATCCAATTTTCTCAGGATTATAATTCCAACAGGATAATTAAGGAACCCCTCGAATCTAGACGAAGAAAGATAAGTTTCAAAATCCCAGTAAAGTCTCGTGATACCCTCCAGAAGGTTGTAAGAGAAAACGTCTTCGGTTTATATTCTAACAAGTCAGAGACTAAACAGGAGAAAAGAAAATGCCTGGAAGACTCCCAGGTTTCATTAAATACGACGAGGCACAAAAGCGAACATTTATTTTCAGATTCCACATGTAAGCAGACTATTCATGAATGGGAAGGAAAATATCATGAGCATCAAGAAAGTAATGTTTCAAGTTCTAGTGAAAACCAAACCCAGGTAAGGCAGTGCAAAATGGAGGATGTGGGCTTTAGCAGAGAGTCTTAATGTAGTTGGGTTTGAATTGTTTCCAGCATAGATTATTATAGAAGGCTGATTCTGTTTAACTGGGAAGATACATGTTGGTTCTTTTATTTTACCCCTTTAATTCCAACTTCTTTAGGAAGCTATCCTGGCAAGTCTCCAGGGTCCAAAATAGAAGGGACTGTGTAAAAATGTAGAAGGAAGCAGCTGTAGATAAGTCCTATCAGAAAAGCCCTGTAACACTCTTTAAGTTCTTCTCTAACCCCAGGTACTGTGGAACATCCAGGAGTTAATATTCTGAATAGCTGTTCCTTTCACAAATTATTTTTTGAGTGCCCTGTGTGCCAGGTATCACGATCATAGTCTCTTTTCAGAGACTTAAATGAGGAGACACAGAAACAACCACCTCATGTCTGATAAATATCACCTAATATGGAAATACTCAGTAGGGGATCGACATGGCCTTGGTGCACTAGGGAGGATCAGCTCAAGAAGGTTTATTGGAGGTGATAACCTGTAAACTGAGAACTAAAGACTGAGTAAGAGTTATTCAGGTGAAGACAAAGTGGATGGGGTGGGAGAAGTAGGATGTTCCAAGCAAAGGGAATTAACCTGTACAGAGATCGAGGTTTTAGAAAGCCAGGCACAATTTTTTTTTGTGCTTCTAAGTTGTGCAGTAAATCAGCGTTTGTGGACTAATTTGAGAACCTAATTGCTATAGCCTTATTTCTATGGCAAATAAAATTATGTATCTTTAAGAGAGCTTTTAGAACTTGGGAACTTGAGAACTTTAGAACTTCAGAAATTTTAAAATTTAGAGACTGCTTATAAACAGCGGTGTTTGAGCCTGCCTGCTTTTAGGAATTAGGACTATAGACTGCAACATAAGATACTTCCTTTGAAAAATGGAGGGATTGTAACTGGAAGGGCCAGAGAGCTTGAGAGAGAACACATTTTGTTCACTGAACTAGAAGGTGTCCAAAGAGGGAAAGAATTGAGTTTGTTCTTTTTATTGTTTTCTTAAAGGAAAAGTCTAGTTTTCTTGTTTTTTTCTTTGTCTTTTTAAAACCGCACCCCAGGCATATGGAGGTTCCCGGGATAGGGGTAGAATTGGAGATGCAGCTTCTGGCCTGCACCACAACCACAGCAACGTGGGATCCGAGCCGTGTCTGCGACCTACACCACAGCTCCCGGCAATGCTGGATTCTTAACCCACTGAACAAGGTCAGGGATGGAACTTGCGTCCTCATGGATGCTTGTCAGGTTTGTCCCCACTGAGCCTTGACAGGAACTCTAAAAACTCCAATTTTCTTCTCGTGCTGTATAACTAGTTCTCTAGAATAAAATGCAAGAAAGGAATTTGAATTTTCCAGTATGTTCATTGAACGTCTTTGTATCATTGCTTGATGTTCCCTTCATGCTGTACATCTAAGTCACAGTATAAGAAATCCCTTTACTGCATCTTACAGGTTTTTTTGTGTGTGTGTGTGTGTAGAAATACTACACCAAAAGAAGTACATAGCATGAATGTTAAGTTTTGAAAGCAATTTTTGCATGATTGCTTTCAGGTTTTGGAATTAAAACTCTTTTAGTCCTTTGATAGTAGTCTTACCTGACTTAAAGTCATTCAGACACAGGAGCAGCAAGTAAATATTGTTCTTACTTGAATATACTATCTTTAGCATATATGTGACAGGAGCTCATCATCTTACTATTATGTTTGTTGTTTTGTTTTCTGCATAAATTCCTCAGTAGATAATTTTCTTCATAAAATAATGAGTTGTACTTTACAAAGAAAATTGTGTTTTCTGGATTTAGTAATTCTGTTATGCTTTCCTGAGATAATGTCTTGTTTTGTGGTTTTATAATCTTTTGATATAGATCTCTCTTAGTTTGCACCTTGCCCTAACCATTGTCAACTAATGCTCTAGAGATTTATAGTTTTAAGACGGCTTTTATAAATGGTATCCCAGGAGTTCCTGAAATGGCTTAGTGGTTGATGAACCCAACTAATACCCATGAGGACGTGGGTTCGACCCCTGGCCTCGCTCAGCGGGTTAAGGATCCGGCGTTGTTCACAGCTGTGGTGTAGGTCACAGACATGGCTCGGATCCAGCATTGCTGTGGCTGTGGTGTAGGCTGGCAGCTATAGCTCTGATTTGACCCCTGGCCTGGAAACCTCCATATGCTGGGGGTGCGGGCCTAAAAAGACCAAAAAAAAAAAAAATGGTATCCCACTTAATTCTTTCAAGTCTGTGGGGTAGAAATTTAGCAAACATTAATTAAAGGTACTCATTATGTTTCCGGTACATTTCTAGGTTTTAGAGATTTAGAGAGGAAAAGAAGCTTTTTACCCCTCAAGAAGTTCTCAGGGAGGTTGATTGGTAAACAAATACAATTGCAAATACAGTGAAGCAAATGTTTGAGCCTTAGGAGTTTGGCTGGTGTTAGTATAAATTTGGAAGTGATTTAAGGAAAGGCTCATTTGGGTGGAAATTCTTTTTTTTTTTTTTTGGTCTTTTTTCTGTCTTTTTAGGGCTGCACCCGAGGCATATGGAGGTTCCCAGGCTAGGTGTCCAATTGAAGTTGTAGCTACCAGCCTACACCAGAGCCACAGCAATGCGGAATCCGAGCTGTGTCTGCGACCTACACCACAGCTCACAGCAACGCTGAATCTTTAACCTGCTGAGTGAGGCCAAGGTTTGAACCCACGTCCTCATGGATGCTAGTCGGGTTTGCTAACCGCTGACCCACGTTGGGAACTACTAGGTGGAAATTCTTAAGCTTGGTATTGAAAAATGTGTACAGCAAGGGATAGAAGTGTTGTCCTGCCAGGGGAGAGGACCAGTGTGTCGTACTGCCCAGAGCTGTGAAATTGCATGGCAGGAGTGTATGTGAGCACTTTAGTTGTTCAGTTTCACTTGATTTGAGATGTGTACAGAATCTATAAGAGAGGAAGTTGGAGAGGAAGCATGGGTACAGACAATAGATTATCTCTCATGGGATATATATATATTTTTTTTTTTTCTGCTTTTTTAGGGATGCACCCACGGCGTATGGAGGTTCCCAGGCTAGGGGTCTAATCGGAACTACAGCTGCCGGCCTACACCACAGCCACAGCAACGTGAGATCCGAGCCGCGTCTGCAATCTGAACCACAGCTCATGGTAATGCCGGATCCTTAACCCACTGAGTGAGGCCAGAGGTCGAACCTTCAACCTCATGGCTCCTAGTTGGATTCGTTTCTGCTGCGCCTCAGTGGGAACACCACATTTTATTTATTTATTTATTTATTTATGCTGTAGATAGTTCGGAGCAGTGTAATCAGAGAAGCATTATAATCAGGTTTTTAGTTTGGAATCACTCCAGCAGATAAAACCATTAGTACTCTTGTTATTGTTATTCTCTTTTGTCTTCTACAGGAAGGCTTTATTCCAATGCATGTGTTTAATGAAGGCAAACAGTGAAATGCTCATTGACTTTTTTAATAAGGAGAAGATTTTCAGGGACAACTGACATGAACTTTTCTGGATTTGGGGGTGGTAGAAAGTATATTGAAATCTCTGAAAGTGACCTGTGGTCAAAGGAAGAAAGGGTAGTAGTGACCTAAGTAAAACAATGAAAATACTTCGAATGTCAGGAATTGCAGGCAGTTCTGTAATAATCTCTAGCTTGCTTGGCACTCCTTGGTTGACAAGAACCTAAAGATCTAGTGAAATTTGAAGTTGGAGAAGGGGTTATCAGATCTAGGGTCATGGCGTAGTAAACCTATTATGGGCCTATGTGCATGTGAAGACTGATGTTGGGAAGTTAGTGTAGAAGTTGAATTCCTAATAAAGCAACATATGATACCCTTGTGTAAAGAGGGTCTGTAATTTATATACAGCCTCTTATAGAATATATTTGAGTTTGTGGTTATCTTAGAGAATTCTTAAAAGATGATTTAGTTTAGCAGTGGCTTTTGCTGAGTGCCCTGTCTCCTGTATGTAGGGTTGGGTAAGACTCGTCCACTTAGAAAAAGTGCCAGTGAAAAACAGAAATTAGAGAGATTTTCACTATCTGCTAGCAGACAAAGTGTAAAACTCAAATCTCTGGTGCTCTATCCAGAAACGATAACAGTTGTGCATTTTTCAGCCTGTCTTCCTCAGCCATGTAATAATCTTTGAGTTCCCTTTGCTGTTTTGTCATGGCACTTTTATTTTAATTTAATTTTAATTTAATTTTATTTTGCTTTTTAGAGCCGCACCTGCAGCATATGGAAATTCTCAGGCTAGGGGTCGAATCAGAGCTGCAGCTGCGAGCCTACACCACAGCCACGGCAATGCAGGATCTCTAACCGACTGAGTGAGGCTAGGGATGGAATCCGCATCCTCATGGATACGAGTCTGGTTCATTAACCGCTGAGCCACGAGAGGAATTCCCTGTCATGGAACTTTTAGAAATGACTCCGTCACTGCTGGATGAAAATTTCCTACCCCAGAAAGCCAGCCTTTGCCATGGTTGTTCTGTTAGGGGCACATGTACTTTTATTCCCAAAATATGAGTCTTTTTAGAAATGTATATATGTATGAGTAAATCCTAAAGAATTTCTGCTGTGTTTCATAACTTAATTAAATAAAACTTTTCTATTCTAGGGGCAGTTTTTCATCTGGGGCAAATTTACCTGTTGGGGGCATTTGACAATTGACTTGATAGAGAAATTTTTTATTGTTTGGATTGGGAGGGGGTGAGTATCTAGTGGGTAGAGGCCAGAGACACTTCTAGACATCCTACAATTTATAGAATAGAGCCCCCCAAACAAAGAATTATCTGATTCCAGATGTCAATAGTGCCAAGGTTGAAAAAACCTTATTCTGTATTCTTCCTTCTTAACTAATAAAAATCACTTTTCATTTCAGAGTTTTGAAGCACCATGTTCTTCGGTGTCACTTGAAAGTATTCAAGATACAGATCAAGAGGTTACTGATATATTTATTTACTTTGAATATTTTCAATGAAATTAAGCCAAACAGTTCCTAATTTAATAGAAAAGACTGTAAGAACATTGGTAGTATGAAAATAACAATGATGGTTCTATTTAATTCAATACCTGAGTTTTTATGAAGTCATGAAAAACTATTTGGAAAAGTGTTTACTTGATCCCATTTAGGTCTTTTTTTTTCTAATCAGCTCTAATCTGTTTTGAATAAAGAGCATGAGTTATATGAATTTCGATGTAATGTTATGTTTTTGCATGTGTATGCCTTTGTTTGCCAAAACACAGCTTGGTGTTGTTAACATGTTTTTGCCTCATTTTTCTAATTAGCAACAAGATGAAAATGCTCTGTGAAAATGAGAGTGCACGCATATTATTTTTTACCTGTTGCTTCATCTCTCAGCTCTAATCTCCTGGTTGAACCTCACAGACTTATTGCATAGAATTTTATGTTCCCTGCTCCTAAATTAAAATTAGATTCATTGAACACTTTGTGTTTTTCTATTTAAAGGAGACTTTAAAACCGTACTGATTGCTTTTTATTTGTGACGGTTTTATTTTTCTGACTTTTGGGTCAGAGCCACTTGATAGAAGAAAGATTTCTCATCTCTGCTCTAAAGTTAGATTATATTTTATTTACACTGGAATACATCAGGGAATTATATCCCTGAAGTGCTAGGGTATTAAAGATCTAGATTTCAGTTTCTTTTTTCTTTTTAGGGCCGCACCTGTGGCATATGGAAGTTCCCAGGCTAGGGGTCAAATCGGAGCTGCAGCTGCCAGTCTGTGCCAGTCACAGCAGTGCTGGATCCAAGCAGCATCTGTGACCTTCCCTGAAGGTTGTGGCAGCACGGAATCCTGAACCCAATAAGTGAGACCAGGGATCATACCTGCATCGTGATGGATACTGGTTGGATTCTTAACCTGCTGAACCACAGTGGGAACTCCTAGATTTCAGTTTGTTATGGTTCATAAACAGTCTTAGAAATCTTAAAAAGAATGTTCATCATCCAGATAAAAACATATTTGGCTCTTGAAGTACTTTGAAATGAGAGAATGGGAATGAGAATTAACTTATTTTGAAAGTCTGTTATATACTAGGCTCTGTATGAGGTTCTTCACGTTATTTCATTTAATCCTTTCTCAAAGGATATAGGTATTAATATTTCTAATGTGTAGATAAACTGAGACCTGTGAGTTTTAAATAATATGCTTGCCTGAGGTTGTAGAAATGATAAAGTAATGGAGGAGAGCGGTTATAAAAACTTTGTGTGTGCTCAAAAATCTGTATTCTTTTATTTTTTATTTTTTTATTTTTTTAAGGGCTGCACCCTGCGGCATATGGAAATTCCCAGGCTAGGAGTCGAATTGGAGCTACAGCTGTCAGCCTGCGCCACTGCCACAGCAACGCAGGATCCGAGCCAGTCTGTGACCTCCACCACAGCTCACAGCAGTGCTGGGCACTTAACCTACTGAGTGAGGCCAGGCATCAAATCCATATTCTCATAGATCTTAGATTTTTTACCGCTGAGCCACGACAGGAATTCCAGAAATCTGTATTCTTTTAGCCTGTGGCTGCTATCTTTTTGTAAATTTTTTTTCTTTCCACAAACTCATATTAAGTGAATTAGTTGAATTAATTGATTTCTTCTCTTATTAATCTTCAGAGAAAATAATTCAAAATATTTTATTGCGAGTCTTTTGCAATTTAGATGCAGATAGTCGAAGAGCTTCATGCTGCACGTGTGGAAAAAAGTGTGGATTTACCTGTGGTTCCACCTTCTGGAGAGTTAACGAATATGGAGATTGACATGGTAGAAGATGATGTGCATTCCTCTGCTGGTATACCTTATACGTATATGATAATGTTTATGATCTCCTGTGTTTTCTTAAGAATTAATGTGGTAGCATTCAGTTTTTATAATATTTAGATGAGAAATGTTAAAATGTGCTCATTTGAAATAATGAAGTATGGTATATTTCTTTTAGCTATAGGAATAAGGTCTAAGGTTTGTCTTAGCATCATTTGTTTTATTTATCTCACATTATTAGTTAGAGTTTCTTTTTCTCTTTCTGCCAAGTGGTAGTAACCAAAGTTATGAGTTGTCTTTTATTCTTGCTCTTAACCATAACTTTTAATTTCAACTTTGCAAAGCACTGATCAGAAATAATACAAATTGCTCAAAGGTAATTATATTCATGGATTTCTTATTTATATAGTAAAATTGTGATTATTCTTACTATCGAGAGAAGATAACGATAAATTTTTTCAGAAATATATTAGTATACTCTTTTGAACTGTATTTGTAATAATAGTAATGCTATGTTACATTCATGTTGCATTTTTCAGATTTTTCTGTTTTCCTGTGCATTAATTTATCTAGATGTTGCTCATATAGCCCTCTGAAATAATAATGCTAGAATTCTGTTTTCTTTTTTACACATATTTATCTTTTCACTTATATTTCAGAGTATGTGTATATTAAAATTAACTTATCATTCCTAATTGCACAACTACCAGTGATATGGTATAGCTTTTGGCAACTTAGTTACTACTAGTACAGATTATTTTATGATTTAAAATCCACCTATAAGCAATATATAGTGTTCTACTGGTAGATAATTAAAGATAAGAACTGATTACTGTTCTTTCTCTTAAGAATTGTTGTAAATGCATTTTTGTTTTTGTTATCTAAAGAACTGCCTTCTCTTAAGGCTTATCAAAGTTCTGTGATATCAACATTTTAGTTATTAGACAAGTCCACTGTCAAATGTCACGAGACCCTCACTTTGTTCTTTTTCTTTAGCAAATACTGCTTCAGGCAAAAAGCTCCTGCTTGTTATTGATACAAATATTCTTATGAATCATCTCAAATTTGTTAGAATTTTGAAGACAACAGAAATCCCAGGTATTTATAAAATGTATTTACTGAGACTGATTTTCTTTTCTTTTATTTTTGTCTTTTGTCATTTTAGGGCTGCACCCGTGGCACGTGGAGGTTCCTAGGCCAGGGGTCTAGTCAGAGCTACAGCTGCCAGCCTATGCCACAGCCACAGCAACGTGGGACCCGAACCATGTCTGCAACTTACACCACAGCCCACGGCAATGCCAGATCCTCAACCCACTAAGTGAGGCCAGGAATCGAAACTGCACCCCATGGTTCCTAGTCGGATTCGTTTCCGCTGAGTCAAGAAGGGAACTCTGAGTCTGATTTTCTTATTTGAGGTGATATTTTATATTAACAATGATGTGGGCTTTTTCCCCTGTACAAACTTATTTCCATTTGGGGACTTCTCTTATGGCTTACAGCATATATAACTACTCAGCATTGCTTACAGTGGCTGTGGCTTAACGCATTTGGATATGCTATTAAGAATATATAAGTATATATATGTGTGTGTGTGTGTACACAGACACGCACACATACACACATACACACACACACATAAAGGCATAATCACCTTAAGTTTACAAGAAAAGCCTTTACAGGTTAACCTAGCTTCTAAATTTATTCTTCCTTGATCTCCAATAGTATTTGTTTTTGTAACATTCTTTTGACACTTACATCAGTTTTTAGGTCCTGTTTTTTATGTTTTATCCTTTCACTTAGATTATGAGTTTCTGTAGAACTTTCAGTTCTCCTACAGCAGTTTGATTTAGTAGCTCAATAAATATTTGTTGGCTTCTAAGATTTCTTTTTATTTTTAGGCTTTGACAGACTTGTGTTAATAATTCCCTGGGTTGTCGTACAAGAATTGGATCGTATGAAGGAAGGAAAATTATTGAAACATGCCCAGCACAAAGCAATACCTGCAGTTCATTTCCTCAATGACAGTCTCAAAAATCAAGATAAAAAGCTTTGGGGTCAGTCCATACAACTTGCATCTCAAAAACTTTGTGAGTATTGTGCTTCCTGATTAAGATGTGTTTGGATGCTGGCTTATTATTGAAGGGAAATGATGACAACTTTTTAAAGTTTGGAAGTGTTATTGCAATGTGAAATGGCAGGACATAGTGATACTTTGCAGTATTCTTTTAGACTTCGTTTAAAGGTCTTTGATTTTTATTTTTCTGCTTTTCAGACCTTCCTAGATTATATCTATTATTCACAGATATTGACTGTTTAGCTCTGTATGCGTATTTATCTAGATTATAATACTTTGGATTCTTTTTTTAAAATATCTTGTTGAGTGATGAGGCCAGTAAGAGATCTGGTTTCTAGTCATTACTAGCTGTGTAGTTAATATAATACATATAATACATATAATATATACAGAGGCAGGCATTGTTTTCCTCTGGTTTGTCAGAACCTGTGTGGGAGGTATTTTTATAATAAAAGTCTGTAGATTTTCTCCTGATTAATTTTTTTCCCGTATTTTCTTTCTTTATTTTATGTCTTTTTGCCTTTTTCTAGGGCCGCACTTGCGGCATATGGAGGTTCCCAGGCCAGGGGTCTAACAGGAGCTGTAGCTGCCGGCCTTCGCCACAGCCACAACGCAGGATCCGAGCCACGTCTGCAACCTACACCACAGTTCATGGCAGCGCCGGATCTTTAACACACTGAACAAGGCCAGGGATCTAACCCGCAACCTCATGATTCCTGGTCGGATTTGTTAACCACTGAGCCACAACGGGAACTCCCTAGTTTTCTTTGAGTCATTTAAAAATAAGTCTTGGAGTTCCTGCTTTGGCACAGTGGGTTAAGAATTCTTTTTCAGTGGCTTGGGTCTCTGAGAGTTCGATCCATGGCCTGCACAGTGGGTTTAAAGGATTCTGTGTTGCCAGCAGTTGGGGCATAGGCTGCACTGTGGCTTGTATTCATTCAGTCCCTGGCCTGGGAACTTCCATATGCCACAGGTGTGGCCATAAAATAAAATTTTAAAAATAAAATAAAGTTAGTCTTAGAACCTAATATGTTCTTCATGTTTTAATGCTTGAATTGGTTTTACTTGATCTTGGTTTTGTTAAATTGGTCTTTTAATCAAAGTTTGTAGATATGTAATAGATTATTTGTATTATTGTCTGTGTCAAATAAATCCTTTATGTTTCACTGTATCATTGTTATCTGTCAAATTGATTATCTAAAACATTATGTAAAATCCAGTGTACTTAGTACGTTTGTTCTGTTGATAATGATTTTATGATATCCTTTAGAAATATCTTTCATTATTTTTGTTAAAATGAAAATTACATTTTATATTATAATGATAAATTGAAATTCTCATGAGAAAACAACTCAGGATTATTGAGTAAAATTACTTATTTTACTTAATAATTTTAATCCTGAGTTTTCTTATTTGGAGAAAAGCAAGAGCAAAATAATCTTTAATTATACTTTACATCTGTTAAGCACATTTGCTGCTGGCTCACTTAATAATTGTTTATTTTTCATGTATTATTTTCTGTTACATAATCACTGAGTGTTATAACAATGTTTTTTTTTTACACAAGCATTTTACATTAAAAAAAGCTGCAAATTGAATACAGATAGCCCATGTTAAATAGCCTTAGTCGACCATAGTTTCAGTGTTGTCCATATTCTTTTCAAAATGGTGTTTATTTGATGTGGTATGTATTATGGTGAGAAGAGAGTAGGTTTTGAAATCTGACCAATCCCTGGGAAAGTTAAACTGAGTAAATGAAACGGGAGGAGATAACCTCCACTTGAAGAAATGGTTGTGAAGATTGGTTGAGTACTGAAAGTACTCAGCTTTTTAAAGTACTTAATGGTTTATGGTTGAAATAGAAAATAATCCTTTTGTGTCCTCTTATATGTAAAGATTATACAGATTGATTAGATAAACTAAAAATCCCTTTCTCCTAAGTGGACAAAAATTATTAATAGGTAATTCACAAAAGAAGTACAACTAGTCAGCCCTTGTTCAAGGTGCTATTTTCCTGTGTGCTATTTTTAATGTTGTTAACTTCTTATGTGTCAAGACTTCATATTTATCTTTTCCTTTTCCCCTTGTTATTTCTTTCTTATTGCTTCTAAGTTTAGAAAGGTACTTCTTCCAATACCCAACAGGAATACTTACAGCACTCAGAGCACTAGGAATATGAACTTAGTAACTTTTCAGAAGAGCAGTTTATCAGTATATATTGAGAAGCCGAAAGAGATTATTCTCTTTCTAAAAATTATTCTAAAGAAATAATCAGATCCTTATAATGATTTATTTAAGTAGTATTCATGATAGCATGATTTATAGAACAAAAAATTAGAAGCATGCTGACTGTTGGAAAAGTTACCTATAATGTTGTAGCCACATGAGAGAATACTGTACTTTGAAAAATGTTAATGATATTAAACAAAATAGGATTTTAAAAATTAAAAGGAGTTCTCACTGTGGTGCAACAGTATTGGCCATGTCTCTGTAGCCCCAGGACACAGGTTTGATCCCTGGCCTGGCACAGTGCGTTAAGGGGATCTGGCCTTGCCGCAGCTACAGCCTAGCTCGCAACTGTGGTTTGATCTGATCCCTGGCCTGGGAACTCCACCTGTGGTGGGGCGGCCAAAAACCAAACCAAAACAAATAAATAAATAAAAAATAAAAGACTGTAAAGTAGAATCCCAGATTTCCTAGATTAAGTCATCCAGAGAAGGACAAATATCATACAAATCACCTATATATGAAATCTAAAATTGTTACAAAAAACCACCTAGAATTTGTCTCATAGTTCTGAAGGCCAAGAGTCTAAAATCAAGATATCAGGCCTTTCCATTGTGGCTCAATGGATTAAGGACCTAACATTGTCTCTGTGCAGATGCGAGTTTGATCTCTGGCCTAGCTCACTGGGTTCAGTATCTGGTGTTGCCATAGGCTGTGGGTAGGTTCCAGATGTGGCTCAGATCTGGTGTTGCTGTGGCTGTGGCGTGTAGGCTCCAGCTGCAGCTCCAATTCCACTCCTGGCCTGGGAACTTCCATTTGCTGAAGGTGTGGCCTTAAAAAGAAAAAAAATTTTTTTTTAAATAATGAAATCGAGGTGTTAGCAGAATTGTTTCCTTCTGAGGGCTGTGAGAGAAATATCTGTTCCAGCCTTCTCTTGGCTTATAGATTGCTATCTTCTCCCTGTGTCTCTTTATATCATCTCTCTCTGTATGTCTGTCTCCAAATTTCCCCTTTTTTATAAGAATACTTGTCCCATTGGATTAGGGCTGATACTAATGAACTCATTTCAACTTGCAAAAAAAAAAAAAAAGCCCACAAAAGAAACCAAAATAGGATTTAAAAAAACACAAGTGCATTCCCAGATTTTTCAGATTATGCATATATACTTATAGGTAGTGAACATTGGTTATATTGAGCTGGTAGAATTATGACTTATTTTAATTTTCTTTATATTTTCTGAATTTTCCAGATTGTAATTATTTTATTTTTATAATTAGATAAAAATAGTTAAAGGCAAAAATAAGGTTTTTGTTTTTCTGATACCTCCTACACAAGACATTTGTTCCATCATTTTTATTATATTTTTCTTGAATAATTTATTTGCCAAATACTTGTACCAGACACTGTTCAAAGTGTTGAGGCTGTAACACTGAATGAGGCATATAAAGCCTGCTTCTGAGAATCTTTAATTCTTCTTTTTTTTTTTGGCTTGGGCCTGTGCATGCTGACGTCCCTGGGGCCAGGGGTCATACCCGAGCCACAGTAGTGACAATGCTGGTTCCTCAACCTGCTGGGCCACCAGGGAACTCTGAGAAGCTTGAATCTATTAAATCTTAAAAATCGTGTTAACTATAATTTATACAGAATTTAATTTGCCGTCAAATGTGAGTAGAGGTGATTGCTATTGAGGTACCATTTAAGCTGAATCTTAAGTAACAGATATTTACTACTTAAGAAGCACTCAGTGAAAGTTCCCTGGTGGCCTAGTGGTTGGGACTTGACACTTTTCACCACAGCGGCAGAGGTTCAGTCCTTGGTCTGGGAACTGAGATCCCACATCAGGTCACTGCATGCAGAAGCACTTGCTATAACCATATATTGGGTCAAGTGTTTTGTATAAATTTTCTCCATCATCCTAAATAAGCAGTTGGCCCATTGTTATGTGTCTAGTAAGTGGGAAAGCAGGGATTCAAACCCAGATCAGTCTGTTTCCAGAGTCTTTGTTTTGTTCACTTTTGACAGTTCCTTGGCAGGTGCTCAAAAATATTTTTGGAAAAAATATCTCTTGAATATTCTTGTAGTTTTAGATGTGTCTTCCTGTCCCATGTATTTAGAAAAAAGTGACAGAACAGGTTATCTTGAACTTTGATACCTTTAGAGCAGTTATTATACCCTTTAAACCTCCTTTCATTGGTCAGATTGCTGAAGTTTAACCAGTGATTTTGAGCTACCTGTATTCATTATTGTGGTATTCACTCTGTGAGCTAAAAGAAGGAAAATTGGCTGCTGTAATAAATGTCTGTCTGACTTCCTGGTTGTCTGATTAAAGCACTGAATCATGTCTCCCTCAGGCTCCTGCTGTGAGATCAGTTCTGTCTAGACTTCATCAGGAGATTATGAGCCCCCACAGAGCTTGTCTTTGAATCTCCAAGTACCTAGCATAGGGATGTAGTGCAAGATTAGACCCTATATAATATTTATTGCATGAATGAATGAGTTTTCTTATTTGAAAGTTTATTTTATTACTAAGTAATAGAGGCTAACAGATGAGGGGGAAGAAGGGTTATAATCTGTGAACAAAAGTTGACGCTCAATGGCCAGTATATCTTGAATTTTACTAAGAGACTTACCAAGGACTCAAATCAGTCTTTGGGTTTAGACTCCAAAGATTCCTAACCAGATACAGGTCTGGGTGTAGTCCTGCAATCTATATTCTTAATAAGAACTCACAGGGAGTTCTGAGGCAAGTAGTGTGAGGACTTATGAGAAACGTTGCCTTTGATCCTATTTCTACACATTACATTATTTTCACAAAACAGAAACAAACATTTGCTACACACTTTAAGGCTTGGAGAATGCCAGAAGACACTTTGTCAGCCACTAATTAATGTTTGTTGGAAATTACTTTTTATATTCTCTGCCTAGTACCTATATTGCCTTCTCCCATACAACTCTCTAAATGTTATTGCTTAGAGGTTAAGAAAAAGCAGACGCATGGATATGGTTCTGTTGCTGGCATCACAGTTGCTCATTATTTTCCAGACTCCTTTTAAGTTGAGATAATTTGAAGCATGATGTAATCATATAATTTACTTGTAATCTCCAGGTGACTGAACTGAGACCATAATTCATAGCTTTTGGTTTCTAGTATGGCACTTAACCTACTGATCACATTTTTTTTTTCTTTGGGTTTATTAATAGGCAAATTCTATTCCATTTTAGTAGTAAACTAATCAGTCTATTAAACTTACAACTGTATGCTGCCTGAATTCTTGATCCAGAATTTTTAAGGCATTGTTTTTGCTGTTTCTTAGCTTCTTCTTTTCATTTAAAAAGTTTTCTTCCTTTTAGATGATTTGATTTGTAAATATGGCCTAGATTATTCTTACAGTTCCCAGATTTTTTACTGTGCCTATTGACTGTTGCTTTTGCTAAATTTGCAGATGGATTGAGTGATGAGAACAATGATGATCGTGTATTAAAATGCTGTCTTCAGTACCAGGAATTATTCCCTTGTTCTCTTGTTATTTTGTGCACGTGAGTTTCATGATCATTTTACTCTTTCTTAAGAAAGATAGCAAATTTATACCAAAGAATTTTAAAAAATCATACTGTATCTACCATATTAAAGATAAAAAATACAATTTTCTAAATCCACTCATAAGAATAGTCTAACTCACATTCTTATAATGTGCAAATTGTAGAAGAATGTAAGATTTGAATCTTACAAAGTTTCAATTTAATTTATATGGTATTCAGAAAACTTTTGAAAAAGTAAAGGAAAGACAACTTAATATCCCAATAAAATAGTTTAGAAATAAAAATCTGACATTTTAGGTCATGAGGCAGGAGAGTTAATTAGTTGATTAATTAATTTGTAAGGAAGGGCTAGTTTATGTTGCTGTTATGTCCTGGATGCCTGTAACAGAGTTGGAATTCTGAATCTACCACTTATCAGCTTTGTGCCTTGGAAGGTTTCTTAACTTAGTTTCCTTGTGTGTAAAATATAGGGGAGAATATTGATATCTGCCTTGTGAGGTTATTGTGAGTTTTTTTTTGAGGGGGGCGCCCCGCAGCATGTGGAGTTCCCAGACCAGAGATCAGATTCGAGCGCTAGTTTTGACTGAGGCGGACGTTGTGACCACTCCAATCCTTAGCCCACTATGCTGGGCTGGGACCAAACCTGTGTCCCAGTGCTCCCAAGATGCCACCTATCCTGTTGCGCCACAGTGGGAATTCCAGTTGTGAGCATTTAGACAGAGAAAAAAATTGTGTTTGTATGTGTGTGTATATATACATTTAGGAGAATGCCCAGGACATAAAATTATCTCAGTGGTAGTTTTTCCTCCTTCACCCTTCTGCCTTCCATTCTTCCATCCCCAACTAATATTTTCATAACTCAGTTCTAAGATAAAAGCAACATATGTTAGGCAGAATTGTATTCATCGTGTATGAGAAAAGGCTTTGAAGGAACACAAAAGAGCAATTTTAAATTGCAGTTTTAGTCTGAATTTTATTCACTGTGAAATGGATTTTTTACAGTTTTCATGATCTTGCCTTAGTTCTCTGTGAAATGGAGTAATTATAGCAATGAATAGCCCTAAGATTTTTCTTATAAGGGGCCTTGGTCAGTTATCATTTTTCCTGTGTTCAAACATAATGTTATTCATTTTGATATTAAAGGAAATATTAGAGATTTCTATCTCTAGTTTTAATTTTTTAAAAAATCTAGGACATTATGTCATCTTGGAGTTTGCTGAAGGCTTAAATAGAATTAGCAATATATTAATCATTTTGAATTTGAGATAATTGTCATATAATTGTTATTTTCTTTAGTTCAACCTAGAATGAAAATTAAATTGGTGAGATTGTATCAATTCTCCATTATTTCTGCAGTTACTATTTTGTAATTAACAGTTGTAACAGTTTTTAGTGAAATGAAAATGTGACGTCAGACTTTAATTCTGGCTTTATTATGTTCCAGATGAATCTGTTTTTTTTTTAAATTTTAATTTTTTCATATGAAGGGTAATAGTCACACTGTGTGAGTCACACGTATTTATTGGGAAGGTAGATTTATATTACTTAAATAGATAATGATGATAATTAATATTAATTAGTAATGACAGTGATAGGAGAACCCTTCTCTAACACTATACACTATACCTCATTCAAAGTGCTTTACTTACATTGGCAATTCTAAGTATGGGTCAGCAACTCCCAGTTAATATCTCCAGTCTTATAGCTCTCTTCTAAACGATAGACTAGTATATTCATCTACTTATTCATTATGTCTACTTGGAGATCTCAGAGACATCTGGAATCTACCATCTCCAAAAGTGAACTCCTGATCTTTCCTTCTATACTGTTCTCCATCTGAATAAAAAGTGCTATCTTAGACCTGTTTGCTAAAGCCAGAAACCTTGGAGTCATTTTTTTTTGTTTTTCGATTTTTAGGGCCATCCCTATGGCAAGTGAAAGTTCCCAGGCTAGGGGTCGAATCGGAGCTGCAGCTGTCAGCCTATACCACAGCCACAGGAACGCGGGATCCAAGTGGCGGTGTCTGTGTCCTTAACCCACAGCTCATGGCAATGCTGTATCCTTAACCCACTGAGCAAGGCCAGGGATCAAACTTGTGTGCTCATGGGTACTACTCGGGTTCGTTAGCACTGAGCCACAATGTGAACTCCTGGAGTCATTTTTTTTGTTTGTTTGTTTATCTAGGGCCGTACCCGCGCCATATGGAGGTTCCCAGGCTAGGAGTCTAACAGGAGCTGTAGCTGCTGGCCTTCGCCACAGCAACGCAGGATCCGAGCCGCGTCTGCAACCTACACCACAGCTCAGGGCAACGCCGGATCCTTAACCCACTGAGCAAGGCCAGGGAACGAACCCGCAACCTCATGATTCCTAGTCGGATTTGTTAACCACTGAGCCACGACGGGAACTCCTGGAGTCATTTTTGATTCCTGCCTTTCCTTCATGATTTATGGTCAAATAAAAGGTTTTGAATGTTCTTTTCTTTATCTCCTCTGCCACCATCCTGCATGTCAAGTGATGTTATTTTCCCTGTTTTCTTCCTTTTCTACTCTGCTAATTCCACACTCCTTCATTTATTTTTCAAAAAGTAATAATAGCATTTTTAAAAAGTTGCATTATGAAAAATTTCAACAGCATTCAGAGTGAAGAAGACAATCAACTCCTAAGCTATAACAACAACTCAGCTATAACAGTTATCTGCCTTTTTTTCTACTATCTGTAGTTCTTATCTACTCCCTGTCCCCCTGTATGATTATTTTTATACAGTTCTTTTTATTTTGAGGGAAAATGTATAATATTAAAATGCCCAAATCTTAGCTATACAGTGTAGACAGTGGATACACTGGTGTAGCCCACATCCTTCTTAATACATACAATAATTTCTTTATCCCAGAAAATACTCTCTTGCCCTGTTTGTGCTCTTTTTTTCTAGCTTCTTAATATAGATGCTTAGATCATTTATTTGAGACTGCTTAAAATTTCCATTTAAGCACTGCTTTAGCTCCACTCCACAAATTTTGATATGTTGTATTTTTGTTTTCATTTGGTTCAATACACTTTATTATATAATATGACTTATGACTTCCTTTTTGACCCATCGATTATTTAGATATTTGTTGCAATTTATTCCAGATATTGCAAATTTTCCAGTTGTCTTTTTGTTATTGATTTATACTTTAATTCTGTTTTGACTTGAGAACATAATTTATACAATTTCTATTTTTTTAATTTGTTAAACTTTGTTTTATGGCCAGGAATAAAGTCTACCTTGGTGAATGTTTAATGCACAGTTGAGAAGAATATATTCTGCTCTGCTCTTGTGGGTAGAGTATTATATAAATTTCAAGTAGGTCAGTTTTGTTGATAGAGTTGTTTGGGTCTTCTATAACTGTACTAATTATCTGTCTGCTTATGCTATAATTACTGAGAAGGGAGTATTGAAATCCCCAACTGTAATTGTGGATTTATTTGCTTCTCCTTTCAGTTCAGTGTTTTACTTCATGTATTATGATGCTCCATAGTCACAGGCAAACTCATTTAGGATTGTCTTGGAAAATTGACACTTTTCGCATTATATAATGCCCCTCTTTGTTCCTGATAACCTGTTCTAAAGTTTCCTTTATTTAATATTAATATTATAATATTACTAATCCGATTTTATTTGGTTAGTATTTATAGTTTATGTTGTATATTTTTTCATCCATTTACTTTTAACCTGTTTTTATATAGTATATAAAATCTGTTATATAGCATATATTTGGTATTTTTGTTTTGTCTGTTTTGACAATTTCTGTCTTTTTTTGGGGGGGTTGCATCTGGGGCATTGGAAATTCCCAGGTTAGGGATCAGATCCCAGCTGTACCAGTGACAATGCTGGACTCTTAACCCTCTGAGCCACAGGGGAATCCAGTTTCTGTTTTTTTAACTGATAAGTTTATGCCATTCATATTTAATCAGTTGCATCAAAATCTATTTTTCTAATTTTTTTCCAGTCTGTTCAACTATTTTCCTTTTTCTTTTTCTTTCTTTTCTTGGATTAATTAGGTATTTTTATGGTGCTATATCATCTTCATTATTGACTTTATACCTTCTTGAAAAAACTTGCTGTTTATAATATACATCTTTACTTGATCAAAGTCTTTCTTCCTTTCCTTCCCTTCCCTCTTTTTCTCCCTCCCTTCCCTTCCCTTTCCTTTCCTTTCTTTATTTTTGCTTTTTAGGGCTACGCCCACGGCAGATGAAAGTTCCCAGTTTAGAGGTCGAATCGGAGCTACAGCTGCTGGCCTAGGCCACAGTCACAGCAATGTGGCATCTGAGCCACGTCTGCAACCTGCACCACAGCTGATGGCAATGCTGGATCCCCAACCCACTGATCGAGGGCAGGGATGGAACACACATCCTCATGAATACTAGTCAGACTTGTTTCCACTGTGTCACCACGGGAACTCCAAAGTCTATCTTTTAAATAATATTATATTGCTTCATATGTACTGTAAGGATTTTAGTATGCTTCAGATTTCTTCTTCCATCCTTTTTTGCTGTCATTGTCATATATTTTACTTTTACGGAAACAATAAACACAGAATACTTTGCTAATATTTTTGCTTCAGCCATTTATCATTTAAAGTAATTAAAAATAAAGTGAATATTTTAATCTTAAATCCCATTTTTAACACTCTTCATTTGTTTTTATGGTTCCAAGTTTCTGTCTGGTGTCAGATTTCTGGTCATATTCCCTTTGTCCAAAGAGCTTTCTTTGACATGTGTAAGGCTATTGGCAGTGAATTTTCTGGTTTTGTCTGATAATGTCTTTATTTCTTGTTTACTTTTGAAAGATATTTTCATTGGATCTGCACTTCTGGATTGATTTTTTTTCCTTCTCTTTTTTCTGGTACTTTAAAAGAATCACTCCGGAGTTCCTGTCATGGCTCAGTAGTTAATGAACCTGACTGGCATCCATGAGGATGTGGGTTCGATCCCTGGCATCTTTCAGTAGCTTAAGGATCCGTCATTGCTGTGAGCTGTGGTGTAGGTTGCAGACATGGCTCGGATTCCGTGTTGCTCTGGCTCTGGCATATGCCAGCAGTTATGGCTCCGATTCAGCCCCTAGCCTGGGAATCTCCATATCCCTCAGTTGCGGCACTAAAAACACACACACACACACACACAAAGTCACTCCGATTTCTTCCATCTTGTTGGTTTTTGATGAAAAAGAAGTCTGCTGTAAATTCTGTCTGTATGGATTGTGTCTTTTTTTTTGTCTCATTGCCTTCAAGATTTTTTTCTTTGTCTTTTATTTTTTTAGCAGTTGTTTTTAGCAGTCTTTAGGAGCTGTGCCTGGATGTTTGTGTGTATGTTCGTGGCAGAGAGGAAATTATCCTGTTTGATGTTCTCTGAGTTTCTTGATTCTATGGTTTGGTGTTTATTTTTAATTTTGGAAATTCTCAGCCATTATTTCTTCAAATAGTTCTTCCTCCCCATTTGCTCTTCTCTCCTGGTATTATGGAATTACACTGTAGTAGTCAGCCTCTAAGGTGACTCCAGTGATCCTTGCCTCTTGGTACGAATGCCCTTGCATAGTCCTCTCTCCTACATTATACCAGGGTTGGTTGTCTGTGTGCATCATCACTTCTGAGATAAGGTTATAAAACAGTGGGACTTCCTTTTTGGGCACTCTCTTGCTTCATTCTCTCTCTTGGATCACTTGTTCTGAGGAAGCAATTTCCATTCTGTGAGTAGCCCCATGGAGAGGCCCACATGGTGAGAAACTGAAGCCTCCAGCCAAGAACCAGTAAAGGGACAAGCCCTGCCAACAGCCATAAAAATGAACACCAGTTAAGCCTTGAGATGACTGCAGCAATAGGCAGTAGCATGCTTCTATTTGTCAGAGACTCTGAGCCAGAACCATCCAGTCAAACTGCTCTCAGATTCCCGACTCTAAGAAACCATGTGACATTTTAAGTTTAAGTTTTGTTTTAAGTTGCTAAGTTTTGAGGATAAATTGTTACACGCCAGAGGTAACTAATACATGCATGTATGTTGGACTATTTGATTTTAACCGAAAGCTCTTATATGTATTTTTAACCTTTTATTCTCTCTTTATTTCAGTTGCTATTATTTCTTTTGACTTGTCTTAATGCTTGTTTCTTTCCTTGCCCCTGTTGAGTCTACTGAGGAGCATGTTGAAGGCATTCTTCATTTCTGTTGCTGTTTTTTTTTTTTTAATTGCCAGCACTTCCATTTGATTCTAATGATTTTCATCTGTGCTTAAACTGGTTTGCATGCTATTCACCTTTTCAGTTAGAGTCTTTATCATATTAATCAAAATTATTTAAAGTTTCCTATCAGATAGCTTTAACATTTGTGTCATATCAGAGTCTGGTCTGTTGATTGCTTTGTCTCTTGGCAGTAAGTTGTTTTTTTCTGGGCAGAATTTATATGCAGATTTTAGGGCTCATCTTCTTTGTGGTTCCTCCCATCTTCAGTTTCCCCCTTAATTTTCTATATCCTCTCCCCAGTCCTGAACATTGCCTTCTGACATTTCAAGCCACAAGGTCTGTTGTAAGGCATTGATGAACTGGGGAAAAAAATAGAAACATATAGCTCTTATCAATGCAGGGTCTGTGTCTTGAATGTAGATGCCCCTGTACCCGTCTACATACATTTTATTGCTCTCTGGTGCCTTCAAATAGGTTTTTTTGTTTGTTTATCTTTTGGTCCAGATTTTCTAATGTGCTTTTTGGGAGGGTTAGTTTTACCAATTTACTTTGCCGTTAACAAAAGCTGGAAGCTAACTAGACTTAAGAACAACCGTTTGATAAACAAATCTGATCATGTCATTTCCCCACTGAAATCTTTAAATCTCTTTCCATTTATTAATGTCCTTGCCTTTCTCTGTAGCCACATAAACTGGTCTTATGCACTATGCTGTAACCATACTGGCTTCTTTCAGTAAATAGCAAATCCACATCATTTGTGTTATGCTCATTCTAAGTAAATTTGTAAATGCCTAACCTTTGTAAATCATTTATCTTACTGTGGCTCTCTCTGTTTATTTCTCTTGGGATGATCATATTCTGTGTTTAAATCCATCTCCCACTTACCGGGTATAACTTTGGACAAGTTAAACTTTTTATACCTCAGTTTCTTATTTGTGAAATGGGGATAAAAATTAGTACCAATCCTGCCTAAGGGGTTTATTGTGAGAATTAAATGGATTGATATATATTTAAAGTGATTAGAACAGTGCCTAGTACCAGGGAAACATTCAAATTATAATAATAATTATTATTCTCCAAAGCTTAGATGGTATGACTCTAGTGTATGTTTAATTCATTTATCTTCTGTATTTAAAAAAAAAGTTATCCTTTGTTAATATATATATATGCGCTAAGAATCACTAGCCTCTGATTAGAATCCACGTGTTTTTAGTTGCCATGTGATTTATATTATAAAAAATAAAATATTTTTTCCTCCTAACCCAATCTTAGGGATGATAGAAATTTAAGAAACAAAGGACTAATAAGTGGTGTGAAGTCACTCAGTAAAGAAGAATTGAGTGCAGAGTTATTAAACTTATCTCTGAACACAGATGCATGTCATCAGCCCTGTATATCTAAACAACAATTGAAAGCAGGTAGTATTCTTACTGTGAGTAATTAGAACTATATCTTATTTTATGTACTAAGATTATTGATAACAGTTGGAATTAATACTAATTTTTATTTTGTACACTTAAATAACATTGTTTGGAGTATTTACTGGTACATAAATGGTAGAAATGAGTGAAAATTGTGATGGAATTGGAGCTGCAGCTGCTGGCCTACACCAGAGCCACAGCAACGTGGGATCCAAGCCACATCTGTGACCTACACCACAGCTCATGGCACTGCTGGATCCTTAACCCACTGAGCAAGGCCAGGGCTCTAACCCATGTCTTCATGGATACTATCTGGGTTCATTACGCACTGAACCATGAAGAGAACTCCTTATTTCATTTTATTTTATTTAATTAAAGTATAGCTGAGTTACAGTGTGCCAGTTTCTGTTGTATAGCAAAGTGACCCAGTCATACAGAATATACTTTTTAAATTAATAGGAGCTATAGTAGATATTCACTTGAGCTAGAGAATTTTTTAGTTTCTTTTTAAAATTAGTTCCATATTCACAACTTCTATTAATGTATAAAAACTCAGTAATAGAGAAACTTGAAGAACTCTAATAATAGTTTTTTAAAAATTTAAACTAATACTTAAGAAAACTAAAGGCAGTATCATTGTGTATCTCTTTTTCCACCAGAATAATCTGTTCTATAGCTTGATATTTGTTGGACTATTACACTAAATCTGACATAACTTAAAAATACATCCAACCATTTCCTTCTGTGAGGAAAATAATTATTGAAGTCTCTAATAGCATATGTGTATGCTTCATATAGTCATATATACACAGGCTACTTATTTGACCTTTTGGTAGTAAAATTTCTTTTGCATAATATTCAAAATGGCATTTAGAGGGAGTAACAGAATATTCTAGTTTATGGCTTTTCAGGGGAAACATGCTTTTGGTTTGCCCATGATATTACTCTCATTTTAAGTCTTTAGTTTGTATTCATAGAGAGGTAAGCCACTTAATATTTTCAGTATTGCCACAGAGAAATTGCAGTTGTTAGCAGGTGTCAAAATAGTAATGATAATGAAATAATATCAATTAAAATAATAAAAACTCATTTTAGAAGGGGAAGAAGGCATAAAGGAGGTTAAGTCACAGATTTCAATCTTTTCAAAACAATATGTTGATGTGACTTGTGATTGGATGAATATACTATTTTTGGAAGAAAACATGTTTTGATTCTTAGTTCTTGGTTTCCTATTATAAATAGATGCAAAACATTCTTTTAATTTTTACTTTTTTGAAAATAATAAAATTTGAATTTTGGTTAAAACATCACATTTCTCAAATTTCTATTTTAGTAAAAATATTTGTCTTTTGTCACAGAAGTAAAGTGTCTGCTAATGTAACATCTAAAACAAGTATACTAGAGATTAAACTTTTCTAAATACTGTTTTAAAAATCATCATTTGCTTTCTGGGCAATTCAAACACTAATTATATCTACTAAATATTTATTATTTATGGCCAAATATTAATTATATATGGTAGTATTTACTATTAGTGTCCTAAGTAAAGCCTGTAACTGTTTGCTTTAAAGAAGCAACACCTTTGGAGGAGAGCTATGAGGAAGAATCTGCAAACTCTGGACTGCCCATTCTTCTTGAAAGCATTGTATCTGATCTTGAAAAATCTCTTGGAACAGCTTTATCTTCAATATTAGAAACAGAAATGAAAATTGCTTTTGGAAACCTCTGGATGGAGGTGATTATTTCAGCTCTTAGTTGAAAATTTTATTTTTATTGCAAAAGATTTGTTACCTTATTTTAAGAACTATTACTTGTATAAAATATATCAGCTTTATTGTAATAATCTACATCGTATATATATAGATAATTTTTTTTTGTCTTTTTAGGGTCACACCTGCTGCATATGGAGGTTCCCAGGCTAGGAGTCAAATCAGAGCTGTAGCTGCTGGCCTGCGCCAAAGCCACAGCAACACCAGATCCAAGCTGCATCTGCGACCTACACCACAGCTCACATCAATGCTGGATCCTTAACCCACTGAACAAGGCCAGGGATCAAATCTGCATCCTCATGTATACTAGTTGGGTTCATTAACCACCAAGCCACGATGGGAACTCCTTTATCTTTTCCTTGAAGTCTTTGAAATAACTCATTGAAAATGAATGATAGGCATTTCCTAAAGATTAGGACTATATTTTATCATTATATTTTCAGCATAAAACTTTATTGTGCACGTACTATGTCAGACACGTGGCTTCCATGGAGCTTAAAATTTCTCTTATTTTTAGTTTGAGTTAAAATGTCTCGTATAGGAAATTACCCTAGCAATATGTATTCAGTAAAGGAAGGATGTATTTTGGCTTATATCATGTAAATATGAGAATCAGAGTACACAAATTAGGTCATATTAGCAAATATGAGAATCTTTCAATTCTCATCTTTTCTGTAATCAGTAAAACCACATTTGGCAATAATGGCCTTTTTAGTTTAATTTTTTTTGCTATTCACATTTATAATTAGGAAAATATATTATTCCCTAACAATTGTATCTATTCCAGATATTCAGTAAGATTCCAATATATGCCACTATGGCGTGATTATGGTATCAATTGTTGAACCAAGATGATCAGAAGATTCTAGGAAGGTTGACAAAAATTAGATTTCATAATAGAGGCTAGGAAAGTCATTGTGTATGAATGATCCAGAAAAGGACGTGCTGACATCTTGAAGTATTAAATGATCAGTCTTCTTTATCAACATGTCTTTACAAGAGTTAGCCAGTGTCAGTTACAGTTGACTGCTTTTGGGTTTTTTTTTTTTTTTTTGCTACCCTGAGGCAGGAGTTCCCAGGCCAGGGAGAAGTTCGGAGCCAAAGTTGCGGCAACACTGGGTCCTTAACCTCTGTGCCAGGCTGGGGATTTAACCTGTGTCCCAATGCTCCCAAGATGCCACTGATCCTGTTGTACCACAGTGGGAACTCCGACAGTTTTTCTGAATATGTAGATTTTTTTTCTTGAGTTTTATGAAACAGATTGATTTCCTTATAGAAATGACTGTTGAAAAGTAAATTGACAACTTTTGCTAATTAGAACCATGCTTCTAATTAGAACTACACTTCTTTTTACATGTAATTTCTGAATCTGTAAGAATTAATACTAATATGGAGTTCCCGTCGTGGCACAGTGAAGACGAATCCGACTAGGAACCATGAGATTGTGGGTTTGATCCCTGGCCTTGCTCAGTGGGTTAAGGATCTGGTGTTGCCATAAGCTGTGGTGTAGGTTGCAGACGCGGCTCAGATCCCACGTTGCTGTGGCTGTGGCGCAGGCCAGCAGCTGTAGCTCCAATTAGACCCCTAGCCTGGGAACTGCCACATGCCATGGGTGCGGCCCTAAAATGGCAAAAAGATAAAAAAAAAATTAATACTAATACGAATTTTACAAGAGCAATTTGTAATGGAATTAGCATTTTAAGATTGTGACTGGCTTTTAATAAAATATCTTTTAATTTAAGAAGAATTCAACTAGGAGTTCCTGTCATGGCTCAGAGGAAATGAATCTGACTAGGATCCATGAGGACACAGGTTCGATCCCTGGCCTCACTCATTGGGTTGAGGATCCAGTGTTGCTGTGAGCTGTGGTGTTGGTCATAGTCGTGGCTCGGATCTGGCATTGATGTTGCTGTGGTATAAGCAGGCAGTTATGGCTCCAATTCAACCCCGAGCCTGAGAACCTTCATATGCCCTGGGTATGGCTCTAAAAAGACAAAAAAAAAAAAAAAGAATTCAGTTTTATTTTGCCCTGAAATACATGCAGAAATTCCTAAATCGGTACTTTAAATAATAGGCATAATAAATAAATCAGTGATGCTATTTTTTTCTAGGTGCTATACTTGAAACCACCGTGGACTCTAAAACATTTATTACAGTGCTTTAGAAAACATTGGTTGGCTGTATTTGGATTAGTTATGGAAAAGAACTTGCTTTTAACTGTTGAGAGCCTGTACGAAAATCTATGTAAAGGTATGAGTCTTTTATTTTCCCTTTAGCACTGTTGTATTAAAGTCAGATTAATAGATATATTCCATGGAATGTGAAAGTGAACTAATAACATATTTGTCAGTTATTTCTTAACCATTTATACCTCTAACTTCTTAAAGAAATTTGTGACAGCTGGATGAATGAATGTAGTTCATAGGGCTTATGCCTGTTAATGGTATCATTGTTAATGTTCCTGTATATTGTGAACGTATAACTTTTAATAATGTTTGAAAACTTTTAAAACCCTATTTTATAGTCTATTTAGGTATGCAAATAGTTATATAGATTTTTTCATTTCTCATTGTGTTTAACACAGAAACTTTGACCACATTTCATGTGTACTAATTTTAAAAATAGTGTATCAAGATTTCTATCTAAAATATAGGGATAATAGGAATAGGAAACCTTAAGCTTTGGTGCATACTGAATTTTAGAACCAGAATAGACTAGAGTCAGTGACTTAATTGGTGATTTTTCAACTGTGTTGCACAGAATCTTCTTGAAGTGTCTCTGAAGTTGCCACAAATTGGAGGTGGAAAGGTTGATGGGGAGCCTGGTAATAGTGGGACTTGGCCCTCAACCCAACTTTAGCCATTTAGCTTTCTTTTATTCATTTATATATAGAGATTTCATGTAGGATTAAAAGAAAAAGCTTTATGCTAAGAAGAAAAAGATGTGAAAGGCCTTGATGTTCTTAAAAGTCTTTTATGGTTAAGGAAACTAGGCTTGAGAGGGTAAGTGGTTTGTCCAGAATGAACAGCTAGATTTACCTTATTATATCTTAAAAAAGTAAAATATAACCATTACTAGAATGTTCAGTTGTTCTTGACTTTCCTCAAACTCCTAACATGATCTATTCTGTTTATTATTTTATGTGTTAGTTATATCCTATCTACTTTAAAAAAATAACTGAGTATGTGTGAGTCTTTATATAACAACCTGAGTATAAGAGGGTTTGAGTTAGGCTTAGGTACAAGAGCAGATAATGAAAAATAAGAAAGATAGCTTTACTATAAAACATGTGCAAACAATTATTGCAGGACTTGAACACAGATTTTAACACTAGGCTTCCTGGAAGCTAAGACAAAACAAAAACATTCTATGGCAGATATACCCCTTCTCTCTCCCCTTCTCCTAAAGTGTAAACTATTTGAAAATGTTTTATGTCTTTAAAAATTCTCCCAGGGAATTTAAAGTGCCTGGTCAGTAGCTTATAACTTATATGTAGTAGATACTGCATGAATATCTATTTTTAAAAGTTACCTATTTTTAAAATAAGCACTTTCCAGGCACTGGTCTTTACCTATAGAAAACGTTTATTAGGGGTACTTTTTTTTTTAACTTATCGAGCTATATTAAAATTGAATTTTGACTCTTTTTTGACAGAGAAGTTTATCATGATACATGTTGCATTTAAATAATTAATTTGAAAACAGGAAAGAAAAATAAAGCATACCTTGGCATTTTTTAGCTTTTCTCTTACTGGGGGTATTATTATATAGGGGTATTATATATATTATATAAGGGGTATTTTATATAGATAGACAATATATATATGTATGGAACAACATATTGAACATGTCTTCAAAGCAGTTTTATAAGATATAGAGACATTTTAATATCTTTTACTAGGGCATACTTTAGCTGGTTCTATTAAAAGAGAAAGTCCATAACCATGTATGATTTTGATATTTGATGTAAAATGGAATATCTGGTTGCCATTTTCTGTGTTTCTGGACAGTGTTTTGCTCTTACACAGCTTAGGGGTAGTAGTTAGCAGTCCTAACTGCTTCTCTGTAATATTGAGAAAAGTGAAGAGATGGTGACTGTTCTTTTTGCTAAAAATCTCATTTTGAGGATTGTCATGTGCATGATTTATTGATCGTTGCTGTAGAAGAATTTGAGCCTAATGTTTACTGATTGTGAAGAATATGTAATGGAATTATAAAAAATACTTTCTGTTCTAAAAATAATTTTAAA
>PVHT020000175.1:18642502-18678222 GCA_004024745.2 Catagonus wagneri
CCTAACTGCTTCTCTGTAATATTGAGAAAAGTGAAGAGATGGTGACTGTTCTTTTTGCTAAAAATCTCATTTTGAGGATTGTCATGTGCATGATTTATTGATCGTTGCTGTAGAAGAATTTGAGCCTAATGTTTACTGATTGTGAAGAATATGTAATGGAATTATAAAAAATACTTTCTGTTCTAAAAATAATTTTAAATAGAAAAATCACAGTTTATGATTTTGTTTACTATCTTTAGTAGTGTCCTCAACTGTTGAATTATACAGATGTGTTTATCCTCAATATACCAAGAATGTACCTTTAGATTAATTCATAGAAAGTTGTGTAGAAAATGAGTAGTACCTTTTTCTGACTTTGTGGTCCATATTAACTTTAACCTAGATAATTATTGGCCTTGTATAAGCATTAAACTATTTCAGCCATATTAGATTTCCTCTTGTATGTTGTGTCTGGGTAGTGAATTGATCATTGTTATTACACTTTTGCCCATAATCTTAGGAAAGAGTTCTTGTAAGACAGAAACCAAATGATTAATCCAAGGATGTAAGTCCTACTGAACATAGAGTACACTGGAGAAGCACCCTTAAAAGAAGTTGTACCCAGTTTTTTCTCCTGGGGAGATTTACCAGGTTCATCAAACCTACCCTCTGTCCTCTGTGTAGGACTCTCATCCCTTCTCTTTCCCACAGGACTTTAGTCATTGATTTTAAATATAATTGAAACTGTTTTGTAAGGAAATAGACTATTTGCTCGATGAAAGGAAAGCCAGGAGCTTGGCTCTCACCATCACATTAGGTTAGAATTTCTGAATATTGTGTAATTATGAAAATCAACTTTTTATTTTCATTTAACCAGTGTTTCATAAGCAAATACGTGTGTAAGTAATACAGGGAAACCTTATTTTTTTTTAACTCATAGTACCAGTGAAAAACCACGCCAGTGTTTCAGAATGTAACAGATCTAAAGCTGTGAACATTAAATGAAAACAAAACAAACACATTGTAGCATGGTTATTATAAATGCCTTTGAAAACTGTTATGTAGTATTCTGTCTTAATTGAAATACTTTTTTTTCTTTTCTGAATTTTGTTGACATTGGAAAGTTATTTAACTTTTTTGTTCATAACTTTTAAAATTTTTGAAATTATTGTCACTGCTTCTCCTAATTGGTTTGAGAATTTAATGTAACCAAGCTTAGCGCCTGGAGAGAAAATTTCTGCACCTGCGGTGTATAGAATTGCCAGATCTGAGCTGTGCCTGCACATTGCAGCAGTGCCAGATGCTTAACCCACTGAATGAGGCCAGGGATCGAACCTGCATCCTCACAGACACTATGTTGGGTTCTTAACCCCCTGAGCCACAGTGGGAACTCCTGTTGTATCTTTAAATTATTACTTTCATATTATCTCACTTTGCTTATTTATAGAGGGTAAAAGTTCTGCTGGCTTCTCTTGCCCACAGCTCACAGTTAACCCAAATTGTTTATTTTTCACAAAGGTCATATTGTTTCCAAAGAGAAACACATTTTCCATAAATATGGTATTACATTTAATGTAATGGAATTTGAAGGTAAATCACTACATGGTAACTAAGTTGATAATGAAAGGCACTGCACATAATTTAGGTGCTTACTATCAAAATATAACCCTTATGATGTCTCAAGAGTAATCTGTATGTATACAAATAACCTCAGTTTTGAAATTCTATAGTTTAATTCATTTGGTGATTCTCTCCTTTTTGAAGAGTGTAACATTCTTTCATTTTACTTTTTAAAAAATTGAAGTATAATTGATTTACAGTGTTATATTTGTTTCTTGTGTTCATCAAAGTCATTCAGTTTTACATATTCTCATATTCTTTTCCATTATGGCTTATTAAAGGATATTGAATATAGCTCTCTGTGCAATACAGTAGGGCCTTGTTTATCTACTATATATAGTAGTTTGTACATTTTGCTTTTACTTTGAAGTTGACCTTGTTGAGAGAAATTCTCAAATCTGAGTACAGTCTCAGTATCCATGGGGAATTGGTTCGAGGACCCCCAAAGATACCAAAATTCTTGATGCTCAGGTCCCTTAAAATGGTATAGTATTTGCATGGAACATACACACATTCTCCTGTATGTTTTAAATTATCTCTAGATTATTTGTAGTACCTAATACAATGTAAATGCCAAGTAAATAAGTGCCAGTGCACAGCAAATTCAGGTTTTTGCTCTTTGGAACTTAATGGATCTTTTATTCCCCAAATATTTTCAACACATGTTGATTAAATCCATTGACTTGGAATGGTGGATACAGAGGACCAGCTGTACGAATACCAGGATCAATTCCAAGAACTTTGTTTAAAACTAAGTCTACTTGTTGGTGTTTACACCAGAGGGATAAATTAGCAATAGCCTGTAGGTATAAATGTGTACTCTTCTTAAATTTCATAGTCATTATTAGATTGGTTTTCCACAGACATTGTTATATTATCTACTCATTCGTACATATTTTTTCCTTCTTAATTTTCTGTTACCAGCTGACAATGCAGTGGATTTTACAACAGTGAAATTCCTGCTTCAGGATTCTAAAAGTTTGCTACATGCTTTCAGTACAAGGTCAAATTATGATGGTATTCTTCCACAGGCCTTTGCTCAAGTAAACAAACTACTCCAAACATTTACAGAGGTAAGATACCTTTGGAGTGCCCTTTAGAGTAGCTAATCACTTATATTCTAAAAATGTATTTAGAAGACAACAGTAGGAAAAAGACTTTAACTTATTCTAATGTACTTAAAAGCATTAAGTAAATATTAAGTTAATTGAATGGAGAGTAAGCAGTCCTTATTGCAAACTATGAAATACACTTCTATATATGTGTGTGTATATATATATATATATATATTTATTTATTTTTATTTATTTATTTTTTTTTTGGTCTTTTTTAGGGCGCACCCGCGGCATATGGAGGTTCCCAGGCTAGGGGTCTAATCAGGGCTACAGCTGCTGGCTTACACCACAGCCACAGTAATGCTGGATCCCAGACGCATCTGCGACCTACACCACAGCTTACAGCAACGCCAGATCCTTAACCCACTGAGCAAGGCCAGGGATAGAACCTGCAACCTCGCGGTCACTAGTCGGGATCGTTAACCACAGGGTCACGACGGGAACACCCACATACTCCTATAGAAGCTGTTTTAATAGCAGTTGTGGGGATTTTATATTATTTCATTTATGTGTAGAATAGTGCTATGCGTTGTTGGCTTGACTACTCATTTTTCAATTCCCCTCACCAGTGGATCACAAAACGCATTAAAATACTTTGGAAACTTTTTAAAACATGTGGATGCCAAGGCCCACTCAGACCTTACTGAAATCAAATTTCTGGCAGTGGTGCTCTGTAATTTATGTTTTTGTTCTTGTTTCACTTTTTATTTTGAAATAATTTCAAACTTACAAAAAAATTGCAAGAGTAGTATAAAGAATTCTCATATGTATCTTTTACCCAGATTCTCCAGTGTTAACATTTTATTACATTTCCTTTATTGTTTTCCTTCTCTACCTGTAAGACTACTTATCAATCCTTTTTTTTTTTTTTTTGCTTTTGATGGCCGCACCCATAGTATATGGAAGTTTCCAGGCTAGGGGTGAATCAGAGCTATAGCTGATGGCCTACCACAGCCACAACAGTGTGGGATCTGAACAGTGTCTGTGACCTATCTACCACAGCAATGCCGGATTCCTGACTCACTGAGTGAGGCCAGGAATCAGACCCGCCTCCTCATGGATGCTAGTCTATTTGCTTCTGCCGAGACACAATCGGAACTCTCCCAAATTTTTTTCTGAACTATTTGTTGCAGATATTATCCCCCTTTACACTAAATATTTCCATATATATTTCCTAAAGAATAAGGATATCTTATGTAACTAGTATATAATTAATCAGGAAGTTAATATTGACATAATACCTGCTGACATTATTCAGACTTTGCCAGTTGACCTACCAAGTTTTACATGTCTCCTGTGTGTTGCTTATGTAGTCCATCTAGCACTGATGCCTTTTTCCCCCTTAAGGAAACTGTGAATTTTGTCCCTGGTAATACTGTATTTCTACAGTCTCCTAATTTCAGATCAAGAAATTTCTGGGTATTTTATATGCTCAAAACAGCTCAAAAAGCTCAGCATCAAAATCACTGGGTGAGATATTATGGTACTTTAATCTAATATATATATCGTATTTTTTTTTTCTTTGAGCTTTTGAATTTGGTGAGGTTTTTCTCAGTTATTTTCCTGGTAACGAATGTTCTACTACCTATGAAGTGATGGAAGGATTAGATGACGCTGAGTTGGTGAGGAAAGAACTTAAGAGAATATCTCATGGAGTAAAAGAAACATCTTTTTTATAAACTAATAAGTATGTGATAATTCTTGAGGAAAGAATTGATTTAAGGGGTGAATGATCTTTTGGTATAAGATGATGAAAACATTCATTGGCAGTTGCATTTTTTATGGCAGGTGTGACTTTTAAAACCTTTAGTAGGACCTGGGAATTTACTAGTTACAGTTTGAGTATTGTACTTGCTTTGTGTAGGGAAAAATACATTATTCCCTCACAGAACTGAGCCCTAAACCCCATCTTTAGTGAGATAAGCATAGTAAACAAGGTAGAAAGTTCAGGTTACTCACAGGCTTAGCAGTCTTTGAATTAAAATTTTTGAGACTAAATAAATGAAATTAAGATTGATTGAGATAAAATCATAATATCAGGATCCTTTCATCAATTGGAAACCTAGTGATGGGAGTTACCATGAAAATGTGATGTTAGTTTTTGTTTTTTTTAAGGACCGCACACGTGACATATGGAAATTCCCAGGCTAGGAGTTGAATTGGAGCATTGTAATTTAGCTTGGGCTTTTAAAATACACCTTCAGTAGGAGTTGTTTTTGTAGAATGCATTAGATTTGATATATGACCTGAGTACTTAATCATGTGTCACTAACTCGAGCAACAAAAAGAAATAGATTACCTCCGGGAATAGGATATCTAAGTATAGAGTTACTGTAGTAAAACAGTAGTAAAAAACAAACCAGAAAAACCTCTGGTTTTTATCAAAAGGAAATTATCAAAAGGAATATTCATTATTTGTTTGCTTCTGAGAAACCAAAATGGAAAGTTAAGTAATATAATTCTCCAGAATTTTTGTGTAAATAGGGTAGAAACAGGAACAGGATTTATGTTTTTTTCTTTTATAAACCTTTTAACCCCCCCCCCGAAAAATAAGATGCTTTTCCAGTATGCTAGAATAATTAAAATCAGTTTTATTAATAGTCTTTAGACTTCTATGTCTCAGATCCCCCATCCTAAGTTATGGTTTTACCTTCTGGTTATTTAATCTCTCTGAGCCTTAGCTCCCTCTTTTGTAAAAAGAGTATAAAAATCCCTGGGAGTTCCCTTGTGGCCTAGTTAAGGAGTCAGCATTGTCACTGCTGTAGCTTGAATTCGATCTCTGAGCCAGGAGCTTTCATGTGCTGCAGCTGTGGCCAAAAGAAAAAAAAAGGCGTAAAAATCTATGTCTCAGAACTGTCATGAGAATTAAATGAATTAATATTTAAGAGCACTTAGTGCCTAGCACATAGTGCTATACAAGTGTTTGATAAAGCGATCCATTCGCATAGTTGTATCCACCATTTGAGAGCTGAGGAAAAGCATTATGTGGTGATTAAATAAATTTAACTCAGGACAAAATACATCTTTCCATCCCTGTGTATTTATTAAGTTCATAATCAGTGTAAACAGGCCAGTTTCTTCCTGTCTCAAATGATATAAAAGGGTAATATTTACTTTATAGTTGGAGAGAGATTATAACCCATTCATAGTCAGATTGCTGAAGGTCAAATTCTGTTCTTGCCTTTTAGCGTCTGAGTGACCTTGTACAACCTTACTTATCCTTTCTATGCCTCAGTTATAAAATCTAGATAATTGTAGTATCTGCTTCATAGAGTAATTGTGAGGATTACATGAACTAATTGATATAAAGTTCTTAGAAATGCCTTTGCTTAAGAAATGCTCAATAAATATTAACTGTTGTTACTACCAGTTTTGGAAATGTCCTTTTAAAAAAATTTTGTAAACATGAAACTGATAATCCATAAAGCTAACCTTTGAAATCATACTTCTAGCAACAAAGGAGACTTAGAAAAATGTAGTGATTTTAAATTCACTGAGAAGTTATAGTAGTGCCAAGACAAAAAACCGAAGTTATTAAACTCATAGTTAAAACTTATTTCCAATTCTATCATATTTTTTTCACCTAAGTGAATATTTTCCCCCAGGGTGATTTTTTAAACTGTCACTTGAAGAGTTCCCATTGTGGCTCATCAGGTTGAGAATCCTACATAGTTTCTGTGAGGATGCGGGATCGATCCCTGGCCTTGTTCAGTGGGTTAAAGATCCGGTGTTGCTGCAGGCTGTTGTGTACTATGGTGTAGGTTACAGATGCGGCTGGGTATTGCTGTGGCAATGGTGTAGGCAGGCAGCTCCAATTCAACCCCTAGCCCGGAACCTTCTATATGCCACAGGTGCAGCCCTAAAAAGAAAAAAAAATTGCTTGAATCAATAATATTCCTCTTCTACCCTGCTGAAGAATATGCTCAGATCTCCCCTTCAGTACTTTTTATTGGCCATGCTCTTTACTTTCATCAACTACCAAACTTTTGAAGGAGCACTCTACTACCCTTGTTTCCATTTCTTTGCTCATTTGTTCTCTTCTTCCTTTACAAATAGAATTTTACCTCTATGCTCTATAATAACTAGATTGGAAATATTGTTTGATATAAATGGAAAAGGAAAATAATTTTTTTTAGCTCTGATGCTTTTCTGGCAATACTCTGCATAATCAAGGACAAAGAATAATCAGCACTTCCCAGAAAGCTAGAACTTTTGTAAGCAACAATTAGCATAGTTTTCCCTCTCTCTTATGAGTGAAGGACTAGCTGCGTATTATGTAATTCTTATTCCTCCAGGTCAAGGCAAAACTTAAGCAAAATCCTTCAGAAAATACAGCGGGTAAAAAGGCAGAAGATACTTTGATGAAATCTAGTAACCAAGAAATCACCATTTTCTCAGGTTCTCATCTTCCCCAGCCAAACAGGCATCAAGAAATTTGGTCTGTCCTAGAGAATGTTTGGATTACAATATATCAAAACAGGTACTAAATTTTTTTCTTTCTCTCCCCCCCCCCCTTTTTTAGGGCCGTACCCGCGGCACATGGAGGTTCACAGGCTAGAGGTCGAATTGGAGCTGTAGCTGTCGGCCTACACCACAGCCATGGCAATGCTGGATCCTTAACCCACTGAGCAAGGCCACGGATCAAACCCATGTCCTCATGGATACTAGTCAGGTTTGTGAACTCCCATAACAGGTACTAAATTTCTAAGAATTTCTGAATTTTAGGGTTTTTCATCATTACTATTATTCATTAAATAGTGTCTGGATTGTGAATTTAATGCACTAGATTATCTCATGAGGCCCTTTTATCAAATTGGTATGTTAGAAACGGTGATACTTAAATAGAAGTGCACATCAGAATTACTCAGAGTTTAAAAAGTATATATGCCTAGGCTCTATTCTAAGAAATTCTGATCAGTAGGACTCAAGTGAAGCTGAGCTAGTTCTTGCGCCCAAGAGCTTCAGATATGAAACTCTGATGAGAATCATTGTCCATATAATCTCAGAACGAATGAATAGTCACCAAGATGGGCTAAACAAATTAGCAGGATACAAAGCCTTAATAAGATTTAAAATAATCTAAAGAAAACACGAGTCTAGATTAGGGAAAATTCATATAAGATTTTCTTAAAAGAAAGATAAATACTTTTACTTAAAAGGAAGAAATACTGGAGTTAGCTTTGTGTCTCAGTGGGTTAAGAACCCGACATAGTGTCTGTAAGCATGTGGGTTCAATCCCTGGCCTCGTTCAGTGGATTAAGGATCTGGCATTGCCCTGAGCTGTGGTGTAGGTCACAGACATGGCTGGGATTTTGCGTTGCTGTGGCTATGGCATAGGCTGGCAGCTGCAGCTCCGATTCAACTCCTATCCTGGGAACTTCCATATGCTGTGGAGGGGTGAAGAAATATTTTCATTACTTTCATGTCCATGAAATATTATGGTCTTGGTAAAATGAAAAATAGAGACCATTTGTGAATAGGTCTTTAAATAGGCTACTGCTGGATTACTTAAAAAGTAGTTAAAAACAACTGATTTTAAAGTAGGCAAACACTCCCTTCCCATTCTTTTCCCCAAACCCATACTCTTTAATTAATATGTCAGTCATACCGTATGCTTTGTATTACGATTTTGGCTTGAGGCTTCAGTGTGACTCTTGTTTTGGACCAAAATCATCTATCTGTTGTAGTTGTTTAGAAGAGCAGCAAAGTAATATTAGCACTCTGTTAGATGAATAGAATTGACATCTATTCTCAGTCAGTCATCTATTACAACACTATAGATAGGACCCATTTTAGTCCTTGGCTACAAGTAAAGTTTTTTTTGAACAAATATATAGTCTTTTATACTAAAGAAATAACTATATCTGACATGTATGCTAAAGAAAACCATGTTTAAAATTTTGTATTTTAATATAAAGCAAAGGTTTTGTTTTGTCCAGTCTTAACGTATTTTTAATGTTTTGGCTCATCAGATATTCTTGTTAGCTGGAAGTTATATACACCAAGCAGAGATGAACCCTTTCAAAATAAAATAGTAAATGATATTTTGAATATTTTAGATATTTTAAAAGAATATCCTAGATATTTTAATCTCCCTTCACTTAGAAAACATTTGAGTACTTTATGTACCTTAGAACTGACCTGTAATACATAGACTTTTGTATTAGATATTACAGAGTTTTTGTTAATTTCTGGATAATAGACTTTGCATTATAGTATTTCAGTAAGTGAAAAATGCTTATATTGTTATATATCGTTATTAAAGCCTACCTCATTGTTTCCCATGCCTGATTGGGTACCAAAGTCACTGTAGAACTTCCTCAACATACTCATGCTTGAGCCTCTCATGTAGAGATGCTCATTTGAAGATCTGGTAGGCTCCATGCACAATTTTCATATAAAACTACTACTTGAGCACTTATGCACAGCTGTAAATGCCATTTTCTTGCTCAGCGTACTTCTCGTGGTTCATTATCAGTTCTGAACTTAGAGTACACCAGGTTAGGCTATTGTGTCTCTACTGTTTAGAAGGGATTTGGATAAGTGTTAGGTACTACTAATGATTCAGTTTTGGGGAAAAATCTTTCGTATTATTTCTCATTCAATCTTCTGACACATTTTTTTAAAAACATGTATTTTGAGTCTTCAGTGGGAAATATAATTAAACAAAATGTCTTGTTTTTTGCCATTACTTTTCTTCATGACTCAGGCAGAAGAAAAAAGAGATTGGTTTTGACAATTTATTGACTGATAATTTTTTATAAATTTTCAAAATATATTTTTGATATACTGATGGCTTTCTTAGAAGTTTATTTCCTATATTCATTCATTCTCTATTTTTTATTTTTCATTTCTAGCTGCACCTGTAACATGCACAGATTCCCAGGCCAGGGACTGAATTTGTGCCACGAAAGCTACCTGAGCCACAGCAGTGACAATGCCAGATCCTTAACCTACTGTACCACCAGGGAACTCCATCATTCATTTTCTGTTTCTCTGCCTTTCTTCTTCTTAACAGCCAGCCACTCCTGTGGCATGTGGAAAATCACAAGTTAGGGTTCAGATCAGAGCTGCACCTGCTGGCCTACACCACAGCCACAGCAACACTAGATTCGAACTGCATTTGTGACCTGTGCCAAGTCTTGCAGCAACGCAGGATCCTTAGTAAGGCCAGGGATCAGACCCACATCCTCATGGACACCGTCAGATTCTTAACTTGCTGAACCACAACAGGAATTCATCTCTTGCTTTTGTTCTCTTCTCTTTTCTTCTTTTTTTTGGCAAGAAAAAAATTAGATAAATTTGACTTCATCAACATTAAAAATGTTTTCTGCATCAAAAGACAACATCAAAATAAAACCTACAGAATGGGAAAAAACATTTGCAAATCGTGTATCTAGTAAGGGTCTAGTATCTGGAATCTACAGTGAACGTTTGAACTCAACAGCAAAAAGACATTCTGATTGAAAAATGGGAAACAGACAGGAAAATCAATAGTTTCTAATAACCTGTATGGGGAATAAAAAGGGTGTGTATATATATTTTTTTTTCATTTTTTTATTTTTCCATTATAGCTGGTTTACTTTTCTGTCAATTTTTCAACTGTACAGCATGGTGACACGTTTATGCATATGTATATAGATTCGTCTCAAGTGATTAGACATAGTTCCTGGTGCAGGATCTCCTTGCTTTTCCATCCCAAAGGTGATAATCTACAACTATTAACCCCAGACTCCCACACCATCCCACTCCCTCCCCCACCCTCTTGGCTACCACAAGTCTATTCTCCAAGTCCGTGATTTTCTTTTCTATAGAAAGGTTCATTTGTGCAGTATATTAGATTCCAGATAGTTATAAGTGATATCATATGGTATTTGTCTGTCTCCTTCTGACTTACTTCACTCAGTATGAGGGTCTCTTAATTCCATCCATGTTGCTGCAAATGGTATAATTTCATTCTTTTTTATGGCTGAGTGATATATACCACATCTTCCTAATCCAGTCATCCACTGATGGACATTTGGGTTGTTTCCATGTCTTGGCTATTGTGCAATGAACATGCATGTGCAAGTGTCTTTTTCAAAGAAGGTTTTGTCCGGATATATGCCCAAGAGTGGGATTGCTGGGTCATATGGTAATTCTATGTATAGTTTTCTAAGGTACCTCCATACTGTTTTCCATAGTGTTTGTACTAGCTTACATTCCCACCAACAGTGCTAGAGCGTTCCCTTTTCTCCACACCCACTCCAGCATTTGTTGTTTGTGGGCTTATTAATGATGGCCATTCTGACTGGTGTGAGGTGATATCTCATGGTAGTTTTGATTTGCATTTCTCTAGTAATCAGTGATGTTGAGCATTTTTTCATGTGCTTGTTGGACATATGTATATCTTCTTTGGAGAAATGTCTATTCAGATCTTTTGCCCATTTTTCAATTGGGTTGTTGACTTTTTTGCTGTTGAGTTGTATAAGTTGTTTGTATATTTTAGAGATTAAGACCTTGTCAGTTGCATCATTTGACACTATTTTCTCCCATTCTGTAAGTTGTCTTTTTGTTTTCTTTTTGGTTTCCTTTGCTGTGCAAAAGCTTGTCAGTTTGATTAGGTCCCATTGGTTTATCTTTGCTTTTATTTCTGTTGCTTTGGGAGACTGACCTGAGAAAACATTTGTAAGGTTGATGTCAGAGAATGTTTTGCCAGTGTTCTCTTCCAGGAGTTAAATAGTATGTTGTCTTTAAGTCTTTAAGCCATTTTGAGTTTATTTTTGTGCATGGTGTGAGAGTGTGTTCTGGTTTTGTTGATTTGCATGCAGCTGTCCAGGTTTCCCAGCAATACTTACTGAAAAGACAATCGTTTTCCCATTTTATGTTCTTGCCTCCTTTGTCAAAGATTAATTGACCGCAGGTGTCTGAGTTTATTTCTGGGCTCTCTATTCTGTTCCATTGGTCTGTAAGGAATGGATATATTTGTATGTATGATTCACTTTGCTCTACACCTGAAACTGATACAACATTGTAAGTCAACTATCTCCAATAAAATTAAATTTTTAAAAATGGGCAAAGGATTTGAATAAAATGTACAGATAGCCGGCAAGCACTTGGAAATGTGCTCAGTGCCATTAGTCGTTAGGGAAATGAAAATCAAAACCGTAATGAGATACCACTTCATACTCACTAGAATGGACATTAAAAAAAGAAACTAATGTTGATGAGAATGTGGAAAATTTAGAACTTTTGTACATTGCTCGTAGGAATGTAGAATTGTGCAGCCACTGTGGAAAGCATTTCTGTGGTTCCTCAGTAAGTTATGCATATGACCCAGCAATTCTGCTTTTAGATATATGCACAAAATAATTGAACACAAACGAAAGCTTGTACATGAATGTTCACAGCAACACTATTTATATTAGCCAAAACAGAAATAGTTCGATATCAGCGGATGAATGGATAGACAAAATGTGGTATATCAAAGAGGTAGGTCCGTAAAATGGATTATTATTCACCCATAAAAAGGGGTGAAGGAGATCCTTGTTGTCTCAGTGGGTCCTGGCATTTGTCACTGCTGTAGCATAGGTTCAATATCTGGCCCGGGACCTTGTGCATGCCATGGGAGTGGCCAAAAAAGGGAATGAAGTATTGACTCATGCTGTGTGTTTGAATGTTAAACATGGGAAATGAAAGAAGACAGAAGAGGTCACTTTAGTTTATGATTCCAGTGATACCAGCTCTCCACAATACGCAGATCTGTAGAGACAGAAGACAGATTAGGTGGTTATCAGGAATTGGGGGGAAAGGAGGTATGGTGAGTGACTGCTTAGTGGACACAGGGTTTACTTTTCAAATGGTCAAAATGTTCTGTAAGCAGATAGTGGTGATAGTTGCACAATATTGTGAATGTACTAAATGCCGCTAAATTGTACACTTTAAAATGGTGAACTTTATGGGTATTTTACCACAGTGACACAGAATGGTTTGGAAAGTACTGTAAAGGAGGGGAGAAAATTCCCTTGACCGCTGCTACCTAAAGGTCACCGTTGTTAACATTGTTGGCAAATCGTTGTGTATACCCAGCTTTGTTTTTAGGCATGTGTATCGATGTCCTAGGGCTGCCATAGCAAATTACCACAAGCCGGGTAGCTTAAAATAACAGAAGTTTATTATCTCACAGTTCCAGAGGCTGGAAAGCCTTGAAATTGAAGTGTCTCTAGGGTTGGCTCTTTCAGGAGGTTCTGAGGGAGAGTCTGTTTCATTACTGTATCCCAGCTTCCAGTAGTTGCCAAAAATCTTTGTACCTGTATCACTCCAGTCTTTGCCTTTGTCTCCACTTGGTGTGGTGCTCACCCCAATCCAGTGTGACCTCACTTTAATTAAATTTGCAAAGATTGTGATTTAAATAAGGCCATTTTCTTAGGTTATGAGCAAACATGAATCTTGAAGGGACACTGTTCAATCCACACAACATACTTTGAATTTTATGTAGTTATTATATAAGTAAATTTTGTGTACCTTAATTTTTCTGTTTCATAGGAAGTGTAAGCATCATTTTAACAGTTGTTTGATATTTCCTCAGGTGGCTAATTTACTATTAAACACTTTTTAAAATATTATTGAATATTTAGGTGGTTACTTGTTGTTGTCCATCCAGTGAATAATTATTAATATGCGATTGATTTCTAAAATTGGAATTGCCAGAGTAAAGTGTATGAACATTTTACAACATCCAGTTTCAATAAACTCTTAATCTAATGTCTGATTTTTTTCTTCATCCTTCTGTACCAGAGTAGTATCTGTACTTATGTACTGACTTGAATATAGATTGATAGTGTTACTTCCCTATTATCTCTTATGGCCTCTCAGAGTGAAACATTATTCACACAGCTTTTACAGGGTTACTTTAGATTGGACCTGTATGGTTGTTAACCTATATCCTTTGCATAAATGGTAGCCTGGACATTCACAAGACACTGACTTTTATTTCTAATTTAAATAGATCAGCATTATGAGAGATGAGTTATAAATATTGTTTTATATGTTAGAAATACTTGAATTCGAAATACGCATTTATTCCTCTGAGCATCTTTTCTTTTTCTCATTTTAGCATGGATGTCTTTCAGAGATTGAGCTCAAATTCAGCTTTGACATCTTCAAAAATAGCATCATTTGAAGAAGCATTTGTATATCTTCAGAAGTTAATGGCAGCTGTTAAGGATATTCTTGAAGGAATTCAGAGGTACACCAGTTATTTTTAAAGTTTCATTTATTTAGTACTTTTCTTTTTCTTCTAGGTTTACCAGCTTTTCAGAGTTACTGGGACTTCCGGCAAGTTTTATAAACTAATAACTTTAGATTTAACTCTTCTCCCTCCCTTGCAAAGAATCTCTATTTCTAGTTTGGGTGACAAGAATGTTTCCACTTTTTTCCTTTCTATAAAAAAATAGACTTGATTGTAAGCTTCTTAAAGAACTTTATTTTCTTTATTGCATAACCGTAGTTCCAAGAGCAGTTCCTAACACATAATGGGCATTTGGTAATTATGTGTTGAATAAAAAGTGTAGGTTGGAGTTCTCATTGTGGCTCAGCAGTTAATGAACCCGACTAGTATCCATGAGGATGCGGGTTCGATCCCTGGTCTTGTTTAGTGGGTTAAGGATCCAGCGTTGCTGTAAGCTGTGGTGTAGGTCTCAGACATGGCTCAGATCCCATGTGGCTGTGGCGTAGGCCAGAAAGCACAGCTCCCATTCAACCCCTAACGTTGGAACCGCCATATGCCTTGGATGCAGCCCTAAGAAGAAAAAAAAACAGTGTAGGTTAAGGTAATTATCACTGCCCTTTAAAAACAAATATATGTTAATATTTGTTAATATGACTGATTTCCTCCAATACAGTCTTACAGTACCACAACCTGGAAAAGTCTGAGAAGCATCATAGTTTCATGATGCTTTAAGACTTAATACATATGTAATTATTTTAAATATTTGTGAAGTATATAGAAAACATAATTTCAGCAACATATAGAATGGAGCATACCGCCTTTATAGAGTGAAGTCAAATATTTTGTGGCACTAAAGGATAATACTAAACTTAATCTTGGAATTTTTCTTTGTATACCAAAATGCATTATTTGTGCAAACTCATTGGAGTCAGAGATTGCATCTCATTTATATCTTTGTTTCCCCAGAGCCCAGAACGATTCTGAGCATAGCTGGTGTTCAGTTAACTTTTGTTGCATGACTGAATACAGAACTCATACCCCTACTTTCCGTAGAAAAGATAATGTGTCAAACATGGCTTTTATGCAGTGTGGCATATACAATAGCTTACACATAGCTAAAATCAGAATTGAATAGATCGTCATAGGGCTACTCTTAATACTACCTTAAATAAAAAAGGGACTATATGCACTTAAATACGATATTTAACTTGTCTTGGGATCTGCCACATCTTCAATTCATTATTAACCTGAGAGTGGCAAAAAGCTTTGGTAATTTTTTATTCTAAAATCATTTTAGTCAGGTGATCATGATGTTTCCAAAAACCCTTACAAAATGAAAACATTCAAAAATTACTATTGTCTTGGAGTTCCCGTCGTGGCGCAGTGGTTAACGAATCCGACTAGGAACCATGAGGTTGCGGGTTCGATCCCTGCCCTTGCTCAGTGGGTTAACAGTCTGGTGTTGCCGTGAGCTGTGGTGTATGTAGGTTGCAGACGCGGCTCGGATCCTGCGTTGCTGTGGCTACGGCGCAGGACAGTGGCCACAGCTCCGATTAGACCCCTAGCCTGGGAACCTCCACATGCCGCGGGTGCGGCCATAAAACGACAAAAGGCAAAAAAAAAAAATTACTATTGTCTCAAAAATCCAATTTTTTTAAACTTGGGTATACTAAAATCAAATCAGTTTGTGGTTTTTAATATATAAAGAACAGCATTCTCCTCTTGGCAAGCTGCATATCTAATTCAGGTCAAGCAAACAGTCACGTTAAAACAGCTAATTACAGGAGGTCCCACTGTGGCTTAGCAGGTTAGGAACCTGACTGCAAAGACTCTGGTTGCTGTGGAAGTGTGGGTTTGATGATCCCCTGCCCAGTGCTGTGGGTTAAAGGATCCAGCATTGCTGGAACTGCCACCCGGGGAACCGTCCATATGCTGAGGGTGCGGCCATAAAATAAGAATAACAAAAACAAAAAAACACATAATTACAATAGGGAGTTATTAATATTTTAATAGGAACATAGGCAGTGGAGGGAGAGAGGGTTTGGCAAAAGATAAGGCTGGATCGAGGTTGGAGGAGAAAGTCTTTCAGGCCACTTAAATTAGTTCCCACTTTATCCTATGTGTATTTCACACATCCAGAGCCATTAATTATATGCCTTGACAGAAGTATTTCTGGTCCAAAAAACTTTGGAAATATTGCATAGTGTATTATTCAATCAGAAAATCACTATACATGTATTAACATATTAGTAGGTTTTATAGACTTTGCTGTAGAGAAACCTTAATTTTAGGTTTCCTGGACTCCACCCCAGAGATTTTGATGGAATCGGTCTGAGGATGGGCCTGGCCATCAGAAGTTATAAAATTTCTCCATGTGGTTCTAATGTGTAGACAAGGTTGAGAACCACTAGCCAACGTGCTTATTAACCAGTTCTCAGAGTGTGGTCACAGAACCAGCATCATCATCACCACCTGGAACTTGTTAAAAATGCAAATTCTCAAACTCTACCAGACCTACTGAAAGAGAAACTCTGGGGGTAAGGCCCAGCAGTCTGTCCTCCAGATGAATCTTGTACACTAAATGCTGAGCACCATGGGCCTGAGGGGTGCTCAGTCCTGGTGACCAGTTATAATAATCATCTGGGAGCTTAAAAAAAAAAAAGCAGAACAGTGGCTAGGATCTGCCCTAAACATATTCCTTCTGAATCTCTGGGAGTGGGACCTGGGTTAAGCATTTTCACAGATTCCTTTGGTTATTCTTATGTGGTGCCATGCTTGAGAAACTGTAGCATGTACTACTGCTTACATAAGCTGTATTTGAAATAAGTATTTGCATTTATTTTTTCTCTATGTCTGCATACCTCTAATAAAAAATGTTAGTTGCTCTGCTAGTTTTTAGCATGTGACCTGGAGTAAATTGTCTTGAACTTCAGTCTTCATCTGTAAAAGAGGCACAATAATGCCTTTCCACAGCTTTTCACAGAGTTACTGTGCTTTGAAAGTCAAGTGTAACTAACCAAACCAGTGAGTCTCTGCTTGTTGGTGAAGTTGTTAAAAATGCAGAGTTCTAGACCTTATCCCAGACTTAGTGAAATCACAGTATGTGTAGATTTTTTGTAGAGGAGTAAGTTTTATTTTTAACGAACTTTGCAAGAGATTTATGTGCAGTTGGTGGGGGAACCACAGTTAAAGAAATTAATCCAACCTCTTTAATGAGAATATTAGAACTTCTTGAGCTACCAGTAGAGGGCATTATGAATAAAAACTTTGCTCATTTAAGCATTCATTAATCAGCAGGAAGGTACAAAAATTGTGTGTGTGTTTTTAAACCCTTCATACAATGGACATTTAAATAATTATGTAATAAAAGTGAATAATTATATTGTTTTGTCAAGTGTACATGTAGTCTTAAGTTCTTTTAAGAAACAGTCATGTTAAAAAATGGGGAGGGCTACTATGATTAGATTTTTAAACATTGAAAAACACTCAGCTTTATAGTGACTGCAAATTTATTAGCATTTTTGGATGCTTGCCAAAATGAAATTGTTTCATTGGGCTTTGAGGTACATACTCAGTGAATATATGTCAACGCTGTTTCTTTTTATTATAGCAGGTAATTTATGAATTTATGGTGTTACCTTGGGAATCAATAATAGATGATCTGTTAATATCCAGGTCCTTCAGTTAAAGAAGTGAATGAAAATGTGTCGAACTAAGAATTGGGCTTCTAATTCCAGATTTATCTGATGGTAGCTGACCTCATCTACCCTCTCTAAGCCACATTTTTTTCCTTAGTCAGTGATAGTTTCATGCCTTCTTCAGATGATGTATGTGAAAGTAACTTAAGCTGTAATATATATATATGTGTGTGTGTGTGTTTATTTTCTCTTTTAAAGCTGATGTTAAATTTGAAATGTGTGAAAGTGTATTTCAGTTTTAATAAGGCTCCAAACTTATTTGTGCTAAATTAATATTGAAAATGTCAGTGGAATGGTTATTCACACGTTTATACAATTGGGAGCAGAGTACCTAATTTTGTAAAAGTTGTAAAAGGGATGGGAATATTACTGATTTCTATACTTCCTGCACACTTTCTTCTTGAGTGAGCAACTACATTTATTTACTATTTAATTAAAAATTGCTTTGTGGAGTTCCCATTGTGGCTCAGTGTGTTAAGAACCCAACAAGTATCCTTGAGGATGCAAGTTTGATCCCTGGGCTCACCCAGTGGGTTAAGGATCCAGCATTGCCATGAGCTATCACTGACTCGGCTCGGATCCCATGTTACTGTGGTTGTAGTGTATAGGCCAGCAGCTGCAGTTGCTATTCTGTCCCTAGCCTAGGAATTTCCATATGCCACAGGTGCCCTAGAAAGAAAAAAAAAAAAGAAACAAAAGAAAAGAAAAAGGTAAAAGAATTGCTTCTCTCTCATCTTTCCTTTAAATGTATATGGAATTAATTGGAGTACTTTTGTTCATGGTTTTCTTATCTAAACACCAGTGAGCCAGAGTCAGTAGTTTTTCCATTGTAGGCAAAGTGTTTTAAGATTTTTTTTTTAGGGTGGCACTATCTAGTCTCATCTTTAGTGAACTTGTCTAGGTTGATAAAGTTACTCTCAAGATCACAAAAACCTTTTGTTTAGTATATAAAGCTTCATTTGAAGTGAAAAATTAATTGGAGAGTCACATGGAAAAACATTGTCATTAATGTAAATACATTAGATGTCGGTGCTTAAGTTGGTATTTCCACAAAGTTAACTGAACAGGTCACACTTAATCCCAATCTGAGGCATACTGTAAACGTATGCAGCTTCAGTCTGAAAGCTAATACTCAAAACAACTATGAAAGTATGTCTTTGTATCTATGAAGTAGATGATGAGCTGCCTAGTTTAGAAGCAGAGGAGGGGAAAGTGAGGGTGGGAAATGACATTTTGCCTAGATTTTACAATCATGTTTGTGTGTTTCATCTTTATAAAATAAAGTTGAAATTATGCAGAAAAATCCCAAAGTATAGCATTTGAATCCAAAACTATAACTAGATCATGCTTAGGTGTGTATATTCACTTTTTTTTTTGTCTTTTTGCCTTATCTAGGGCCATACCCGCAGCATATGGAGGTTCCCAGGCTAGGGGTCTAACTGGAGCTTTAGCTGCCGGCCTTTGCCACAGCCACGCGGGATCCGAGCCGCATCTGCAACCTACACCACAGCTCACGGCAACGCCGGATCCTTAACCCACTGAGCAAGGTCAGGGATCGAACCCACAACCTCATGGTTCCTAGTCGGATTCCTTAACCACTGAGCCACGATGGGAACTCCAGGTGTGTATATTCACTTTATCACATAGTTTAACATGTAAAACTTTGTTTTTCTATGTCAATTTTATGAACTCTAGATTTCTAGCTCAAGTAGCCTTAGATAAAGTGGGTGAAATAATGAATGTTTTCTGTTTCGTATTTTGAATCTAGGGAGAGGAAGATGGAGTTACTATTCCTTATAAATACCTTGGCACATTTTGTGGGGGAGAGAATTTTTATATATGAAGGGTAGCTCTTAAGTTTAAATGATTTTTTTTTCTATCTGCTGTATTTAGTTTGGCTGTTTTCAAGTGTAGAATGAGTGTTAACTGGTGCCTTGGGCACATTCATGTTCTGGATGGACATTCATTTGTAATCATAGAATGTGATTTAGGAAAATGAGACAAATGCTTGAATTTAGGAAAACAAGATAATTTATTTTTATCATCTTTATCTGCTTTAATAATCTTTAAAGCCTTACTCACTTCTATTACAACCCTCTGGCTTTGGTTTGAAATACTTTGTATTGAGCTGGTTTTTGAAAACAATTACAGTCATGAAGTTTGGGATTTTTGTGTATCATTTACATATATATTTATTATTATTAAGCCTCTAAAGAAAGAATTTTCCTATTACTCTCTTACCCCATTTTAACTTAAGAACAAAATGTATACTGGGTAACTATACATAGTTCCTGGGAAAAGGAATCCTACAATCACAGCAGCTTTTCATATCTATTAATGATTTAGTGACTTCAAAAAGTGTGGAGTTTCCTTTTGAGAGAATGTTTTATTAACTTAGTATTGTGTATTTTGAGAACTGACCTCTTGAGATTTTAGAAGGGTTATTTAGAAAAGGTCATTCTTCAGTTGACACAAAGATGACTCTGTAGGCTGTTTTATAGATATAGTTAACTATTGAAACAAAAATTTTAATGAGAGACATGTAGAAAATAAAGACCTTAAAATAAGTGACTTCTCATTGTCTCAACTCATTGGCATATGCAAGATGTTAAGCTGTAGATAAAAATTCTCCTTAAATCTAGATTGCAGAGATTTATCTGTGTTTAGGTCTGACCTGCATTCTTTGAGACTTGGCCTTTCTAGCTTTAGATAATTAACTCCCTTTCCCCATTTGGGTTTCCACCATTCTCCAGGTATCACTGCACCTCTTTGTCAGACTTTTCATATATCCCATGTCCTGTCCATCACCAGGTATATCAGTCATTATGTTGAGTAAGAGAAAAATAATACAACCTTGTATTTAAAAATGAAAGGATTTAGTTGCTTCACCCTCCATGCCATCATTTTGTTTTTCATTTTGTTTTTATTTTTGTCTTTTTAGGGCAGAACCCTCGGCATATGGAGGTTCCCAGGTTAGGGGTCGAATCAGAGCTATAGCGGTTGGCCTACGCCTCAGCCACAGCAACATCATATCCGAGCCATGTCTGTGACCTACACCAGCATGCGTGGCAATGCTGGATTCATGTCATCATTTTGGACCTAATACTTCATAATATATTTTATAATCAGCTCCCTAAGATTTTGAAAACATTTAGGGCAGAAACTTTACCTAACTTTTCTTTGTTTTACTTTTTTATGTTTAGATCTATATCACTCATAGTAAATAGTTAAGAAAAACGGTTATTGAATGAATGTTTTCTAGTCTATCTGGTGGAGAATAACTTCTTTTAGGTCAAAATGCTGCTGGTAGTAGTACATTATGGCATTAGATGAATAGGTAATATAGAGCTTTGAAAAAAGATTCAGAAGAGAACGTGCAAGCTAAGAAAGGATAAAGAATAAGAAAATCAGGAAGAAGGAGAAAGACAGGAACAAAGAGATGGAAGAGGTTTAAAAAGGATGTTTATGTCTAGGACAGATGATGGAGCCACTGGTAATTTGCTCCAATGGCTTTTGGGTTTTGTGTTATCCTTAATTGCTCAATCCTGTTCTCTCTATATCAAACATCTAAATTAGCATTAGAGTAGAAGAGAAGATGAGACCTAACAGGAGTGATTGAGGCTTAAGGAACATAAGTAGGCATTTCTTATATAAAGACATGCATAATGCCATATAAAATATAGGTAGTAAAAACCTTTTGGGGTATCTATATTACAGTTTGATAAACACTGCTTTAACTTAGCATTTATATCAGATGCTTTATGTAATACATAATAAAATTGATATTAAACTAGCTGACAAAATATGTAGCACCCACATTATCAATCTGACTGAATTATCCAGCACCAGCTGATAATTTTTAACCTTCTTTAATAATACTGAATTGAATAGATCACTCATAACTTATTTTTTTTAGAATAACTAGATTTCATCTTCTATATTTGAAGCTCTTACCTATGCCTCCTAGCATTTGTTTGTAATTCAAGAGTAGGAAATTAGGACTTTTATTTTTATCCTAAATATCAGTGGTGGGATACCAGTTATTCCTGCTACCCCTAAATCATTTCTGGGTGTTAGTGTTCTTTTGTTTAAGTCAATAAAATCCAGTTTTGGATGACAGAGTTCAGGATTTCCCATCATAAACTTTTTGTAAGCTATCAGATATAACTATTGCATCTTAAAAGTAATGAATATCTTAATTTGTTTATGGAGTTATTTTTGTTTAAAAATACTTTTTTAAATTACTCAATGTGTTTTATTACATTTATAGTCATACAACAATCATCACAACCAAATTTTATAGCATTTCCATCCCAAACCCTCACTGCGTCCTCCTGCCCCCCAACCTGTCTCGTTTGGAAACCATAAGTTTTTCAAAGTCTGTGGGTCAGTATCTGTTCTGCAAAGAATTTCATTGTGTCCTTTTTTTAGATTCCACATGTAAGTGGTAGCATTTGATGTTGGTGTCTCATTGTCTGACTGACTTCACATGATAATTTCTAGGTCCATCCATGTTGCTATAAATGCTGTTATTTCATTCCTTTTAATGGCTAATATTCCACTGAGTATGTGTACTACATCTTCCCCATCCACTCCTCTGTCGATGGGCATTTAGGTTGTTTCCATGACTTGGCTATTGTATAGAGTGCTGCAATGAACATTGGAGTACATGTGTCTTTTCGAGTCATGGTTTTCTCTGGTTAGATGCCCAGGAGTGGGATTGCTGGATCAAATGATAATTCTGTTTTTAGTTTTCTAAGGAATCTCCATACTGTTTTCCACAGTGGTTGCACCAGTTTACATTCCCACCAACAGTGTAATAGGGTTCCTTTTTCTCCACACCCTCTCCAGCACTTATTGTTTGTAGACTTTTTGATGATGGCCATTCTGGCCAGTGTAAGGTGGTACCTTATAGTGGTTTTGATTTGCATTTCTGTAATAATTAGTGATGTTGAACATCTTTTCATGTGTTTTTTTGGCCATCTGTATGTCTTCTTTGGAGAATTGTCTCTTTAGCTCTTTTGCCCGTTTTTTGATGGGGTTGTTTGTTTTTTTGGTATTAAGCTGCAGAACGTGTAAAAATCAATACTTTTAAATTGTTTTTGTAACTGGTTATTTCTACCTAATGATTTATTGATCTGTTATTTGATTAAAATTCCCTGCTATTAAGTCATTCTAAGAAATGCTAAAACTGGAGTTCCCATTGTGGCTCAGCGGTAACGAACCAGACAGTATCCATAAGGATGTGGGTTCAATCCCTAGCCTCGCTCATTAGGTTAAGGACCCTGCGTTGTCATCAGCTATGGAATAGGTTGCAGATGTGGCTTGGATCTGGCCTGAATGGGCATATGGTGTTAGGTTGGCTGCTGCAGCTCCGATTCTACCCCTAGCCCAGGAACTTTCTATGTTGTGGGTGCGACCCTTAAAAAAGAAAGAAAGAAATGCTAAAAGTACCAAATACTACATTTTTTTCAGAGAAGCCAGTGGGATAAATGAGTGACTAAATCAGTAGGGTTAAACATCAGTAAAATAAATGAGAAAGGGGGGAGTCAGAGGTGCTCAATCAGGGTTATCATAATAGTTTTAACTTAAGTAGTAAGTATATAGTAAATATATGGATAAATCCAGATGACAGTTCTAATTCCTTCTTACAGAGTAGTTGTACAAAAGGTTGTAAAGTTAGAATATGTCCTAGACTCTAGGATTAGTCTCATCTATTTTGAGTAATATCCCCTTGTGCCTCCAAAGAACTTTTAACACCATAGTAAGCCAGCCATCTGCCCATAGTGAGAAGTGATGCAGTGTCCTCAAGGCTGTTTCCAGTAATATAAAAAGTTGAGTCCGACTTAGGGAAGTGTTTTCTACGTAGAAGATACTCAGTAAAAGTATTTATTATACATCAGAAACTCTGGGATTATGTTACATTTTGGTGGTCCAGTCGTTGTTAATGCATAATAAACCTAGAATCAGCTTATACTTACCCTTAATAATAAAGTAACTGGAACTCTAAGTTGTAAATTTTCAGTTAATGTTTTATTGCTAAGATTAAGCTAGTTTATTTTTTGACAGCATGTAGCTATGTATTTTACCCAACTTAATTGTTGAGCTAAGAAAAGTAAAATCATAAGAAATCATATTTTTCTATTGATGATAGTAATTTATACAGATTTTATTTAGACTCTTGATAATATAGATGAACATATGTATTTTTATAATGTAATATAAAGAATGTATCGATCAGCTTTCTTTAAAAGGATTTACTAGGATGAGACTCTCCTAGAAACAGTGACATACTCACACCTTTTGGGGGATTGCTAGATACTGGCTCTGAGTTAATACTAGTCTGTGGGGACCAAAAATTCCACTGTAGTTGGAGAAATGATCAGGGAAACAGATCTGCTTTGAGTAATAAACAGTGACTACTGGTTTGTTTGGAAACTTGGAAAAAACAAAATGGAGAGTTGGCGACAGGAAAATCTGGAGAAGAGATGTGTGACTGGGTGCTTGTAATGGGCACAGAGTATGAGGATGTTTGTATCCCATGTGAGTACTCATCAGAGGCTCTCCATTGCAGAGGAGACTCTCTGTAGTCAGATGAACAAGATCCGTGGCCTTTGGGTGTCAGTCAGCCTCTTTCCCTAGTTCCTCAGTGCTTGGTCAGTGAGCTCATATGCAAAGTAACAGTGGTGGCCTGGATAACATGATCGCAAATGTAGGACTTCCTGCATGAAAGCTGCTCTGGCTGCTAGCACTGCTGAGAGCCCAAACTGCCAACAGCAGGGACAGATCCTAAGTAGTCTATGAGGCACCATTCCCTAGGGGACCACTGAGCCACTGCTGGTAGTGGTTCAGACCCCTTCCACCGTGAAGGGGATAGTGATTTGTCCTCCCTGGAATAGACACTTCTTTTAAATCTGCAGTGCTTCCATCACTGCAGTGCTTCTGTCAGCTGCTCCATCTGTTGATATAAGGGATTTGTTTGTCACTGTCTTGATAGCCCATTGCAATGAAGAAACTAAGAAACTGCATTGCCCATTGCAATGTAGCAAAAGAAATACAGCCATGACTACTAAAACTGTACCACTTTTCCATGTTAATATCCTTTTTTCCTACTGCTGGCAGAACTTCTCATTGCAGCGGTAACTCCTTATACCTGGACTGTTGTGATCATCTGCTAATAGGTCTCCTTGCCTTTTTAGGCTCCTTTGGCAATTCCTTAACCTCCTTAAATCATATTTTAATGGTTTTGTTGGTTTTGTTTATTCCTTGGATCAAAAAGACTTATTTTCTCTTTTTGCCCTGTGGTTCAAATACAACTTTTCCAATTTGTCAGTCAAGGCTTTTCTACTGCTTGGTCATAACATACCTTTTTTGTCTTATATTCCTATAGTGTACTTTGTAGTTAAGCCAGATTAATGTGTGTGTGTGTGTGTATTTTGTGTGTGGTTTTCAAGGCAGGCCTTATGTTTTCTTAATTCTGAACCTTGTCCCAATTTCTTATCAGAGCTTGGAATGATCTCTTAATCTACATGTATTTTTCATTTTTCAAAGTGTTATCCATTTGTCCAGTCTCAGTTTAGAAGCCAGCTACTACACAAGACTTTACAGTTTGTATGGAGCTCTTGAGGTTCTTAGCACATACTGCCTCCTATTGCAATTATTTGTAGACATTTTATCTCTGTTCCTGAATTTTGAACCCCGTGAGACAGAATCAATATCTTATATCCTGATGTTCCCAAGATATCTTGCATGTTAGTTTGAACTCAGTACTGTTTAATATTAGTAATAAATTAATAATAATAAGTAATATTTATTAAGTGGTTACTATGTCCCAGTCACTGTAGTAAGCTCTTTACCTATATGATCTTATTTAATTGATATAGTAACCTTCTCAGTGGTGCTATTGTTACTAAACCAGGCTCCTTTGCCCCTTTCCTAGCAAGCCAAATGCTGAGACGTCAGGGTTTGCAGCAGAGAAAGTTTATTCACAAGGTAGCCCAGGCAAAGAGATGGAAGAACAGATTTCAGATCCTCCCTGAAGGTGAGGGGCTTGGGATATATATGGGTGAAGAGTATAAGTAGGGTGGTTGGAGCTGCAGGGGAAGGTGACCAGAGGAAGGAAGTATGGGAGGTCATAGCTGTTCTACTCAGGCATATCTGAATTACGTGCTTCTTCATGGGAATCATGTTCAAAAAATGGCAGCGTTAGCATGATCTGAGGGTAGAGATTTTGGCCCTCTAACATCAAAAGGTTACTGTTGGACAAGCAAGCGTACTCCATGCAGACTCTGGCCAGAATGGTTCTACCCCGTTTCAGCCAGTTTTGTTATATTACAAGCTGAGGGGTTTTTAACAAGCTGTTCCCCTATATGCTATCCTATGAGACAAGCTCAGGAATTTCTGATAGTCACCACATTCTGTTAAACCTACAGGGTATGGTTTGAGGATGGGTTTTTTAATCACATGGGGCATGGTTTTACTATCACATCATTTTGCAGGTGGGAAAGTAGGATCAGAGGAATCATGTCATTGCCCAAAGGTATGTTTATACTTGGCAGAATAACTTATTGAAACTGGTCTGATTCAAGAAAACTCACTTTTAAATATACTAAACTTTCTGACTGAAAAAATTACTTTAAAATTAGTTATATTCGAGTCTTTTTTTAGTTTGTCTTATAGTTTTATAGAACTTCAAAAAATTTCTAAATTCTTTTTTTCTGTTTTGGCCGCCCCACAGCATATGGAGTCCCAGGCCAGGGATCAGACCCCAGCCTCAGTTGTGACCTAAGCCACAGCTCTGGCGACACTGGATCCTTATCCCACTGTGCCAGGCTGGGGATCGGACCTGCATCCCAGTGCTCCCAAGACGCTGCCGATCCCTTTGCACTACAGCAAGAACTCCAGAAAATGTCTAAATGTAATTTAAAAGAATAATAGTGAGTTCTCATCGTGGCTCAGCAGTAACAGACTCAAGTAGTATCCTTGAGGACACGGGTTCAGTCCCTGGCCCTGCTCTGTGGGTTAGGGATTCAGTGTTGCTGTGAGCTGTGGTGTAGGTCACAGATGCCACTTGTATCTCGAGTTGCAGTAGCTGTAGCATAGACTGGCAGCTGGAGCTCCAATTCAGCTTCTAGCCTGGGAACTTCCATTTGCCACAGGTGTGGCCCTAAAAAGCAAAAACAAAACAAACAAACAAACAAAAACCTTGTGTTGAATAATCAACAAAAGAAATAGAAAATATCTTTGTCTTAGAAGGAAATTCATCTTCTTCATTTGTTTTTCTAAATTTGCCTTTTTCTACTTCTTATTTTTTTGAGAGGAGGGTGAGTCCGCTTATCTTGGTTGAAATGAATAGCCCAAAAAAGATTTCCATTGGTAGATGGTCTTGTCTCAAGAGACAGGTGTTAACAAATGAAACAACAGGGATAATGAAAGCAAAGAAAGAAAACTGTACTTGAGGTGGTACTGCTGACAGTTAACACCATGTTATTTGGAAGAATGGTTAAGACCTGTTTTAAAGCCGGAATTAAAATTTCCATCCTATGGAGTTGCCACAGTAGGTCAAGAGTGAGTTAGCATCCATGTACCACCAATTTTCATGGAAAAAAGAAATATGCAAACTGGTTATTTTGATGTATTTAAAAATACATCATTAGTTCAAATTTTTTACTTTGTTATGGATCGGATGCTGTATTTTAGAAATGCCTTAGAATTTACAAAGCATAGTTGAATTGGAAACATTATTTCTATTATTAGGAAGAGAAAGGAAAACAGTGATTACTTATTTTAGAGGATGAATGTACACAGTATCTCAGGTATTACCAGAGTGACAATAAAGTTATACAAAACTGTCCTTAAGCCCAGGGGGAAAATGTGATGCTGAAAATTTGAGGCAAAACATAAAAGGAAGAAGTTTAGAAGACACTGTAAATAAATGGGGAACAAAGGAAAAGGGAAGAAACAGAATGAGAAGATCAAAGACATTTTTCTTTGAACAGTGCTAGAATCCTCATGCCTTTTTTTTTTTTAAATTGGCCAATGCCTGTAAAGCAAGGGTGGATTAGCCCAATTTAATATTACAGATCTGTAAAAGCAGACTTAAGATTAATTACCAGAAAGATAGATTGAAAAGTTTGAGACTAGTATCACAAGTATCAAGGAAGGAGTTCCAATAGAAAAAAGAATCTTTAACAGTGTCATGTTACTACTGAGAGTCAAAATAAGGTAAAGTTAAATGTCCATTAGATTGACCAACATGGAAGTCACTGATGAATTTATTGGTGGCAGTTTCTTAAGAGTGTAGGAGCAGATGTTAAGGGGGATTTAAAGGTGAGGAATAGAAACAGCAGCAGGACATGATGTAACTACAGATCACAGGCCAAGGGGAGAGATTGTGTTTCAGATTTCCTTGAGCAAAGGGTCAAGTTGATATAAATGTTTCTGCTATTCATAGTAAATAAACATCAGAGTTATAGCAACAAAAAGGTTGAGTCTGTAATAAGGACACATGAAGTTATTCTTGACCCTTTTACTGCAGTCATTCTAAAAAGTCCTCTGCTTCCTCTAAAGGCGCTTCTGCTAAGGTTTGCCTTCTTATCAGTGGAATCATATGGTATTTGTCCTTTTATGATAGGCATATTTCACTTAATATCGTGTTTTCAGGGTTCATCCATGTTGTAATATGTGTCAGAATTTCCTTTTTAAAGTTGACTAATGTTCATTGCATATATGTACCATATTTTGTTTTATCCATTCATCTGTTGATGGATACTTAGGTTGCTGGAGAGACCTTGGCCTTTATTAGTAATGGTGCTGTGAACATGATTGTATGAATATCTCTTTGAGCCCCTGCTTTCAGTTCTTTTGGGTTTATACCCCAAAGTTGGATGCTGGATCGTGTAGTGATTCTATCTTTAATTTTTTTTTTTTTGGCCTTTTCTAGGGTCGCACTTGGGGTATATGGAGGTTCCCAGGCTAGGCGTCTAATCGAAGCTGTTGTTGCCTGCCTACGCCAGAGCCACAGCAATGCCAGATCTGTAACCTACACCACAGCTCATGGCAATGCCGGATCCTTAACCCACTGAGCAAGGCCAGGGATTGAACCCGCAACCTTCGTGGTTCTTTGTCGGATTCATTAACTGCTAAGCCACAATGGGAACTCCTATCTTTAATTTTTTTGAGAAACCACTATAGCATTTATATCATTTTGCAGTCCCACCAGTGGTACACAAGGGTTCCATTTTTCTCTATGTCTTCACCAATACCTGTTATTGTCTGGATTTTTTTTTTAAATAGTGGCCATTCTAGTGAGTTTTAAGTGTTATCTTGTGATCTTATAAAAAGAAAGTATGCTTTCAATATTTATCAGTTGATTGCATTTGTATTACTAAAGGATATTTTTACTCTTCACGTTTTTTCTCAGAGTTATTATGAACAGATCGTTTCTCTAATGTTTTGATATGTGATTAACAAATTCTATATATAACGAAGTATAGTTATAATAAAACAGTGATAGAATTCTGTCTCCATCGTGATTGGATATATTGAGATCTTACAGCAGTAAATGGTGGGAGCACAAGATAACTCAGTTTCCCTCTGAGCTTATCTTGGCTTTGCTTCTTCTTTGTGATCTAGAGAGATCCTTTTTGCCACATTAAAATAGAAAGATAGTAGTTACCTGGTAGTGAGGTGGGATTAATCAGTTAGGAAATAACATTCATAAAATATTAGGAGAATCTGAGATTGAATATTATGCAGATTTAGCTGGCAGTATCTGGTCTTATAGTGGTCATGGGACTCATTGCAGACTTAGTAGAGCCCCACAGAGGCCTCAGCTAAGGAGAAGAGAGATGAGCCTGATTGATTGTCCTACTTCTTCTGGCCCCTTTCAGTATATTTTAGTGCTAAGCATGGAACTAGCCTCTAGCAGCAGCATCTCAAGAAGATTATCCTTTAGCAGGAAGCCTAATGCTGCGAAGCAAAGCAAATAAAGTAGTTGTTTAGGAACTAACTACTCAGTGAATTCTACATCGGTCTTCCATTCTGAGAAGTGGTCCATCTTATTTCTTCTAACCTTTTTTTTCTTTTTGCTTTTTAGGGCTGCACCTGAAACATATGGAGGTTCCCAGGTTAGGGGTCGAATCGGAGCTAGAGCTACTAGCCTACGCCACAGTCTCAACAATGCCAGATCTGAGCTGCATCTGCAGCCTACACCACAGCTCATGGCAACGCCGGATCCTTAACCCACCGAGCAAGGCCAGGGATTGAACCTGCTTCTCATGGATGCTAGTCAGATCTGTTAACCACTGATCAATGATGGCTACTCTCTTTCTTTTTTATAATGATTTTTATTTTTTCCACTATAGCTGATTAACAGTATTCTGTCAATTTTCTACCGCACACATATGTGTATACATTCTTTTTTCTCACGTTATCGTGCTCCATGATAATCACACATAGGTATATACATTCTTTTTTCTCATGTTATCATGCTCCATCACAAATGCCTGGACATAGTTCCCAGTGTTATACAGCAGGATCCCATTATTTATCCATTCCAAAGGCAATAGTTTGCATCTATTAATCCCAAATTCCCAGTCCTTACCCCTCCCTCTTGGCAACTGTAAGTCTGTTCTCCATGACCGTGATTTTCTTTTCTATGGAAAGGTGCGTTTGTGCCGTATATTAGATTCCAGGTAAAAGTGAAATCGTATGGTATTTGTCTTTCTCATTCTGACTTACATAGTATGGGAGTCTCTAGTTTCATCCATGTTGGTGCAAATGGCATTATTTTTTTTTTTATTGTGGCTGAGTAGTATTCCATTGTGTAGATACACCACATCTTCTAATCCAGTCATCTGTCAGTGGACATTTAGGTTGTTTCCATGTCTTGGCTGTGGTGAATAGTGCTGCAGTGAACATGTGGGTGCATGTGTCTTTTTCAAGGAAAATTTTTTCTGAATATATGCCCAAGAGTGGGGTTGCTGGGTCATATGGTAGTTCTAGATATAGTTTTCTAAGGTGCCTGCATACTGTTTTCCACAGTGGTTGTACCAGCTTACATTCCCACTAACAGTGCAAGAGGATTCCCCTTTCTCCACACCCCCTCCAGCATTTGTTATTTGTGTACTTATTAGTGATGGCCGTTCTGACTGGTGTGAGGTGGTACCTCATAGTAGTTTTGATTTGCATTTCTCTAATAATCAGTGATGTTGAGCATTTTTTCATGTGTTTATTGGCCATCTGTATGTCGTCTTTGGAGAAATGTCTATTCAGATCTTTTGCCCATTTTTCAGTTGGATTATTGGCTTTTTTGCTGTTGAGTTTTGTAAGTTGTATGTTTTAGAGATTAAGCCCTTGTCAGTTGCATCGTTTGAAACTTTTTCTCCCATTCCATAGGTTGTCTTATTATGATTATTATTATTTTATGGTTTCCTTTGCTGTGCAAAAGCTTGTCAGATTGATTAGGTCTCATTGGTTTATTTTTGCTTTTATTTCTGTTGCTTTGGAAGACTGACCTGAGAAGGCATTTGTAAGGCTGATAGCAGAGAATGTTTTGCCTATGTTCTCTTCTAGGAGTTTAATGGTGTCTTGTTTTACATTGAAGTCTTGAAGTCATTTTGAGTTTATTTTTGTGCATAGTGTGAGGGTGTGCGTTTCTCTAACCTTTATGTCCATATCTTCCCAAAGCTGGGCCGCCAGAATTTAGGGATGACAGTTGTATTCATTTGCTAGGGCTGCCATTATGAAATACTATAGACTAGGTAGCTTAAACTGAAATTAATTTTCTCACAGTTCTAGAGGCAGAAGTCCAGGTCAGGGTGATGGCTGGGTTGGTTTCCTTTGAGACCTCTGTCTTTGCCTTGCAGACAGTTGCCCTCTTGCTGCCTCTTCAGTAGTCATCCTTTTTGTGCATGTGCATCCCTGGTGTCTTTGTGTATCCAAAGCTCCTCTTATAAGGACACCAGTCAGGTTGGATTAGTGCACATCCTAGTGGCCTCATTTTAATGTAATCATTTCTTTATAGGCATCTCCAAGTAAATCATATTCTGAGGTACTAAGGATTAGAGCTTTGACATATGAATTTGGAGAAACACAGTTTAGCACATAATTATAACCAAGGCCCAATAACGAAAGTATGTGCCAGATTTGAGGAAACTGGGATTTAACTGAACTCTTGGGACACATTATGGCTGGCATTTTTTTTAGAACTTTCCAACTAATGGTATAGGATCTCAAGGTCTTCTGACTTGGTTTCATTAGCCCAGCTTCACTAGCCCAGTCCAGGTCTCTGCTAAAAAATGTTTCTTCCGTTATGAATGAATGAAGATCTGTATGTTTTCTTTGGGGGAAGTATCTAATTAGGTCTTCTGCCCGTTTTTTGATTGGGTTGTTTGTTTTTTGTTGTTGAGTTTTATGAGTTGTTTATATATTTTGGCAATTGAATCCTACTCAAACTGATCAATGAATTCAGCAGAGTAGCAGGGTACAAGATTAACATTCAGAAGTAAGTTGCATTTCTGTACACTAACAATGAAATATTAGAAAAAGGGGTGTAAAAAATACCTTTTAAAATCACACCCCCTAAAATTAAATACCTAGGGATAAACCTGACCAATGAGGTGAAAGACTTACACACTGAGAACTATAAAACATTAATGAAGGAAATTAAAGAGGATTGAAAGAAATGGAAAGATATCCTATGCTCCTGGATTGGAAGAATTAATATTATTAAAGTGGCCATACTACCCAGAGCAGTCTACAGATTTAATGTGATCCCTGTCAAACTACCCATGAAAGTTTTCACAGAACGGAACAAATAATCCACAAATTTATGTGGAACCATAAAAGACCCAGAATTGCCTAAGCAAACAGGAAGCCTAAGTCTCCCAGACGTCAGACAATATTACAAAGCTACGGTAATCAGGAGAGTGTGGTACTGGTACAAGAACAGATATATGGACCAGTGGAACAGAACAGAGAACCTAGAAATAAACCCAGGCACCTATGGTCAATTAATCTTTGACGAAGGAGGCAAGAACATAAAATGGGAAAGTCTCTTCAGCAAGTTATGGGAAGACTGAACAGCTGCATGTCAATCAGTGAAACTAGAACACACCTTCACACCATGCACAAACGTGAACTCAGAATGGCTTAAAGACTTAAACATAAGACAAGACACCATAAAACTCCTAGAAGAGAACATAGACAAAACATTCTGACATCAACCTTAAAAATGTTTTCTTAGGTCAGTCTCCCAAGGCAATGGAGATAAAAACAAAAATAAACCAATGGAACCTAGTGAAACTTACAAGCTTTTGCACAGCAAAGGAAACCATTAAAAAATGAAAAAACCTGCAAAATGGGAGAAAATAGTTGTGGACAAGGGCTTAATCCCCAAGCAGTTTAAGCTAAATGTTTATTTCGCTTTCAGCTGACAAGCTACAGTGATAATTGGGGGTGTTCTATTTTTTTTTTTTTTTTTTCTGGGCACCTCGCCACATAGGGAGTTCCTAGGCAAGGGATCAAATCCAAGGTCAGTTGTGACCTACACCACAGCTGTGGCGATGCCAGATCCCTAATCAGCTGTGTCTGGTCAAGGATTGAACCTGCATCCAGTGCTCCAGAGTCACCACTGATCCTGTTGTGCACTATAGCAGGAACTCCTGTGGGCATTTTTTTAAGATAAGAGGTAGAATAATAATAATAGCTAACATTTTGTTGAGCCAAAAGCTATTCCAGGTTTATTATATATATTATATATATATATATTAACTCATTTAGTCCTCTTAACAGCCCTGTGAGATAACTACTGTTATTGTCCCTTGTTACACAGGAGAAACAGAGGTAAAATAACATACCTGATGCCATTCAGCTGGAAAGAGATAGAACTGTGATTTGAACTCAGGCAGACTGACTCCAGCGAGACTGTGGCCGTAACCACTATATTGTTATGCCTAAATGCCAGTGTAGAAAGTAACACTGCAGGAAGAGTCTGGTGACCCAGATAAGAGGACTAGTGAAAAGCATATGTATATATGACGCTTTTACCTTTCTGCAAAAGTTACAGAAAACTGTAGTATTTGCCAGTCTATTCTAATTGTATGTGTGTTTATGTCTAGCACACATATAAGCCGTATAATCTGTTCCTTTAACTATCAAAATAATATTTTCTTTCTGTAGAATTGCTTTCGTAATTGAATTTCAAATGTGGTCATTAAAATTACCTGTAAATTCTTGTTCCTCCCACCAACTTAAAAAAAAAGAATTTCCGGTATTCTGCAAAGATCAAATTTTAATTATTAATTTTATCCAAACTACTCCAAAGTTCCTACATTTAATACCTATAATCTAATTAGTATAATCAGCCTACAAAATTCCTTGTCTCTAATGGGGAAATAGGAACATAAAATAAACATTTATTTTGTTTAAGTTGTTTTATTTTTTCTTTCTTGATTTTCAGTTACATGTTTTTTTGTTTGTTTTAATCTGGGACTGATAGATATTGCCCACTTGCAAAATTGCTTTCACCAAATTAACTGTAGAAAACATATGGTTTTAATTTTACTTGTAATAAATGACCAAAAAAAAAAATGTACTCTAAGATCCAGGGCTTGTTCCTGGTGAGTATTTCCCTGTTGACTTGATAAAATTTCACCCCATTTATCAGTAATACAACTTAAATTCATCACCAGCAAAATTCACCTTGCATGTCACTGTATTAAAATGAGAGCAACAGAGCTCTAGGGTCAGAATGATCTGAAGTTGAATCGTAATTCCATCCATTTACTAATTTGGTCACCTAGATTAGGTTAATTAATCTTTTTGTATCTCTAATCTATAAAATGGATTTTATAATCGTTATTAAATTGCAAAAATGAAAGGATTTAGCTTTTTTTCAGTTTCTGACCGAGAGTAGGTGCCCAGTGATTGATATTATCCTCAATAATGATGTAATAGTGCTTCATAATAATATTTAAACCTTAAGTCAGTTCTTAGCTTTGGAGAATGTAAAATGAGTTTTTAAAATAATACTGTAAACAAACGTTTTTACTTCATGTAATTACTTTTTTATATGTTTTTATTATAAAGTACACATAACATAAATTTACAGTTTTTACTATTTTAAGTGCACTTAAAATATATTAAGAAAGTTTTAAATACATTCATAATGTTATGCAGCTATCCCCACCATCCATCTCCATAACTCTTTTCATCTTGTATAACTGAAACTCTATTCCCATTAAACAGTAACTCCTGATTTCCTGCTTCTCCCGGTCTCTGCCAGCCACCATTCTGTCTGCCTGTGATTTTGACTATTCTAAGTATATACACAAAAGAATTGAAAATAGGGTCTTGTTACTGAGCAAAGGGCTTGCTACCAGGCATGCACATAGAATCCAATACTATAGAACCAGCTTTTGAGAAAAGAAATGCTTTATTGAGAGGTCCCTTGGCAGAGAAACAAGGAGGCATAGCTCTCAAATCTGTCTCTGTGATCTGGGGCTTGGCCATAGAGTTATGAGTTAGTAGCAGGGGAGGGCTGGTGTGCAGAAGCACAGGTTTCCGTTGGAGGTCTTTGGAACTTGTGGTAAATGGGCTTCAGCACTGGATCTTTTGGATAATGGACCCTTCACTTCTGAAAGGGTCTGGTCATGGTCCAAGTCCTTTGTTTAGTGGGGAATAGAAACTTTGGTTCTGGGTGTTATTTAAAGTCAAAATTTTCTCTTTTCACCTGCTTCAGCTGCGTGACTTGTGGTTTTATTCTGTTGTCTCTGAAAAACAACTCAGTATCTTGTTAGAAACAGGGTAGGGACAGTTTGGGTTGTTCCTGTGATTGCAGTCTCAGATATTTGCATACCCATGTTCACAGCAACATCATTCACAATAGGTGAATCGTGGAAGTAACCCAAGTGTCCATCATGAATAGATAAGCAAAATTCGTATATACATACAATGGAATGTTATTCAGCCTGGGGAAGGAAATTCTAACATATGCTGCAGCATAGATGAATTCTGATATGCTAAGTAAAACAAGCCATGTAATTAATTTTAAATTTATCTTTAATTTTCTTCAAGCTTTAAAAACTGTTTATTCAT
>PVHT020000175.1:18678322-18720011 GCA_004024745.2 Catagonus wagneri
GCTAGGGGTCTCATCGGAGCTGTGGCCACTGGCCTGCGCCGCAGCCACAGCAACGCGGGATCCGAGCCGCGTCTGCAACCTACACCACAGCTCACGGCAACGCCGGATCGTTAACCCACTGAGCAAGGGCAGGGATCGAACCCGCAACCTCATGGTTCCTAGTCGGATTCGTTAACCGCTGCGCCACAACGGGAACTCCTGCAGTTGAATTCTTAACCCAATGTGCCACAGCAGGAACTCCCTGCAAAAACTGCTTAAAATATTATATTAATGTATCTGCCTTCCCAGCAGGGAACATAATTTATTTAGTTCTGTAGGGTGTCAGTTATGATTTATAAATATCGAAGAATATGCTTTCTTCTTTTGAATTTCTAGAATTAGACTTTAAACTCAAATATTCTAGACTTATTTCCCTTACTTCTTATTCTAGAAAAGTTTAAAACTTTTAAAATCCTCGTATAAAAGTCTATTTTAATGCATTAATTTTTAATGTTATTTTATTCTATTAACTTGTTTTTAAAATTTTTGAGAAGTGTAGTCTTTTTTTTTCTTGAAGAAGAGATACATTGATATTTCTGTATATTGTATAAGATGGAAATGAGATCTGTATAATTCAGATTAACATGTTACTTGCTTAATGCTAATTGCTTGTAGATAAATAGAAAACTCAAAGTACATTTGTGGTTAACAGTCAGGAGTTCTAGTGAGTGTTGATTCTGCTACTAACTTCCTTTGTGGCTTTGAGAAAGATATAACAACTACAAAGACTTAGTGTTTGAATATACACAAAGAAGTTTGCCAAAAGCATTCGATAAAAGGCAATTAAAGAGGTTTTTTTTTTTGCTTACATATAAAATTCTTTAACGATTTTAAAAGAACTTGATTTGATTTTGTAAAACTATTTAAAGGTGAGGAGATGTGGTGGTCATTTTGTTTTATTTGTGGGAAAAGCATGGGCACCAAAGTCAAATCAGTAGAGATTTGGGTACCTACTACCACTCTGTGTAATCTTGGGCAACCCTGATCCTTGGTTTCTACATCTGAAAACTGGTTTTCATAACAACTAATATTTATTGACTTGTGCCAGGCATTGTGCTAAGCGTATTAGCACTTTTTAATTTCATGTAACAACCTTATTCAGTCAATACTACTTTCTCCTCATTTCATAGATGAGGAGCTTAGGTGCAGAAAATTAAGTAACTTGAGTAACTTGGTTTTTAAATAATCTATGAGCTGCATATTAAATCCTACTTCAGTCTGTTCCCCAATTCTGATATCAGTATTCTAAAGTGAAATTTTAAGATAACAACTTGAAGATAAGCAACCAATGTCTTTTAATTTTCTTATATATTCCATAGCTCTTAGTATCATATACATTTAAGAAAATAGTATGCATTTGACATATAATTATTGACCATTATGAATTTCTCTTGAAAGGACAAATGTGGATATATTTATAAATTAAAAAGTGGCCATTTTCTCTAAGGGCTAATTCTTTAAATTATTGTTTTTAGAAGTTGCTATTGAAGGGTGATTTTAGAACTTTCATTCTAAGAGTCTTTTGTATTCATGCTGGTATTTAAAAAAAATGAGAAAGCTATAGAGAAGGTTGACCTCTCAGGAATTTTTGTGTGGGGAATTACTAAGGCGTGAAAGTTCATAAACCATTTTCATACAGTTTATTTTTCGTGTGTTTTCAACAAGCTGTACTTCTAGTTAGTAAAAGTTGGCATTTTTTTTAATATCAGGCCAAATTCCATTCTTATAAATTCAGAGTTCAACATTGGACATAATGAAGTCTAAATTCAACCCTAAATTGAATGTATTTTAGTAAAGATTGTTTAGTCTGTTTGGGGCTCAATTTAATCTCAAAACATTTTTGTAAGAGTAACAAATCTTATAACAAATCCTGTAATATATATCCTTGTTTTACAAAATACCATGTATAGTATTATTCTGAGTATAGCAGTAATATGTCTGTGAGTGACGCTGACATCTCAGTAAGTCTTTCTTCATCAGAGTATAATTCTGTGATGTTTGGTAAATAAGTATTTAAATTTATACAGTGGAAATCATTGTACAGTTCATTAAATTTATTTAAAAATCATTGAATTGCCTCACTCAGTGGTTTAAGTATCTGGCATTGCTTTAGCTGTGGTGTAGGCTGGCAGCTACAGTTCTCATTTGACACCTAGCCTGAGAACTTCCATATGCCGCAGGTGTGGCCCTAAAAAGCAAAAAAAAAAAAAAATCATTGAATTGCTAAAATGAGTGAATTTTGTAGTATGTAAACTGTACATCAGTAAAACTGTTAAAAAAAACCTCCATTCTGGGAGTTTAAAATTTTTTCAATTTTTGCTAATTGGAAAACTAGGCTGATATAATTATTTTCATTATTTCTTACTATGGATATGACCTGTTGTAGATAAATGGTTTTGTCTAAAACCAGTTTTTCTCCAAAGTATTTCAGGGCAGAGAAATGTTCATTTTATTCTCTAGCATAGAATGTATTTTTTGTGATATCAGCTTGAAATTTATTAGACATTTGTAAAACATCTTGTTTTATCTAACTTTTTATCCTCCTTTATGGACCAGATTATAAAAAAGAATAGGTGTAAATTATTGCACATCCTGATAGTATGTTCACACTAAATTATAAAGTTGGAACACTTTTTCCGTTGCTTTTCTAAAAGATTGGTTTAACTTACCTATATAGCTTTGTTCTTGTTTTTATTTTTTATTTATTTTTTGTTTCTTTTTTGTTCTGTTCTTTTTTGGCCATTCTGAAGTATATGGAGTTCCCAGGCCAGGGATGAAATCTGAGCTAGCTTTGTGGCCTACTCTGAAGCTATGGCAGAGCTGGATCCTTTGACCTACTGTGCAGGGCTGGGAACTGAACCTGCACCCTGGCATGCAGAGGCACTGCCGATTCCATTGCACCACAGTGGGAACTCCTGTTGTCATTTTTTAAAGTAAATTATTTATGGACCATCTTCAGCGTATGCAATGTATTTATCTTCTGTCTTTTTTTTTTTTTTGGTTAGATTATTTGTATTTTAAAATTTTTGCAAGAATAACTTTCTATGAAACTGTATTTTGGGTCAGATTTTTGTATATTCTTGTATTTGGGGGGGGCACACCCATGGCATGAGGAGGTTCCTAGGTTATGGATCAAACCCTAGGTTATGGATCAAACCCAGCAGTGAACTGGGCCACTGTAGTAACATCAGACCCTTAACCTGCTGAGCCACCAGGGAAATTCCAGATTTTTGTATATTCTTTTTTTTCTTTTTTTTTTTTGTCATTTTGTCTTTTTAGGGCTGCACCTGCGGCATATGGAGGTTCCCAGGCTAGGGGTCTAACAGGAGCTGTAGCCACTGGCCTACGCCACAGCCACAGCAGCGTGGGATCCGAGCCGCGTCTGCAACCTACACCACAGCTCACAGCAACGCCAGATCCTTAACCCAGTGAGCAAGGCCAGGGATCGAACCTGCAACCTCATGGTTCCTAGTTGGATTCGTTAACCACCGAGCCACAACGGGAACTCCTGGATTTTTGTATATTCTTAACATTCTGTATGTGTCTTCTCCAAAGGAGTATGACCCATTTAAAAATTTGACTATATCCTGAAAAATTGTGAAAGTTCTCCCTCAAGTCTAATAAGGGCCAACTTGTTATTTAAAGATCTGTTAAGGTTATTGGGATCGGTTAACTCTAAAATCTGACAGTATCAAGCAGTGGCAAGATTGTGAGGACCTAGAGTTGTTGTGAAGGCACTTGAAATTTAAGTATTAATTGAGGTGGAATTTTGATTTCTCATTAATTAAATCATTATGAGCTTATTCTGTGGCTCAAAACTGTTAGGTATTAGAAGATGAAATTAGTTGTTATTGCTATAGTATTTATACATATACGTATATGTAATGCTTGCTGTATATCAGGCACTATTATAAAGACGTACCAATTCATTTAATTCTCACTATAATCCTATGATGTGAAGACTACTACTATTGTCATTTAACAGATAAGGAAGATAAGTCACAGAGAACTCACTTAAGAACGGAGAACCCAGGCAGACTTGCTCTTCATCACTATACTATAATGAAAGGACACTTTATTTTGCTTTTTTCAAAGGAAAAAAAATTATTCATTTAAAAAGAATTAAAAAATACTTATTGAAAGAAAGTGGGAATTAATACTCTATTGCTAGAAGGAGAAACATGTTCTTCCATTTCCTTATTTCTTTCTTGTTTCCATTTTGTTATATTTTTATGTTATTTTTATGAATCAGTGTTACTGAGTTGACATGGTCTGATTACTATTGCTTTTTCATAGACTGCTGTGCTTTTAGTTCAAACAGTGTTATTTGAATTTAGCCACAAAATCTTTTATTAGAATGTTTTTATATGTCTGATAGTTTAATCACTTGTCCGTTTGGATTGATTGAACATTTCCGTGGGAAAACTTTAAGCTTTATCTGCAGCTTAAAAGAAAAGGAGTGTAAATGTACTTCACATTTCTGTCTACCTTTTGAAAAATCTGTATCATTGTAACTCAGATGTGAACTATAATTTCACGTGAGAATGCTTATGGTTGTTGAGTAATATTTGATGTCAGTATTAATATAAGCAAACAAAAGTCTTACAACAAATTAATCTTTGTTGAATTAATAAGCTTATGGTTTTGTAATTTTAATTGATAAAGCCCAAAAAGATTATATTTTAATAAGCTTATTATACAATAAGGTATCTCATAATGTGAATATGTTTTGGGAGAAGAGTTCAAGGTATTATTTTTTTTTCTTAAATCATTCGTTACCCTTCCTTTGTTTTTATTTTATTTTATTTTTTAGGATTTTGGCCCCCAATAGTAATTATCAAGATGTTGAGACCCTCTATAACTTCCTAATCAAGTATGAGGTATGAGAAATATTTTTAAATATTTATCCTATTTCCACTATAATTAAGTTTTAATATAAACAAACATGAGTTCTAAAATATAATAGAATGCTGTTTAATATTGATATTTACTTTAAATTCTTGAATGCCACAGAGGTTTGCTAATGACATTCAAATTTTTCTTTCATTCTCAAAGACAAAACATATAGTAGAGTCCTATAATCATACACTTTCCCTAGCACAGAGATGTTTCTCATCAGGGGTGCTGTTGCATTTTGGACAGGTCTTTTCTTCATTGTGTGCTATGTTGCAGAATGCTTTAACATAGCTGCTCCTGAGAAACTAAATGCCAGTAGTTCCCCCAGTCATTGTGACAACCAAAAATATTCTCCCACCACACCTAGTTCCCTACCCAGCTGGCCCTAGGGAGGAAGAACCACCTCCAGTTAAGAACCACTGATTACTGAAGAGGAAAGCTGTAATTTAGTTTCCTCCATAGCAGCCACATAGACTCTGGAATTAAAACTCTGGTGAGGCACCATCGTATTCTGTAAATTAATCTGCATGCTTTTTTCATCCTTGTTGATCCAATGAAAGTACGCTGTTGGTACGTACTTCAGTTTGTGTTTGCATAGAGGTCTTTGCCCATGTTCCCATGTATTCTTTCTTTTTAAGTGTGTTTGTGTTTAATTCTTAAAATGCTCTAAATAAACAAATATGATATACAAGTGTTACTTTTCTTATGGAGTCAAACTTCTTTAAAAGTATTTCTTCACTTTTATTCCTGGTCAGCTCTTTATTTAACTTTTTTATGCCACATCTTACATTAAGAACCTAGTAACTACGAACACAGACTCTGAAGTTAAAATATTCATGTTCATATGTTACTTTTGCCACCTGTTAACTGTTTGATCTTAGAAGAGTTATTTAATTCTCTGTGTCTCAGTTGCATTATCTGTAAAATGGGAATAAGTAAATAAATTACAGCTGTTCTTTAAAGGCTAAATAATTTTATACAATGTGCTCCAAATAGCACCATGCAAAGAGTTAAGTATTCAGTAAGTGTTATCTATTTAGGAAAGAATAGTGTTTAAGTGTACTTTAAAAAAAAAAATCAACATTTCTACTGTAACTATATTATGTGCTTAAGAAGATTTCCTCTTTTGAGGTGATTTGTATAATTATTTCATCATACTCTCTGAATTAAATAAAAATATATTTGTGGAAACAATGAGACAATTTAAAAATCACATCTTGGAAAAACCTAGGATATAGATCTTTGTTGAGTTTAGTGCTTTCTATTGCTGAGAAACCTCTTATAAGAAGACATGCATCTGAGTCTCAGGGTTTTGTTTTTATTTTTTATTTTTTTGTCTTTTTGCCTTATCTAGGGCCGCACCTGTGGCATATGGAGGTTCCCAGGCTAGGGGTCTAACAGGAGCTGTAGCTGCGGGCCTTCGCCACAGCAACGCAGGATCCGAGCCACGTCTGCAACCTACACCACAACTCACGGCAACGCTGGATCCTTAACCCACTGAGGAAGGCCAGGGGTCGAACCTGCAACCTCATGGTTCCTAGTTGGATTCGTTAACCACTGAGCCACGACGGGAACTCCTGAGTCTCAGAGTTTTAAAGTTATTTCTCTTAGCAGAACTTCCTCCCCAGTACTGATTACTACGTTGGATATGTTTTTGTTTTTTGTTTTTTTTCCCTTTTTTGGCCACCCTGCAGTATACGGAGTTCCTGGGCCAGGGATCAGATCCAAGCTGCATTTGTGACTTAAGCCACAGCTGTGGCAATGCTGACTTCTTAGCCCATTGCACAGGGTTGGGGATTGAACCTGTGTCCCTGTGCTCCCAAGATGCTACCAATCCCATTGTGCCACAGCGGAAACTCTTGGATATGTTTATTTTACATCATAAACAGTCACAGGACCATCTAAATTTTTGAAGATGTTTTGGCTATTTTTCCATTTCACTTTTGCCTTCTGATCTTGATTTTTTAAGAATTAAAAATAATATAGCCATTTTTAATATTTGGCATCCACTGTAAATAGTGTAGCTAAGAATTAATGATACCAATTCTTTAATCCACTTTATAGTCACAATTCTAATGTTTGCTGAAAAGACATCTTTTAGCTATTTGTTTTCTGGGAATTAAAATTGTGTACTTAAGCATAGAAAGGATGTTTAATAGTATAATTTAAAATGTCCAAATATGAGTAATTAAAAATGTATCAAAATTAATATGATGAAATAATATGTTTCAGGCCAGAACCTGTGATGTATGTCATGAATTTGTGCTTCAGATTTCCTTTATTTTAGTGTTAAATTAACTGTCTATAAGTCATCTACTGTAGCCTGGAGCCATGTCCACTTATACTCTGGTCAGGTTCTGGCATAAATATCTGAATGTATGTGGATGATCGTTTTAAAACCAAAGATAAGGGAGTTCCTTTTGAGTCTCAGTGGTTAATAAACCCAACTAGGATCATGAAGATGGAGGTTCAATCCCCGGCCACGTTCAGTGGGTTAAGGATCTGGTGTTGCCATGTGCTGTGCTGTAGGTCACAGACGTGGCTTGGATCCAGCGTTGCTGTGGCTGTGGTGTAGGCTGGCAGCTGTAGTTCTGATTCGACCCCTAGCCTGGGAACTTCCATCTGCCAAGTGTGCAGCCCTAAAAAGCAATTAAAAATAAATAAATAAATAAAACTGAAGATAAATCTAGAGATTTTTTTTCCCTAAAAATCTACTAACAGCTTAAAGAACTATTTTGTATTCATATCAGGTTTAAAATCAGTTCTTCAGCTGATTTTTCTCAACAGTTGTTGGAGAACAGATTATTCCTTTCATCTCCTGATCAAAGGTCTGCAGTGTTGATCACTGACATTTGCTGGACTGAAGTTTGGGTACAATATAGGTTCTAACATGTTGGGGCCGCAGTGGAAATATCAAAGGCCCTTGAAACCAGCACAGAATATGTAAAGAAATAGAAATTGGACTGGTTGATAAGTTAACTCTAAATGTATATTTTAGAGCATTTTTAGAAGATTCTTTTAATACAAATTATGAAGTACTTAAAAAGTTAACCATGAGAAATTATATACCAATTTCGTTAATCATTAAATATATTAAATATAATCTATAATTAAATAACATTAAATATATAAATACGTAATCCTACTTTTAATCCTACTTTTAAGGAAAAGTTTAGGATTTATACACATTTCAAATGTTATTAAATGTATTTTTAACCTTCAGTTAATAAAACGTTTTCTATACAAACATTGTGAATTTCTTATGAAAATATTGAAGCTCATGGAACTTTTGCAGATAAGCAATACCCTGAAATCTCTAGAACACTTTCATGATATAAATCTTTAGAACAGTGTTAATTAAATCACTAAATGTAGAAACATTTTTCCTCATCAAAAACTGCATATAGCTAAAAATAGCTTAAGTATTTTTAAAAGTAAATTGAATAGAAGATACTTTCATTTAATTTCCCTTCATTAATTCAGGATTTCTGAAAATTTAGGTACTGTATTATTTCTTGAATAACGTAATAAAAGGAATTTCCCTCTGCAAATTTCCAGGTTCTTTCTTGCACATAAGTAGAATATAGCATAAATTAGTATAAGTTTCAAGAAATAGAGGATTTCTTCACTGTGATCTCCACGTGTGTGTGTCACAACAAGTTTTTGTATGATGCAGGACTTTTATATTTTCAATTTTATAAACTATATATTTGAATTATAATAGATATTTAGGAACTTAAACATATTAGTTTAAATCTTTAGACCTCAATAGTCTGAAAAACACATTGCCCTATAAGATATCTGTAAATAAAACTTTTTCCAAAACAGATGAATCTTTCCACACAATTTATAACATTAGTATTTAAATGGAAGTTACTAAGTAATACTTTGGAAGGTCAACCATCGTATTCAAATGTTGTTAGAGTTGAATATATATGTTTTTCTTTCAGCTTGAATTATTTCTGATGTTTAGGAAATGAACAAGATGTGGCTGTTTCTGTTTAAAATAGTCTGTCTATGTGACCCCAAACCTTTAAGTATAGTTATTTAAAAGTTTTTTTTCACAATCTTTTTTTTACTTTTCCTAGGAAATAACATTGAATAAGTATATTAGAAATCTTTTAAGAGTCTAGGCAAATTGATGCATGAATCCGTTAAGAGCCAGTAGTGGTAGAATTTAGTGTTTCATGCATGACCCATTTTTTTTTTTTCTGTCCGTTTGACCTACAGTGATCATCTGCTTTGTTGAGATTCCCACTGATCCTCGGCCCATCACAATTCTGGTTCTGTGAAAAGACTAAGTTGTAACAATAGGACTCATATTTTACACATAGTTCGGTGTTAGCATTATGGTCACTGAACTTCTAATTGCTATTATTCAGTCCTTTTTATGCAAAAACTAGAAACTTGACATCCTGCTACCCCAGAATATGGGTCATTCTAATTTTGCTCTCACCACTCATTTGACTTAATATGCATTTTAATAGCTATATCTTTTCTTTTTAGGTAAATAAAAATGTCAAATTTACTGCCCAGGAACTTTATGATTGTGTTTCACAGACTGAGTACCGGTAAGTTATATCTATATGTAGATGTATCAGTGTAACAAGTATTCAGCGTTATTTTTCTTTTTCAAGATTTAGCTATTTGGGGTCCTTTGCAATTTTACGTGAATTTTAGGATCAACTTTTCCATTCCTGCAAAAAAAGCTGTTATTTTGATAGGAATTGTATTAAGTATGTTGAATGCATTGGGGAGTATTATCATTGTATTAAGTCTTTTAATCCATGAACATGTGGCACCACTAACTTAAGTCTCTGACTTCTTTCAGCAGCATTTTGTAGTTTTTAGTGTACAGTCTTGTGTCTCTGATTATATTTATTTCCAAGTACTTTAATATTTTACATGCTATCATAAATGGAATTTTCTTCATTTCCTTTTTGAATTGTGTGTAGAGGTGCAATAGATTTTTTGTGTCAACGTTTTGTTTTGCAACTTTGCTGAATTAGTTTATTAGCTCTAGAAAGTTACTGTCTAGTTTCTTTGGGATCTACAAATCTTCGTTTTCAGTTTTTATGCCTCTTACTTCTTTTTTATGCCTGATTGCTCTGGCTAGAACTTCCAGTGCAGTGTTGAGCAAAAGTGGTAAACATAGGCATCTTTGTCTTTTTCCTTACTTTAGGAATAACACCTCCAGTCTTTCACCATTGAGTATGATATTAGTTATACATCCTTTTTATATGTCCTACATTGTATTCCATTTTTCCTTTAAGATATACATTGCAAATGTAGAGAAATGTTCAGAGAGTTGTAAAACAAGTATCCATTGTACACTTTTTTTCCTTGTACCTAGAAGGGATTTTGGAAAAACTGCATCAAATATTGAAGTTAGGACACTTAAATTCATTACTACCTTGCCACTTTGACATATTTGGTTATGGAAATGAATCAGAGGACCACTGGAGTTGTTTTTTAATTGATTTTATCAAATTTCCGGTTATTTTGACCTATCTGAAATTTGGTCGCAGTAAGTTTGATACCCATAATAGGACAATATAGAAGAACAGTGGCAGTTTTGGAGAATTCTCATGAGCAATATAGAATTACAGAACTAGAAGCAAACTCCAGTTTCAAGCTCTGTTCCAGAAAATATTAGGAGTTGCAACTGTTTAATTTGGAAAAGAGAAGTGGATCACTATATGGGACATTAAATATTTGTACTATTGAAGGAAACAAGGATAACAATTTTTTGTTTTATTGTAATTTAGGCACACAGATCAGTTGGATGGTTTTTATTTACTTATTTTTTTGTCTTTTCTAGGGCTGCATGCCTGGCATATGGAGGTTCCCAGGCTAGGGGTTGAATCGGAGCTGTATCCGCCGGCTGACGCCACAGCCACATCAACGCAGGATCCGAGCCGTGTCTGCAACGTACACCACAGCTCACGGCAACGCCAGATCCTTAACCCACTGAGCAAGGTCAGGGATCGAACCCGCAACCTCATGGTTTTTAGTCGGGTTTGTTAACCACTGCATCATGACGGGAACTCCTGGTTTTTAAAAGGCCAAATATAAAGCAAAAAGCAATTAAGAGATATCAGAATATGTAATGAGCTTCCTCTCATAGTTGTAAATGTCTCATCATCAAGAGGTGAAGGCCAAAGTGAGATGACTCATTGGAGATGCTGTAGAATGACAAGCAAAGGTATTCTGCCATTCTATGTATAAGTAAGCCATGGGGAAAGGAACTCAAGAATTGCCATTGTCATAGTCTAGTATAGACCAAACACATGATGCAAAACACCTGACACCTTCCTCAGCCAGCAATGACAGCTTGCTGCAGAAAACATTGTCAGAGTGGTGACTCACACAAATAAAACAAGTGCCGTTAACTGTGAGCAGCGGGGAAAAAAACAACAGAAGGAAAAGACACAGAAATAGATTAAAAGTATTATTACTAAAGGAGTTTTTTTCCCCCCATATGTGGAATAAATAATCAAGAATAAGAACAGGGGCCTAGCCGTTTTTTTAATTTCATTTTTAAGTTTATAAGAAAACATTTTATCTCTCTCCTATTTTGGATCTCTTGAGGTCTTCCGAAAATCATTTTCTGAGTAGTTGTGAAAAACTGGCAGCAGCATAACACTGATTTTAAGTACTCTAAATATAGGAAACAGAACTAGAGTAACACAATGCCAAAAGTCAGGTTTTAATAAGCCCCACAGAAACCACACGTCTTGGAAGTGAGGCCACTCAAACTTTAGTGTATTTACTTTTTGCTGCCACTCCTGGCTCTCATCCTATTCCTTGAGTCCTGATTGATTTCTTTTCCTTTGTGCCCCACATCCAGGGATCCATGGGGTTGGGGAGGGGTAGTGTAGAAAGCTAGTTGGTGGTCCTTCCAGCACCCTTGGAGATGGCTCAGAACAGTCTTAGAAGCCAAGGAAGTAGTAACAGTGTAACTTTCAAAGTAAAAATAACTGCATTTCTTGAACACCTTATATGTCAGACACTGTGCTGGATGCTGGGTTCTTCATGAACTTATGCAGACCTTCTCACACTAGATTTAAATAGGTTTCCATGAGATTTGAACTCTACACACTGTACAATAAATCGGTACTCTAACTACAAATCCCAGTTTGTAGGCCTCCTGTCAGCTTTTGAGAGTCTGACCAGCTTCCTCTTAGATAAAATTGTGAGTAGTTGTGGCAAATATCAGCCTTTACTCCCTGCTTCCCCATCTCTGATTTAGAGTAATTAACTAGTATTAATTTGGAGTTCCTCCTGTGGCTCAGCGGGTTAAGAACCCAACATGCTGTGTGGGAGGATAAGACTTCCATCCCTGGCCTCAAGCAGTGGGTTAAGGATCTGGCATTGCCATGAACTGTGGTGTAGGCCACAGGCGCTTGGATTCTGTGTTGCTGTGGCTGTGGCGTAGGCCGGCAGCTATAGCTCCGGTTCCACCCCTGTCCTGGGAACCTCTATATGCTGCAGGTGCAACCAAAACAGAGGGTGGGGAAACTAGTATTCATTTGTTAAAGGCTAGGTTACCTATCTCAGCAGTTTTCTTTAAGAACTGAAGCTCTTTCAGAGTTCCCATCATGGTACAGAGGTTAATGAATCTGACTAGGAACCATAAAGTTGTGGGTTTGATCCCTGGCCATGCTCAGTGGGTTAACGATCCGGCGTTGCCGTGAGCTGTGGTGTAGGCTGCAGATGTGGCTTGAAACTGGCATTGCTGTGGCTGTGGCGTAGGCCGGTGGCTACAGCTCTGTTTCGACCCCTAGCCTGGGAACCTCCGTATGCCACGGGTATGGCCCTTAAAACCAAAAAAAAAAAGGAAAGGAAAGAAAGAAAAAAAGAGTGGAAGCTCTATCAACTTGCAGGTCCTGTCAGGAGGGGCATCACGATATCCTCCGATCTAGCTCTCCTTAACTCTCAAACCAAATAGACAGAACTATGTGATCAACTCCACAGGGTTCTTGTTGGCAGCGGGTTTGCCATGGGAACCTTTCTTTATTCCTGAAGTCTAGGAATTGCACGCAAATCTTCTCCATGTTGTGAATTGTGCTACCAAGCGCTTATCCTCCCATGCTGTTTGGTTAGGCTAAGAAACGTAACTCTTGCATTTTCTCTCTCAGATGTCAAAGAATGTATTTCAAATCCCAGGATTCTCCTGTTGTATTAAGATTTTTTTATTTACCTGACTAATTCTCTTATGGTGATTTAACATTTCTTTATCTCCTAGGGAAAAGTTGACTATTGGGTGCCGCCAGCTGGCTGAGATGGAACATACCATGCAGCAGTGCAATGCATCCGTCTATATGGAGGCCAAAAATAGGGGATGGTGTGAAGACATGCTCAACTATAGGACCTAAGTGCCAGTTTGTAATTTAGAAGGAACTACATTTGTCTTCAAGAACAGCAGAGTAGCTTTCAACCTTTTGTGCCAAACCTGAGACTTGCAAGAAATGTCTGATAGGTACAAAAAGATGATTGTCTGTTACTAACCATCTCATTGAGGTTCTAATGCATCCATGTGGGATAAACTGTGGACTCAATGCTTCTCAAGTTGACCTTACCTCCCTACCCCTACTCCTAATACTGAGCCAGTATATGTCTAAGGAAAGGAGAGCGATCTTTGCGGTCAGCTTAAGGCAAGAGCCACTTTGAGGCCATTCGAGGAAGGCCCAGGACTCAGCATAAGTATCTCTCTCAACTGTAAATATGAGTACGTGACCAGAGACATGTCCAAACCTCAAGAAAGAATTAGGACATGACCGTCTTACCGTATTTTACAGGAGAATTACCCTGGGCTGTGTTACCATCAAATGGTCTTCCGTGTAGGCCTGGTGATGCAATACACATCCCTTCTACTTCCCCCAGGTAATGGAAGCGGTGTTTGACTTCAGCTCCATCTTGCAGCATAGCCTCTTCTCTTCTTCCCTGGGCTTGTCACTTTTTAATCCATTTGTAACAGGAAGAACAGGGAGACTCTTCCGCTGAATTTCCCCTTAAATGTGAAACAGGATTTATGGGATCAAGTGGCAGTGGTTGATATTTGCCTCTAGCTAAAACCAATGTTTAATTGACTTATTTCTTACTTAGTTGCACAGTAAGTTGGAAATCCTTGTTTACTAAAGTATAGTATGCCTTTGTTAATATATTAGATTAAATCTAATTTGGTATTCTATTATAAAGGTTAATTTATTTTTTAAAGCAATAAATTATTTTTAGTGATTTGCTTTTCATTTTACTTCCAGATTTTGTTTCCGAACTGTGTACAGGTATGATTATAAAAGTGACCCCCAGTGAAACTTTGCAGGGTGCTCACCAGCAGGACAAAGGATCTGATGTGGTTTGTTTGCATAGGGAGCCGCACATCCTCCTGGGGCTCAGTGTGCCCTAGAGGCCTGAGCCTGGGTGGAAGGGAAGCTTCAGAACGTCTCAGCTCTCTGCCTCTTTTCTTTTCTTCCCTGAGGAGCCAAGAAAGCATGCCCTCCTCCCACCAAAAGAACTTCTCTTCAATTTTTGTCCTTCATCTGCCTTTTTTTTTTTTTTTTTTTTTGTCTTTTTAGGGCCACATCTGCAGCATATGGAGGTTCCCAGGCTAGGGGTCCAATCGGAGCTACAGCTGCCAGCCTACAGCACAGACACAGCCACAGCAACATCAGATCCGAGCCACGTCTGCAGCCTACACCACGGCTCACGGCAATGCCAGATCCTTAATGAACTGAGCAAGGCCAGAGTATAAAACCCATGACCTCATGGTTCCAGGTTGGATTCATTTCCACTGCACCACGACAGGAACTTCCTGCTCTTCGTTACTTCTCTTTTTCTCACTTTTTATTTTTATTTTTTTAATGGCCACACCTGTGGCATATGGGAGTTCCCAGGCTAGGGGTCAAGCCGGAGCTGCAGCTGCCAGCCTCTGGCACAGCTACAGCAATGCTGGATCCTAGCCGCATCTGTGACCTACGCTGCAGTTTGTGGCAACACCAAATCCTTAACCCACCAAGCGAAGCCAAAGATTGAACTGCATCCTTATGGACACTGCCAGGTTCTTAACCAGCTGAACCACAGTGGAGCTTTTCTCATATCTTTTTAATGTAAGTTATGCTTTTTAGGTTATTTCTTTTATCAGTTGCGTACGTGTCCGTATTTCACTCTAGGCATGTGGATTTTAATTTTATGCTAGTTCATGTGTCTTTCACTTTGTGCATTAGTCAGTTTTTCAGTCTTTATTTAAATGCTAATTTTAATATGTGAAAATGTTTGCTTCTAGCTTTCTAGTCTTATTTTTCTTTAGAAGCAGTCTTTAAATTTTTTCTAGTGTTTCTTTCTTTGAAATGTTAGGCTTTTTTTTCCTTCTTTGTTGCCTTCTTTTGTGATCTTAAACTTCAGTGTATATTTTTTTCCTAATTGTCCAGTGCAGGATTTGAGGGATCCATCTCCTTCCATGCTGTTTTTTCTGTTCTGGTCCCCCTCTGGCTTGGAGTAACTTAGTTGACATAAAGATTGTAAGCCCTACCTTGCAGAACCAGAACATAAATTTATTTTGATGGGAAATTATCAGATCTTTAGAATAACTTCTGGTTTTAAAATCTCCATTCAATGCGCATAGCTATTGTATTTGGGGCAGAAGCTTCATTAGCATGCCATGAATCAGAAGAGGACTACTGGGGAGAACCACAGGAGAGGAAAGATGCCTTGCCTTAGTGAGGAGCTGGTGATAACTTAAGAAACACCCTTGACGGTTATTCCAAGCAAAGTTCTTGAAACTATTTTACACTAACCTTTTCCGATTTATTTCTACAAAAGATAGTCCATTTCCCTCCTAAAAGGATCAGGGAGGGTCTCTGGCTTGGAGCAGCACCAGCTCTTCCAGCATTCTGAGCCAAAAAAAAAAAAAAAAACTGGCTGAAGAATTAATTTGTTGTGCCCTGACTGGGTCCTCTTGTGAGGACCTATAGCAGGCAATTGGGACTGCACAGATTAGAACTTCACAGACAGGTTAACTTCCTTTCCCGTCGTTGTCTTTGTCATATGAAAGACAGGGGGACGTAAGACAAATCTGAAACTTTATTTCCTTAATTTCTTGGCCATCATCTTGAGAAAACATAAGTCCTTTCACCCGTTCAGGGTTGATACAGGTTCTGTTTTTATTTTGATCTAGGATTATTTAGACGGTGTATTGGTCTCCCTTCAGAGCCTAGTTTGTATTCTTCATACTCCTGATGTAACAGCGCCCCCAGTCCCCCATCTTTAGGAGACTTTCAGCTCCCTACTGTGATGAGTTGGGATGAATTTACCTTTTTCTTCATAGAAGGAATATATCGCACTATTGAATAATCAAAAGCATCTTCCCACTCAGCAAGTGGTTCTGATTTACACTGGATAACCCAGTCCTCCCAGCCGGTGGCTCTTTTGCTATTTTGCCAATAAAGCCCACTCCAGTGGAAATAAACAGCACCAATGAGCTTGAGGATTTACAGCTGTGAACCCAGATGGTGCTGGTAGGACCCAAATCTCAGGTATCACTATGGCTCGGTATCCTTGCCTTTGCAACTCTTTTCAGACTAATGGTTATGGGCTAAACCATGTTAGCACACTCAGTACTTAACCCTGGCACGGCCACTGGGCACGAATGGTTTCCTGGTGTGGTATCTAGTGAGGCGAAATACTGACATGCCCTATACTTTTTTAAAAAACCCTTTTCCTTTAAAGTTTGGTTAAGCTAGAAAGACAAAACTTTTCCCAAGTGTACAGTTTTGAGTTTTGTCAATCACATTATCACCAGCATACTGGTGTTCCGTTATTCCTCAAAACTCATTTATGCCCCTTTGTAGCCAACTCCCATCCCCATCTCAGGAAGCCGTTGATATTTCTGCTATCCCTGTAATTTTCTCTTTTCCACAACACTGTAAATGAAGGCTTTTGAGGCTGGCTTGTCGCTTAGCATAATGCTTCTGACAATCCGTCCATGTTTTATTAGTACTTGTTTTTATTATTGAGTAGTACTCCATTGTATGGATGTACCCATCCATCCATTTCACCAGTTGGAAGGATATGTGAATTGATTTCAGTTTTTGGTGATTATGAATAAAGCTGCTGTATTCACATACAGGTTTCTGTGATAAAAATGTTTTCATTTGGATAGATACTTAGAATGGGATTAGTCATAGACTGTTTACCTTTATAAGAAACTATCGGACTTTTCAAAATGACCTTATAATTTTCTAATTTCTCCAGCAATGGGAGAGTTCCAGTTGCTTTGCATCCTAATTAGAATTTGGTATTAGTTTTAATAGGTGTATGTCATTTTGCTTTTTTACATCTTTATGATCTGTGAAAGTGAGCGTGTTTTCATGTTATTAGACTCCATTTATCTTCTTTGGTGGAGTGTCTTATTCCACATTTTTTGCTCACTTAAAAACTGGGTTCTTTTATTGAACTTTTGAGGGCTCTGGATACAAACCCTTTATCAGATGTTTTCTTTCAAGCCTGTATTTTGTAAAGACTTGTACCTGGTTTGGTTAAGATAGAGACAAAAGGCTTAATTGCAGAAGGCAGATATTATTGTTTTGGGTACTCCCTTAATGGATAGCTGGCCCTGTTCATTCATTATTGGATGGCTAGCATTACATTTCGTATATGCCTTCTAACTAAGCAATTCTCATTCTTAACTTGCTGGGCATTTCAGTTCATGCTGTCATTCATTAAAGTTTTGTATTCTGTGTAAGCCCTTTTTCCAGGCTAAAATTGTATTAGTCTGGTGTTCACTCCGAGCAAATGTGTAGCCATCTATTCAGATATATGTCCTTTTTATATTCTTGTACTTCCACAAGGTTATCAACCCTATACGTACCCAGCTTAATGACTGAGCTTTGCTTTTTACCCCCTTCAACCTCCAGTAAAGCATGGAGCCCTTAACACTGAAACCTAAATATTTTGTTGACCACTGTGCTAGTAATAGTAATTGAAAGAACACAGGACATGCACTTGAGTACATCCCTCTATGTGTCGTTTTTTTTTTTTTTCAGGGCCACACCTGTGGCATGTGGAGGTTCCTAGACTAGGGGTTCAATTGGAGCTGCAGCTGCCAGCCTACGCCACAGCCATAAAAACGCGGGATGTGAGCGACCAACACTGTAGCTCACAGCAGCTCCAGATCCTTAACCCACTGAGCAAGGCCAGGGATCGAACCTGTGTCCTCATGGATACTAGTCAGATTTGTTTTGCTGAGCCACAGGAGGAACTCCCATCCATTTCTTTATAAAGTCTACTTATTGCTTAATGTATATTATCATTTTTAAGACTCTTAGGGCATTTCTGGTGTTATTATGAAGAAAACTGCTTCAAGTAATTCCTTTTTAACCTATAGATGATTTATTTAGTAGGCCTCCTGTTAACAGGGCCAAATTTGTGGCTTGGTCTTACCAAGCATTTGAGATTCCTATATTAAGATTCATATATTGGTGTTTCTTTTTCTCTTTTTCACTCAGTATCTAAAGTCTTGCTCAGTGAAAGACTTCAAAGTCCTTTTCTTCCGAACAAAGTATGCTTAAATATAACCAAATAATACTATGGACACTGAGTTTTCTGTGGCTTATAGTCTGCTACAGGCAAAATGTCCTTTGGGGACATTTTCTCCTTTGCCTACTTCAACATTAAGAATTCAGAGGTGGAGAGATTATACGGTGCACATCTAGTATGTTAAGCAAGATTTCTAGTACTCATCAATATCCCCCAATCCAGGTCTTTTCTCTAAAATATGATTAAGGAATTCTAAAACAAGTTGAGGATGGTAAAGTATGTCAGACATACTAGAAGCCAAAAATCAAAACCCTACCCTTGAAAGTCACAATAAAAGAAAATTCATGACTGAGTATAACCAATTGTTTTGACAATTCAAACATTTTTATAGTTCTGCTACTGTTTTAGAACTAATCTAGTAGGTTTCATGCATTATTACAATTGATTGCAAGAGTGGTTATTACCAATATCATTTCTAAACTACTCCAAAATCCATACTGGTAAAAGAAAAATTTTTTTTAAAAATTATGCTGAGGCTATGCCTTGTTCTCCTTCCCTCCAGGAAATATGTACCTTTTAAATGTGGATAATCAGTAACCACTGGTCACTGAGCACTGTTTTTTTCTTTATGGAAACTTCTTATATTCAAAACATTCCAACTTAAAAAAACATTATTTTAGCTAGCCAACTGTTTGGTATCAATGGTACTGCAGGTGAACTTTGACCCAGTGTATACCCATATATTATCTGCATCAAACGTGTTATACAGCAAAGTGATTTCAAGGATTTTACTCTAAATCCCCCACTGTAATTTTATTTCCTTGTGCTAACTAAATAGAATATTTACAGACCCATTTTAAAAATAGTCATATTAGGCAAATTCAAACCTGCCAACCTAGTTTTAGTCCAAAACCAAACCAGTAATAAATAGAACGAGGAATTACACAGTGACCAGGCAAACTGTCTTCCTTTCTTGGTGGTTCTCTGTGGAATAGATGTGCGACGTAAGGTGTCAAAGTACCAGGGGAAATTTGGAGAAAATACCTAATTTTCTTCCTAACCCACGTCAGCCACTGGATAGTCATCTTGTTCCAGCTAGCTCACGAGATGCCTACGTGCCTCTTTGTCTTCTGAGATTAAAACAAACGAAAAAACAAAACAAAAAACCACCTTACATCAGTCCTTATTTCAGATGTAAGATACCAAGTATCTATTTTCCCACAAATAATCTTCAGCTTGTTGTTACTGGGGGAAAAAAAAAAAAACCAAAAAGTTCCAGTAATAAATGAGTACACAAACAACATTTGCATATTAATCCCATGGTGCAAGGATTACCTGCAAAGTACCTTTAATATGTTTGCATCAGCAGCAAGCATTAGGATGTTCTAATTTTGGCACCTTAAGTTTTATGTGTAGCACTACACATTAGATTCCAAGTCACCACCCCAACCAATATTTATCCATATGAATAGAAAAACTGAACAAAAACATAGTTTTGAAAAAGGCTGCATTCAAAACCCAATACAATTTAAAGTATTTTTTTTCCACAATCAAGGGCTGGATTGTTCTGTTAGAGATAAAGATAGGAATTATTTAGAAGACAAAATACTCCACTGTTCTTTACTGTTATATATATAATGTTGAGTTTTGCTATATAAAATAACCCCAAGAAGTCAAAGTATTTAAAATCAGTGTATCAAATAAAAATCACAGCTATGTCACTGTTCAGCAACTCCATTCAAATGAACATTGGTATCACAGTCTCTAAAAAAAAAAAGGAAAAAAAGTAGCTGAGGCAAAAGCTCTGAAGTTTTGCATTCTGGGCATAGAAAACACCTCACTCCACACACTGAAGACTGTCCTTCTGCTTAACTAATTTGAACCTGCCACTTTCTACTTCAACAGGTAAAGCACTCTGCTGAGAATATAAAAAGTTATAAAAAGGCAATCATAAAAGACTAAACCTTGGTAGGCATATAAGCTTTCTTTTAATAAAAACAAAAATAGTCATTGTCATCTAGTTAAATAAATCTCGTTATAGAGTGTTCCAGTTACTGAAAAAGGGCCCTTAAAAAACCCAACTGCCTAGATCTTAAAATCCTATCCCTCTTGCCCCATAATACACATTTGAGGGAAGAGTCATTTAATGTGCAAATCGGCAAAACAAATGTGGAGGAGAGGGGACTTCTTGAAATGATGTGCCCAATCAATTCTTGGTTTATTCTTTTACAGTATCAGCTTCCAAAAAGTAAAATAACCAAAGTAGTCCTAAAAATACACAAACGAGACCTTCATCTTTGCACTCCTTTCCCAATAAACACAAAAAAGTATGTACAGCATGTTTAATAATATGCAATATGCAAAAGCTTTGTGTTGCTGTTAGCAACATCTATACCCACCCACCCTCCTTATTCACAAGTGTACCTCTACTAAACACAATTACATCACTAAGCCTGTTAGTTTGAAAGGGTCTTAAATTTGTTAAAACTGGAAAATCTTGGTATAGGGGCTCCACTCATTTGACTCAAGGTTATAGACTTCCACCGTATTCAGAAATTCATTGCCATCAAATCCTCCCACTGCATAAATGGTATTCCCTACAGTTGTAATCCCAGCATTGCTCCTTGGTGAAGTCATGTTTCCCATCATCTTCCATTCATTTCTAGCTGGATCATACATCTCCACACAGCTGATGGCATGAGAACCATCAAAGCCACCACCGACAAACAGTTTTCCTAAAAGAGAAGAGAGACAAAGCAACTATGGAGAGGCTAAGGATAAAAACCAAAATCTCTTTTTTGCCAAAATTAATGGTTCTTAGTTGAAAAATCTGTTCTTTCCATCAAAAAATATTTACTAAATGCCTGCTAACATGGCAAGCACTGCCTAGAAGCTGGGGATACAAATGGAGTAAAATTGACAAAAACTCATTTGCACATGTAACTCAGGCAATTTAAAGCAAGGAAGGCACCATCTCAGTAAAGTGCAATTCTCATAATTCTAAGCGGCTGTTGCTGTTATTGCCATTTCACAGATGAAGCAATGAGGAACAAAGAAGCTAGACAACTTGCCTAGAAATGCTGCAAATAAGTGGCGAACCAGACTGGTTCTATGCACTGGAAGTTTCATGTTAGTCCAGTGCATAAGAACTAAGATTCAAAAGAAGTTAAAGAAAAGTAGATTTCAGAAATTCTCTAGAGCTTTCAACCTATATAACTTGTGACTTCGATACAGAAATTTCTTCTTGGAAATAGGCTGAATTACAACTATTTTCAAGGGAATTAATAGTTAAATTCAAACAGATAAAATATTAGCATTAAAGACTGTAGCTTAGGAAAAAACATCATGGATTCTCATTCATTATTTTCTCATCTGACTGTCACTTAGCCTACCTGCACGCATTTACTTGTAAAAGAACTGACAAGGCTCACAGTAGGCTGCAGGCTGTGGGCCTGCACCCTTAGGCTCTCCGCAGCTGAGCCACAGGCTTACAAAGATTCTGCTTTGTTCCCAAAACCGTTCTAACTAAAATCAGTATTGTAATTATATAATTAAACATTATGTAAGCCAATAAAATGGATGTGAAAAGAAAGCTATGCCTATATAAAACCAAGTTTAATGATTTGGAAAGACAGTCTAAAAATTATGCTTTCAGTTAGACATAGAACGGACAATTAGAAGACCAGAATTAGATATTTGCATTTCTTTTGTTTTACAAATCAAATTCTTTAAATTCTTGCTCTAAAGAATCAAAGTCAAACTCCAAGATGATGCATTGTGAGTATGATTTATGGAAGAAAATGACTTAGAACTTCATTCAGTGAACCCATCAAAAGGCTGGTGAATATATTTATGTATATATCAAGTACCGAGTCTCTGATTAGAAAAGATATTTCTAAAAGATAAACCAGCAGTCCCCTTTGTGTCAGAAAAGACAGCTGCTTCTGAATTCCTAATTACACAAGTATGTAGTTATCACTGACATTCTCTTGGAAGTTTATAACAAAATTTTAGTTTTCTTGCCACTACTTATTCCTCAGTTCCTCAAATCCCAGCACTCACCACCAAGAACAGCTACTCCAGCCCCTCGTCTAGCCACGTTCATGGATGCGATTAAAGTCCAGGTGTTGTCTTCAGGATTGTAGCGCTCCACCGCGTTCAGGCAATTCCAAGACTCCGCGCCTCCGATTATGTACAGATAACCACCAAGCTCACAGACTGCAGACTGGTGTCTACCTATAAAACCAGGTCAGCCGAACTGTTACCCTCCCAAAAATGTTACGTGCAACTATGCATACCAGCGATTCAGAGCCCTCACCAAAAAAATCTACTTACGAATATTAAGAGGAGCACAGCTTGTCCATGACTTTGTTACAGGATCAAACACATCACAATTTTTCAATCCTTTCTGACCATATGGATCTGAGCCACCAACGATGTATAACTTCCCATTCAGAGCACAAACTCCTATGCAAGTGTAAGATAAGGTTATAAATTGATTAATTTTCATGCTTAAATACTGACTTATCGGAGTTCCCATCATGGCTCAGCAGAACCGAATCTGACTAGCATCCATAAGAACACAGGTTCGATCCCTGGCCTTGTTCAGTGGGTTAAGGATCCAGCGCTGCTATGAGCTGTGGTGTACGTCGTAGACATGGCTCCCATTTGGCGTGGCTGTGGTACAGCTCCAAAACGACCCCTAGCCTGGGAACCTCCATATGCCACAGGGGTGGCCCTAAAAGACAATACATACATACATACATAATGATTATCCCAGCAGAATAATATTCTTACCTGCATTACAGCGGTTAGTTCTCAGTTCTGGAATGGGCGTCCAGTCATCTATGTTTGGATCATACATCTCTCCACAACTCAGGTCATCTGAGTGGCCATTGGACCCACCTACCACGTAGAGCTGGCCCTACGCCAAAAGCAACAGGTTAGCATTTCTGCCATTCTCAAATTAATGAGAAAAAGCTCAATGTGGGCTGCTTCTTCCTGCAACATAATGCACTTACCATGAGTACAGCCATTTGAAATCGGGCCCTTGGTGTTCTCATGGGAGCAAGAAAGGACCAGTGATCTGTATGTGGATCGTAGCATTCAACTGTTCGAAGACATTCCTCCCTGTTGTAGCCACCTGGTCAAAGAACACAGAGAGTTACGTTTAAAATATTAAAACGGACCAGGGTTTCTGGTCCAGAATAGTTTAAGTAATCTGCACAAATGAGAAAAAGAATTTCTATCCACAAACTTAATAAGGCATCAGCTTAAAAACATAAGCTTTAAACTTATAAGGCATCAGCTTAAAAACATAAGCTGATGTTTTAACTAAGTGCTTATGATACATTATCAATGTAAGTAAATTGCTTAGTCTCAGCTTGAAAATTAGAAGAATTTACCCACTTTATAATTTTTAAAGAATCAGACAGACATTAACTCGAAGGCTAGGTAATACAACAGTATTGACTTTATTTCTGTCTTCTTAGAATGTGATAAAGTGGAAAGCCATGGAAGAGGGCATATTAAACCCTGCCTGCCAAGGTTTGCATGTGACAAGCAAAAAAGCATACATGTCCATTTAGAGGCTTAGCCAGCTGAAGGTTCCTGAAAAGAAGTCCACTCATCCTTCTACTCTTACCTGCAGCTATGAGTTTGCCATTCATCTCCGCTGTTCCCAGACCAGATCGTGAATACTGCATAGGAGACATGGGCTTTTCTATTAGCTCATCTGGTTGCATCTCAAAGCTTAAACTTTTAATGAGTTTTGGAGTACTTGTTGGTGAGCTCTGAGGGCTGTTTCGCCCATGAAGGAAAATGACACAGAATATACCATCCAGCACAGCCAGGCACAAGTAAGTGTTATCTGTAAGCACAAGAGTTCTGTGTTTAAAGATGCAGTTTTTAGTACTTTTGCTTGCTGTGTGATCCTGAATTGGACTCCAGATTCCAGACAGGGATAACCTGCTATTGTTTTCCAAATTTAGTTGCTTCTGAGTTTTTTCCTCAGTCAATTTAATAAAAGGATTATATGGTTCCACTTAAAACTCCTTAAAAGAAAAGTAAATTGAAGACAGTCTGACAAATGTGATTCACTTACTTGAAGTCTTTTCCGAAGCAACGATTTTCCACTCATGCTTAGGGCTTTGTACTGTAGCATTTGGAGAAGATAGACATCCAATGGAACTGCTACTTAACTGCTTATGGCCATTCTCACGTGGTGGCTTTTTCTGCAAAATCAAAAGGCAGCTACAGAAACCTAGCCAAAGACCATAGCTGGTGTACCTTTGCTCCTGAGCTATTCCACAACACTGAAAACAGTCCTCTTCACCTAAGCATGACATTCACAGCACACCTAAATTTACCACAAACCAACACTTTCTAACTGACACACGTCAGTGGCATTCCACCATCTCCACTTAATGAGGAAACAACTACACCTAGCCTGGTCAAGGAAAAGCTCAAGTTCAACAATTAAAAAAACATGCTGTGGATCAAGTATCAGGACACTCAAGGGAGGAAGAAAAGGAACCTGCCCCCTCACAATCCACACAAGCTCACATAGTCTTTTCATTACGTGAATAAAGAATCTTCCAAAATATGCTACAAATCTAAAATGGTATGAATTAACTAAGAGAATAAATACATTTAAAGCACTATCTCCATGAAACTGCCAAACTTAACTAAACCATGTGTACCAATATTCTTTATACAATGGCAGCAAACAGTGAGCAGACATATAACCATCCGGGCTCTCTGAAAGTTGTTTTATAGAAAAAAATGTGACAATTACAAGAAACATATTTCTTTAGGGTCACTTTAAAGGTATTATAGAGTGGTTTTTCTAGATAAATAAAACTACATCAAAACACGAAAGTAAGAAAATGGTAAGAGGAAATAAATAATGCTACCAAAAGAACAAAACATTCATAAAGGAATACACGGGAACACTAAAAGATGGCTAAAGGCAGAGTTGCAAATTTTCAAATGACTCTAGGCGGATTACATGTGTCCTCATGAATGAGTTCACTTTGATGGTTTTCTTCCAATTACTTTAGCCCTTGACACTTCCAAAGGATATAATCGTGAGAAATTAGGAGTCAAGACTACTCTGATAGAAACTGCTAAATGAATAGGCACCACCTTCAGTACCCAAGTTTGCTCATCTACTTAATTTGGTCCCCAGGACCAGAGCCACATGGACAAGCAGGATCTCTAATGGAAATTTCTGTTTCTAGTGGAAGAAAAAGGCCTTTTAATAATAAAAGATTTTGGTAGCTACTTGAAGCTGTGAAAAAACTATCAAGTTTGGTGTGGGCAATTCAAGTGTGGTTACAGCATAAGCAGGCTATTTTGAGCAAAGGCAGAGAATGTACCATGCTAATGGCTATCATTAAATTCCATTTAGAATTTATTATGTACCTAGGTATTATTATGCACTTTATTCACACTGTCCCTTAATTCGGTAAGGTTAAGGGCAACATTCCCTATTCATTTTATAGATAAAAATATTGAAAATCACAGAAAAGATATTCATTGCCTAAGGCAATAAAACTAAGATAAAGATCGGGAATTCCGAGTATAAATCCACTCCTTTATACTATGAAAATCTGTGTATTCTGCTACTAGGAATTGCAAGGTACTTCTATGTACCTTTCCCAATCTGTGGGAAGAAGGAATCCAAAGTAATACAAATTGACAGTGCTTACATTAAGAACTTTTACTGCAATCAAGAAAACTGTTCTAATGCACAGAGTGTAACTGAGAGAAAATCAATATGAAAGAGAAAAGCACTGTAACAATCAATAAAGACTACTTAGTACTACGCAACTAACAAGCCTTATATAGAAATGCTGGTTAACTCCTTTATAGTCCTTCCAGAACATTTTCCAACCTAATTCTTTACTCTTCTTTTATCTCCAAACTTTCCTTTACCCATTCCTCCCACCCAACTTACCTACTAGCCCACCCTTTCTTTGCCTCTGACTCCCCAGGGGTTGGTCCCTTGTGGCTTTCTCTTTCAGACACCATCACTTCTCAAGCTGAGGGTTTCTTAACCTTAATACTCCGGAAATTATAGCCACTAAATGCTACCAAAGGGGCTTCCTAAAACCAACGCAGAAGAGATGTCCCAAAGAGTGATTTGACAGTCAACAATTTAGACCTCCTCCAAACTTTCTCTTATGTTAACTAGTTTGTACAACACAATCTAATTCTAATGGCTTCTTTGCAACCTCTTTTCCTATTCCTGAAGCCTGATGTGTGTCCTCATCCTTTTTACTTCATCATTTCTATTCATTGCACACCTCTGAATGAGTCATTCAGGTCAGAATCCTACTCAAATTCTCTCTTTTCCTTAATCTTCCTAATCAACAATCACTAAGGTCCTCTGCAACTATAAATGTCTAAGAGTCTACCCTTTCTTCTCCCTCAAGCCCTCACCTGAACTACTTACTTGTAAAGATAAATTAGTCTCACAAGCTTTAATTGACCCTTTGTATCTGGTCATAAAAATAGAAAGGTTTTAATGCAGTCATTTTGTAAAGTAAAAAACCCACAAATCAGCTGGAATTCCACACCCCGGAGACCGCTACCTGATAGTCAACTGTTTGTCTAAAATACAGCTAATGAACATACAGATCACTGCTGTATGGAAACCGTAATTTAACCAGTCCCCCTACTGTCGCACTATTGCCCAGTTTTTCACTATTATTAAAGTTGTGAAATATACCTGTTCAGATCATACTCCCTTATCTACAATTCTCTGAAATTCCCCTCTGCATGTAGGATAAAGTATGAGCCCCAATTGGGGCATTTACCTACTTTTGCAATTTTGTGAGCTGCAATTCCACGAGTCTCATCCTTGCATAGGTATCCTTTGGAATCTGACAGACCTCCCTCTATCTGCTATGCAAACTCTTCTAAAGCCTCAGACTGTTCAAATGTTGTCTCCTTCGTGAAATTTCCCTAGTTTTTCTCCTTTTGGTTCCTCCATACCCGCCCCCCCTTAGTGTCTTTTGTAGGTAATTCTTATAAGTCCATTTTGTTTTACTTACTCCTGTAAGGTCCTGCAAACAGAAACTATCTCTTGCACATTTTGGGCTCTCATACCGACGAACATCGTGGCCTGCCACTTATCAGGCACTTAACCTCCGCTTGTTGAAAGAGTACTTTAAAAAGCCATTAACTTCAGATTTTCAGAGATAAGAGGGAAAATATCCTCAATGTTCAAAATACACAAACATGAACAAAATTCCCAACTCAGACCCAAAAACCTTTTTGTGAAAATAAAAATATTCAGCCACTACTGACACAGAACACCTGATAATATCACCATACAGGTTATTTCTGAGTCTACCATTTAACTTCTAATTATTAAAGAAAAACACCCGTTAAATAGGTTCAACTCAGCCTACTTCATCCCTCACAAATACAATGTTAAGCTAAAGGCCAAACATAAAGAACATATATCGCATAACCATCTACATAAATTCCAGACATAGGCAAACTACTGTGGTGCTTCAGAAGTTCAGATAATGGTTTCCCGTGGGGTGGTGAAGGGCAGTGACTAGGAGGGGGCGAGAGGAAGGCTTCCCCGATGCTAGAAATCTTCTCTTCTTGACCCAGGTCAAGTTTAAACCAGTGGGTTCACTATGTGACACCTAAGATTTGTACACTTTTCTCTATGTTGTTTACCTTCAAACTAGAAAAGTTTATAAATGAATTTTTGTTTTTTTCAAATTGGGTCTAACAGTCCAAACAATGATTTTTTGTAACCTAACCAAAATAACAATTTCGCTGCTGCTTCATCTTACTGGCCCTTTTTCCTACTACTTGTAAATCGCACTTGATTGGGAAAAAAATCTAAATGGTGTTTCCTAATTTGTTGTGTTAACTTTTTTTAATGTGGCAAAAATGGTAGTAATGCTAAGATATGCTTGTTTTCTCCCACAAATGTTTCTGTCCAGTTATACCAATGGAGTGCTTCCACTTTCCTTTATTAAAGGAAAATCTCAGTATACTATCAAATGCTCTAATCAAACTTTAACCTGAGGTTACCTCAGATGTGCAATGTGTACCTGCACAAACTGAATGTGGTCATCATCACTGCCAAACACCTCAGCCTGTCCATCTAGTAGGTTCCCATCAAGCAGCTTGTGATCAGCTGAGTAGTACAAGGTTTGAACCTGCAAAACAGCAACAGAACACCCATGTGGCTACTGTCTCCATGGCTGCTCCACTAGTACGCAGATCACACAGACGCCTCGGGTAACCTCCAGTGTGCTTCTTGAGCTTCTTGACATCTTACTCTGGCAGGATCCCGAAGTAAAGAAAATACAGGTCATGGTGGTAAAAATTAAAAAAAAAACAAAAATAAAATACAAAATCTTCTAATACTGGCTGAAGAGTCCTTGGCTTCATTGGCTTGAAAGAAATCTTCATTTTTTTCATAGCTTCTATGATATGGCATTAAGAAAAAAAAAGGCACTAGTACAATTTATAGGCTCTTAAAGAACATACATATATACAATAAAATACTGAATATGGTTTACACCTTCAAAGATAAATGGTCTGATGTGCACAAACATATTTCTGTCCTGTTGGCAATGTCAAGAAAAACAGATAAAAAACAAATGCAAAAATTCAAACAAGTTATAGATACTTCCCTCACCAGATGCAAATACATGTGTAATGCATCTGATTTTCAAGTGGGAAACCACAGAGAATTTAAAGATGACCTGTTAGCCTTTTTAGGGCATAACTGTGTTTAAAGGCCTAAAAGCTTTGGTAAGCCTTTAGTGAATCTGAAAGTCTTAAGTGGAGGGATAAACTCAAGGTCACTCCACTACTCCAGCTCCACACGTTTAATTCCCACCATTCCGCTGTCAATTTTTTCTTGAGTGTTTTTTAAAAAGTAGCTCAAGTTAAGTGAGTATGTACGAACAACACCATTGAAAAACACAAAGCTTTAAAGATAAGAATCCTGTAAAGGAGTAAACACCATTAAATCATCATCGTTCTCTGCCCACAGCGGATTTTTCTTAGGAGAACTGGGGCAGGACTGCTGCTTCTTTACGTGTCAATACACTTGAGGTTTCTTCTTGTTTCTTCAGTCTTGGGTATCCTAGTTTTGTTAATAAACCTATGGGGAGATAAATCAATGGGGAGGAACAACCATTAGAAGCTTTTACCTACTTGTCAAATTTAAAGCAAAAACCTGTGAAGAAAAGTTAAGAATCTACAGAAAATTTCAGTACCACCTCCCATTTCTAAAGCAAATTACATGCTACTTTAAAGAAAGTTAACAGCACATAATAAGCAAAGAAATAAATAAAAGAAAAGCAGAAGACCAAACTGAACAGTTCATTCAGCTCACCTGGACACCCCCCCTGTTTCTCAGCTTAGGGGTACCTATAGCAAAATTTAAATTCTTTAGGGTCATGGTTATAAAATAAAAGTGAAAGGGAATCCTTCATGTTACAGCAAAATAATTTTTAAGAATTGTTGACTCCCATTTACTTTAAAACTAACCTCTTCCATCAGCTCTTCCAGACTGTCTCCATTCTCCCAGATGCTACGCTGTACCCAGTTGATTACCTTTGTGTACAACTTGCCATTGCTGGGCAAGCAAACATTATCTTCAAGCATTACCTCCAACTAGAGTTGGGGAAAAGACAAACAGATCAGCGCGGAACCTCGAATTCTCAATTTCATAATAAAGCTGCCAAAGGTTTTCACTGCCATTTACTCTTAATTTGTAAGGAAACCAGCAGCGTGCCCCCCCCAACATAAAATGGTAGGCAGAAAACCACTACACTGATAAAAGTAACGACATCATTTCAGCATATTATCTTTTTATAACCACTACTCATTTGTTTGAAACATGGACAAAGACCACATTCCTGGAACTAATGACTGTCTATCTCTTTATAGATTTAACCTTTAAATCTTTATAGATTTTACCTTTAGCCGTGGAAGTTTAAGAAACTCTTCTTCTTCTGAAATTTGTAACAAATGCTCCTGAATATAAGCATCAACCTTATTCAACAGACGGGAGTCTCCCATACAACTTGCAAAATTTCGGTAAGAGATGCAGCTGGTAACATCCATTCTAGATAGTAAATAATCACCACAAACCTTGGGAAAGAAATACATGAGTGCCAACATTTACATATATTTTATTTAGCAAATATTTAATACCCAGTGTGTAAATATTATGTGAAGATACAAAAATAAATAAAAAATCAATGCCTTAATAGAACAAGTTTAACAGTGGGAAGAATACATGTATAAAATGATAGACATTAAAGAATGTCATACAAATGTGTAAGCTATTTAAAGAAAAATGCAACAAACTGAAAGGCTATGATAATGCACATGAAATGTTCAGACAAGTAACTAGAATGACCAGAAAAGGCTTCATAAAGGCGATTATCTGAACTGGGCTCTACAGGGGAGATGGTGAGGAACGCAGACAGGAATTAGGGAAGATGCTGCAACAATTTAATTTGGTTAGAACAAAAGATAAAAGACAATCAGGAAATAATTCTAGAAGAATAGCAACTATTCTGGGGAGTGCCTGGAATGCTAACCTGAGGGCTATGTGCCATAACTACAGAAGGATTTTTAAGCAGAGAAATGACAGGAGAGGAGCGGGTCAGGAAACTTTTCTTAAAGAGGCCCTATAATAAATATTTATACTTGTGGGCCATACTTCCTCATGACTACTCAACTCTGCAACTGCAGGTAGAAAAGCAGCCATAGACCGCACATCAATGAAAGCTATGTTACAATAAAACTTTATAAAAAACAGGCAGCTGGCCTAGGGCTTGCAGTTTATCAATCCCTACATCAGAGGATTAAATGCTTTTTTTCTTATAAATTATTAATTATTTCTTAACAGAGAGGAACCGAGAAGTATAGAACAGAGAAATGAGGATATGTTAAATGATTAATTGCAAAGAAAAAAAACAAAAACCTATTTTAACTCATGCTATCAGAGACTGACACAGACACCCTGTCAGAAGGCGACTGGAAGATTTCAGATTGAATTATCTGAGAGGATACCTTACTGTGTTACTAGAGCTAAACACTACATATATATTCAGTTCTCTAGGGAAAATGGGATATTTTCAAGTTCTTGAGACTAAGAGATCTCCTATGACAAATTATGTGTATTAATCATATAAAATAAGACCCCGTAGTAACAGCACACCTTATATATTACTTCTGGTACTCTACCTGCTTGACACGGTCCATCTTCAGCTTTTTTGCTGCAGAATAAACATCTTTGACTAATTCCTTATCGGCTTTCAACCTATTGGAAAAAGGGTTCTTTATCATTTATCATACTTAAGGCCTTAAAATTAAAACACAGATTTTTGTTTTTTTCCCCTGGTTGTGCCCAAGGAATGTGGAAGTTCTTGGTTCAGGGTTGGAACCCGTGCCACAGCAGCAACCCAAGCCACTGAAGTGACAATCCTGGATCCTTAACCCACTGCGCCATGAGAGAACTCCTAAAACACAGATCATAAATTTAAAGAGACTTTCAATTTCCTGATGACATTCCCTAGTTATATGATGCACTTCAAAGAACTTACTGAGCAGTGTAGGCATAATTCAGTAAGACTTCAACAGCTTCTGGATTGAGATCATCAAACTTAATATGAGAAACTCGATGAGGATCACTATCACTATTAAAGATTTCAAATAAATAGGGACTGCAGCAAGCCAGGACTGCTCTGTGTGCTAACATCTCATGGCCACAGACCTGAAATATAAAGAATTAAAATTAGAAGCACTGTGGACTATGTACTTCTTTACCTATTTAGTACATCACAGTCTTCATCCTACATTTCTAGGTAAATCATTCTTTTTTAAACTTACTTCATTAAATGCCTCCTATGAACAAGAAAATAAACAAATCTAAGAACTTAGGGTTGTTAGTAATGAAAGATCAACTCTGTAAGTTTCCAATTAAAGTTTTAAATACCTGAAGTCGAACATCACAGAACTGGCCGCTTTTCCTCAGGGCATTTAATTTGGCAACAGAAGACTCAATGAAATTTTCGTCTTCAAACATTAAATATCCATTAGGAATCATTTTTCCTTATAATTTGGCTAAAGGGCAGAAAGAAAGCCAAATTATTTTTACTTATGGCGATTTTTATAATATTTTAAAGAGTAACACAGTGTCTTTAATCTTCAAATTCCATCACCTCAACACATCAAAATTTTATCACAAAAAAACATTGCTAAAACAATACTGGCACTGAACATCCAAGCCTCTGTACCCCTATACTTTGGTCATAAGTCTTTTTAAGGATTCATACAGTGGTGTTATGGTATCCTAGCAATTTGGGCCATGTCTCTTTTCCTATCAGCATATTCGTTGTGAAGGGGGAAAAAATGTAAACCCAGCCCTGCCCGAACCCATACAAGGAGCAACCTAAATGCCTGGAAGGATGTGAAGTGGTCACCCCATAGAGGCTTTGGGTGGTGGTCATTCCTTTACTGACAAATGAGAAAAACTGATATATAAGACTAACCTAAATTCTATTCCCTTTGTAAGGGTCATATATTCTAAACCACTTATCTCAAAAAAATACATGATAGAAATGTACGTTCTTTAAAAAATTTTCCATTTCACCTTTTCTCGTGAACAAGTGACTAATGGCTACATAAAAATGTATCATTAAAAAGCAGAGGACTTCAGCCTGGTAACTGACTGATTTAAATTCAAAATAGTTCGTAGAAGGGAAAAAAATAGGAAATATTTTTCTACAAATAATACTGACTTCTCCACCTTTAAAAAAGATTATGAAAGGCCGTTAGTGTACTTGGCACAGTCCTCAGGAAAAAACGTTTGCACTGGGCACTGAATTTTCACTTACCCACTATACTGGTGAGAAATGAATTTCTGGGATGTTTTAAATAATCCAAGGACAAAGGAAACTCAGCACTTCGTCGAGGTATAAAGACAGGTGGTTGACGTGATGGCAGAGGTGTTTTAAGCTCTAATGGTGATTCCAAAACTATCAGGCTTGAAAATGATGTAATCAAGTCCTTTAAAGCTATAGACACGAATTTCTTCTGTGATAATCATGCATCATAATCTGTAACAATGACAAATTTTAGATATTCAGAATGATCAAAGACTGTCATTGGTCTAGGTAGATCATGCAAAGTCTTGATCTTGAAGATATTTTGAGGTAAATGGCACAATGCGGAAGATAATACAAATACAATTATACATAAACATTTTTATTTAACCTACAACTACTCAGGTAATAGAAAAAAAAATCCTTCTCCAGATGGCAGGCCCTAATACTTTTATCATTTAAGTGAGATATACAAGTATAAACTTAGAGAACAAATACAAATGTTGGTAAACTCTAATATTCTTTACTATTAGATTCCCACTAATATAGAAACATGTGATCTGTCTGTTTTTACAACCACCAAGCAACCTTTGGGCATTACTCCCAGACACGTATACAGTGTTACAGTTAAACCAGATACACTGTTTCCCAAAATGTGCTCTGTACTTCCCTGCCTCTGTTCCTTTGCTCAAGTTGTTCTTTTCTTGGAATACAGTTAACCCAATCTCTACCAGATGAAACCTTACCTCCATAGATCTCCTGCCAAACCCCCTCAGCTAAGGAGTAGTTTCTCTCCAACCTCCACATACCAAGCCCTTGTGGAAAGTGTGTATGTGTGATCTTCCAGCTAGTCTGCTCTGGGTTGTGTACCTACTTATCTTCCTTTATTCAAGGTCCCTTGAAGGCAGAACCTCTGTCCCGTTTATCTTTGTATCCTCCCCATCTCCCCCATACCAAAATAGCAGCTAGCTTAGAAACCTGAGTATAAAGATGAGTGATCTCTTGAAATGAACCAAATGAACAAAGGAAAAATACTGATGCCTGTGCTTGGTATGATTATTTTTCTCATCTACAGTAATAAACTATCAACGGAACAATTCTGGTTCAAATCACGTCTTCAACATAATCACATTCAGTTCGCCTACCTACTCTTCCCCCTCATTTTCACGTCATTAACTATAAGTGTCAAAGTCACATGGTACTTATTTTTAAATCACCTGAACTGCTATTACACCACTGTCTAATTCAGCAAACCAGTACTAGATAAGAAATTATCTGAAAGATGTGCATACTTTTAAAAATGGGTGTCTTAAAATTACCTAGACTTCCCATATACATCAATCAAACCCACAATTCTAAATCTAACAATTATGTTAATGTTAACAGCCCTTACCCCAGAACCCACTTGAAGGCTAGTCCAGTTCTATTTCAACAAACTATTATATTAAGTTCAACACATGCACAATCTGTAAGAGAGCTGTATCCCATATGCCTTCACTCGCTCTCCATAGCTTAGGTTTTATTTCAAGGAAACCTGAGTATTCTAACTCAGGTTCGGACTGTTGGCCATGCTTGCTCTTGTAATGAAAGTATATCATACCATTATGTAATAATGACTTCCTCTGTTCTATGCTTGCATTGAGATTAGTTAACTCAGCTTTTCTTAAGAAACCGGTTCTAACAGAACAAATGTTTTCCAAGTAACACACAATTCTATGTACAGCAAGAACACACTATCCTAAAGAAACTTTCAAATATTTTCAGCCAAGACCTAGTTCAAGTTAGGAAAATCTATGCAAGGGTGAAACAAGGGGGTAGGCAATGAACCCTCCATGCAAATTATGTTGGATGTGACTACAATGTGCCCTTTGAAAAACCAAAAACAAATGGAGATTTATAAGTATTTTAAATTTCAACCAGTTTTATTCAGTATTTATTTATAAATTAGTCTTGATCTAATACAAGAATAAAAATGGCATCTATACATAGGCATACCTTGTTTTAGTGTACTTTATTGTGCTTCGCAGATATTTCAATGTTTGTTTGTTTATTGTGTAAATTGAAGGTTTGTGGCAAGCCAGTGTTTTCAGATGACAGTCAGCAATTTTTAGCTATGAAGTATTTTTAAATTAAGGGATGTATGTTGTTTTTAAAGACATACTGCTTTGGACACTTAATAGACTACAGTGCAGCGTAAACATAACTTTTATACGCACTGAAAAAACAAAAAATTCATGTGACTCACCTTATTGCAGTGGTCTAGAACCACACCTGCTATATCTTTGAGGTATGCCTGTATTTGGTAAGTTGAAAGTTCTACTTTAAATTTACTTTGGAAAAAACAACAACAAAGAACAACAAACACCCAGATGTTTAAAATCACTTTAGCCTTTTGGGAGAAAATACTGGAGAATTTTTGAAGCAACTTTTGGCATGCAAATTTGTACAATATTATTAGTTCTGCAATAGAGTGGTTCTGCTACATTAGTACTTGATGACTTTCTAGTATAGCAAGGTCTTAATATGAACCCCATCTCTTATGTATACGGATCAGTACAACCCTACTTGATTATACTAAAAGCCAGCCCAAGTTCTCTTGACATTTAAGCTAATGCAGCAAATCCACTTGATTCAATTACTGTCCTCATATACTATATGCCCCTCCTGTCACCCATGCCCCAAATCAGAAGATATCACATCAACTTCTGCCTGTCTTTGAAAGCTGTCATTCCCTTTTACTAAAGTTAGTGTGGGCAAACTGAGTTTTAAACCATTCAAAGATCTTAGTTTTATCTACGAAACTCAAGCTCAGGAACTGATGGAAAAATTAAAATGTGGGGAGAATTTTTTATCTTTGAAAAGCCAAACTAAAACCCCCAGTATCCCAAAGGCTACATAAAAATATAAAATTTATTCCGGTAAATATACTTCAATTTTGTAATATGAAAAGAAAAGGGAGACAAGACTCATAAATGAGTAATTAAACTGCTTTAGTAAAACTCAGAAATGCACATGCTACCACAGCCCCCCCCCCAAGATTAGCTTAACTGAAACAGAATTCAACAAGTCTTATCAAACAGCTATAAAAAAAGGTAGGCACAATATGACCTGCCTCAAAATTCTTCTCAGGCCTTCAGTGAGAGCAAAATAAAATGTTATCATCAAACTTTCAAAGCATCCTTAAAACCTCAAAGCAAACTACACCTATTAAACTTTAAGGAAATTTTTTGAGGGTAGCCAACTCACACAAAAGAGCATCTAACTCCATTTTTAAAGGACAGACTTTATACTAATACAAAGAAAGTCAATGAATTTTTTTAAAACCAGAAGTTATAGATTCCTAATGTCTGAAACAATCCACCTATATCAAAACTCACCAAAATTACTCAATGGCTCCAGGCTTTTAACCCCATGGTTCTGTAATTCTTTCATCCCACAAACATTTATGGCTCCAAACATATGGCAAGCACAATTTAGAATGGGATGCTTATAACACAATGGAGTTAACTCCATTTCCCAGCCTTGAACACTCACTCCACAAACCAATCAGAACAACAAATCAAGGGGAGAAAATAGTTCAAACAAAAGGGGGAAAAGGTATGAAAAGCAAACATATTCCATAAACTGCAGCTATTTCTGTTTCAACAGACTGTAGTTTGCAGGATGCATATGGTAAATAGTAGGAGAGGAAGTAAAAGAGATCAACTTTAGGGTTTAAGCAGAGCAGAGTAAGATTTTAGCAGGGGGCACAGGACTCTAGCAGAAATGTGGGGGATGGTCTAGAGGAATGGATAAAACGCGGAAGCAGGGAAATCAAGATATTATACATTATCTATTAATGACAGTGGCATCATTATCAAAATCAATATTGAAATTAGAATTCCAGAAACTATAGCAGAGACATTTTTAGTTTGTTCCGTGCTTAAAGTAAGAAGGAAAAGAGGAATTTGCCTTGGGACATTAGAAAGGCTGAAGGGAAGAACCTGCTGGGCAACCAGGCTGATACCAAAACTGTAAGGATACTGAGCTAGGAATAGGTTTAGAAATCATTTACAAGGTGGTAACTGAAGTTTAAAAATGAGTATAAGCACGTATTTCCTGTGGTTCTAACAAAAAAGCACAAATCACTCCCTTATTCGTTAATTCCTCAATTTATACTCTCTAGTACAATAAGGTAGGAGGGTCCCCAACCTTCTTGATTGTCCAATCATACTGTTGAAAAGTCAGTGAAATGATTTTTAGGGGTACTCCATCTTAAAATCAATGATTTAGGCAGTTCCCCAACAGGTAAACATCTTACATTAAAAAAAAAATTTGCAAAACACATTCTGTTGCTACCTCAAACATCCTTCAAGCAAGAAAAACAAAGCCCCACTCCAAAGTAAGTAGCCAAAAAGACACTAATGTAAAACTAAAACCAAAACCTGGAATGCTTTATTTTGGGGGGAAAGTTAGAAAAAGAGAACTACAAATTAAGATAAATTAAGAAATTAACATCTATCCATTAATTATAGAGAGTTCATCTACTAGGAAAATACTGAGGAAAACCATTCTGCGTCTCTTTTAGGTCAGTGACACTAGTCCAGTTTTACCTCTCACTACCAAATTAAAAACATTTGACAAGTAGCCTGCCAGCTGGCATTTTATTGTTCTTAATCCAATTCTAAATAGTCAGTGTATGTCTCTTCTTCAGATACACAAATAACAACTTGCTTCTTCAGCATCCTTCAGACAAACCTTTCAGCATGATTATGCCTAAAGCTATTCATCAGTATTTTGTTATCCTTAAACCAACCACCAGTGCTAAAATTATTAAAAGACAGTTAGTCCATGCTGTACTTGTTGAATTGTTTAGAGTAGTACTATCCTCAGGAGTTGCTATTTACTCCAAGGCAGGAGATCCACACACACACACACACACACCATCCTCCTCCTCCTCAAGGAACGTCTAGCTTGATGCCTGGGTGTTCTAATCCCGCATCACTGACAAAAGACATGCGGAAACAAAAACGAACCCTTTAGGCACCTGATTCATACTTACTAGTTTTTGAAACGTCAGCTGTTTCAAACAATAGATCTGTCTACTTTGACTTGGAAAAAGTAAATTTATTTCTAAAGTATTTGTGGTTCAAGTTTCCCTATGTTCAACCCTCAATCTGATACCGCCTAATGCCTTCCTACCAAGAAGAGCTTACAACCCGAGTCCCTCCCTTTGCAAGACGTGCAGAAAGACAGAAAAAGAGCAAACCTCTCTGCCGATTTCGTTTGCAAAAAGCGAGAGTGACTGGAGAGCCCTGCAGCCCCAGGCCTTCATCCCCGCGGGGCCCGGCCCGAGCCCACTACCGAAGGCTGGGAGGCGAAGCGCCTAGCGTCTGCACACCCCCGCCCGGGATTGGCCGGCCCCGCAGTCCTTCAGCGCCGACACGTCAGGGCAGCCGCTCCCTCCATCCTCCCGCCCCCTTCTCCCCGCGCTTGGCAAGAAGAGCGGGCAACGTGGAGCGGGAACAAAGGACCCCGCGGCCCACGGCGAGCAGGGGCGCGGTGCCACCCTGCCCCAGGCCCAGGGCACCGATGGGAGCCTTCGGCCAGTTCCCTGCCCACACGCGCCGGGCCCTGGGAGGGCTCCCCGAATAGAGTCCAGACCTCGGGCAGACCCCTACACTGGGCGTCAGTTCCTGACAGTAGAACCGAGAGTCCCAAGCCCACCTTCCGGGCAGTCATCCCTCGCCAGAGGCGTCTAACCCCAGGTTTCCGCGGTCCCCACGAGCAAAACAAACCTCTTTCCTGCCGCCCTACTCCCCCGGCCACTGCGCTCTCCCGGGCGGCCCACACCCGCCCACGAAACCCAGCAACTGCCGCAGCGCCGACTCCTCGCCCCGAAGAGCGGCGGCGGCGGCGGCTCGGGGCATCCTCCCCCGGGACCCGGACACCGCTCCGCGCCATCTCGCAGCTCCGAGCCCGGTCCCGCCCTCCTCCTCCAGCGTCGGCGGGACTGGCGCGCGCTACCTGGTTCATCTCTGAAGAGATGGAAAAACTCATCTCCGGCGCTTCAGCGGGGAGCAGGAGGAAGCGAGCGGGACTCGGCCCAAAGGAAAGCGCCTCGCGGCCGCGGCGGGGGAGCAATCGAGCGGGGGAGACGGGCCCCGGTCCGCGAAGGCTGCGAGGCGGGGAGAGACGCCGGGGACTCGCGGGGACTCGCTCGCTCGCTCGCCGGCACAGCCGCGTGGAAGTCGCAAGGACAGCAAGCCGTGCCCGGCAGCTCGGAGCGACCGTCCTCCACGCGCGTCCGAGACACACTGCCGCCGCCACCCGCTCGCGCCTCGCCCCCTCGCACGTCACCACGTGCGCCGCCGCCGCCGCCGCCGCCTCCCCGACGCTTCCGGCTCGAAGGCGTCGGCTACTGACCGGCGAGCGCAGCAAGGCGGCGCTCGGGCCCCGCCCAGCTCGGGCCCCGCCCCGCCCCGCCCCGCCCCGCCCCGCCCTCCTCCCCCGCCCCGCCCTGTCTGGTTCCGTCCTGCGCGGTTCAACTAGGTCAGCGCAAGGTGATCTCTGGGAAAGGGGGTGCTCCGAGCGCGCCCTTATCGCGCAGTTCTCCCGCCTTCCCTCGCCCCGCACCCTCTCTTCGCCCTTTCGGACTGTCTGAGAACCGGTTCCCTCCAGCCACCCTCACCTGTTCTGCCATCCCCGTGAGGCACAACAGCCTGAGAGATTAGATGTGAGAGATTAGATTTCTCCGCGTTAAATATACATCTGGGCGACCGCCCTAGACTGGAGCTGGCTGCCGTGGCCCTAAAGAGTCTGGATGCCCTTCGGCCCTTATCTTCGGAGGAGGGTGCTGGTGTGCGGGGAGGAGGCGTGGTGATTGTGAGGACGAGCAGAGGCCCGCTGACAGAAGGTTGATAGGCTTCGGTAACTTAGAGAAAACAATTGGAGAGGTCAGAAAAGGCATATTTATATCATTGTGGCTATGTTTACTTCTATTTTTTGTCCCTGGGATTTGTTTTGTCTGGGTGCAGTTTTCCTCTCAGAGCCACTGAGTCAGGTCTCTGCTGGATTTGCCCTCTTTGGGGAAAAGGAAATAACATTGAGAACAGATAGCAACCCTAATTATCCAGCACCACCACCCCTCACCCGGAAAGGCAAACCTGTTAAGGTGACGCGTGATACACACCAGGCTCTCACAAGCAACTTCAAACCACTCTGAAGGGCACACTGGATGGTTTCCTAGATTGAAGGTGAGGGGATATAGTGAAGTAAACTTGTTTAGATTTTGTCAGAGGCTTCTAAGTTAATGTCCTGCTAACTCATCTTGATTTGATTAGGGCACTTACACCTGCTAGGCCTAACCTTGTTTGTATTTGATCCCTCTGCTTATAGTAGGAGCTCTTGTCATGGCTTCCTACCATTCTTTAGAAATGGTAAGTAACGTAAGCTTAGGGGAGCAGGGAAAATGTTGGGGCCCTTTATCTGCCCTAGAAGCTTTACAAGTTTTTATTCTAAAATATTGAGGCAGGGAGATTTGTATTTGGTTTTGTTTCCAATTCCATTGTGAGAGGAAACAGGAATTAACATGTTTATTGTTATGATTCTTATATCTTCCTTAAGGAGAAAAAGACTAACGTTTACCATTGAGCTCTTGTTTTTGTCTTCTGATAACTGATGGCAGTGTTTACTTTTATTGCAAATGAAACTATTAGAGTGCATACCTTTTAAGTTCTTTTAATAACATAGGCTTCATCCTTTCAGGTAGGCACATGACTTTGTGGCCTGCTGGACACGTGGTCCCACGTGCTGTACTCTAAATAGTGCCTTTGTGACCTGAAACAGTCAACACTTTCTTAAAGCTACGGTGTGATCAGTCAATACATTTTTGCCTTGTATGGAATTTCACATTTCCATATTAGTTTCTCTATGAGTAATGACATAATACATTCCATTTATCTTGCAGGTAACTCCAGATTTAAACCCATCTATTCAATCACTATATAAGCCAGATGAAAATTTGACATTGGAACATCCTGGGCAATTTCAACCTGGTAAAGTAACAAAGTATACTATTTCACTCAATATTTTAATTAGACAAGCTGTATCTGGACAGTGCTTAATAAAAATAAAAACTGTCAATTCCTATTTTATGATAGGCACTGAGAAAGATAAATTAGGAATTGGTGCCAACCTGCAGTCTTTCCGTTTTCCTCTCTGATCCTGCTTCAGATGTTGTCCCAGTCCTAAACTCTGGCTTGCCTTTTATTTTTTATGTATTCATTTGTTTAGGGCTGCTGTAACAAAGTATCACAAACTGAGTGGCTTAAACAATAGGAATTTATTGTCTC
>PVHT020000175.1:18721011-18738321 GCA_004024745.2 Catagonus wagneri
GTACTTGTCTCTGTGTCCAAATGTTCCCTGTCTATATGGATACCAGTCATAGTGGATTAGAGAGCCCCTCAATCCTGTATGAGTTCATCTTAACTAAATCTGCAACAACTCCATTTGAGGTCACATTTTGAAGTACTGAGAGTCTGAACTTTAACATGAACTTTGGAAGGGACGTAATTCATATTTCAGCTCCTACCACTTTAGTTCAATATTTCTCAAGTTTGGTCCACTGATGACATTTATCAAAATAATGTGGATGTTCTTATTAGAAATGCAGGTTCCGGAGTTCCCTTTGTGGCTCAGTGGTTAACGAATCTGACTAAGGACCATGAGGTTGCGGGTTCGATTCCTGGCCTTGCTCAGTGGGTTAAGGATCCCGCGTTGCCGTGAGCTGTGGTGAAGGTTGCAGGTGCGGCTTGGATCCCATGTTATTGTGGCTCTGGCGAAGGCCGGCAGCTACAGCTCCTGTTAGATCCCTAGCCTGGGAACCTCCATATGCCGCAGGTGCGGCTCTACATAAAAGGCAAAAGACCAAAAAAAAAAAAAAAAAAGAAATGCAGGTTCCCAGGCTTCATCCTAGACAAGTGGTTCTCAAAGGAGGGGAGTGATTTTTTTTTTTTTTTTTGCCTCCAGGGGACATTTGGCAAAGTCTGGAAATAGCACTGGGGTGGGCTGCCACTAGTAGACCTGGAATGATGCTAAATGCCCTACAATACACAGGACAGTCCCCCACAACAAAGAAGTGATCCCACTCCAAATGTCAATAGGCCAAGACTGAGAAACTGTACCCTAGAATTACTGGATCAGAATCTCAAGAGAGAGGTCTGGAAATCTACACTGTGATAAACATCCCAACGAATGTACCTGCACTAAGGTTTAAGAAACACTGCAAATACAAAAGTGTTTTCTAGACATATGTACATGCTCCATTCTGTTCCAGATATTAGTTACCTTTCTTATTAGCTGTGCTAGTTGTAAGTTAATCTAATTAAATATTACAACATAACAGTTCACACAATTTACAGGTCTTACTTTAACATTCATTTTAAGTTGGAAACTTGTCTACATTTTGTGGATGTCCTTTGCCTAATGAAAATTGTTGCCAACCTATGGCCTGTCAAAGCAGTGCTTTGCCTCCTCCAGTCCACTAGTTTCTCCTGTACTCAAGAGTAACTGACTTGTCTGTTTCATATATTTCTCTCATCCCTTGCGGTCAATACTTCTATCCTCTCAATTTCTTTCTCTTCTTTACTTTTGGCATTTGAAAATATTTGTAGGGTACATTAGGAGTTCCCATCATGGCTCAGCAGAAACGAATCTGACTAGTTTCCATGAGGATGCAGATTCGATCTCTGGCCTCACTTAGTGAGTTAAGGATCCGGCATTTCCATGAGCTGTGGTATAGGTCACAGACGTGGGTCAAATCCCACATTGCTGTGGCTGTGGCCTAGGCTGGCAGCTATAGCTCCTGTTCTACCCCTAACCTGGGAACCTCCATAAGCTGCATGTGAGGCCCTAAAAAGAAAAAAGAAAAGAAAAAGAAAATATTTTTAGGGTACATTAATAATGCCTTAAGAGGAGAAATAAGAAAATGGTAGTGTCATAAAAGACATGAGAAGCAGAAAGAAAAATCTTAAAACTCCCATTAAAATAGGTCATTGGAAATTATGTGGTTCATTGTATAACAAATTGAGAAATTGATGCCTCCTCTAAGAAGTTATTTTAAATATTCCCTTTTATAAAGAAGTTACCTGGTAAGACTTCTGTAAAAACTTTGCATCAGGACAGGCAAGTTGATCATATATATATTTTTAATACAGAGATTATAAAATCAGAATACTTTGGTACTGCATTATCCTTACTGGTTATTGCATTATCCAAGCTGACCATTATATTAATGACATTTTGCTAGTTTTCCTAAATTTTGAGAGCAACTCTAGCCTCCTTTTCCAACAACTGGTATCACTGAATAGTTTCTTCCCTTTCAACAATTTCTCAGGAATTAAAGCTTCTTGTCATTCAGACATACATCCTGTGACTTGTAACATTATATGGTCTTTAAGCCTGCTACCTCTTTGGACCGTGCAGCCAACAATTGTAAATTTTCTGAAAGTCTTCACCTAAAAAGCCTTTAAAAAAATTATCAGCTTGATTGCTGAAACTAGGCAAGGCATGGAATAAGCAGCCTTCATACTAAACTGAGTTTTTAACATAAATATTAAAATCCAGCGTATAAACAAAAGTCTGGTAACATATAGCACAATCTGTACAGTTCAGTCCAGAAAGAGATCTTTTGTTGTGTTTGCATCTAAAACTTGACACCTGATGGATGAAAGTTACACAGTACAGTTCAGCTGGACTAGCCAGCCAACTCTAGCTGGTGTAAACTCATCACTTAGCGTTTGAAGTCAGGAGAGCACTTTAAAGAAAAAAAAAAAAACAGAAGGATAGAGCGGTGGGGTTGTAACATCAGTTTTCCCTTCTTTTATAATGTTTTCAATAGTCTGGAGGAGACCAGAGTGAGGTACGTTGAGAAATGATGAAATTTTACAAGATTCTTGTGAACTGGGCTTTCTAAACCACTAAAGATAGAAAGTCGTAAGGCTGTTATATAAGAGTTCCTATTCCTACCCCCAGAGTAATCTCACTCTTCTCCAAAATTGGTACCCTTGGGAACAGAAGCATCAAGTGAAATGTTTTCTTTCCCAATCATCTCTTCTCTAATGTCTTTCTAGAGAGGCAAAATGTAGAAGAAAAGCCGTGGTGGCAATGTATTTTGCCAATACCCTTAAAGGTCCCTGTGCCTGAGTACTCTTCCTTTCATCGTTTCTCTCCCTCAATACCTTGCTCCCACCAACCCTTCAAGACCCAATCAGTACTTTGCCACTTCCAAGAAGGGGGCTCATATCGGTGGAAAGAGTGCTGGCCTAGAAGGTCTAGGTCCAAATCTCGGCTTTGTTACTTAACTATGTAAGGAAAATCTCTTGCTTTCTCGGTGACTCTGTTTTCTAATGTGCATAATGGGAACAATAATATTTGGCTCAGAGAATTCTATATGTGGCACATGATGGGTGATGAGCAAACTATGTATTTATTTATTTGTTTGTTTATTTATTTATTTGTTTGTTTGTTTCTAGGCCTCCTCCAATTACCCCAACATGCATAACTTCTCTCTCATCTCCCCAAACCCTGGCACATCACTTGTAAAATTCATTTGTAACTTAATTTGCCTTGGGGCACTTTTACGCTTTCAGAGTTAAGAGAGAAGTGGTTTGCATCATAGCAGCCATCTGGGCTCTTAAGGGGGTTGTTCCTCCACCTGCAGACACTGAGAGTGTTGTATGAATGCATGTCAAAACCACAGATGCCTCTTGTGCCTCTTTCTGTCAAACCGATGTTTCCAAATAGTGAAGGTACGTGGTAGAGGAAGCTGGAGTGGTAGCGGACTAAGGGAGTAAGAAAGGACGTGGTTCTTGGGGCACATACCGGACGGAGGGAGTTCAGGCACCTCAAGTGACAGAACCAGGACATCAGATCGGCTTGGCCAGTTTCCTCTCTCTTTCTCAGAGGTCTCCATTGTGCGGAAAAGGGGGTATAGAATTCCCAACTCTGTTCTCCCTTCACCTGGGTTCCTGGTGGTCCAGATTCTAGGAATGTTCAATTTCATCCATGAATGGTGGAAGCCTGAAAACCTACGCTGTTAGGGGAAGAGAGAGGGCACCCTGTTTTGCTTTGTGCTTAGCTCTTTGGGGATAAGGACCATGGTTCATTTTGCGTGTAACTGTAACACAATCCAGTGTTTAGGCACGTGATTTTTTTTTTTGGTCTTCTAAAAAAATAGATTAATTGAACTTTTGGAAATGATTTTCTTTATGTCATTTGAATAGAAAGTTTGGGAAGGATTTTCTCTATGCAAAGTACAAACGTTTTCTTTGCTATTGTGGGGCTTTTGTCGATTTTTAAACTTCTCTCGTCAGTAACTTAGTGTCCTAAATGATTCAAAGTCTGCCAGATCATGAAATTTTTATTGTTTTTACTGTATCTGGAGCAAGTCAATTTGCATGTTAAATATAAATGAAGGAGAAAAATTCTTTAGTCACATATGCATTTTTTTAGAGGTACCAGATTGCCTACTAAGAAGTTAGCTTCATTAATTGACCACAGTGTCATTACATACAAATTTCTGGGCATTCTTTTAGAGTTGCACCAATTCTTATTGGTCTTGTTAGGTTTAGGAAATGTGATGAGCTTTAACGCAAAGGGGCAGCAGTATAGACAGACATACCTTATAATTAGCCTGAACTTCTTGGAAGGTCTATGTCAGAGAAGTAAGTTAAATATGGTTTTTTAAAATTGTTAAAGACAGCACAGAATCATAGTCATTTCTTAAATTTGTTATGTTTAAAGTGACGTAGGAGTTCCTAGGTGGCACAGCAGGTGAAGGATTTGGCGTTATCACTGCTATGGCTCAGGTCACTACTGAGCATGGGTTTGATCCCTGGCCTGGGAACTTCCCCATGCTGCTGGCATGGCCAGAAAGCACAAAGGAAAGAAGGAATGAAAGAAAGAGAAAATGAAGGAAGAGGGGGAGGGAGCGAGGAAAAGAGTGAAACCCAAGCTATTAAAATGTTAGTTTACTTTAATGAGTTGAAAAGTTTCTTAGGATGTGTATACACACATCCTAAATCCTGCTTCCTGTGTTTTTTGCGAGTGGAAAAGTGTCATTATGTAGCTGTTTCTCAGATTTTGTATGTATTTTTTTTTGCCATAACAAAATGAATCCTCTTTCTTTGTTCCACATTTCCTAGAAAATGATCAGAAGCTTAATGAAACAAGTGAGGGCCAAGGTTCTTCTCTGTGTGCATCTTGCCATGATCCAAGATCTGGCCATAGCAAATCTCATCCTTCGTGTTCCTTTTCAGCCACTGAACCCCTCCCTTCCTTAACATACCATGCCCTTTCTATGTGCCCTTCATACTGTCTGAAGCACCCTTCACCCGCTAATGTCTACTCATCCTACAAACCTTAGTGTAGAATTCACTTCTTCTAGGCAGCCTTTCCTGACCGGTATAGGCTGAGCTGCTGTCCCTCCTCTAAACTCACAGAGTGTCCTGGAACATCTCCCTCTTTGTAGTGTTAATCACAGTAATGAAAGTTTCACTTGCCTGCACCCCCCCTCTGTATGCTACGTTTTGGGAAGACAGATGCCGTCCTGTTCATCATCACATCCCAGTACCCACCCTGGACCAGGCATGTAGAGCTCCTCAAAACACATCACTACAATGAATGAAGAAGGGAATGAATATGCATCATTATTATTGCCTTGAGATTTGAAGACACGAAGATGTACAAGACAGGAAGTGACTTTTGCTTGAATTTTTGTAATGCGATAGGATCAGTTTTAGCTTTCAAAGTCTAACCGAGAAGAATACATGATGTTCACAGAGCTCATAGTCAAGAAAATACCATGTAGGTACTTCTCTGTCATTTTTCAGAAAAATGTATCACTGGGACCATTGCAAGCCTTTGATGTGACCCTATTTGCCTACACGTTATGGCTCACATGTCAGCATTAGTCACCCAACAGCAAGTAGAGCACATGAATTCTTAGCAGATCGAGTCATTTCATTTTTTGGAAGGTAATGTGTCCACATTTTGAGGAGGTCTCATTGTTTATTCATTTATTTTTTATGGTCACAACTAGGGTGTGTGGATGTTGCTGGGCCAGGGATTGAATCCAGGCAGCAGCTGCAAACTGCCCCACAGCTGTGGCAACACTGGATCCTTTAACTGGATCCCAGCACTGGGCCTGGGATCAAACCTCCACCTCTGCAGTGAACCCTAACCCAAGTTGCTGCAGTTGGATTCTTAACCCACTGTACCACAGCAGGAACTCCAGGTCTCATTATTCTAATGTTGCACATACAGAAAGCCTGTCCTTCTCTGGAGAGCCTGTTTCTGGGTTTGTTAAACTCCTCCATTACATCACAAGCTTCCTGCCTGTCTTCTCCATGTTTTAAGAGCCATAGTGCCAAGCGTGATGCTGGGCACATAGCAGGTGCTCTAAGGAGCCAGGGGGGAATTATGAAAGAACAAGCTTAAGTGTTATATGGGCATATAGTCTCCTCTCTTGTTATTCACTTCTTATAACAGCCTCAAGAGGATTTATTATCATTCTTATCTTACGGATAAGGAAATGGCAGTTTAGAGATGTTGGAAAGCTTGCCTGCGGTCACGTTTCTTGAATGTTGGAACCAGGAGTTCAATCCAGTCTGATCTGAAGCCCACCCCTGCCCCACCAGCGCACCCTGCCTTTCAGTACATGTGTACTGAATTGATTTATTACTAGTTTCCGCAGGCCACAGATGAATCAGCTGGCACAGCTAATTCATCTAGGGGAACGGTGAGCACAGAGGAGACTGATAGGTTCTGTAATTGAACTTTTGTCTTTGGTGTTAGTGGAATTAGCCATTGAGGATTATCAGAACCACAGTATAACCAGTAAATAGAGCTGTAAATACACCGATTTGGCAGGCAGACCTAAGAAATGGAGCAACTCATCTTGATAAACAGCATCGACCTAACTCCATGAACAAGTCTCTAAAAGAAGCAAGGGAGGGGAGGTGGAGGTGCTGGCTGCCTATGTTGTTCGTCCATTCTCCTTTTCCTCCTTAGAAACACATCACTTAAAGTCCACAGTTCCTAGTCTTCCTTGCAGCTGGTTGTGGAAACCTGAAATATGATGTGAGGACTTCATAAAAGTGGTTTTCAAGGGAAAGAGGAATACCCTTCTACCTTTTTGATTCCTGCCGGCTGGGATGAAGATGTAATGGGTTGAAGTCAAGTAGCCATTTTGGATCATGAGGTGACAGGCCAAGGATGACTAGAGCAGTGTGCTGTAGGAAGAGTCTAGCTTCTATTGAGTTTTGAGCTGCCATCCTGCTCTGGTCTGCCAAGCACTGGACTTCCTCTCTGTGAAAGGATAACAAATTTTCGTCTTGTTTAAGCTGAAAATGGAAGGAGAAACAGCTAGTTTAGTGATTTCCATCATTTATAAAATGTCCCTCCTGTGTGTTATTCTGTTTCTATCCAATTTGTTTCAATTTACAATACTGCAGTTGTTTGTATTTCCTGGAACCTGTATTGGACATTTGAAACTAGCAAGCAGCAAACATCATTTCTGTGTTATAGACTGTCTGGATATTGATCCTATCAAGTTCACAATAAGTCCTTTCTAGGTGACTCTGATTTAAGATTAGGAGGCCACGTGTGAATTCTACAAATAACCTCAAGTTTTGCATTATACGATTTAGAAAGTCGGGCCCTACCTCATCTTTCTCTTATCTGACCATTGATCTAATGCTATATTATTTTTATTCTCCCAAATGGCATAGTATCCTATTCAACGGTTGACTGCAAATGTTTACCCAGTTTACACATAACATATAAAACATTGTGCTGTACACAGTGGGTTCAAGGGATTGTTTTTATTCTTTAAGTCATCAGTTTATTGAATGGGGGTAAACTTTGTAGGGTGCAAACAGGGAATGGCTTTATTTTTCTCTAACTTTCAAACGTGGATTCTCTCATTCCTGCCCTGTTGATAGTGCTTCTGATAGACACCTTAGCTTTTCAGTCACTTCAGGATATTTAAGACTTACTTTCAGGTATTACAAGACAAACACAGTTCAGTCGAAATCAAAACCTTACATCTAGTTAATCTAATCTCACATCTCAGTTCCCCTGGCCTACCCCACCTCCAGCCCAGACCTGATCCAAAGCTCAGGCACCCACAGTGGGCATGATGAGGGGGTGTGATTTTTCTCCCACTCTGCCTTTCCTTCCTACCTATGGTGTAGAGGGTAATCTCTGCCCATTATTCCTGCCATGTGCCCCCTTGCTCACTTCCCTCCGGTCCCGCTGGCCTCCTTTCCATCCTAGAACATATTAAATATGTTTCCGCCAAGGGTCTTTGGTTTCCTGTTTCTCTGCTTCCCTCTGTCTGCGTGGCGTGCTCCCGTACTTTTAGGCCTCTGGTCACATGTCCTCTTACAGTGAGGTGTCCCTGGCTGTTCTCTGTCAAGTGACACACTCTCAGACCCATCACTTCCTTACTCCGCTTTATGTTTCTTGTCTCATCTGTTACACTTGTGCTGGGAAGCAGGGCACCTGTCTCGCCCGCTGCAGGTACCTCCCATCTTTCTGAAGTAGGTTGGGAGTTCGCATACTTTTCTCTGTGTGAGAAGAGGCGGAAGAAAAGCCAAAATATCTTCCTTTGAATTCCTGTTCTCCTTTACTTCCTTCAGCCACTTTTCACAATTTGACCCAGTCCTACAGAAGCTGGAGGTGAGCATTTCATAGATACGGGACTGATCTCTTTCCTTTTACTGAGTGTGCCGTAAATGTGTCAGGCATTCTCTTTAGAGCATGGGATGGGGGAGTGGTTGTCTCTTATTATTCTCAACTTTGGGGCTTTAGCTCAAATACAGAGATTGTAAGTAAAACTTCGTTCAATATGACATTAAATAGAGTCCTCTCAGTCTAGTGTGTTCTGATTGTCATGAAGAGAACATTTGAACTGAAGGTTACCATTGTGAGATAAACAGATGGCTCAGTGGATTCAGGATGGATTCTAGGCATTTGTACAGTTCAGCAGTGATCCAGATCTGGTTATATAGTGATATTGCTGGTGGATCCAGCCATGCTAAAGTCATTATCAAATGCCTAGACTTTTTGTATGAGTCTATTTCTTTTTCTTTTTTCTTTAAGCCAGGTGGCTTGGCTTTTCATCACCTGACACCCAACAGTCCTGGCTGTTGCCATGCCATTTATTGACTTAAATTGTTGCCTGTGTGTTGTCTTCAGGGTTGCTATGTTCCTGGTATATTTTCTCAAGGTGGACTTTTTCCAGGGAGTGCTGATAATTGGAAGGATTTATTAATGACCTACTCTGGTATTCTGGCCACTGAGCATGAGAAGAAATATTGTTAATAATTGTTTTGAATATTTACCAGTGCTATGTTTGGATGCATAGTTGTGTTTGCAATTCTGAATTTTATTATTCTGCATACGGCTGAAGAAATTTTTTTAAATTCATTTCCCCATATTAATTCAACATATAGTAGGTTTTGTATTCTTTTTAATCATCATTTTCATTAGTTGGTCTTTAGATAAAGTATACAAATATCTTTAGGTTATTCATCTTTTATAGTCCAACATGAGTTATATACCTAACTCCAAAGGTACTAAAATCCTTTAAGGGACCTAAGGTCCTTTAACATTCAAAATAATTGTTCTCCCTGGTGCCTGAGATATATTCCTCTAATAAAGAGAGTTATAAAGTAATGTGTAACCCCATCCATGTGGTTTACATATTTGAGAATGTTTAGGATTGTTACATTGGGAGAATTAATTTTCTGGAAGAAATCTGAAACTATTGCTAATTTATTATTAGTTAATTATGGCTAATCTAAATTATTGCTAATTTCAGATTTTAGCCATAATTCAGGGTACGATAAAATCAGGGTATGATTTTATATACCCATCAAAGTTCTAACTTTAATTTCCTGTCTTTACTCTGAAAAGAAAATGTTTGTGGGAAGAAATACCAAAAACTGATTCACCCAAAAGGAAGACCTTTGAGCTCCAGGTAACATAAAATACTGCATGGGTCTAGTTTTGGGTTCCTCCTTCTGACAGGGATGTGAAGATATTAGAAAGATTCCTAAGAAAAACAGGAAGTAATTAGGGGGCAGGAGTGGTAAAGTAAGACCCAATGGTTCTTTACAGAAAAAAAAAAAAAAAAAAAAAGCTGGTCTCAAAGTCCTGTGGGTGCTTGCTTATAAATTAATTCATTAAACAAACTTTTATTACACACTCACAATATACCAGGCACTATAGTAAATTCTCATCCTATAGAGTGGGGGGCAGAAAATTAATGACTATAATGACTGTAATTATGTGAGGGAGTTGAAGGAGGTTCCATGCACTGTGGGAGTCTGGAAGAAGAACAGATGAGCCTACAGTGGTGACAGTCAGAGAAACTTCGAGAGGAGGTATGGGTTGACCTGAGACTGGAAGGGTACGAGTTTTCCTCATGGATAGAAAGCATATTGGAAATAAAAACAGTATGTCTGAGGATTCCCAGGTAGATTCTGATGGAGAGGGAGTGAGATGAGAGAGGACTGGGTGGCGGAAGAAGTGAAGGTGGGCCGGGAAGCAGGTGGCTCACTCATTATTCTTTAGGGTTTGTCATTGTCTTAAAAGCAATGGGAGTTGCGGAGGGTGTCAGTCTAGGGAGGAACATTACCATATTTTGATTAAAGAAAGGCTTTGTGGAGGATTTTCCTAAAGGAGAAAGCTAGTGAATTCCTCATATCCAAGAGAGAAAGTAAGAGGGAGAAATCTGAGATGAAAGGATTGAATCATTGCAAGAGAGCGTTTGATAAGACAAAGAACTTGAGGAGTTCTCATTGTGGCTCAGTGGTAACAAAGCCAACTAGTATCCATGAGGATGCGGGTTTGATCCCTCTCCTTGATCAGTGGGTTAAGGATTCAGTATTTCCGTGAGCTGTGCTGTAGGTCACAATGCGGCTCGGATCTAGTGTTGCTGTGGTTGTGGTGTAGGCCGACAACTAGGGCTCTAATTTGACCCCTAGCTTGGGAATACCAGATGCTGCAGGTGTAGCCCTAAAAAGACAAAAACAAAACAAACAAACAAACAAAAAAAACAAAGAACTTGACCCCGTGGATGATTAAACAGAGGTTGTGAAGACCTGAAAATATTTCATAAAAGGTGGTCATTTTAAATTATGTGTCTGGAGTTCCTGTTGTGGCTCAGCAGTAACAAATCCGACTAGGATCCATGAAACGTGGGTTCGATCCCTGGCCTTGCTCAGTGGGTTAAGGATCCGGCATTGCCATGATCTGTGGTGTAGGTTACAGATGCAGCTCAGATCTGGTGTTTCTGTGGCTGTGGTGTAGGCTGGCAGCTGCAGTTCTGGTTTGACCCCTGGCCTGGGAACTTCCATATGCAGCCCTAAGGAAAAATAAATAAATCAATACATAAACAATGTGCCTGGTTGAGGCAAGAGGTGAGCTATGCTGAGATTTCCTGAAGTGTGTTCCTTTTTTTTTTTTTTTTGGTCTTTTTAGGACTGCACCTGCGGCATATGGAAGTTCCCAGGCTAGGGGTCTAATTGGAGCTACAGCTGCCGGCCTACACCACAGCCACAGCCATGCGAGATCCAAGCCACGTCTGCAATGTACACCACAGCTCATGGCAACGCCGGTTCCTTAACCCACTGAGCGAGGCCAGGGGTCGAACCCTCAACTCATGGTTCCTAGTCGGATTTGTTTCCATTGAGCCATGACAGGAACTCCCTGAAGTGTGTTCTTTAGAAGAGATGTTAATAGATGTCCTTTGAACAGAAAACACAGCTTCAAGCTCTCCGAAAGTTGGGGCTAGGGTTGCTGGATAGGCCTATTTACTCTAGGACTTTTACAACCTTTAACATCCTTAGTGCCTTGTGACACTTTGGAACGTTGGATTCAAGGTTTTCGAACTTAATTGATCACGGGAACCCTATAGTCTTTTCTTCTAAGCAGCATATTTGGCAAAATACTGAACTGGGTACATTAGATTCTTTTACCAACTCTAAGAATTTTCCCTTAGGTTCTGAAATCCGTTTTATATTTAAGACTTGAAATTACTCTCCTAGCGTGTTTTTCCATTACAAATGAGTGATCTTATAGTTCTCCAGAAAGTCTGTCAATATTTAATAATAACTAGGCAATGACTACTTTTTTTTAATCTTTTAAGGTTATATAATTAGATAAAATATGAATGTATGTGTTGGCCTTAAACTCAAATCAAACTGAAGGGCCAACATAGTAGATAATTTGGAAAACTAAAGGTATACTCATTCCCCCTTTTTTTTTTTTTTTTTTTTTTGCCTTGCCTGTGTCTTGTGGAAGCTCCCAGGTCAGCAAGTGAACCTGCACCACAAAAGTGACCCAAACCACTGCAGTGACAACACCAGATCCTTAACTCTGAACCACAGGGGAATTCCTAAAGGTATACTCATTTCAAATAATTAAAAGAAAATAGGGAGTAGATAAACTGTACCTTATCCCTCCACATAGAGGTATTTCCTGATGCCATTCAAAACTCAGAATGGGAATTAGAATTCTAATGTGTAGTTTAAACAAAAAGGGATGGAATTTTAGAGTCATCTAAAGAACATTACCATGGAGAATGTGACATTAGGTTGCTTAGGCATAAGATTTGGGATATTCAAAAAAACCTCTCAAAAATAGTTATCCTTTCTAGAGATCTAATCTAATCCCCTAATTTCAAATAGACTTCGATTTAGATGTCAACCCAATTAGTCACACTATTGCTTGAAGTACTAGGTTTCGAAATTGAGAGTCTCCATGCGTTGGAATAAGTGTGGCGACGGATGGGCAGTGTTTGTCTTGTGTGGGGAAACAGAGAATGAAGCTCCCCATCCTTTGTTTGCCATCCCCCTTTTAAATCATACCTGGACTTTTTAAAGGGACATACCTGGACTTTTTAGGTCATAAAGGGTTCTGGTGAGCAGGACTGGGTGAGAAACAACTATTTGAGAAATCTAGGTTATTTCAAAATGATTCAGAAGTTCTTGTCATTTCACTCAGGATGTACATAACCCCATAGGTCTGGAAGAAGCCGGTGTCCCATTGGACCATATTATGTTGATTTAGGTTAGAAATGTGAGCTTTGCAGAAATGCGGTACAACAGTGAACTCCACAGAAAGGGGTCCTTGACCAGGAAGTTTACAGATCTCATTTAGCACATGATGTGTAAGTCTTCAAATTTTGTGTAGTGTCTTTATGAGAATTTCTGTTGGAGACTATGTAGTTGGTCTTTTCTGTGAGTACATTGAGTTCATGTTCATTATTCTGTCTTGCCAAGCAGGAATGTAAATCTTTAATGAAATTCTCCTTATAAAGAGTAGAGAATTTTCTTTCCTTTAGCAAATGGGACCTCTGTTACCTGTGGGGATCCCACAGTCCTTGCAATGGGTGACACTGTCAAAGGGAGGGATACTTCACTGGGAATAAAAAAGGAAAATAGTAATATGTCCTTGTTGATTATGCAGCCCAGACAAATCCCGGACCACATCTCTTTGAGGCAGGGGGGGCGGGAGGGACTTATCCCGTTGGCGGATGAGCTGCCACCCAAGTGGAGTGACGCACCTAGTGAGTCAGGGCCACTTACAAACTTCACACCCAGCTTCCTGTCCAAGGCCAGGCCAGTTCTGCTTCTTAGCCAAATGACATGAAAAAAACAACTTGAGGAAAATATAAAGAAAGTTATGCCCTTTTGAGACAGTTATTTCCAGTGGTGTCTAGTCTGTGGCTAAAATTCTGGACTTGAAATTGGGAGAGCTGAATACAGATTAGACAAAGACAGAAATGGAAAGTTCTTGCTCCTTTCCCAGTTTGAGCAGCCACTGCCTCAGGTACTTTGACAGTTCAACTTCCGTGGACCTCAATATCCTCATGTTTTTAAATGGGAAGAGAGGGAGTTCCTGTCGTGGCATAGTGGAAACGAATCTGTCTATAACCATGAGGTTGCGGGTAGTGGGTTAAGGATCCGGCATTGCTGTGACCTATGGTATAGGCCAGCAGTTGTAGCTTTGATTGGACCCCTACCCTGGGAACCTCCATATGCTGCGGGTGTAGCCCTAAAAAGCAAAAAATAAATTAAATAAATAAATAAATAGGAAGAGAGGAAGGCTAGAGGTGGAAGCAGTGAAGAAAGGGATTTCATATTTCATAAATTCTAGATATTTAAAAAATTCTAGGTATTTTATCTAAAGAATTCCTTGGGAGTTCCGATCGTGGCACCGCGGAAACGAATCCAGCTAGGAACCATGAGGTTGAGGATTCGATCCCTGGCCTTGCCCAGTGGGTTAAGGATCTAACATTGCCATGAGCTGTGGTGTAGGTCACAGACACGGCTTGGATCCTGCATTGTTGTGGCTGTGGTGTAGGCCGGCAGCTTAGCTCCGATTTGACCCCTAGCCTGGGAACCTCTGGGTGCCACGGGTGCAGCCCTAAAAAGACGAAAGAGAGAGAGAGAAAGAGAAAAAGAGAAAGAAAGAAACATTCCCTGGTTTCTCCAGACCACACCCAATGAGCTCACAAAAACAGCAGTGAGATGATGGTCCCAGAAGCTGGATGAAATAGAGGGACCCTCCACCCCGACCCCCAGGGGCCCAACCAACTGCTGCAGGAAGTCTCCAAGGTTCGTCACACAGGTGACTCGGCATTTCTGTAGTCTCTCTGGCTACCTTGTGGTTTCAGATATTCCCAGGGCCCCATGGCTCTTGAGGTGGGTGCTGTCATGAGGGTGGTATCTTACCCCTCCCCGTGTCCAGGTCCACCTTACAACAGTGCCACTTTGAGCTCTTCTCTGCAGGGGTCTGGGTAACGTAGCCACGTGTTAATAGTTACCGGCACTGCTGCAGGTGTTTCTCCTCTAGGGACAGACAAAAGTTCCTAAGGATCACACTGAGAACAATTCAGCTGCCTTCGAAATCACCGTTTCCTTCAGAAGACCTTTGTTTAGGCAGGTGTGCAGATTGGCATAGAACTTCTTTCCTTGGGTTAAGTGCCTTAGACCAGTGGTCTTGAAACTTCCTGCTCTGGAAAGTTCTGTAAGACTTTCTGTAAAACTCTGTATCTCTTTATACAGCTAGTCAACATCTGAACATGTACAAAGAATCAATTTTATATCATCTTCCTGCTTTAAATACTTTTCCTCAAAACCTTGGAGTTAAAAGTTTGCCTTGGAGTTCCCGCCGTGGCTCAGCGGAAATGAATCCGACTAGGAACCATGAGGATGCAGGCTTGATCCCTGGCCTTGCTCAGCGGGTTAAGGATCTGGCGTTGCTGTGAGCTGTGGTATTGGTCACAGACATGGATCAGGTCCTGAGTTTCTGTGGCTGTGATGTAGGCCAGCAGGTACAGCTCTGATTCGACCCCTGGCCTAGGAACCTCCAAATGCCGCGGATGTAGCCCTAAAAAGACAAAAAAAAAAAAAAAAAAAGATTTGTCTCATACAGGTCAGGCATTGTTCACAGAGTTAGAGAGCAAAATATCTGGCCAAAGTAGACTCTTTTTTTTGGTCAGGAGCAAACTGATTTCATTTTTATTCTTTTTATCGCAAATAAATGTTAAATGCATGTGTGTACAACGTCACTCCTTAATTCAAGTGGAGATTAAGTTGAGAGAGAGGAGGCTTGGAGCCTTGTGATGTCTGTCTCTTCTCTCTCTCTCCACAAATCTCTACAGGAAATCTCCACTCCCTCATGGTCCCTAGGTTTGTGGCCCTGAGGTGTTTACCCCTGGAGCAAACACACAAAGGTTATATGCCCAGTGGGGCTTTGCCTTCACGTTCTTCTGTAAAGTGGTTGCAGGGCCTTTGTTTGGGAAACGGGGTGTGGGAAAAGGACCCATGGGCCACTGGAGTGTTCTCTTCAGCAGACCAGTATTATGAGAGTTCAGGATTTGAACACGGATTCTGTTAAAACAGTCCCTGCCTGTGAACCCCTCCAACATTTTCATATGTGTATTCTTCAGTTAAGTTATGGGCATCCCAGTTTGAAGACCACTGCCTTAACCCCCCTTATACACCCCAGTTGGTAGGTCTGATTGCTCTCCTTAACTTTGGCCTGCAAATTTAATGAGTATTTGCAATGTACCAACCAATGTAGCTACCTAAGTTTGTCTTCCTGAAGACCTTATCGCAGATAATTAACTATGCCATCCAAAGTTCTGTAGCAGGAGACTCAGGAATTAGACTGAGATCCTCTTGGTGTCTAAATTAGCTTAGTTTATCCCCACCACCACAAAGATGTTCTTACTTGCATTAGACTTGGTCAGCTGAAGTATGTGAATTAAGAGGAAGATTTTAAAAAGGAAACCCCGGAGTTCCTGTTGCAGCTCAGTGGGTTAAGAACCCATCATAGTGTCCATGAGGATACAGGTTCAATCCCTGGCCTAGTTCAGTGGGTTAAGGATCCAGCATTGCTGCAAGCTGCTGGCATAGATTGCAGTTGGGGCTTGGATCTGGTGTTTCTGTGTCTGTGGCGTAGGGCGGCAGCTGTAGCTCTGATTTGACCCCTGGCCCTGAAACTTCCATATGCTGCAGGTGCAGCCATAAAAAGAAAAAAAAAAAAAGGGAAAAAGGAAACCTCAGCTTTTCCAGACTGTTTCTGATCAAAGTCCTCATCTTCCACGAGCCCCCAGGTAATATCTGATCCCCTTGGCCAGCAAGAATCCTGCTAGGTCAGTTGAGCCAGAACCCTTCATGTTTCCTTTGATCTTTATATCCATAGATTGTCCCTCCCTTGGCTTTCCCTTGTGTTTGGAGCCAATCCTTCTTCCCTACTAAAAAACCCCCATTGTCATAGCCCCCCTCAAATAAAGTCTGCCTTACTCTCTTTTAATGAGTGTCATAAATGATTTTTTTTTCTTTGATGCGCCATTTGGGCTTTAGATAATCTCATGAAGCAGTTTGATTTACTTAGAGATATCTTCATAATGTATTAATTAGATATGGTAATTAATGAATCAGTGACTTGTTAATTCATAGAACAGCTTTCTAATGTCACTTTGGAATTTACAAAGTAGGATAAAAATTTCAACAGCTCTTAAATAGCTTTCATTGAAAAAAAAATACAGACTCTCCCAATTACTCCAAAGTATTAAGAAAATTACTTCTTTTTTAAAATAGCTGGGGGGAGGTCCCACTGTGGCACAGTGAGTTAAGAAACCAGCTGGAGTTGCTCAGGTTGCTGAGGAGGCACAGGTTAAGGATCCAGTGGCGTATGAAAGTTCCCAGGCTAGGAGTTGAATCAGATCTGTAGCTGCCGGCCTACACCACAGTCACAGCAACGCGGGATCTGAGCTACATCTGCAACCTACACCACAGCTCATGGCAACATTGGATCTTTAACCCACTGAGCGAGGACAGGGATTGAACCCACATCCTCATGGGTACTATTTGGGTTCGTTTCCTCGAAGCCTCAACAGGAACTCCAGAGACTCATTTTTTATCTTTAAATTTTTAAAACTGTACTGCTTATTTTTTGATAATGTCTTATGTTAGCTCAACAATTTGTAGTTTTTTGCTAATTAAAAATGATGAGTTTTACTGCCTCTATCCTGTTGGATATAAAAGGAATAGTATCTAATTATACTCAGATTTCCCACTTTTTAAACTTTTAATTGTTTATTTTTTCCCACTTTTTTTTTTT
>PVHT020000175.1:18750889-18839526 GCA_004024745.2 Catagonus wagneri
AACTATGTTTATACCCTATAAAACTTTATAACACAATTTTACATGTATTTTCTTCATTCAGTTAGTTTTTTTTTTTTTTTTTTGTCTTTTTGCCTTTATGTAGAGCTGCACCTGCAGCATATGGAGGTTCCCAGGCTAGGGGTCTAACAGGAGCTGTAGCTGCCAGCCTTCACCACAGCCACAGCAACGCGGGATCCGAGCCACGTCTGCGACCTACACCACAGCTCACGGCAACGCCAGATCCTTAACCCACTGAGCAAGACCAGGGATCGAACCCGCAACCTCATGGTTTTCAGTCGGATTCGTTAACCACTGATCCACGAAGGGAACTCCTTCATTCAGTTAGGTTTTAAACAAAGATTATTCCCTAGGGAAAGAGATATTAGGTCACATGGTGGTGAGAGATTTTGTGGAGGTGAGAGCCCCTCGGCTACTGTTAGCAAAAACTGACTCTGGCAAGTGAAGCTAAAAAGTATTTATTGGAGCAAAGGGTTTGATGGTATTGTTGATGTGCTCAGAGTTAATAAGATGTTGGAGGGCAAGGCTTGGACAGGCTGGACACTCCAGAAAACTTCATGTGGTCAGAGCCGTTGCTGTTTCCCCGTGTCTCACAAGTTTCAAAAGCCGAGGGAAGAGCACCTGCCTGTCTAATTCCTCACGTGCCTGCTCCTTGGCTGGAGTGACTGGGGAACCAGGAAGGATCTGGTATTCTCAGCTTCCATGGAGGCATGCATCTGGATTTATAGGATGGATCACTGCTCAGTGATCTTTTCCCCCCAAAGGAAAATCTGGGTGCTATTGGGACGGAAGAAATGGATGCTGGAGATGTATATATGGAGGTAATAGTGCGCGCGCGCGCACACACACACACACACACACACACACACACACTCACATGCACTATAAGACATGGTAGGTCTCTAGGGTCTTTATTCAACTCCTCTGTGACATAATTGCTTCTTTCTCCTCATGTTCCTTATCTCTAAAGTGGATACAGAAATTGTTGACTTCATGTATTTACTAGGTAATGTAAAACTTATTGTTTAGTTAGTGGTATCTGGATCATTTTAGATAGGTAATACAAATAGAGTTAGAATTTATAAAACACTGCTGTTTGTATATATTTGTATGTAGCTAATATCAAGGTAATTTTTATAATTTGAAGCTTTATTCATGTTTATAAAAATCCCTGACCATCAAGGACAATGAAGAAATCTATATAATGATGAAGATTAAATCAAAAATAAAATTAAACCAAAGTCATTGAGTGTAACTTTCTCTATACTGTAGAAGTGAGTCAGAAAGGCAGTAAGCGAAATCATTCCCTTTACATAACTGGATTTTTGACTCAAAGAAAAAACTCACTAGACAGCAAAAGAGTTTGCATATATTTTTATGATAATGTGTTTTGGCTTTAATTTACTTGACTGTCAACATATTCTTTGTCCTTTAACCTAAAAAAGTCTCTGTTACAATCTGAATCTTCCACTTGGACTATTTCTGTAGTGGCCAGTGAAAGTAAACGGCCAAGCTCCCCAAATCTTTCCTCTGTGTTAAGATACCACGTCAGCTCCTTAAAGGCTAAAATAACAGTCTGAAACAAGATAGAAGTTTCTTTCTTACAGAATAGACAAGCTTAAGTAGACTACAGCTGATTTGAGAGTTTCATGGTGCAAGAGCTAGGTTTTTTCTGTCTAGTTGCTCTGCCATCCTCAACATGAAGTTTCCATCTTGTGGTCTAATGTGACTGCTCCTGCAGCTACTTCTATGTCTGCATTCCACCCAAGGGAAGTGGAGAAAAGTAGAGGGGAGGGCATACTTCTGTTCAGCTTACTTATCATTGGCTAGAACCTAGTCACATGGCCACACCTAGCCACAAGAAAAGTGAAAAACCTAGCTCTTAACTGGGTGGGCTAAGTTCTATTTTTAAAGAAGGGTAGAGTGGAAGTTTTCTGCCACACTATCTTATAACAAACTTATTACTCTTATTGTGCTAAAACAAATATCTATTTATTAAAAAATAACAATAACAGAAATCCCCTTGTGGTATAGCCACAGCATTGTCACTGCAGTGGTTCTGGTTTGATCCCTGGTCCAGGAACTTCCATATGCCAAGGGCACAGCCAAAAAAAAAAAAAAAGAGAGAAGAAAAAAGCAACCCAAATGTCTATCCAAAGAAACAAACCCTGGAGCAGATTTACTACTACTCTAAAATATTGAGTAAAATTCTTACAGTGTGCATTCTCTACACATACATTAAACTGTTGTCTTTCAAACTATTAGGTTAATATATATTGCACTAAAGAAGTAACTAATCTACTGGCACCCCAAAATTCTAATATCTTCAGAAAGTAGGTGATTAAGGGCACTTTTAGGTCGTAGCTCTGCCACTTTTAGACTCCTTGTACCATTGACATGTTGCTGAAATCCTATGCAAGTTTTCAGATGATCCTCAGAAAAAAGACATGGTCTTATATCAAAACCCTTAAAAATATACATTCCCTTTGGTCCAGAAATTTTACTTTTGGGAGTTTATCCTAAAGAGAATAATGAGGATGCAGAAAAAATTCACATATGAGTATATTTATTGCAAATTTATTTGTTGCAGAGGAAAATTAGAAATAATCTAAATATCCCCCAAAGGGAAGTATGTACATAAATTGTTATATCTGTGCAATAGAATAACACACTGCCTTTAAAAATAATAGTTGCAGAAGTGTATTTATTGACATGGAAAGTTGCTTACAATGTACTGTTAAATATACAAATTAGAAAACAGTATGTACAGTATTACCTGAAATTTGTAAATTAAAGTTGTAAATATTCTTTAAGAAGGCACATCAAATTATGAAAAGTATGTATGTGTTTCTGGATTGTTATATAAGAGATCATAGTTGTTTTATTCTTTTTCCTTTATTGTTTTGAAATTGGAAGAAAAAGGGAACATATATCATTTGTATAATTGCAGGCTTTTCATTTGTTTGTTTTTACACAGAAAGCAATGAGAAGCTGTGTTCTAACTCCTAGCCAGGCTCAGAATTCCCAGTCTGACCTCCAGGGAGGCTCTTGTTCTCGAAACCGTCCTTCCCCAAAGCTTCTTTGGCAGTGTGCTCACCCCAGGAGCAGTAGCATCTTCTCCCACAGGCAGGAGCAGATTTTAGATGACAAAGACCAAGCACATGAGTTTTATTCTATGAGTAACGGGAGACCTGTAAGTTTTTTTAAGCTATGATATGGATAAGGATATATTTCTTCCCTCCATCCATCTCAAGATTTTCTGTGTAATAGATGCTTGGAAGAGCATCATTGAATGAATACAGGAATGACGAGATGGGTAAAATAATAAAGAGAAGAAAAACTATTTGTGATGCCCTAGAATGGGAGATCTGTGGGAGTAAATTGGCAGGATATGGCCCAATGCTGAATGGAAGGGAGGTGGTATCAAAGGTAACCCTGGATTTTGTGTTCAGGGACCAGGAATGAATGACCAAAAGAAATTGGAATGTGGAAGGACTGGCTTTTCATTTCGAAAAGTAATATTACTTTTTAGATGTTGGTTGTCCATGAACAAAGAGACATCTAACATGTGGTTGTAAAAGGGTATTTGGAAATCCAGAAAGAGGACAAGAGATAGTTATCTAGAATTAAGAATTATGCCGTAGCCTGGTTGAAATTTGGGGGCAGATGCTTAGGGAGAAGGATTAAGAATATCCTTTATCCTTAATCCTTCATCCTTAAGGATATAGGGGGAAGGAGTACAAAGAGGAGCTGGGGGAAGCAAAGAGAGATTGGCTGGTGAGGAGGAAACTTCTGCTTCTTCCTTGCATGCTAGAGATGGCTCCCTTCAGATGATTCCAAAGCATCTTGTACACACTCTATTCCCAAACTCTTCCATCTTGAATTTAAAATTACATACTAGTGGGGAAAATTTCAAACATATCCAAAACTTTGAGAATAACATAATGAATGCAATGTACCTATCACCCAGTGTATCAGAGTTCAATAAGTTAAACAGAACCACAAGGAGATGTGTGTATCTAAATATACACGTATGTGTATATGCTTGTACGTATGCAATTGTGCCTTTGTAGGACCTCGTTTAACTGTCACTGTAAGGCTCTGTCCTCAAATCTATAGCTGGAATTTGAAGTGCACCGGGCAGGCAGTTGGGAGGAGAAGATGAATGTAAAGTGGGAGACAGCAAGAACAATCTGGAACTGGAAACTCTGAGGACAGACCGAAACTCATCTTGCTTCTGACTTTGGTGTGTGGGTATCGTGCAGTAGTCAGGGCCCTTCATCACATAGCCTAGCACGTGCACCTTGCTGTGGGGTTGGAGAAGCTGAAGGAAGTTCCAGGAGGAGGTGGAACAATTTCAGGCCTATGCATTGCCTCATGCCCATGTGGTGAACCAACAGATTAATGGCAATTCGCATGGTTATAGAAACGGTGGCTTCAGCTTTACTTCCGGTCCCCAAATTACAAACAAGAATTCCTTTTTATAGCCCACCCTAACCAGCCACATAGAGGGACTGGAATTCTGGGAAACGTAGGTCAGCCTAGACAAGTCATCACATTGCAAAGCCACCATACCAAATTTTCCCACACCCAATTATTATCCCATGGCAAGCCTTATTTCATCTACTCCCCTACCCACTTCCTGTCCCCCCCTCCATTTTTTTTTTGAAAAAAAAAAAAAAAACCCTGGGCACCATATTGTTTTGTCTTCCAACCATGTTGTACTTTAATAGTTGAGATTTTTTATCTCACTCTAAACCATGAGCTTCTTGAGAAAAGGATCTTTACCTTATTTAACTTGCTCTTCGCATGTATAGTTATAAATACTGTTGACTGAACAACGTATGATTTTTATGTGAATGAGAATAAGACTAGAGAAAGCAAGGCCGATATTGTAAGGCAGACTTTGTCCTGGGAACTGGGTTTGAGTTGCCACCTCCCTCAAGTCATTTTTCAGTCCTTTCTCTCTCATCCTTCTAGGTAGGAATACCCAGTCCTTCTTTGGGCCCCACTGGTGTGCCATGTATGTGGTTTTACCTTAGTACCCATACTTTTTAAAAATATTTATTTACGTGCCTTTCCCCTTGTATAAGATCTAAACTTCTTTAATGAGAGAACTGGGCTATTTGACCTCTCTGGTCTTCATCTTTTTAAACTATCAAAAGTAAAACTTAATGATATTGGCCCTCCTCACCAAGATTCCTGTGAATTTTTTTCCTGAAGAGAAAACATTTCTTCTGTTTTATTTTTCTACTGCCCTGTGTTCATAACAAGGAGTTACAGTTTTTCTCCATACTCAATATCTTCAGGGATAATGCATGGTCTAATAGACATAGGGAATGAGAAATATACATCAGGACAATGGAGGTAGCACTTTTCTTTCAAGAGTGATTAAAGGATTATGAGTCCTTCTACCCTTCATAAAGATTATTAGTCGGGACTAATAGTTTAGTCCTGAATGCAGGTGGTAGAATCTAACTTGAACCAGAGCAGGCAAAATGACAACCGTATTAGCTTTTTTAATGAAATTGCCAAAAAGGTAGGAACCACAGAAAGTGGAAATCTCCTACTTGGTAGAGGTTTTTGGAGGGTATTTGGGGAGCTGCAAGGAATCTAGCCGCAAGCTTTAGGTGTGGTTTAAAGTCATATTTTGGAGGTCGTTGAATACTAGACTAAGGGACATGCACTAGTAAATCCTTTGTTTTCTTTCACTGAAACCAATGGGAGCATCAAATAAGTCCATAGAAGAAAAATGTTGATCTCTGGATGTGTCTAATTGTAGAGGTTAATACAGAGAAGAAAATACGGAAGAACCTAAAAGAGAAAAGTGTGTCGGAGTTCCTGTCGTGGCTCAGTGGTAACAAACCTGACTGGTGTCCATGAGACACGGGTTTGATCCTTGACCTCATTCAGTAGGTTAAGGATCTGGCATTGCCACGAACTGTGATGTAGGTCGCAGTCGCAACTCAGATCTGGCATTGCTGTGGCTGTGGTGTAGGCTGGCAGCTGCAGCTCCGATTGGACCTCTAACCTGGGAACTTCCATATGCCACATGTGCGGCCCTACAAAAATAAAAATAAAAGCAAAAAAAAAGTTGTCAGTTGCACTGTTTCTATCAATATGCTTAATGTTAGAACATGCACAAAAGTCATACAAAGAGTTGGTAACAAGAGTTCCTGCTGTGGTCCAGTGGGTTAAGGATCTGGTGTTGTCACTATAGCAGCTTGGATTGCTACCCTAGTGCACATTTGATTTCTGGTCCAGGAACTTCCATGTTCTGAGGGTGCTGCCAAAAAAAGAAAAAAAGAAAAGAAAGAAAGGAGAAGATAATAAAAACCTTGAGTTGGGAAAACTGAACATGAAGATAATTTTTAAAACACTGGATAGCATAAACTAGGGGTTCTCAGAATGTGAGTTTGGGACCAGCAGCATCAGTATCACCTGGGCATTTGCTAATAATTCAAAATCCTGGGCCCCTCTCCAGACTTACTGAATCAGAAACTCTGGGAGTGAGTCCCAGCAATCTGTGTTTTAACAAACCTCCTAGATGATTCTGAGAAATGCTGAAAGAACTACTGTGCAGTGGGCTGAAAGGAGCACCCAAAGATATCCATGTTCTAGTCCCCAGAACCCAGAAATATGACTTTATTTGGAAAAAAGATGTTCGCAGATGTGATTAAAGACCTTGAGACAAGAGAGTATTCTGTATTATCAGATTGGCCCAAAATGCCATCACAGATATCCTTATAAGAGAAAGATGGGGGAGATTACACAGAAGAGGAGGAGAAACATAACCCTGGAGATTCAAATGATGCAGTCTTGAGCCAAGGAATGCTGACAGGGAGACAGAAGCTGGAAGGGGCAAGGAATGAATTCTCCCTTAGTGCCTGTGGAAGGAGTGTGGGGTGGCCTGGCTAACACCTTAATTTCAGCTCAGTGAAACTGGTTTCAAACTTCTGGTCTCTAGAACTGTTTTTTTTTTAATTTTGTTTTATTGAAATATATATGATTGACAATGTTGTGTTCATTTCTACCGCATAGCAAAGTGATTCAGTTATACATATATATATATTATTTTTCATATTCTTTTACATTATAGTTTATAACAAGATATCGACTATAGTTTCCTGTGCTATCTAGTAAGACCTTTTTGTCTATCTATTCTATATGTAGTAGTTTGCATCTGCTATCCCAAACTCCCAATCCATTCAGCCCCAACCCCGCTCCCCCTTGGCAACGACAAGTTTGTAGAACTGTTGTTTTAAGCCATCAAGTTTCTGTTCATTTGTTATAGCAGCCACAGGAAACTAATATACACAGAAATAAGAAACAAATTATAAAGTACCTAATTCCCTAGATGCTTATAATAAAAAATATGTTTGCTATTATTTAAAAATTCAAAAAATACTCCTTGGTGTTAAATAAAAATTTCCACATCTAAAACGTTTTCCTGGAGTTCCCGTTGTGACTTAGTGGTTAATGAACCCAACTAGTATCCATGAGGATGTGAGTTCAGTCCCTGGTCTCGCTCATTGGGTTAAGGATCCGGCGTTTCCGTGAGCTGTGGTGTAGGTCGCATTCATGGCTCAGATCCATTGTTGCTGTGGCTGTGGTGTAGGCCGGTGGCTATAGCTCCAACTGGACCCCTAGCCTGGGAACCTCCATATGCTGCGAGTGCAGCCCTAAAAAAAGACCAAAAAAAAAAAAAGATTTTCCTAACATACTTTACTGTTGGGTGTTAAGATGTGATAGTTTTCATAATGTTAGCTTTAAGATGGCTGTTATATACCTTGATTTTCCTATGATAAATTCTGCAGGAAATGAAATAAATTCTGCCAGGTAGGAGAGAGAAAAACAAGAGACATTTTGCTTACCGGTAAGATTTGCAAAGGTTAGAGAGCTGTAATACATCTCCCTTTATGGATAAGAAAATGTTCTTGGAAAATAATTGTGGCATTTATTTATAGGAAAATGCTTAATAAATTAAAATATTTAAGCTCTTTTTAAGATACTCCGAACATCTTAATATTTGTAATAATTTATTTGTCTTGTGCACAGTCCTTCTCAGAGTGTGTGTGTGTACATATATACACATATATGTGTATGGATATGTGTATATATATCCCCTTAATCCTTATAGCTGCTACGTGAGCTGAGCAGGGCAGGTGTTTTTATTTTTCTTATTTTACAGATTTAAAAAGTGATGCTTAGAAAAGTTAAATGACTGGCCTAGGGCCACAAAAAAGGTAGATAGTGGATTTGAGATTAGAAACTACCCAAATCTGTTCTATGATGCTATTTCCAGGGATTCAAGTTCTCTTAGCTGCCCGCAAGAAGGTGTGTTAATGTTTGTGGGGCATTAGACTATGGCTGATTACACTGGGGTTCAGAGGTCCTGTGATGTGCTTAATTCAACCCAGTAGGCAATTGCTAAGCATGTATTGCATGTCTTGAATTATGCTAGTTAATGTGAGGAACACAAAGAAAGGGCCAGATACAGTCCTTGCACTCAAGAGGACTTCCGTCACTCTTAGGGAGGAAATACCTACATAAATGAGATGAATAAGGAGCAGAAAGAATGAAATCAAATGCCACAATCTCGGCGACTTCACACAAAAAACTCTGAAGGATGGATCTGATTCAGAACATCCTAGGAGCAAAACGGTGTGTGCGCGGCAGGGGTGAGAGAGAAAGAACAAAAGGGTAGAGGCTGACACGGGAGAGAGGGATCACCTGAGCTGCCAGAAGCACCCAGGATGTGTCCTGAGGAATAGGAGCTGGCTTCTTGGTGCCACCTGGTCTCAGGTAGTTAAACAGCAGTGAGAATCTTTCATACTTCCGGTGAACATCCGAAACCCTAGAAAAGTAAGGGAGAAGCAGTACTCATCTGTAAAAATGAAAACAGTTCGAAAAGCTACCCATTCTGTCCAATTTTTCTATTCTAGTCCTATTGACACATCTCCTGGGGACATACAACTCTGCTCCCGTGTTTTCTGAGGGTCATCAGATGTGTATGTGTGTGAGCTCATCTATGTGTGTAGGTGTGTATAAATGTAGTATTCGAACACCTGGTGTAAAGTTCCTCTTAGGAAAAGAGGTGTTTGGGAAAATGTTTTGAGAGTGCAAGGTGAGGATACCATTTGCCAGGAGACAGGGAAATCAGAGCAACATTTGTATAATAAAGGGGCAGGAATTTGGGAGAGGGGCTTAGCTGGAGAAAAAGGGGAGGGTTTGACTAGAAGAGGCCAGAGTTTGAGGAGAAAGGACAGGCAATGGGTAAGAAATTTTTGGGGCTGAGACGGTTGAAGGTCTTTTAAGAACAGAGACATTTAATTTTTACTTTTAAATTATTTTTGGTGCCTACAGGTACATTTTTCTCCATTGCCTTGACTCTTCCATAAAAGTTAGTTAAAACCCGGAGCCTTGAGTCAATGGTGTTTGGGAAAGTATGTAAAGTGATGTTTGTGTGCAGGAAGCAGGGCCATGTCCAACCTGGGGCAACAGCAATGGCGGCTCTCATGCCCTGGCAAGATGATCACAGACCAAATTAAGCTAGAGCCCTAGGTGACAAAGAAGAAGGTGCATTGTCTAAGTACATTGTCATCCTTCTTCTCAGTCCCTGGAGCTACTGGGAAGGATATTGTTGCCTGAAAACTAGGTTTGCCTCTTGATGAGTGTCCAGCCAGCATACACAACCAAGTCAAAGGTAGGGAGAAGGAATGATTTATTACTTGCAGCAAGTAAGAAAAACACTAGGGACCTTTCCAAAGCAGGGTCTCCCCAAACAGCAAAATTGAAGTTTTAAGCTAAGGGCAATGCATATTCATGAGGGGGCTTGAGCAGAGGGGAATTCAGGATAGAATTGGCGCAAAGGTCTGCAGAGTCCAGGCCTTAGTTAATTGAAATCAGGAGGGTCGACATCAACGTCCCATCCTCCACCTGGGTGGACGCCTTCGTTCCTGCAGATCTCAAAGCTTTATTATTATGTATAGCCTTTGAAGAACCAGGACCCTGCCTGAAGACTACACTGTATTATTTCATGTTTAACAAAATTTCGTTGAGGTATACTTGGTTTACAATGTTGTGTTAATTTCTGCCGTATGGCCCAAATTATCATAACTGAATCATATGTATATATAAAATGTGTTTTATGTATGCACACATTCTTTTTCATATTTTTTACGTTATAGTTTATCATAGGATATTGAATATAATCCTCTGTGTTATATGGTAGGATCTTGTTTTTTATCCATCCTATATATACCAGTTTGCATCTGCTAGTCCCAAACTCCCAATCCTTTTCTCCCCCGCCCCCTGCTCCTCGGTAGCCACAAATCTGTTCTCTATGTCTGTCTCTTTCTGCTTTGTAGATATGTTCATTTGTGTCATATTTTAGATTCCACATGTAAGTGTTATCATGTAGTATTTGTCTTTTTCCTTATGACCGACTTGGCTGAATACATTAATCTCTATTTCCATCCATGTTGGTGCAAATGGCATTATCTAATTATTTTTTGTGATTGAGTAGTATTTCACTGTATATATGTACCACATCTTCTTTATTCATTCAACTGTCAATGGACATTTAGGTTGTTTCCATGCCTTGGCTATTGTAAATAGTGCTGCTGTGAACACAGGGGAGCAAGTATCTTTTCAAATTATAGTTTTGCCTGTGTATATGTCCAGGAGTGGGAGGCTAGATCATATGGCAACTCTATTTTTTAGATTTTTGAGGAACCTCCATACTCTTTTCCATAGTGGCTGCACCAATTTACATTCCCACGAACAGTGTAGGAGGGCTCCCTTTTCTCTGCACCCTCTCATTTATTTTTGTAGACTTTTTAATGATAACCATTCTGAGCAGTGTGAGGTGATACTTCATTACAGTTTTGATTTGCGTTTCTCTAATAATTTTTAGAACATCTTTTCATGTGTCTATTGGCCATCTATATGTTTTCTTTGGAGAAATGTCTGTTTAGGCCTTCTTCCAATTTTTGGGTTGTTTTTTTTTTCCTTTTGTTATTGAGTTATATGAGCTGTTTGTGTATGTTGGTCGCCTCTTTTACAAATATTTTCTCCCCCAGTCCATAGGTTGTCTTTTTGTTTTTGTTTTATGGTTTCCTTTGCTGTGCAAAAGCTTGTAAGTTTGATTAGGTCCTGTTTGTTTATTTTTATTTCTATTTCTTTGAGAGACCGACCTAAGAAAACATTGGTACAATTTGTGTCAAAGAATGTTTTGCCTGTGTTCTCTTCTAGAAGTTTTATGGTATCATGTCTTATATTTAAGTCCTTAAGCCATTTGAGTTTATTATTTTGTTCATGGTGTGAGGGTATTCTAACTGCATTGATTTACATGTGGCAGTCCAACTTTCCCAACACTATTTGCAGAATAAACTGTCTTTTCCCCACTGTATATTCTTGCCTCCATTGTTGAAGATTAATGATCCATAGGTGTGTATGTGTATGTGTTTTTCTGGTGCAATATTGTTTTTTGACTGCTCCTCCCTTGTTCCTGCATTCCTTCCCTTCACTTAAGATCACTGATTACTGAGACTTGTTCAAGAGCAAGCATTGTGGCTGGGCTTACAAAATGACAAAATGACTTACAAGATCACAAAATGACTTAGGCAAAATGGTTCCTTTTTTTTTTTTTTTTTTGGCAGGAAAGCCATTCCTGGTTCTCTTTCTCCGAGGACCTCCTAACTTATCTCCTTACAAGATTGAGTTTTCCATTTCATGTAGCCTGGGGTTCTAGCCAATTTCATTTGAATCATCTTGGCTATGGTGACCCTTGCGTGTATCTGGGTTACACCAGCTTGTGGCTGGTCCCTTGCAGTGACATTTCAGTATCTGCTTCACTGGGCTCCTGTGTCACCACAGAAAGGCCTTTCTGTTCACTGAAGATTTCAGGCTCCTGGAGGAGGGGTTCGAGTTATACTGGCTGAGAGTAGAGTCTCCAGAGAGTGACTCAGGTTTGGCTTCTCCTGGCTCCAGAGCCTATTTTCTGTTTACCAGGGGATTAATCATGGTTTCCAAATTGGTCTGCCAGGACGCCAACAGGACTGGTTAAAAAAAAGCAGAGGTGCTGAGTCTGGGATTTTTCCATGCCCTGGTCAGTGATTTTCAGCAGGAAAAGGAAGGGATGTGATTCCTCCTTTAAAGCCTCACAAATTATTGAGCGCCCTGTAACTTGTCTGATTCTGATCGCTGGTCCTTATAGAAACGCACCAGATTTAGAGCAGCTGAGGTGAGATGCCTCGATCCTTTCTTTTTTGGTTGGCAGAGGAGTGAATTCAGCATTTGATTAACCCATTTTGGTGGGCATTTGATTTAATTCAACCTAACTATTTAACAAATAACCATCATGGGCTAGGTTGCTGAAACCTAGATCTGATATTTACAAGGAAATGGGGGAGGGTTTGGAAATATATACATACAAACAAATATCTTTAGTGCTTCAAACAGGAGTTTGAACTTTTTTGCTGGATTCATTATGATCCTGTTAGGATATACATGATCCAATATATTCATATACAAACAGTGAAGTCAACACAATATCTTCTTGAGCCTGACAGTCATATCATGGAGAAGGTTTTTTTTTTTTTTAGAAGCTGAAGCAATAATGGCTTTGCTGTCATTTGCTGGGTCGTTTACCATAGGAGGTGGTTTGATTGCTTTGCATTGTAACTACTGCCGCAGATTCTCAGATCACCTTTTCCCAGTGAGGGCAGAGAAGCTCTTGCAAACATCACAGATCATTTCAAAATGGAGAACTTATTTTTCAGTTATCTGGAATTAGTTTAATTTGTGCTACTTTAGAATTTAATATATGATATTTATCCTTATAATGGTAAGAATAGTCTCTAACCAGAGAAAGTTGTGTTAATCTCAGAAAGGGATTTATTTTGTGAAGCAGATTGGTAGGAAGAAACATGGGACAGGCCTGTTATGGTATTTTTTGTTTGTTTGTTTTATTAGTCTTTCTTTTGAAGTAGTAAAACAAATAGAACAAACATCTTACCATGTTATAGTGCTATTTAGGTCCAGATTAATTTTCATCACTTCAACTGTTTGCTCTACCTAAATTTGCGTTTATGACACATAGGAACTAGAATTAGTCTGATGTATATTGTGATTAGAAAATAGAGAGAGAGAGACAGACAACAATGTAACATTCTCCCCAAGTTAGTCTGCAAACCCCACTGATGCCTGAAATCCCACGGACTCTATATAGTGTTGGGCATAGGCTCCTTCAGCAGTGTTTTGTTCCTGTGCTACCTTAAGCAACATCAACAATCCGGAAGTATGGCATATTCCTTCAAGGGGCATGTTTTCAACAGCCAAAAGTCCTTTCGGTATTCCCCAGTGACAACACGTAGGAGAAAGACCAACTGTGATAGGAATAAGAATAATCATTCTCAGACGCTCTTCTGGATCTGGCTTAGGTTTGGAGAGATCAAGCACACAGAACAAGTGAATACAAAACTGGGACATAAACTTGAACTTCTGAATCTGGGGTCGGAAGATAGAGTCCAGGTTCTCATTACTTTGTGAGCTTCCTGAATCACCGGCCTTTGTGATGGCCGAGTAGAGGATGGGATTACATCAACGTTAGAAGGCTTCTGTGATGCATTCCTTAGAAGCTGTGGATGAGGTCTTTTAATCAGGTATTTGGAAAAGCTTCTAGATGTTGCCTCTGTAGGGGCAGTATCCATGCAGGCAATTGTGCAATAGGTTGATTCAACAAAGGCAAAACCTTCTAAAAATCATTTTGAAATTTGGAATTGGAAATGGCTTTAGAGGTCAACTGATAGACCTCCCTATCTGCTGAATGAATGCCCCGTGGCATCTCCTGAGTGTTATTATCCACTTTCAGTTTGAACACTTACTGTGACTTATTCACTTAAATACCCATTTTAAGTAGTAGCCCTTCTAGGCCTATTTACATAGGCCCCAAACATATCTATGGTCTTCTAGGAATATCCCCTTCAGTGTGGCCGCCAAATAACCTTTGATTTCTAGCTATCATTATTTAAGATTTCCTTATTTTTATCTCAAAGTGTCATGTTAGATACTATAGAGAGCATTTAGAGTTGAATAATATAAAGAAGAGTCCTGGGTAGACTTTAAGGACATTTTAGTCTAATGGAGGATTTTTTTTTTTTTTTTTTGGCCACGCCTGTGGCTTGCGGAAGTTCCTGGGCCAGGGATCGAACTCACGCCTCAGCTGTAACCAGAGCCACGGCAGTGGCAGTGCTGGATCTTTAACTTGCTGAACCTCAAGGGAACTTCTTACAGAGTTTAAACACAAGATACACACACACACACACACACACACACACACACACACACAGAGAGTCTGGGAGGAATATAAAGGGAAGTTTCAGGGAAAAGATAGTTTATGAGCTTGACCTTAAAGTATGAATAGAATTTAGAAAGACTTTTCCAAGGATGGCCTAGAAAATCAGCAGAATTCTATCACGTGGAAAAATAATTCAATAGGATACAGGCTACTTATTTAAGGACCCAGAAGGCCATAGTGGGGGAACCTGCCATTAAAGAACTTGCTTTGGGAATTTAGATGATTGTACTCTTTGATTTTTCAAAGATGTTAGTGGTTCTCTTTTTCAACAGAAGTTTCCTACTAAACCATACTTCCTGTCCCCAGAATAATCTTATACTGTACAGAAAGAAGGAAGTAAATAGAATCCCAGAAAGCAATCTTAAGCCATAACCATTTTGAAAAAAATATCCAAAGGAGATATTTTTAAAGTTACTTTTATTCAGGAATTTTAAAAAAGGAATGGACAAAAGGGCGAGCCACCCAGATTTTGCCCTATCGGATACAAACGCAATGTTAAGAGGGAGACCCGTGGCCTGCTGGAACAGATGTGCCACGTGGGTCGTCTTCTGCCTGAATGTAAGCTCTCCTGTTTATCTCTCCTTACCCTGGGCTACTCCAGATCCAGATCTGCTCTGTCTCTCTGGGTTCGCTCACCAGGCACGGAGGAGGGACAAGGTCAGGGGCAAAACCGCAAAATAGAATACAGCCTCTTCCACCACTGACTCACAAGATGACGGGGCAGTTCACTTCCCCTTCTGGTGTTTTTGTTGCTTTGTGTATAGTGGAGCCCTAGCAATCCTCAGCACCTTTCTTCATTCCACAAAAATGAATGTGTGTATCTGTGAATGTGTTTTGAAACAAGGATGAAAAGGAAGTTAGTTCTTCTCCTCTCCAGGCAAAGTATGGAAGCACTTTCCCTCCTATTACTGTTGCATCAACAACACCCATGGGATATTCCATCAGAGATAAATAGCAGCTTTCTCAATGCTGGCTTGTTTATTACAGGGTCAGAGAAAAATCTTGGGCTAACCAAGTTACATCCCCATGTTGACTCACTTCCTTACCTTCCTCCTAGCTGCTAGAGCAACAGGGCCAGTTGCCAGAGGGCTTATTTTACCATCCCCCAAACACATTGGTGTTTCATCCTTGTTTTTTGCTTTTTTATTTTTATTTTTTTAGTGATACACCAGCAGCATATGGAGGTTCCCAGGTTAGGGGTTGAATGGGAGCTGTAGCTGCTGGCCTATGCCATGGCCACAGCAATGCCAGATCAGAGCCACGTCTGCGACCTACAACAGTTCATGGCAACACAGAATCCTTAACCCACTGAGCGAGGCCAGGGATTGAACCTGCATCCCTATGGATGCTAGTCAGATTCGTTTCCCGTGAGCCACAATGGGAACTCCTAGGACTGATTCTTATTCTACAGATACGCAGTGTTTTGTGCTACAGGCTGTCTATAGGATGAGTTTTGTGAATATCAAATATTTGTAAACAGTCAAATTTCTCCTCTAGTTGAAATTATTGTCTTAGAAGAGTTTTTTCTTTGTTTTGAGTTGACTTCTCAGCATGATAAAGTAGAGAGAAGATCAGAATAAGAAATAGGAGATTAAGATTCCTATTCTGGTCATACCCCTCATTAGCCATGTAACTTTGGGCAAATGACGCTCTCTAGTCCCACTAGTCTATGATCTGGCCATGTGGGGCCTCAGTTTTGCCCTCTCTCTTATTTTGGATTCAGATTAGATGATATTTACGATCTAGTTACGGAATTCTTGAAACAATCCCAGTACTCTGTGGTACTGTTACTTTAAATATCTTATTTTTAGCCTATCTTTAAGGAATTTGTAGTAATAATTATCCACTCTGAGAATTAGCATGACAGGTGAGTATATGAAATTTAAACAGCAGTCGTATATTTTATAAACAAGTTTATAGTTTATAATTTTAACTGGCCTTTTCTAGCAAAATATTTGACTGTATATTTCTAGCAGTTTGGTAAATATTCCTCACATTCTGGACCCACCCTGCTTAGCTGTGCAATCCTTAGGCTTCTCTCCATACTGACTTCCTTAGTGAGTTGTACACATTTGAGTTTAGGCACCATCTGTTGTTGATTCCAGTAGATTTGCGTATCCAACCCAGACTTCTCTCCTAAACCCCAGACTCATATTCTGCAGTTTCTGACATCTCCCTTTGGATTTCTAGTAGGTATCCTGAACTCAGCCCATCCACAGAGGATGCCTGATCTCCACTGCCTCCCCCACGCCTCTCCCCATCTCCTCGCACAGCAACTCAGACCTTCCACTTACTCACACCAGAAACTCGGTTGTTATCGTCATCTCCTCTCTTCCTCTCACTGTCCACTGAATGCCACCTACTTGGTCTCCCTGCTCTCTGCCCTTGTTCTCTAATGAATCATTTCCCAAACGTCAGCCAAAGTGATCCCTTTAAAGATGAAGTCAGAAATCATGTCACTGCTCTGACTTAGCCTCCTTAGTTGATCCAAGTTTAGTAATTGATTCCTGATCACTCAGAGCAGAAGCTGACACTCAGGGCTCCTGCAGCCTTTTCATTTTCACCCCTGCTCTTCTCCCTTTTGCTCATTCTGTCACATTGTTCCCCTTGCTCTCTTGAGCTTTGCGAAACATGTAAACATGTTCATTTATGGGGCCCTTGCATTTGCTGTTCCCTGTCCTATGATGTCCTTCCTGTAGATGTCTGCATGACTCATTGCCTTGCCTCCTTCTGGTTTTTGTTCAAATATTGTGCTCCTACAGCATTTTTCCCTGAACTGCCCCCACCACCCCAACTATGCCCTGCCCCTGGTATTCGCCGATAACCGTTCTCTGCTTTTTTCTCTGTAATTCTTGTCATCATCTAACACAGGGCTTCACAACCTTGGCATAGTCGACATTTGGGGGATTTTTTGCTTTGGGGCATTGCCCTGTATATTGCAGGATGTCTAGCAACATCCCTACCCACCTTTTACCTAGTAATACAAGCAACCCGCTTCCTCCTCCCCAACTGTGACCATAAAAATAGCTCCAGACATCGCCGGATGTCTCCTGAGGAGCAAACTCATCCCTAGTTGAGAACGACTGATCTAATATAATAGGCGTCTTATCTATTTGTTTATTGTTCCCCTCTTCCCCACTACTAGAATAAAACCACCATGAGAACAGAAATTTTTGTCTCTGTCATTTAGTGCTGCAATGCAAACACCCAGAACAGAGCCCAGCGCATAGTAGGTGCTCAAAAAATCTTTAATGAGGGGGTGGATATATGAAATGGACTCCTACCTTGTTCCTGTGAGCTCATTAAGCTCTAATGACACCAGCCTTTTGTCTGCCTTTGAGGCTCATTCTCACCTTCCTGCCTTTTTCTTTTAGCTCCTGCTCCTGGAAAGCTCTAGCCATAGGTCGTCACATGGTAGATCCCAGCTTGTTACTCAGGACTCTCCTTAAATGTCCCAGCTTGTTACTCAGGACTCTCCTTAAATGTCGCTGGCTCAAAGAGGTCTTGCTCCCTGATCACGCTATCCAGGCCCTCCCTGCCTGCCCGAGTGAGCTACTCTCTCTAATTTACTCTGATTTAGTTTCTTATGTATTGATCGATCTCTGACCGGAGCTTGTTTGTTTACATGGTGAGTTTCTGTCTTTCCCCCTTACATGAATGTTCTAAGAATGCTTGATATTATCTGCTTTATTTGTCACAGCATCCCCATAGTCTAGAACAGTTCCAGGCTCAGTTTGTGTACTGATTGAATGAATAAGCCTGGCTCCCAGTCAATTTCAGTGTGAAATTCGGATTTTCATGGTTAAGAGTTAAGGGTTGTGTTTACCAGAATTCAGATGCAAAGAAAAGAATCCATTTGAGCTAGTTTAAGCTGACAGAGGTTAATTACAGCATTAATTCTGTGGCTCACAGAATTGTTGAGAAGGCCGAAGAAACAGCCTCCATGTTGAGCTTTCAGGGACAACCACATAATGACTGGTCCACCAAGAGAGAGACCACTCTTGGATTGGGAAACCTTAGGCGAACCAGAAGCTGAGGTGCCAGCTGCTGGCTCTGAGACTAGACCACCACTGTCAGGATCAGAAAGTTGGCACGAGAAGGAGGTCAGCACTCCAGGCAGCTTTCAAGATCAGGAAACTGCACCAGAAAAATCATACACCATCCCTGTGTCAGGTCAGGAAGAACAAAACGGCCAGAGCTGGCCCTCCAGTAAATTTGATCTTCCAGCTCTCATGCCAGTACCTTTTTTAAAACATTTTTTTCTCATTTTTCAATTGAAATATAGTTAATTTACAACGTTGTTTTAGTTTCAAGTGTATAGCATAGTGGTTCAGTTACACATATTTGTGTACACCACAGCCACAACCACAGCAATATGAGCCACGTCTGCAACTCGTACTATACCTCGCAGCAACACCAGATCCTTAACCCACTGAGTGAGGCCAGGGATCGAACCCACATCCTCATGGAGACTAGTCGGGTTGATAAGCTGCTGAGTCACAGTGGGAACTCCCTCAGATTCTTTTCCATTATAGATTATTACAAAGTATTAGTAGAGCTCCCTGTGCCATACAGTAGGTCCTTGTTGTTTACCTATTTTATATACAGAAGTGTGATATCTTAATTCCCAACTCCTAATTTAGCTCTGCACACCGCCAGACCTGTACTCCTGATGATCAGAACAAATTCAAACAAAACCTCTGGCCACTAGGAGGTCTGGGAGATGCTGCTTTTAGCTTTCTAGTCTCTGCAGCACAGGAAGGCACATTGGAAGGAGATGAGAATGAATGTCGAGGGCCAGTTTACTGTACACAGGTGTGGTGTTAAGCAGGTTGGAGGAGTTGTCATTGTGGCTCCGTGTGTTAAGGACTTGACGTCGTCTCTGTGAGGATACGGGTCCTATCTCTTGCCTCTCTCAATGGGTTAAGGATCTGGCACATCTGTAAGCTGCAGTGTAGTTACAGATGCGGCCTGAATCTGGTGTTGCTGTGGCTGAGGCGTAGGTTGCAGCTGCAGCTTCGATTCGACTCCTAGCCCAGGAACTTACATATGTTGCAAGTGTGGCTGTTAAAAAAAAAAAAAAAAGGACAGGATGGAGAGACAAATGATAAAAAAAAGACAAATGAGTCATCAATTTCATATCTGCAAGGCTAAAGCTCACACTAAAAACGAGTCAAATAGTAGGGAGTCTCTTATACGCAGTACTAGTGATAGCGTTCATACAATTTTGGGAAATAGTTACTTTTCCCCAAAGATGCAACAGCTTGTGTGTGACCATGAATAGCGTCACCATTCCTAAGGCATCAGTCTCAGACAAACCAAGCTCAATAAAGCCATGATCTGTGATCTCCTGCAGAATGGAGCTGTTTATACCTTATAGCTCTACAAGAAAAGTGTGAGATCTGTCAGCCTGAGCACTGTTTTTCATAGCTGGTCATATACACTTATTTCCAACTTAGGGCAGTTGTTAAATTCAAGTCTTAGGAAAGGCTTAAATTGGACAGAATCTCAGATTTGTACTGGCTCAGGAAGAAATTCACTACTCTGTTACATTTTTATTATTTGAAATCTCTAAAAGGTTATTTATTTGAGTGAATCTATTGTCATAAAATTTATCATCCACATTTACATCAGATCACATAATGCAGTGTATATATACATTTTGCTTAATTCACTTTATTGCAAGGATAAAATCTACAGATTTTTTTATTCTTAACTTTACATTTGCATACTCTTCAATATTTAAAAAGTTATTGCAATTATAGATGCTGTTGGTTTATCTGTTTTACACACTTAAAATATAACTTTAAATAAAGTCAATATGAAATGATAATTGAGGAGCCTCCGCTCCACTAAAAATATAGATATATAGAAAAACTTAAAATTTTAAAATGTACTTTTAAGGATGTAATTTTATCAATTTTAGGAAACATAAAAGTCTTTACAGCTTTTAAATTCTTCCTTTTATGGACTTCATGCTGAAAATAGCTTAAGGATTTCTTCCATTCTTGCTCTCCAGTGTCCCTTGCAAAGGACTTTTAAAATAGTTACTCTTTATTGAGTACCTTCTATGTGCTAGGCCTGGAACATTCTCTCTTTTAATCCCTTCAGCTTCCCAATGAGTCAAATTGCTCGGAAGAGACAGAGCTGGGATTGGAAATTGGGACTTGACGTCCTCTCCTCCCAAGTTCAAAGCTTACTCCTTCTGCAACCTTTATTTACTCACTCACTCATTCATTCATTCATTTAATTAATGGGACTCAAGTGCTCACTGTGGGCCAGGCATGTGCTGTTTGCTGGGATTAAAATAATGAGTCCAGAAAAGGGCACCATCCCTGCCTGTATGCAGTGAGAATCTCTACTTCCTCCAGCTTAATGCTTATTCAGGATTTGTAGTTGAGGATTAAGCTCCTGCAAACACAGACAAGACTGTAAAGAGGGTCAGTTTTTCTAAATTTAGGAGATGGCCATTTTATAAATATTCCCACCTGGAAGAATACTAAGATTGATCACCAGCCCTAGGTTATACGTGTTTGTCTAGAGTCCTTGATGACGTCAAGATTAATGAAGCACAGAAAAATTAATTAGAGAGGCTGAAACTCAGGAAATCCCCAGTGAGGAAACTAAGGGATATCTGATTTTGACGGGAGGCAGAAGCAATGACAGAAATTGAGTTCCCGTCAGGAAGGATCAAGGGTTTAAGACATGGTTAAATAATGTTTCCGGGGTGCCAACTGCCTGAGCACATTGGCTGGCACTGCCAAACTGCCAGGTCAAGGTGCTAACCTCACCAGCCATCAACCATAAAGGACAGAACCCATTATGCCCGTCAGGACTTCAATGCCTGGAGGGCCTGATGGCCTGTGTACCAGGTGTGGAGGGCCAGGTCTATTGACAGGTAGAAATAGTCTTCATCTCCACACACAAAAATATGTTTTCTCCTACTGATAGATCTTCTTGTTTTTTTTGCCCCTCCTGATAGAGATGTAGATAGTGACTATTTCACTCGCCACTTTATCAGGGGAAAAGCAGCAGCCTGAGGGCATTGATGAGTGTCGGGTGTTCAGCTTCACTCTGGGGAGTAGTTTGCAGTGGCAGGGCTTGTGGGACCTTAGAAACAACATGCCTTGTCTAAATGGGGGCAGCAGTTATTCAACTCCTGCTGATTGTTGCCATGAAAGAGGGCCCACTGGTGCCAGATATTTTGGTTTTTTAAAGAGAAGCCAGAAACCTGGACTTTTCTGTGAAATCACTTGATGTTGATCAATCTTGGCAACTAATTCAAAATTTAAAAAAATGAAACAGAAAACTCTTGGGGTAATGTTTTTAATAGGGTGGCCAATCATCCTGGCTGGTCCAGGACCAGGGTGTTTCCTGGGACATGGGTCTTTGGTAAAACAGGGACAGTTCGAGGCAAACTGGGATGGTTGGCCCTTCCAGAATGTGGAGGATAAAGACAGTATCTCTGTAAGCTGCAGAGAGTCTCTAGGTGGTCAGTTTGTGACCCCTGATGAATAGGACAGCAAACTGGAATAGGATTCACAATGTCACATTTTCAGAGGAGGGGAAGATATCTAATGGACAGAGGAAGACTGTGTACAGGGATCAGAGCACATCCACCTCTTCACTTGTGCTCTCCCCACAGTCCACATCTGATGGCTGCAATTAGGTTAGAAACTACTGTGATAAACTGACTGCAGGGCTATATTGTCTTTTTTTTTTTTTTTTAAACTGCCCATCCCAAATTTGTTCCAACAAGGAACACACTGGAGAATGGAAGATCCAGGGATAAAAGAAGAGGCTGACTTCCCTGAAAAGATACAAATAATCGAAGGAAATGTTGGAGGCTATTGGGAAGTATCTTAAGCCAATAAAAAACAAGTGTTTTTATTCTCCCTGTTTTGTAAATAAATATAAAGGTTAATTTTTTATGAGATTGTCTTTAAAATGTTTTAATTTATAGAATATTATTATGGAAAAGCAACTAACTTAAACACCACGTAGTCCAGAACTTCCAGTATAAACTTGGGGAAGCTGAGGTCCCGTATCCCATAGCGAGGTAGTATTAGAATGGTTCAACCTGTGCCTGTTTGGAATAGTGTAGATGGGTGTCAGTGATGTGATAAGGGAAGGCAACACAGCTCCTCTAAGTTCCATCTGTAGTAATTAAGAAAGTTTTACAGCACAAGGAAAAATTACCATTAAAATCCAAAACCAGAAGAAGTTATTTCAAACTCTGCCTTTATTTATGAAATTAAATGATAACAAATCATGGAATGCTCATATTGTTAAATCTGCTCAGTGCAAATTGCATAAAGTGGACAGTTAAGTGGAAAAAGCAGAATCCTAAAGGACTACTAGATTATATCTGGGCTATTTCATGTGTGCAGTGCACATTCTAAACTAAAATCCCATGATTTGCAAAACATAGACAAGGAAGTTTAAAAAAAAAAACAAGTCTTTCCAACCAGCATTATATACTGGCATGGTTTAGCTTCATTCAGTTCTAAATGCATCACTTCTTCACAAAAGAATTCTCTTTGAAGTCAGACAGTGAACTCTGTGCTATGGATATGCCCCCAGGCCCATATGAGCAAGTAAAAACAAGGCTGATTTTTATCTTATTACATTGGCAAGCTGCACTAGCCCAAGAACTTACTGATCATGTCTACAGTCATAACGAGATATCATTAAGGTCCAAAGATTTACAAACTCCTTGTTTGAATAATTGGAACCCTCTTTGCTTCCTTTTGGGGCAATGTGGTTCATCTTTGGTACCTGTTTGTGTTAATTCCTAGGTATCTCAACAGAGTAGAATATAGACAATGGCTCAGTAACTTCAGTGTCAGTGGCTCATGGTGGCCAACCTGGGTTTCTTGCAGACTCTAAGAAGCTCCTAGAAGCTGGAGGTCAGTGGTCATTCTGTCTTAATTGTGGGTAGATTACCTGTAGCTATCGGCCACTTAAACATAAGATTGGTGAATTGTTCAGGGTCAGAATGATCCTCATCGGAATGAGAGGCCAACACTTAACAGTGAGTTTTTGGTTAAAGACCAGACCCACCGCTGCTCTAACACTTACCATTCCCCTCCTGATTAGATCCAGGAATGTGGTGAGAAGGGAGGGGTATGTTTTCCTGATAATCATTTGGGGGTTGATGATAGAATGGGAATCATCAAAACACAAATTAAAAAGCATTGTTTTGGGGTGCAGGCCAGGTTCCCTCCTGGACAAATCTCCAAGGGAGTTATTTGGGTGCTCTATTTCAGAAGTGAGCCCTAGGAGTATTACTGCTGTTGTGTGTGTATATTGATGCTTAAAACAACAAATATTTATTATCACACATCATATCTGAGGGTCAGGAAGATGGGAATGGCTTAGCCCGGTGGTTTTGGCCTAGGGTCGCTCGTAAAGTTGCAGTCAGTGTGTCTGCTAGGGCTGCAGTCATCTGAAGGCTTGGCTGGGGCTCAAGGCTCTACTTCCAAGATAGGGCATCACTGGCTCCAGGTTGCCGATTCACGTGGCAGTTGGCTGGAGGCCTCAGTTCCTTCCACTTTGCCTTCAACCTATTTACGGGCCTGCTTGAGTGTCTTTATGACAAGACAGCTGCCCTCAAAGTAGGCAATCTAAGAGAGAGGGTAGGAATACTTAAAGTGGCTTTTGGAAATGGATTTTTGAGCGTATAGAGTCTTGGTATCACTAAGTTGCTTCCTTTCTTTAAGCCTCTATCAGTCACTATCGTTGGGGGACTTGTGAGGACTTCCCGAGTGACTAACTTGCTTTAACATGGGACTCATGGGAGTCCACACTGGCAGATGTGGAAGGTGGGAGATGGCTCTGGCACTGAAACCAAGAGAAGCCTTTTAAATAAATTACTCTTATACATTGCTGAAAGCAGTGGTAAATTATTCTTTTTTAATATTTGGAATAGAAGGATTTGAGCATGTATTTAGCCCAAAAGTTCCATTTTAAAGATGGCAGCTGAGGGCATGAGAAGGGAAATTTTATGTGCATATTTCAGAGCATTTGTGTTTAAAAGAGTCATCATCTTTAACTGACCTTTGTTTGTGGGTGGATTATTACAGTAGCGAATAGATAAGCCATCTCTGGACTTTCCAGGCTCATTGTAAACAAAGACAAGGTAGTGGCTGGAAATGAGGAAACCAGAAATATGATTCTCAGCAACCTTTGAGTCATGTGAATCTGAATGCAGAGAGGGCTCAAGATTATGAACTTAATTCTCCCACACGAGTGGGACAAGGGGTTGTTGGGAAATTATAAGGAAAGTTTCTTCTTCTGAGCTTCAAGGCTTTTAGAAAAAAGGAGTGGAAAACCTTGGGTAATTTGCTTAACCTTGCTAAGACCCATTTTCTCTTCTGTCAAATAGGGTTGGTGATAGCAACCCTGAAGTATTATTGTGATGATTAAAAATCTATACTCAGTGGGTGCTCAATAAATGGTAGTTGATTTTAAAATTATTACCATAGTAATTTTTCTTCAAGGCATTAAACTCATAACCAAAGGACACTTATTCCTACCTAGGAGAACCTTTATCACTTTGGTTCTCAAAACTACATCAAGGTATCTGAAAAGTTATGGTGGGAGAAAGGTGAGATAACCCCAGGCTGCTGCAGCTTTGTAAGGTAGTGTTTCCCCTGAGACCACTTGCAGCAGAATTTTTTTTTTTTTTAAATGCAGGTTCTCGGATTCTGCCACAGATCTAATGAGTCACTATACCGGGAGTTGGAACCATGCGATGTGCATTTTTTAGCAAGCAATCCAAATGATTCCTATGTCCACTAAAATCTGAGAACCACAGCAAAGGTGTTTTCAAACCCTTGCAGGGCTCACAGAAGTTAAAGCAGCTGAATTGATCTTAACCAGAAGTTTCCAACTTTTGAAAAATTACGTATCCCCATCAGTAAAACCTGTTGTATAATATAATCCTAATGTTTGTATTTTGATGTTTATACCTTTATCCATAAATTATTTACATGTACTACTATGCTAAATATCCTATACATTATAAAACCAAATAGAACTTTTAAAAAAGATGATATAAAAACTCTATGTATAAATTTTAATATTTTCTTCCCATATCCTAGTGGATCATATGCTATGTATCTTGGGATTCATACTCCCTAACCTGGTGACCACTGGCTAAACCAGAAATGGTCACTATGATTGTGTTTATTCGATCACTTACTGAGCAAACATTTACAGGGTTCTTTCCAAAGGCCAGTACTGTTGTAGGCTCCAAGAACTCACTGTAAATGATCATTTCCTTCTGTCATATGGAAGCTGCTGGCATTACTGCCTCATTGTGTATAAACGCTTCGTTATTTCCAGGTTCTGTGGGTGGGAGCGTCCAGTTCATTTCCAGGCAGGAGGGTGGTGCTGCACCTGGTTTAAGGCTACCTTCAAGGTCACAAATGTATGACTTAACGGACTATTTGGGACTGGGGGAAAGTCCAAGATGGTCATGGAGAGACACAGGTGAAGTGAGTAAAGCCCTCCCTGAATTAGACAGTGTCGTCTCTGGGAAGTTTGTGTGGTGCTGTGGAAAGAACACTGCTTTTGGTTCTGGAAGACCCATGTCAGTCTGCGCTTCATTCCTTACTGGATGCATGACCTTCTGTAAAGTATTTACCCTTTTTGAGCTTCTGTTTGCGCCTTTGTGAAATAAGGGTAATAACACTTTTTCTATTAACACAATTGCTATCACACCCAAACTCCCCTCATCTTTGATAATAATCCTCTTGACTGCCAGCCTTGATCTATCAGCTGTCAATCACTATGTTCTACTGAGTACCTGATGGATATTCCAAAGCATCACCAAGTAAGCAGAATTTTCACATCCTTATTTTACTAGAACAAGCAAGCTCTTATTCTCCTGAATTTAATAACTACTGCCTTTCCATTTGTTACCCTTCGACTCCCACAGAGATTAAGAGAAGTGACTTCAAAGCCTGGCTTTGCCACTATGATCTCATTTCCTTAAATATAGTTCCCTTATCTGTAAAATGAGGATAATGATGTTTACCCCCTAAATTGTTGTGAGAACTAAATGAGATAATTTAAGTGAAATGTTTGGTACAGTTGGAACAGAGTAAAAACTGAATAAATGATTGTTACTCAAATGGCAAATATGGTGAGGGTAGTCTTCCAATATTTTGGTATATGTAGGCTGCAACTTGACGTATCTGTTCAGAAACGGATTTTGCTTGGTGGTTCTAAAAAAACAGGTGATTTGACCTTACATCTTTTATATGATTAACTTTCTTATACCAGTTATTGAAGTTAAAGAGATTTCTCAACATTCCATTAAAGAATGAATAATGACTAGCTTGACAGAATGTAATTTTTTACTGTGTTTTAGACTGGTCTGGATTTAAGAGCGGCTCCAAAACATGAAGACTTAATATCTACCAGACATAAAAATAAAGGGAAAAAATACTGCTAATAATCTTCTTACAGTAAGATGTGATTGTGCCACAACAAAGCTTTGATCGTGACTTTTAAATTATGTGATAGAAATCATTCCCTAATATTTAATAACAGTGGATTATTTTCCCCCTAGTTCCAAAAGCTATTGACATAGCTTAAACCACTTAATGACTCATGATGTAATAGACTGGCATTTCCTTCATTCCTACTTTTACAGAGATCACTTGATTATACAGGCACATTTTAGTTGATCATAACTTACCTTCGTAGGCCTGCAGTTTGAAAAATACCCAAAGGACAGACCACTGTTTGTTCCTGAGTGAATTTATATGCCAGTTTCCCTTACATGGCCTAGGTACAGACTCAACCTTTAAAAAAAAAAGGGCTTTTGTCCTATTGAAGTTGAAGCTGATCTTCTGTGCTGTGATTTCTCTTGGTATCTTCTTCTGCTTTCCCATCAGATTCATAGCGGCCTAGGGCATTAGAACGGAGACCTTCTAGCTCTGTCCCCTCATTCTTTAGATGTCGAAACTATGACCCAGGCAAGTCAATCATTTTCCTCAGCGTCAGAGTAGAGAACAGACTCCTCCAGGTCAGGACTGTCAGATCTGTACCTGGTTTATTTCTCCCCAACTCAGCTTCTTTGAGTTTCTCTGATTCCTGATTTGATTGTTTGGTTCAGATGTATAAAAGTGTGGTCAAATCAGGTTAATCTGAAACATTGTGTGCAGTTCTTTCCCTGGAACAAGGCTTTTGTTGATGTGTGAGTGGAAACACTGGTATTTCCAGGTTCTAACCAGTGAGGTGTGGCAAATTGGGCCACGGATGTACTGCTGGATCTGGCTGCACTTTTCCCATTATATTTTTAGTATTGTGACTCTCAGAAATTGAGTGTAATAAAAATTGTGTACCTTTTTAATGAATGGTCACATTGAGAAATCATGTTTATTTCTCCTTTTCCACTGCAGTGTGACTTAGATGAAGTATTCCTTAGTGAATCACACTGGAGTTCCCCAACCAAAGTCACGATTTTACATATCCTAAATAGATTTTTAAAAATCTAAAAAACTGATAAGTAAATTAGATACTGAAGAATCAAAACTCTTTATTGACCTTGAAGTGAAGAGAGCCATTAAAAATGCTAATCTGATATCCTGGGAGTTGTAAATACTTATAGTAGCGGTATAGTTCGTATTGTTGAAACAGAAAATGTTGTTAACACGAATCAAAGCAATACATTTAGCAAAAAAGGGCAAAATAGGTGTATTAATGTGGCATCTGAATACTATAAGACAGTATCCCAGAGTTTTCTGTGTTTATAAAGAAAAATGCTATAATGGCAGTTTGGATGTAGAAAAAAGAACACAGCCTAGAAGTTTGCAATTTTAGAGTACATAATTGAGAAGAAAGAAGTTATTCCAGAGCTAAATATACATTATTGTGTGTTAAGAAGCAGTGTGAAGTGTGAGAAATCTTAGGTTTCTAGAAAAATGTAGATTGTATCCACTTCCTTATTTCCTTAGTCTCTGTGCTTAAGTTTGTGCTCCACCATTCTGCTGAAACTACTTTCATGAAAGTCTCCAATGAGTTACAATTTTCCAAATTTCCTTCCTCAAGGAATATGACATTTGACATGATTGTTCCCTTCCTCCTGGAAACTCTCTTCTTTTTAGCTTCCATAATGTTGTCATTGAGTGTTTTCTGCTGGTCTTCCCCTTTCCTTCACCGGCTGCCTGTTTTTTTTTAAATTTTGTAATTTTTATTTTTTCCATTATAGTTGATTTACAGTGTTCTGTCAAATTCTACTGTACAGCAAAGTGACCCAATCACTCACACACACACATTGTTTTTCTCACATTATCCTCCATCATGCTCTATCATAAGTGACTAGATATAGTTCCCAGTACTATACAGCAGGATCTCATTGCTTATCCACACCAAAGGCAGTAGTTTGCATCTACTAACCCCAGATTCCCAGTCCATCCCATTCCTTCCCCCTTGGCAGTCACAAGTCTGTTCTCCAAGTCCACGAGTTTCTTTTTTTTTATGCTGCTTAAATGATTTTTATTTTTTCTGTTATAGTTGGTTTACAGTGTTCTTTCAATTTTCTACTGTACAGCAAAGTGTACGCTCACACATATATGTATACATTCTTTTTCTCACATTATTGTCCATCATGCTCCACTGTAAGTGGCTAGATATAGTTCCCAGTGCTATACAGCAGTATCTCATTGCTTATTCATTCCAAAGGCAATGGTTTACACCTATTAACCCCAAATTCCCAGTCCATCCCACTCCCTCCCCCTTGGCAACCACAAGTCTGTTCTCCAAGTCCATGAGTTTCTTTTCTGTGGAAAAGTTCATTTGTGCTGTAAATTAGATTCTATATATAAGTGATATCATATGGTATTTGTCATTCTCTTTCTGACTTACTTCACTTAGTGTGAGAATCTCTAGTTCCATCCATGTTTCTGCAAATGGCATTATTTTGTTCTTTTTCATGGCTGAGTAGTATTCCATTGTGTATATATACCACATCTTCTTAATCCATTCCTCTGTCAATGGACATTTAAGTTGTTCCTATGTCTTGGCTGTTGTGAATAGTGCTGCAATGAACACAGGGGTGCACGTATCTTTTTCAGTGAAAGTTTTGTCCAGATATATGCCCAGGATTGGGATTCCTGGGTCATATGGTAGTTCTATATTTAGTTTTCTGAGGTACTTCTATACTCTTTTCCATAGTGGTTGTACCAATTTACGTTCCACCAATAGTGAAGGAGGGTACCCTTTTCTCCACACCCTCTCTAGCATTTGTTATTTGTGGACTTATTAATGATGGCCACTCTGACAGGTGTGAAGTGGTACCTCATTAGTTTTGATTTGCATTTCTCTAGTAATCAGTGATGTTGAGCATTTTTTTCATATGCTTGTTGGCCATCTGTATATCTTCTTTGGAGAAATGTCTATGCAGGTCTTTTGCCCAATTTTCAATTGGGTTGTTGACTTTTTTGTTGTTGAGTTGTATATATTGTTTGTGTATTTTAGAGATTAAGCCCTTGTCAGTTGCATTATTTGAAACTATTTTCTCCCATTCCATAGGTTATCTTGTTTTTTTTTTTTTTATGATTTCCTTTGTTGTGTAAAAGCTTATCAGTTTGATTAGGTCCCACTGGTTTATTTTTGCTTTTATTTCTGTTGCCTTGGGGAACTGGCCTAAGAAAATATTTGTATGGTTGATGTCAGAGAATGTTTTGCCTATGTTCCCTTCTAGGAGTTTGATGGTGTCTTGTCTTATGTTTATATCTTTAAGCCATTTAGAATTTATTTTTGTGCATGGTGTGAGGTTGTGTTCCAGTTTCATTGATTGACATGCAGCTGTCCAGTTTTCCCACCACTTGCTGAAAAGACTGTCTTTTTCTCATTTTTTATTTTTTGCATCCTTTGTTGAAGATTAATTGACTGTAGGTGTCTGGATTTATTTCTGGGTTCTCTATTCTGTTCCATTGGTCTGTATGTCTGTTTTGGCACCAGTACCACGCTGTCTTGATTATTCTAGCTTTGTAATATTGCCTCAAGTCTGGGAGAGTTATGCCCCCTGCTTTGTTTTTGTTCCTCAGGATTGCTTTGGCAATTCTGGGTCTTTTATGGTTCCATATAAATTTTTGGATTGTTTGTTGTAGTTCTGTGAAAAATGTCAGCGGTAGTTTGATAGGGATTGCACTGAATCTGTGATGTTCCTTAACTATTGATAGACAATATCCCATACTTGGTCCTTTTTCCTTTAAATACTATAAGAAATTGGGAACATGCAATGTGAACCAAATCACGCTTATCTATAGCAGATATCACCAACTGATTTTGGCAGTTTTCTCTGATCCCCGATGCTATCATAGAATTCTCAAAAGTGCTTCAGGCAACAGTGAAGTGATCAGAGTTCACAGATGAGAAGAAACGTATTCCACTTCTCTTTTACATACCCATCTTGAAAGAGCTCATCTGTAATCATGACTTGAAGTTCCAAAAATCCTGGGGCTTATTCTTTAATGTTTTCAGCACATTGTATAATGCCTGGATAACATGGTTTAAGTTGGATAAATATTTGAAGAACAAATGCTAAATTGTTTGATGAGCTACAACACCTAGGTAGGTTCTGGCATGTGCTGAGTGCTTGAATGCAAATGAAATTAAAGTGGTCCTAGAGAATATACAAAATAGTGACAATTTTATAATGAGGTACATTTTGAGAAATTTTATTTCTGAACAAAATTTCTTTTTTTTTTTTTTTTTTTTGCCTTTTCTAGGGCTGCACCTATGGCTTATGGAGGTTCCCAGGCTAGGAATCTAATCAGAACTGTAGCTGTCAGCCTACGCCACAGCCACAGCCACAGCAACGTGGGATCCGAGGCGTGTCTGCAACCTACACCACAGTTCACGGCAACGTCGGATCCTTAACCCACTGAGCAAGACCAGGGATCAAACCCTCAACCTCATGGTTCCTAGTCGGATTCGTTAACCACTGAGCTACGACAGAAACTCCAAAACTTACTTTTTATACAAGACTTTATAATTATTTTCAAATAAGTAAATTTAACATCTGTTCAATAATAAGAAACACCCAAAGGAGCTGTGGAAGCTTTCATTAGGAGTTTGAGGAGTAGATAGTGAGTTAATCCATTAGGTTGTTTTCCTCAAAGTTATAAATTTCAATTCAGTGGCCAGTAAGACTAAAATGTACTTTCTATTTATCCCTAGCCAAAGTTAAAGTAGTAGCATGTAAGTTTTCACTGTACTTTGTAACCTTTTGAAAGAATTATAAATCCTCAGTAATCAGGGTTACAGACTGATATTTTTTTTCTGAAAATTAAGTAAATAAATATCTAAAATATTTATAACAAAGATGCTTCCAGTGTAACATATTTATCGAAGGAGAATAAAATGTTATTAACTTTGAGCCTGATTTTTCTCCTTCCTCATTGTCTCATTTTTAGGTCCATCAAAGAGGAGAATTGTTTTACAACAGGGAAATATTTTCCACTGAGGTAATATTGACTAAAATTTATTTATTTATATCCTACCGTTATGATTTTTCCGTATTCTTATAAAAGCCCAATAGTACCTAGCATACAGTGCTAAATAAATGTTAGCAGGTGTGATTGTATATTATCAAAAATGCTTGGCTTAAGTCGAGGGTGAGAACTGTAAATTTTTCAAGGCATGTAATAATGCAGCCCAAAGTGTAACCCTACCAGCTCATATAGCATTTATACTAGTGCACATTCAGTTTCAGGGTGTAACCAGAGAGCTCCAGCACAGAGGTGGGGTAGAAGCGCCCAGGTCAGGAGGGCAGCTTGTTTGTAACGTATCAATTTTCTTGTGCAGGTGTTGACCAACTTTTTCTGTAAAGGGCCACTTGATAAATATTTGGGGCTTTGTGACCATATTGTTTTTGTTGCAACTACTCAACTTGGCTGTAGCTTTGCAAAAGTAACCACAGATAATACATAAATGAATGAATGTAGCTGTGTGCCAGTAAAATTTTATAAAAATAAAATTCTGGATTTGTACCAGGGATTTGTACCAGTAGACCCCCTACTCCAGTGGTGTGGTTTTTGTGCTCAGTTAGTTTTCTTAGCCCTGCAAAATTTTTTTCATCTTGTTTTACTGTTTCATCCTGTGCATGTGTGTTTGGGGTGTGTGTGTGTGTGTGTGCCATTGCTACATCATTGATTTTTATCTCCCTCATTTTTAATGTGGACTGAACTTCAGTTTGCTCTGATATAGGTAAATTTTTCTGGACACTTTGCACCTTATTTGAGATTTGTTTCTCTTCCATTCAGAGTATGGTTTATAGGCTGCATATTGAGATGGGAGCTACACACTGTCTTCATTGGAAGACTTGAGCTCTGTTCTCTGATCTGAGGTTATGTTTAATATTCTGTAACAAAGATCAGTCAGACTAGTTAGGAGTGTATTTTACTTTTGGACAGATTCTCTCCAGCTTTAGTGGATTTTTCCATTCTTCATGGAGCCCTGGGAAATGGTGAAGTCTGGAGTCTTCTCCTCTCATCGCCTATGCTCACCTATGCATGCCTGTGCTTCACTTAGCTCTAAGTTCGGGGGGTGGAGGGAGGTGTTAGCAGTAATTTTCTGGATTTATTTAATCCAAAATGTCAGTGCGATATAGTTGCTGGTAAATGGGAACAGGGTTAGTAGACGTTCTTTATCCCTTTTATTTCTTTCTTCCTTTTTTTTCTTAGAAGCCTCTTTTCAAAGTCTATGGCATTAAGCTTTGACTCTTTCCTTGAATGGTAACTGAGGACTTGTTTTTCTTCTTGCTGTTCACATTGTTTATTTGCCTGTTTTATCTGTTTGCGAGTAGAACAGTATGGTGGTTAAAGACACAAGCTCTGGGTTTAGACTGCCTGGGATCAAATCTCAGGGCTACCAATTACTGGTTCTGATATGTGCTTCAGTTTCTACATCTGTAAAATGGGATAACAATAGTATTGTGTATTTCATAATGACATTATGTTATTGAATGAAATGATTTGTGTAAAGTCCTAAGAAAAATGCCTGGTACATATTAAACATTATTTAAATTGTAAATATTATTTGTCTATGTTTTTTATTTTTTTTTAAAAATATTAGGATAGGTGATTTTGCTATTTGATTCCCTCTGCCATATTGACCTTCTGCTACACCATTTTTGAAGATCTACAGTCATCCTTTATTAGAAAATAAACCTAAAAAGTTTATAACAAACTGTGCTATAGTACAGTAGGAGAAGCAGAAAGAAGAAAAGGCACTTAATATGCTTAACAAACAAGCAAATTAGAAAGAGTTAGCTTTGCAGCTCTGCTTACAAATGAAGCAGATTCATTTTCACCTCTGTGTAGACTTGATTTATTCTGCCAGCCTGGCTCATATATGACTTGACTCACTTCAGAGCATACACTTTCTGCTTTGTTTTGTCAGTTTGTCCCAAATCAAAGCTCTTCCAAATCCCCTTTCCCGACCTTGTCCTTTGGGCACAAATGTCTTTTCTCACCTCTTGCCACCTGGAGCGATACTGGTTCCACTCTTTACTTTATTTCCCCTGTAAAGGAAGCCTTTGTACTCGTGGCTCTAAATGGCAGAGAGGTTGGTTATTACGTGTTTATATTTTCACCCAGAATTTTAGGTTCAGACTTTGTCTTTCATTTAATTTGATTCTGGGGTTTAGGGTGAAAGGAGTCTATGAAAATCAAGAACACTGGCTCCTCAGAAATCTCAACTTATAAAGATCAGTGGAACTTTTATAACTGGTTGCACTGGGCCCTGGGATTTATGGATAGGCCTAGTTTTGTACAGATTCTTTACAATTCCTAACCCATGCCCTCTTACAGTAGAGATTTTTAAATCTTGGAATTATATTGCAGCAAAATTGAAGTAAACATTTCTGTTTACTAAAAGCAGAATCACTGAATGGAAGGCATAGTAATTTAACTTTTTTGATAAAGTGAAGGTCAACTGGTAACCCATTTTACCTCAGTCTTTGATGAAAACATTTCTCAAAAGTGTAGGGACACTCACTCTCCTACCTTAATATTGAACATGAGATTAGCTTGACTAGGCACTGACTATAGGACTTAATCTGAAAATCAAAGAATATCTTTGATAATAGTTTGTTTTCATTTTCTTCTAAAATAGATTTTATTTCGGTAAAGAAAATTTGTTTCTTGAGTTCTGATTAATTGAGAATTTGATATTTTCTCTTAGCTCTTGTTTATATGGTACCACAGGACGGGGTGTGACCATAATATTTGGTAGGTCTGAGTTACTGTGGCTCATGACGTCAATTATGTTAAGTCCAGCTCTAATATTTCCAGATTTCTGTGCAGCCCGTCTACAAGAGAACCACATCTTTTAGTCATGTCTAGTTCTACCATATGCATATGAATATGACAGAAATGGAAAGAATGGTAGCATGCTTTTTTAAACCAATTAGGCAACATTTCAAATATTCAGAGTAATCCTGAAAATAATGTAACAGACCCCTGAGTTACTGCTGTCCAGATTTATCACAGGATTGGAGGATTCAAAAAAGTAAGTGTAAAAGGTGAAGGTGTCTCCTTCCTCTTCCTTTCCCTCTCTCCTTGGAGGTCATTGTTCTGAAGATGGCATATGCATCCTTTATTTACTTCTGTGTAAAAGAATCATCCCGTAGTCATATAAAGTAACAACCCCTTATTATTGCTTGTGAGTCTACGGGTCAGCTGGATGGTTCTACTGATAGGAGGTAGGCTGGGCTGATCTTAGCTGGGCTTGCTCATGTGTCTATAGTCATTTGGTGGCAAGTCAACAGGGTGCTGGCTTATCTTATCCTGTTTTTACTCATGTGTCTAGTGGTTAGCTGATTGTAGGCTGGGGTAATGAGGGTGACCGGACCATGGGGTGTTCATTGTTCATCAGGCTGGCCCAGGCTTATTCACGAGGTAGTAGCAGCATTCTGAGAGAGAGAGTGGAACGGAAATGTGTTTGGCCTGTGGCAAAACATTGCTTCCTCTGCATTCTGTGGGTGAAAATGAGTGTCATGAAGACACGAGATTCAAGGGGTGGGAAAATAGACTTCACTTTTTAGTGGAAGGAGTGGTAAAATCACACTGTAAAAGGAAATGGATTTCTAGAAGGTGTGGGCATACATGTGCAAAGCATGTGTATTTTTTTCTGTGTGTGTAGATGTGTTTATGTTTATATTTTCTATCACTATAAAGTTAGCATAATTAATATCCTATTCAATATGACTCTACATGCTGTTTTTTAAAATTAATAATTATGTTTTTGCAATTTATCATTTTAATGGATTTAATGCATACAAAATCACAACTTATCCATACCTTCTCCTGTTGATGAACATTTAAATTATTTCTCATTATTTTTGCAATCACAAACAAAGCTGCAATGAACATGCTTGTACACAATTTTGAATGCATATATCCGAGTTTCTCTAGGTTTATTTTTAAAAACAAATGGATTGCATTATATGATATATATGTTTGCAACTTTATTGGATATTGTCAAATTGTTGTGCAAGTTAATTAGGGCTGTTTACACACCTCATCGGGGAGTATAACAGTTTCACTTCTCCTATGTCCTTATGAATTGCACTTTGTGTTATCAGACTAATTTTTATAGTTTGTGGAGCCAGTTGGAGAGTATCATCATTTCAGTTGCATATTCATTTAACAAAGCTGAACGTATTTCATACATTTACTGGCCAGATTAATTTCTTCTTCTGAGTTAATTGCCTGTTCATATATTCCAACATTTAAATTTTATTTTAAACGTTAAAAGTATTTCCATAGAATTATTTGTCTTTTGTTTATTACTTTTAGTTGAAAATACATATGTGGAAGCCTGTCCTTTTTCAATTATATGTATCATCTTTTAGATTGTGGTGGATATTTTAACTTGATTTATTATATCTTCTGCTGTACAGATGCTTTTAAATAGTAGTATAGTCATATCTCAGTATTTTCCTTTATGGTTTTCATACTTTTCATCTTATTTATAAAAAAAAACTTATCCTACCAGGATGTCATAAATATATTTTCTTGTATTTTCTTTTAGGGTTTGAAAGTTTTTCTTTTTGTTGAGTCTCTTAATCCCTCTGGAATCTACTTTGTGCATGATGTAAAATAGTAATCTAATTTTATGTTTTTCCAAACAGAAAGCCAATTGTCTTGGCATAAGTTGTTAAACACATAATCTTTTCTTTCCCAGTGATTTGTGTTGCTAACATGTCATATCCCATGATCCTATGTAGACATGGGTTTATTTCTAGGCCTTTTATTCTGCTTGATTGGTCCCATTTTTCCATCTCTGCACCATTGATATGCCTGTTGAATGACTGCAGCTTTGCAGTAACTTTCATGTGTGGTAGGGGTGATATCTTTTCTCATTCTCTTTCAAAATTATTTGGCTCTTCTTAGCCCTTTGCTCTTTCATATTCAATTTAGGAGCACCTTCTCAAGTTAAAGTGTAGAAAATTCCATGCAACAAGAAAAGCAGGACAAGATAAGGGGGATTGAGACTGCAGGGGGAAATTTATAGTATTTAATAGAGTGATGAAGATAGGCCTCCTTGAGAAGTAGGATTTAGGAATTGGCTTATAGAAGATAAAGAATTTAGCCACTTTTCCAGGGAAGAAAGGGTCTTCACGACAGAAGGAACAGTCATTGCCAAGGTTCTAATCCAAATGTGTCTGAGAAAGAGCAATGAGGCCAGTGAGGCTGAAGCAGAGCAGCAAAGGAGGAAAGTACTAGGACCTGAGGTCAGAGTGCTGATGGGTTTTTGTTTTGTATGTCAGAAAGTCATTGCAGAGTTTTGGGTAGAGTTGTGACATAGTCTGACTTAAATGTTGAAAGAATCACGCTGGCTCCTATATTGAGAATAGAATGTAGGGAGTAATTGTAAGAGCAGGAGACCAATAATGGACCCATTACAGTAATCCAAGTGAGAGATGTGGTGGTTTGAACCCAGGTAGCAGCAGTATAGATATGAGAAGTAGCTGAATTCTGGATGTACTTTTCAGGTAGGGTCAACAGGATTTCTTGAGGGATTGGGTGTTGGGGCCTGAAGACAGATGGGGTCAAGATGCCTCCAAAGGTTTTTGGCTTAAGCAGCTGGAATAAGGAATTGCTATTAACCAGTTAGGGAAGGCTGTGGGAGGAAGAGTTTTACGGGAAGATCAAAACTCAGTTTGGGCATGCTGAGTTTGAGAAGCCTATTACTAGACGTCTAAGAGGAGATGAGTCTGGGGTTCAGGGAGAGGTTCAGGGTAGGGGATATAGATTTGGGGGAGTCATTTGTATATATCTGGTATTTTAAATATGGAGACCAGATGAGATGATCTTGTAAATGAGTGTAAAGAGAAGTGGTTCAAAGACTGAACTCCCTGCTAAGTCAAAGAAACACATACAGGGGACCTTTTTGGGGAAATGGAAATGTTCTAAAATTGTATTACAGTGGTGAAGTTGTGTGACTTTGTTAAAAATCATTGAACTGTAGACTTAATGCATGTGAATTTTAGAGTATGTGCGTTATGCCTCAGTTTAACAGCCTTATTCATATACATTTTAAAAAAGGGAGTCAAAGAGATGAGATAGAACTAGTAAAGAATATCTGAAGAGTGGCCAGTGTTAAGGGAAAAAGCCAAGAAGTAGTGAGATTCTGGCAAACAACTCAATATAACTTTCCTTCTTTTTGTTTTGTCTTTCCTTGCATCATTTCTTTATTGTAATTTTCATAGCTAAAGTTGGATGAAAGAAATAAAAATGGGTGTTACTTGCACCCACTTGAATACATTCTTAATCCAGGTTAACATCCTCGTTCTGCCAGTTTTTTTTTTGGTTTGGGTTTTTTTAAAGTGAAAAACTTTAAAATTTTGCCAGGCAGAATTCTCTCAGACTAAAGGAACTTATTAATATTGAAGAAGAGGGGTCCTGAGAAGGGGAAAAGGTGACTTTGCACAGCAGAATCTTTGCTAAGATGAGCTCTGCAGGTGTAAAAGCAATAAGGAAGAATGAGGTCATACAGATCTGTGTCCTGAAGTTCTGGGCAGCTTCCAGAGTTGTGGTGGGCATCTTTGTAAGTAGAGAAGCAAAGTTCACAACACTTTAAAATGGTTTTAAACAAATGTGCAAAATCCTGTGGCGGTGGCTTTCCCTGCTCTTATATAGAGTCTAAGACGTGTAGGTCATGCTTTGTGACTTTAGGAACTGATAGAGTAAGAGGCACTGGCAGATGCCTGTCTTCTAATATGAAGGCTCCGGAGGCATTATGCAAAGCAGCATAGGGCTTAGTCATTATTCCATGGAAGGCTCTGCTTTATTTAAAGGGTGTGGTGTGTTGCAAGAGGCATGAAGTCAATTCTTAGAGGTGTATTTAATAAGGGAGGATTAAAGAGAAGCGAATACAGTTCTCAGGATCAGAAGAATAACTTGTGAGCCAGCACATATTTTGTTTGTTTGTTTTTCTCCATGCTAAGAAACTATGTAAAAGTCTGAGGCCCAAATAAAGGAACTGAAAAATGAACTCAGTAGATTGAAAGATAAAATTTAAGCAGGGATGAAGTAACATATCATAGGTCACAGATTAAGTCAGAATAAGTTCATGCCCACCTTTTATATCCTCTGCCAGATAATGTGAATCAATAAGTTCATGCAGCACCCATAGCGTAGAGAAGTTCCTGGGCCAGGGATTGAACCCACACCACAGCAGTGACAAAGCTGCATGCTTAACCTGCTGAGCCAACAGGGAACTCCTCATGCCCACCTTTTATATCCTCTGCCAGATAATGTGAATCAGTATGTTTCTTGAGGATGAAAACAAATGGCACAAAGATTTCAAATAGGAGCTGGATAAAATACCTGTATTTTGATAGATTGGAGTTGGGGTGTTTCACTTTCACTGCTACATTAGTATGAAGCATAATACTTGTTTTAGCACATTTCATCCAAGAAGCTCAAAACTAACATAAATGGATTATTTTGGTTAGAAAAATCACATTTTTTTCCTAATAAACAACAGTTTGTTAGACGTGGCTAATCCACAAATCACAGAACTTTGTTTGTTTATTTTTTAGGGCCTTACCTGCAGCATATGGAAGTTCTCAGGCTAGAGGTCAGATTGGAGCTACAGCTGTCAGCCTACACCACAGCCACAGCAATGCGGGACCAAGCCATACCTGTGACCTACACCACAGCTCATGACAACGCCAGATCCCCAACCAGGGAGCAAGGCCAGGGACTGAACCTGCATCCTCAAGGATGCTAGTCAGAGTCTTTCCTGCTGCACCACAATGGCAACTCCCCACAAAACTTTTTAAACTAATTTGAACATATTGCCATTTCATTTTTTCTGGGAAAGAGGCTCTGCCATGGGCAGGGAATAGGCAAGCTGATCCACTGACCTCTGGGGCAGGGTCTGCCTGGGTTGGGGGTGGGCAGAAAGGACTTGAAGGGGTTAAAATGCTCAGTGGTATTTCTGACAGAATGGCGGTATTTGAAGAGAGCAGGTGCCCTCTGAAGCATGGTGATTTCACTCCTGCTCCTGCAGCCATGGGAGGGACAGTTGCAGAGTCGCCACCCAGAGATGTGGCTGCTTTGTTTCCTGGGGGAAGAGTCCTTCTAGTGGGGCTTGGCTCACAAGTGAACTTCTCTTCTGTGCCAAGCCAAGGGACAACAAGTTTTCTGTCCTGGTGTGCAGGCTGCTCCGGACCATGAGTGAGTTGCCTGAGACGGTCAGTGGGAGCGAGCAGCATGGAGTAGCCAGGTGGCTGGGGTTAGCCATTTGCTCTCTTATCCATTTAAAATGTTTTATTGATTGTCATCTAGGCACCAAGAATGGTAATATGGTAGTAGGTGCTAAAATCTACCAGTGAGCTAAGTGGACGTGGATCCTGTCTCCATTAGTTTAGCAAGCTAATATACAGTTAGAACCTGTGTTAAGTAGATTAGAAAGAAAAGGCACAGGAGGCTGTGATGGACATAGTGGGGTGGGCAGGGCGGGGTGGGGCAGGAGCCGAGCGAGTAGTGTGGTTGGCGTGTGATGGGGAGAGAAAGGGAGCAGTGAAGTGGCCTTGTGGCCTTGCAGTAGTGTTGGCATTGCTCGTTTTTCCAGGAGGTGTGAGGCCTGCCCTGAGGGAGCAGGAGGTCAAGAGGAAGGGTCACTTTGAGAGAGGAGGCTCTCCTGGGTCAGCAGCAGCAGAAGCGCAGCGGTGGGAGTGGGATGGCGGGGACGGCGAGGGGGGAACAGGGTCCTCAGAACAAGGCTTATGCACAAATGCCCTGTGCCCAAGGAAGGGGGAGTTTTTAAACATCTTAGGCAGCCCGGGGGATGTTTTGTTTTTTTTTTTAAATTACATGCGTATTTGAAAACAAACACCACCCTTCACACAATACAGCAGTCGCCCTTATCCACGGTTTTGCTTTCTGCACTTTCAGTTACGCGTGGTCAGCCTCAGCCTGAAAATGTTCAATGGGAAATTCCGGCATTAATTTGTAAGTTTTCGGTTGCGCACTGTTGTGAGGGGCGTGATGACATCTCCCACTGTCCTCTTCATCCCACCCAGGACGTGAACCATCCTTTTGTCCAGGGTGTCCCGTTAGTCACCTAGTAGCTATTTTCTGTTTCCAGATGAACTCTCTCGGTATTGCAACGCTTGTATTCAAGTAACCCCTGTTTTACTTAATAATAGCCCCAAAGTGCAGGAGTAGTGATGCTGGCAGTTCCAGGTATGCCAGAGAGAGACTATCAAGGCCTTCCTTCAAGTGAAAAGGTGAAAGTCCAGACAGAAGTAAGTCCCAGTGTCTCTCTCTGGACAGCGCTGGGCAAACCCAGATACACTCTTACTCTTGGGCTGTCATTTTCTTCAACTCATCATGAACCACTATCCTTCAGCTAGCCAGTTTACATTTACCATTAAAACAACTGAATACTAGCTTCTTGGCTCTGTAAGGTGGTCCTCTTTTTTTGACCAAGCCCGTGGCATGTGGAGGTTCCTGGGCCAGGGATTGAGCACACATCACAACAGTGACCTGAGCTTCTGCAGTGACAACACCAGATCATTAACCTACTGTACCACAGGGGAACTCCTGTAAGGTAGTTTTTAAAAATCAAAAGTGAGCAATAACTTGAAATCGTTTGTTTAAGGAAAAAGAATGAAAAGTTAATAAGAAAAACCCCACAAGGACATCTTCCATATTCACAACCGTTTTACTTTTTGTTCTCATTTAATTCTGGATGTTTGTACAACTTCTAAGATTTTCTTAACATTGTCTTTTTTACTTTAACTCTCCACTTGCCACCCCCTTTTAAGCTTCCTTCCCAATTTTAATCAACTGCTATATTTACTTATGCCTTTGGACTGCAAAACTCACTTGGGATGTTTTCTTCTTTATTATTTGGATATCACACTGTGCTCCCATCTATGTCTTGTATTTTCTCCCTTATTTTTCATAATTTATCTCAAATCTCTTTGATACCTCAGGCTGTTAGGACGCTCACCCACTCACTCTTCTTCCTTTTTACTTTCTGAATTACCAAATGAGGTGTCACAACCCCTCTGTCGCCCTCCTCCACAGGTGGTTGTGGTAGCTGATTAGAGTTCTCTATTACATACTCCGAAGAATTCCTTGGTGCTTGAGTGGCAGCTGTCCTGATGGGCAGTGGCCACGATGTGCAGTTCTCATATTACTAAGACGTAAAATGAGGCCATAAACTTTCCCATACTTTATTGATAGATAAGTTGAAGTGATAGAAGATTAAATAGCTTTCCCAGGAACAAACAATGAGTCAATGATAAATGCTTTGCCAATTATCTACCCATTAGAAGTTGTTCCATTGACAACATCCTTCTTCTACGCTAAATCTCAAGTAAACATCATAGACACTCATCTAAGTACAACTGACAGCCTTGTGAAGATCCCAGGACAGGCCCCTGGAAGGATTTCCTGTTTTTCTACCCTCCAGTCCCCCGAAGCACCCTCTTTTTTTCTTTAGGCTCAAAAGTTCAACCTAGGAGTTCCCGTCGTGGCGCAGTGGTTAACGAATCCGACTAGGAACCATGAGGTTGAGGGTTTGATCACTGCCCTTGCTCAGTGGGTTAACAATCCGGCGTTGCTGTGAGCTGTGGTGTAGGTTGCAGACGTAGCTCGGATCCTGTGTTGCTGTGGCTGCGGTGCAGGCCAGTGGCTACAGCTCCGATTAGACCCCTAGCCTGGGAACCTCCACATGCCGCGGGTGCGGCCATAAAATGACAAAAGGCAAAAAAAAAAAAAAAAGTTCAACCTAACCGCATCTCCCTTCTGAGCTGAGATCCTGTGGCCTCCTTGCTCCTCCCCTTGAACGAAGCAGATATTGGAGGTTAGAGTTTCCCAAAGATTACTGGGAAGTTAATTTGTTCCTTCACACTTCACTTAAGGTCTGCTGTTATCTCCAGGTTGCACATATTGAGTACCATATATTTAAGGTCAGATTCAGTCCCTGGAACTGTGTCTCTTGGTTCTGCCTGTGCAGCTTTATAGCATCCCATGGAATATGCCTTTCAGTTAACATATTCCTAGTTTAGATGTCTTGATTGTTCTGATGGTAACGTCAGTGTGGTTATATCTGGACACTGGGTAATTATGTGTGGCAAGGTGGGAGTGTTGCCTAAGGACTGGACGGGATCTTCTCTCCAATCATCTCGGGATGGTTCATTGCAGTAAATTTTCTGTCCTTCACCCCAGGAAGTGTCACAAAGAAATTTCCCTTCTCTGTTGACAATGCTGGCTCTATTTCTGCTGCATGGCATGAGGTTGTTTTATAAACTTAAAAATAGCTTCTTCCTTTTATTCTCACTCTCCTTTACCCCACCCTGCTGTTCTCCTTATTCTTGTTTCTTTTCTTAGCAAGTTATTGTATTTGCTGAAGGATATATAAGTCCTATTATGGGGGGAGGGGACAGGAGGTGGGACTGTAAGTTAGAAATGCAGCTGCAAAACGGAGAGAGGTGAGGACAATGCTTTTCCTTAGTCAAAAATACAAATCTATTTCAAGTTTCAGTGATCATATGGCCATGCTTATTAATCATCATCATGATACAAATAATAGCTAACACGGTGCCATGTTACATACATGATATTTAAGATGTGTCCTTCCATTTTTTTTTAACTTTCACTTTACAGGTGAAAAACCTGAGGTTAGGGTTTACGTAGCTTGCCCAAGGCTACACAGCCAGTACATGGTACAGCAAGTTTGAAACCAGGTCAGCATGGAATTCAGGCCCACATAGTGCTGCTTCTCTGCACTCAGGTATAGTCTGAGAGGTCCAGTGGGAAGAACGTGTTGCTATAAAATAAAACATATAATAAGCACACAGAATCTTACAATCTGATATGTTATAGTATAAGTGGAAATGGAAACAGACACAAATGGTTCTAATTAGCATCACTCTTATGCAGTGAAATCCTTTTTTTTTTTTACTCTTTCTTTCCTCATTTTGCTAGTATTCAAACATCTCCAGCCACTTCCCCCAGATGACTAGAAGGTCATTTCTTGTTCCCCAATAACATGCATTCAAAGGCTTTCTGTGTTTGAGAGGTCCTGAGTATTGCCAGGCAGTTCTTAGTCCATCCTTTCCAAGATCAAACTAAGTAATTATCATCCCAAACCAAATTATAGTTTTCCTGATACTAGATTTTATAGTGCAGTGATTCAAAGGTTGAGCTTTGGCATTCCATAGGCCGTTGTTTGCAGTTCTCTTTCTGCCATTTTCTAGTTCTGTAACCTTGGCTACATGCTTTATAAATTTCATTTTCTTCTCTAGAAAAGGGATATAATAATAGTACTTGGTGTGGTTATTAGCATTAAATGAGGTAAAGCTGGAAAGCACCTAGTATAATCCTTGACTAATAAATACTCAGTAAATGTTGTCTGTCACTATTAAGAGTAAAATACTAATCTCTTACTTTTCTCTGTTAGGCAGTGAGAGAAGGCAAGGGATGGCTGAATGAATCCTCTGAATTGTGTAATATTAATTTGTTTTTTTTTCAGGGGCAACATTATGTTCTGTAAATTCTGTAATGTAAAGTGTCCATTCTGAATGGATCCTTCTGAATCAGGAAATTGAGAGTATTAGCAAATGGCTTTCAGATAGACTCGATTCATTTTGTTTTCCCTCTTCTTTCTTTTTTATTTCTATTTATTTTCCCCAGTTTTATTGATGTATAACTGACAAAATAGTGTATATTTAGGAGTCCCTCCTGTGGTGCAGTGAGTTAAGGACCTGGTATTGTCTCTGCAGTGGCTCAGGTTGCTGCTGAGGTGCGGATTCCATTCCCAGCCAGGTGAAAGAAACAGTTAAGGATCCTGTGTTGCCGTGCTGTGTAAGTTGCAGCTGCGGCTGGGATTTGATCCCTGACCTGGGAACTTCCATGTGCCATGGGTGGGGCCAAAAAAAAGCATGTATTTAAAGAACACAGCATGATTATTTTTAACAACTGTATATTCACTTTATTTTTTGTTCAGATTTGTTAAGGTTTGATTGACAAATAAAATTATAAAATATTTTAAGTGCACCTCCTGGTGATTTGATATACATTATGGAGTAATTACCACAATCAGATTAATTAACACCTCATCACCTCACATAGTTACCTTTTGTGTGTGTGTGTGTGTGTGTGTGTGTGTGTGTGTGTGTGTGTGTGTTTGGTGAGTATGCTTAAGATTTATTCTCTAAGCAAATTTCAAATATACAGTATAGTATTATTAACTGTAGTCACCATGCTGTATATTATATCCTTAGAATTTATTCAGCTTGTAAATGAAGGTTTGTACCCTTTCATCAGCCTCTTTCCATCCTCCCCCCACCCCGCTTTTGGTAACTAGTGTTCTACTGTTTCTATGAGTTCAACATTTTTTAAAAACACTCCCATATAAGTGATATCATACAGTATTTGTCTTTGTCTTATTTCACTTGGCATAAGATCCCCTAGGTATATCCATGTTGTTGCAAATGACAAGATTTCATACCTTTCTATGGCTGAGTAACATATATATGTATAATTATTATATTTTATATTATAATATTTTCTTTAGCCATTCACCTATTGACAGACACTTAGGTTTTTTCCATATGTTGGCTGATGTGAATAACACTGCAATGACTGTGGGAGCGCAAATATCTGTTTGAGATGCTGATTTCATTTCTTTTGGATGTATACCCAGAAGTGAAATTGCTGGATCATATAGCAGTTTAAATATTCTTAACTTGAGGAGCCTTCATACTGTTTTATGATGACTGCACCAACTTACATTCCCATAAACAGTGTACCATTTTTTGGTGTGTGTGTCAGGTATTTTCACATGGTTGTAATAGAATTTCAAACTCAGTTTTTAAATCTGCCTGAGCACTGCTTTTTTCCCCCAGAATTTAGGGTTGCCCCGAGGAGAAACTGTATTTTCTATTCCGGATAGTATTTTTTTTTGGAGATGTTTCCAGGACTTGTTCTGTTTCTTAACCAGCCACAAATGTTGTTTTTCTACCCTCACAAACCAGCACACTTCATCTCCCTAGGCCACCTCTAAACAGGGACCTGGTGGACAATTCTGATGAACAGCTAAGCGCAAGTTATTTATAAGGCATGGGGAAACATGCATGAAGCTTTCAGGATGCTGTAGGCTGTAGGAGGCACTTAAAATAAGACCTGGATGTCTAATGCAATGAAAAGGTGTGACCTAAGCAGAAAAGGGAAATCTCACTTCTAAATGGCATTAATTACTTTCAGTGTTCTTTCAATTTTACCATCCCAGACACTTTATAAATTCTGCCAGTCTGGCATCTGAAAACAGTTGCTATAGGGACTATTTGTGTCTGGTAAAAGATCATAGACAGATCTTGAGATTATCAGCAGAAGGGCATAACTTGTGATAAATTCTATTGACATATGCATTTAGGATTGAATTGATTATCTTAAAGTTGTTTTTTTAAGGGAGCATGGGCAGAAGTACCCTGTAAACTATAAAGTTATGAGTCCCTCTTACAATAAACTATATGAGGGCTTAGCCTTAAAAAAATAAAATTTATTCTGAATAATGTTAAGGAGGGTTCATAAGTCTAATGAGAGAGAACAGCTAGCCATGACAGAGAGAGGAACTTTCTAACCAAGATGTTTTGGGAGGAGCAGTGGGCTGGTGAGTTTCCATTCACTGAGCATGTTCAAGTGTGATCTGTGTGTCCATTTGTCTCAGGTGTTAAAGTGAACATTGATGAGACCAGTAACTTTCATTTTTACTCTCTTACAAGTATATGGTGGAGTTTTCCAGAAACTATAAGATCTGTAATTTCACAAGAGATTGAATGCAGAACTAGATATAAGAATCCAGTTATCTTCCACTAAGGTAGACAGAAAAAAGATTTGTAAAGATGTAAAATGAGGAGTTCCCCTCGTGGCTCAGCGGAAATAAATCTGACTAGTGTCCATAAGGATGTAGGTTCGATCCCTGGCCCTGCTGAGTGGGTTAAGGATCCAGTGTTGCTGTGAGCTGTGGTGTAGGTTGCAGACACTGGCTTTGCTATGGTTGTGGCTGTGGTATAGGCCAGCAGTTAGAGCTCCAATTCTACCCCTAGATTGGGAACCTCCATATGCTGCAGGTGCGGCCCTAATGAGACAAAAAAAAAAAAAAAAAGATAAAATGATGCCATTCTTCTAGCTAAACAATTTTTATTTGAGAAAATTGTTATTTTTCATAAAAATGTTATGTTAACCTGTGCTATAACTGCTATTATTTTTTGAGAATTAATGCATCAGTATTTTTAACGCTTCTTACTTTTAATTTCTACTAGGGTAAATATAAAGAGTTATAATTCACATAAATACAAACTGTCTGAGATCCTCGTATTTGTTATCTGTTGCTGTGGAACAAATCACCTCAAAACTTAGTGGCTTAAAAGCAATAAACATTATTTCGCAGTTGCTATGGGCTTGGCACTCAGCTGGGGAATTCTGGGTCTCACGAGGTTGCGGGCAAGATCTTGACCACAGCTGCCATCATCTGAAGGCTTAACTGGGGCCGGACAATCTGCTTCCAGGAAGGCTCAGCCCTGGCCTTGGGCAAGAGCCTTCTGTGCTTTGCCTTAGGAGTGCTCACAGCACTGGAGTTGGCTTCCTCCAGAACGAGTGCTCCAAGCTAGAGAGAATAAAATAGAATCCACAATGTCTTTTGTGACTTAGCCTTAGAAGTCAGACTTGATCATTTTGCTACCTTCTCTTCATTAGAAATGATTCATTAGCTCACACCCAAGGGGAGGTGCCACTGAAGGGATGAGAGTCAGAGGATTTGTGGATATATTTTAAAACCATAGCGGTTTTCTTAAAAACCGCTGGACTGGATGGTCTTATAGGGTATTTTTAACCTCATTTTTCCATGGGGAAGGGAAATGAGGTAAATGTTTAGGTCAAAATAAAGTTCCAGCAGGCCTTCTTGAAAGGATTTCCCTTATTACCTACCTGGCAAGTTTCCATTAATTCTTTAAAACTAAATTCAGAAATCACTTCTGAAAATATCTAGGCCTCTTCCTCTGTACTATCTCCACACCTATGCATATATCTGTTATTATGCTTTTAAGATGATATTGCAGTATCTATCTCTTATTAGACTGTGAGATTTGAAGGTCAGGGATGTTATCCTCTTTCTTTCTCTCTCCAGTACCTAGCACTGCGTTATACTTACCCATCTTCTGAGGTCACATTTACTCTACTTTTGTTCATTTATTCTTTCTTTTTCTTTTTATGGTCGCACCTGTGGCATATGGAAGTTCCTAGACTAGGGGTTGAATTGAATCTGCAGCTTGGGCCTATGCCACAGCCTTAGCAGCACCAGATCCAAGTCACATCTGTGACCTACAATTGTTTGCAGCAATGCCAGATCCTTAGCCCACTGAGCCAGGCCAAGCGTAGAACCCACATCCTCACAAAGACAAAGTTGGGTCCTTAACCTGCTGAGCCACAATGGGAACTCCTCATTTATTCTTTCATACCGTTCTATATAGCGTCATGTACTGTGTTAGGTGTTGGGACAGGATTCCTGTTTTTATGGTATATGTTAATAGGAAGACAGACAATAAATAAGTAAACAAGCAAGTTAGTTTCAGAAAGTGACCCATGCTATAAAGAAAATAAACACGGGCTGATCTATGTGGGTTGGGTGGAGTGGGGGTTACTTTAGGTAAGGGGTCAGGGAGCTCTCTAAGTCTGCATGTCTGGCCCTCACTGGCCCAGCCTAGAGTCTGAAATTGGTATGGGCCCAGGACCCCCAGCATGGGGCAGAAGTGAGTAGACCTCGGAGTTCTAGTGGCCTTAGGACAGTCAGAAAATGCCAAACCTAGGTGCCATGTGCAAGCAAGAAACAGATCTGAGGTGAAGAATCCGGTCAGTGTGGCCAGAAAGGGCACATCTGTCACTTGCCTTTGGCCGTGTCATAGACTGAGAGTTAGCAAGATTGCCTGGGCAGAAATTGAGCTCAGTGGAGGCTGTGAATCACCCACGGTTCCTTAGAGCCCACATGAAGCAGTGGATTGAGCCTCAAACCCAGGCCATGGGCTCAATACAATTACATTTTTGTGGTCTCCACTAAACTCCAGGAACTTACTGAAGGGAGATGAGAGTTGCCTATTTCAGAGGACCAGAGAGCATGGGTGGTGGTGTCATTGAGGTGCGTGTGCGACACGGAAATGCAAGGCAAGGCGATGAGTGTGGGAGTGGCAGAGCTTATTCTGGCCTTTCGTGCTTGTACTTGCCCCATTCCTTCAGGCCCAGGGTGCCTCCTGCTCTTTTCCTCCCCTATCCAAACCTGCTCTCAGTAAAAATTTCCTAGGTGGTAAATGTTCAGCTGGTACAAAACACAGGTGTGGTCCAGCAGGTTTCTACACGGCAGACATGCTTGGTTCCTAGAATGTACTGGGGAGAAGATTCTGAAGATTTCTCATGACTTTGCAGATATTTTCAAAATAAGTCTTAATATCCTAAAGACAATAAATTAGCAAAGAAACAAACAAAATCCCTCCAAATCCTCAGATATTAACTCCTCTGTGAAACCTCCCCTGAGTGGTTCACCTTCTTTCCTTTTTGTAGCTGTAGTATTTTGTATATGCATCTCTTCAAGCCCTTGTATTTTAGGCAATTAATTGTTTACAGGTCTCTCCCTTTTGAGGGCAGGGACTGCCCTTTATTCACTTTTGGTAGATGTTTAATAAAGAAAAAAGGAAAATAAAGTCGTGCACATGAAGGTACAAGGGGCTGGTGTGTGCTTGAAACCTTGTACCTTCCCAGGTTAATATCAGTGTGCAGCAATAAAAGGGTGGTTGAGTGAATGATGGTGTATTTTTCTTTCAAAGAATTCCTAATAAGGTAAATGCTTATGTTATACTATTACATAATAATAGAGCCAATTGAATTGAATGTAATGTATAATAGGAGGAAGATCTGCAAGGAAATGAGCCAAAATGTTGAAATCATAATCTCTACTGATAGCATTATTTATGATTTTATTTTCACCTCTTTAATTTTATGTGTTATCTGAAGTTCCTGGAATAAATATATATTAATATATGTGAGATAAGGAAATTTGGTTCCCCCTCTAAATATCTCTCACGGAAGAGGGAATCACCTTATATTCTAGTCCTTCCCGAGTCCTGTGTATTCAGGGATGCTCTCTCTGACATTTTTTTGTTGTTGTTGTTGATTGAAGTACAGTGATTTACAATGTGGTGATCATTTCTGATGTACAACAAAGTGATTTAGTTATATAGGTACATATATCCATTTTTTTTCTAACAGTTCTTGATCAAAAAGTACTATCTGGCGAAGACATACCAGCTTTAAGTGACCTTAAGAAATCATAAAATTGTAGATAATTATGGTGATCCTCTAAATGAAAAAAAGAAAGAGCAAATGCATGTAACATGGTTTAATGAATACTTCCTTTAGGATAAGAAACCCAAATTGCAAATTGGATGTCATTGTAAATCAGCTTTCTGAAGGTCCCTTTGCAAAGCAATACTGTAAGTGGTTATACTGTTAAAATTATGAATATACAGGGAGTTCTTGTTGTTGCTCAGATACTGAAGAGCCCAACTAGTATCTGTGAGGGTGCAGGTTCGATCCCTGGCCTTGCTCAGTGGGTTAAAGGATTTGGCATTGCTGTGAGCTGTGGTGTAGTTCTCAGATGCACTTCAGAGCCTGCGTTGTTGTCGCTGTGGTGTAGGCTGGTAGCAACAGCTCCAATTCGACCCCTAGCCTGGGAACTTCCATATAAATGTACACTAGTAGGATAAATGGAACAAAACAGTTGTCTTAGTGTTTTGTGAATGGGTACTTGTGGCTTGGGATAAAAATTCCAATGGAGCATCATAGTTAAACACACACACACACACGCATGCGCACACCAAATTAGATGAAAGAGAAGATTATGTCTGGAAAACTGTCAGATGGCTGGAAAGTATCTCCCAGGATATGGAGGATACTTGTTGTTAAAGACACATATGGCAACTTTGAATCAAATATGTTCATGGCTGGAAGAGTAGGAGAAAAAATATTCCTAAATCAAATATCATTTTATATAATATGATTTAAAATATGTATGCTTAATTAAATTAAACATTGAAATTAGATACATAGCTATTTCATCTCTATCCCTAAAGACATATTCAAGTGTGCTGAAACCATGAAAAATTTTTTTTCTCTTTGGGAAAGTGAACTTGTGTTAGGGTCACTTTCTATTCCTGTATATTTTTATAATAAGAGAAAAATCAGAAGCACAGACCTTCCAGGCACTTTTAAAATTTAATAGGCCTTTAGGCTTTTATGTAAATAGTTAAACCTTCATGGTGAGATCCCAGTTATCAGCCAGTGGATGAGGAAGGCATTTAGGGAGGTAGTTGGGTCTCAGTGCCTTTAGAATCACAGAAGGCAGGGCGTGGACTGAAACTTGAGTGAGACTGGCGTTGCAGGGGGAGTTTCCACCAGGGAAAGCTTCTTGGAGGAGTGACTTAGAAGCTCACTCTAAGTAGATGGTGGACATATTAGGAAGAAAGGAATAAAAAAGTACATATTAGTGATCTACTTCTGTATTATCAACCACCCCAAAACTTAAGGGCTTAAAACAATGCCCATTTACTCATTACTATTCTTTGGCTTGTCAGTGTGGGTGGAGCTCAGCTGGGACGAGTCATTTCAACTCTGTTTGCAGCTGTTGGTGGTCAGCTGGTCGTGGACAGTCTCACTGAGGCTCATAGCTTGGGACCTTGGTAAAGGATCCGGTAACAGCTGGACTGCTGGGCCTCTTTCTCCATGGGGTCTCTTTCACCCCTATAGATGGGCTTGTTCAAATGGCAGTGGTGTTCGAAGAGCATGAAAGCAGAGGCTTCGGGGCATCTAGAAGTCAAGGCTGGGAAGTCATGGGATGTTACTTCTGCCACGAACTTTTGGTCAAAGCAAGTCACAAAGTCAGCCCAGATTCAAGGCAGTGGGGAAATAGTTTCCCCCTTTGGATGGGAGTCACTGTAAAGAATTTGTGGTTGTGTTTAACTTACTGTAGGGCATCAGATGGGGAGGATAGATTCTGGGATGGGAATAGAGACAAGGAAAATTAAACTGTGTAGCAGGGATTTTAAGGAGGTCAGCTTGATTAAAACAGAGGCGGCCTTTTGTGGAACAGCTCAAAATGACACCAGGCAGGCATCCTGGAAGGTCCAAGGGCTGTGAACGTCGGACCAGGGTTTTGATGTAAAGGTTAGCAAACCTCAGTGCATGTGCCCTATCCACTGCCTCAAATGAGTCCTTTTAATTCGTCTTCATTACTGTTTTCAATTTTAAAATGATTTTTGCTTTGAGATCTCAGAAGACCCTGAGTCACTAAGGTGCCATGCCCAGCAACGGACTTGGTGAAACCTTATGGGCTCTCAGAAGACAATAGAGTATGAAGGCAGTAAAGGACAGTGGTTAAGCACCTGAGCTCTGGAGCCAGGCAGACCGTGGTCTGAATCCTGTCTTTACCACTTGGAAGCCGTAGGACATTTGATTAGTCACTTAACCATCATGAGCCTCAGTTTCCTCCAGTATCACAAAGAGTTAAAATAATACCTACCTGACAAATGGCTGTGATGATTAGATATACTTGCAGGTTTACCTTATGGTCTTAAGCACTAAACATGTAAGTTCTTATTTCGTGTAGCTATAATTATTGCCTTTGGATTTTCATCTTTCCTCTGTAAGATGAAGTACTACTGTTGAGATTTTAGGGTCTTATTCTTATAATATCTAATGAAATTAGGCATGAAGAGATTTTCAAATATAAAGGGCTGGACCCATTCCCAAGGATGGTGTTCTTCGTTGTGACCTGCATCCAAAGAAGGCCTGTTTCACAGCTACCTGCTTCTCTTCCCTGAACGAAAATTGACCTTGTAGCTTACGTGGAGTTGATGCTCTGAAGAATAAGTGCATTTATTCTCTAGTTGAATGTGTTATATAAGATGAATCAGGATACTGGAGCCTGCTCACTTTTGACCACTTATCTTTTCCCTATTTAACAAATATTTAAAATCTCCTACTGTGTTACAGACCTTACGCTACGTATTGGAGGTAAAACAATGAGTGATGCAAACATCATTGCTCTCAACAGCTCTGCTTTTAAAAAGGCCTAAGTAAAAAAAAATGTGTTTTTTTTCTCCAGGGCATATTGACAAATAGATCACCTAATTCTTGTCCTCAATCCTGGGCCACTGTTCAATTTAATTTATAGAAGTAATTTAGTCTGTTCTTTAAAAAGCACACTTATTTTGATAGAAAATTCTAGAGCCAACGCTAAGTCAGACGGTCCATCTCTCTGGCAGGTAAAGTGAAAGCTTCATTGCCTAACAGTGTAGGGCTTCCCTGCGTCGGTCACCCAGGGAGAGAGAGGCTTTCCCAAGGCTGGTTGGACCCTCAGAGTTTTGGTGGCACGACATATAGTAAGGGAGCTCTTTAACTACTGGTAGATAAAACAGTAATAATAATCAGTACTGATCTAGGTCAGATTAGTGCCTTCCAGTACCGTGTTATGTGGAATTTATCCTTGGTCGTATTCATGTTTTTCACACATCTACAAATGAATAACCTTATTAACTCAATAAATAGGAAGCATCATAGTCACCTACAAGGGGGCCCAATTTAAGATTTAGAAGACCTCAAACTCAAGCTCAATGTAAAGGAACTATAAACCATTTGATAGGTTATGGAACCCGGTTCTGCAGAAAAATATGCCATGCTCTGGCTGCATTTCTGTTCAAGGGAAGTGTGTGGTACCTAACTGGGGATGTATCTTGGTCCCAAACTGGAGGTCACAGCCAGAGAAAAGTGCTCCACATCTTCCTGATTATTTCATTTGGAGCATCTGGAGAAAGCACAAGAAAGATCCTGGCCTTTCCGCTCTTACCTCACTGTCACTTAACTTTCAAAGGCCCTACTTGGAAGCTTATATCCACCACCCTTCCTCTCTTCCACCCCTGATTTGCCCCTATAATTCTCCTCTCAACCATTTCCTGGGACATAGTTGAGTCAGTTACACTGTCTTATATCATATGCTTTAATTACAACTCCAAAAACAGGAAATGGGAAGTATTAGCATACAATTTAATTATCAGAAAAAAAGGAATGTTTCATCAAATGTGGAGAATAGAATAGCATGTAGCGTGCTGTTAGTTAACTACAAATACGCCCATTCCAGCTCTTTTTAAAAGAATCCCTCAAGAAAACTGAGAAATACATTTTTTTGGTCTTTTTGTCTTTTTGGGCCTGCACCCGCGGCATATGGAGGTTCCCAGGCTAGGGGTCCAATCGGAGCTGTAGCCGCTGGCCTACACCACAGCCACAGCAATGCCAGATCTGAGCCACATCTGCGACCTACACCACGGCTCAAAGCAACGCCAGGTCCTTAACCCACTGAGCGAGGCCAGGGATCGAATCTGCATCCTCATGGATGCTAGTCACATTCATTTCCACTGAGCCACGGTAAATACATTTTTAGTGGAGCCACCTGTGCCTCCAGGCCTTGAGAACTTTAACAAGGATCAGTCCATGAAAAAGGTTGCTACAGGCATGTATAATAAATTAAACATGAATTTTAAATTATTCACTGAGCCTCCCTAAGGGACTCAGATGCTCTAAGGATAATGAAAATGCAATGTTAATAAGCAATCAGTAGTGATTTTAAAGAGGCTGAAAAGGGTTCATCAAAATTTCACCTTTGCTGAAAAATGAACTAAAATGATAACTTCAGATTAGCAGTACTAATGAATGTCAACTTCAAGGCATTACTTTATGTATCAGTCCAGTTTCATTGGTTCAGGTTACGTGTTTAATCATGTAAACAATGTAGCAACAGAGCTGGGGGATAAAATAGTAATGATAAAAATGATAGATGATATTTATGAATTATTTTGATTGGACTTTTTCATAAATTATCCCGACTGTATGGAGGGGGGGGCAACTGATTATAGAGAGATTAAATAGCTTGCCCATGGTCACTGAGCTGGGATGTGAACACTGGCTTTTGTAAGGCAAAAGCATGTGTTTTCTTCCAACCATGCTATTCCAGCCAAATTACATTGCCTCCTGAAGGCTGACTGATGAACAGAAGTAGCTAAGGGCTCTAGTGTCATTAGTTCAAATACCATCCATCTCTTCCTCTTACTAGCTGTATGACCTTGGTTAGTTTCTTCCTGTTTAAAATAGAGATAATATTGAAAAAGTTAAAAGGAAAAATGTATACAAAGCAATTAACCCAATACCTGCCATGCAGTGGGAGTTCAATATGTGGCATAGTTATGGTTGCTGAAGTAAACAAAAGGAGAAAAGAATGATGTGACTGGCTTAGATGACAACCAGTCCCCAAGTAGTGCCATATTTCTTGCTGGGTCTGGAGAACAGCAGACTGCTCATGCTGTTGAGTCGTCAAGCCCGGGTGATCCCAGCCTGTCTCACTTGGTTTACTGTCTAACATCCCTAATGCATCTGACCGGATGATCTCCCATTCTGCACCATCTGGTAACAGTGAAGAAGACCCCTCAGCTTCCTTTGGGCAGTGTCATGGCAAGTTCATGATCAGAATGATTTCTTTCTTTCTTTCTTTCTTCTTTCTTTCTTTCTTTCTTTCTTTTTTCTTCTTTCATGTCCTCCTCCTGGAGCTGGGCTGGCAGGGAAATCTCTAACAGGTTCTCCTTTTTTTTTTTTTTTTTTTTTGCTGCACCCATGGCATGTGCAAATTCCCAGGCCAGGAACTGAACCCACACCACAGCAGCGACCCAAGCTGCTGCAGTGACAACACCAGGTCCTTAACTTTCTGTGCCACAAGGGAACTCCATGTTTCCCCTTTTTGAAACACCTCCTCCATTCTTTAGATGCTAGGAGTTTCCCCTTTAAAGGAAGCTTGGTTTAATACTCCAAGCTAAATCCAAGAATGATGGCTTTACCCCTGTGGGGTTTTTTGAAAGTTCTTTCTGGAGACGGGAGGAGAATGTGATGGATTAGACCGTGTTCTTTCAAAATTCCCATGTTGAAGCCCCAGCTCCCAGTACCTCAGAATGTATTTGCAGATAGAGCCATTAAAGAGGTAATTAAGGCAAAATGGGGTCGTGTGAGCGAGTCCTAATTCAATGTGACCGATGTTTTTATAAGAAGAGGAAATTAGGACGGAGAGAGGACCACGTGAGGATACGATGAGAAGGTAACCATCTGTAAGCTGAGGAGAGAGGCCTCAGAAGAAAAGAAACCTGCCAACACCTCGATCTTGGACCTCCAGCCCCAGAACCGTGAGAAAATCCATTTCTGTTTAAGTCACACAGGGTGGTGTTTTGCAATAGCAGCCCAAGCAGGCGAATACAGGTCGAAAGGTCCTCAGGTGGTCTTGAAGCAGGAGCTACTACTGTCTCAGGTGCTCTCTGGAGAATCCTGAGTCCGGGGGAGAGTCCTCACCGTCAGGTCACTGAGGGCCTCCGTCTGTGAGGGGCAGCGCAGGGACAAGAGTGCTGGCAGCTCTGAAGTCACCCTCTTGAAAGGGTCTTCCATCTTAAATACCTTTCTCCACTGGTGTGAAATTATATCATTAGCAGTTTACACGGAAGTCTTGAAACCTGTTATTCAGCAACTGTGTGATAAAATAAGAATGCAGTAGATCTCTGAGGTGCTATCGATGGACTGTTGATGTGGGATGTGAACTTTGGAGAAGGATTCCAGGGAAGGGGCAGGCAAGGAGAAGATGGAAAGGCACAGACCATCAAGTGCCTTCCCTCCCAGCTCTGCCCTGGGCCAGCCTGGAAGAAGCTCTTCTGTGTTTACCAGAAGAAGGGTGGAGTTTTGCTTCTTCCTTGGTACCTCATGCCCAGAACGTGAGGCTCTTCAGGCTCAGGGCACAGGGCTGTGGTGATTGCTTCACGGTCAGTGGTGGAGGTGGCTGTCCTTTGACCTTGGAGGTGCTGCAACGTTTCTGATGTGAAATTTCTGCTCTAAGTTTAAGAGATGTGGTACAACTGAGGAAGGAAATGGAGAACAGTCAAAACAGAACACCCTGTCCCCAGTTCAGCAAAACAGATTCCTGCCTCCTGCCTTCCACTGAAGTGTTTATTTTTTATTTTTTTTATGTTTGGGATTATTTTATTTTTTTCCTTTACTTAATGAATTTTATTACAATTATAGGTGTACAAAAATCATCACAGCTCAGTTTGATAGCACCACCGAAGTGTTTAAATTTCCCTTTTTGTTCTTACTTCTGACTCTCGCGTGGTATGGTTTATAGCTTTGGTATATTTATTCGTCATCATTTTGCCTTAAGCAGGGACACAAAGAAGACTTCAACAGCGTGAAGTGAGTAGTTTGGGGATGTGCTTTTGTGTTTGAAGCCCATTAAATCTGTCCTTCAACAAGATTTCTGCTCCAGCCAGCTCTCCCTCTCCTTTCTTCCCTGATGTCCTTCTCCCAACACTTCAGCCCATCCCTCGCCCCCAGGATGTTAGCAGGTTTAAAGGAACAGGACTGACTTTTTTTATGAGACTGTTGAAGACTGAAAAAAAGCCTTTAAGACTTTGTAAAATGAATTTCTAAGGATATAGTTTCTGACCAGTAGGGCAGGTTTTATGAGGCGGGAAACATTCCCAAAGTTTCGGTAGCTTCTTCTCTATAATCAATGAGAGTTTGTGTGTGAGATATAACATTATGAGATGTTACTGTTATTTTTTCTGCTTATTACATATTTTAAATTGTATAATATAAATAATCAGTTTCCTAACATGTATGTTCACACTTAATCTTAGAGGAAAACAAAAAACAAAAACAAAAAACAACAAAAAACCCTTACCTATTAGAAAAAATTATCTTGTTATTTATAGCATCATTTAAAATGGATTTATAGGAGTTCCCATTGTCACTCATCAGGTTAAGAACACGACATAGTGTCTGTGAGGATGTGGGTTCGATCCCTGGCCTCATTCAGTGGGTTAAGGATCCAGCATTGCTACATGCTGCAGCGTAGATCACAGACGTGGCTTGGATCTGGTGTTGCTGTGGCTGTGGCATGGGCTGGCAGCTGCAACTCCAATTCACCCCCTAGCCTGGGAACTCCCATATGCAGTAGGTGCAGCCATATAAAGAATGAAAAAAAAATGGGTGTATATTATTTCATTTAATATATCATAGTTTATTTAACTAAGTGACATTTCTAGACATTTCAGTTGCTGTCTTTGCCATTATGTTTGTAGCACCCACACCTGTGATTTCATGGGATGTCAGCTTCATTCAGGGAAAGGGGAAAAGCTTGAGTCTTGCTTACAGATGGCTCTGTTGACACAAGTTGCACGTGCGCTGCTGAGGTGCCAGCAGAGCCACCTGCCTTGGAGGTTGGAGGAGGTAAATCCTCCCGGTGCGCAGCACTTTGGGGAGTCTACCGTGTGATCCATTTGGTCTGGAAGGAGAGAAGACCTGAGGACTGATGGCACGGAGGCTTAGGAAGAGTAGAGTGGATAGTCTTGGGTTGTGCTCCAAGTTGTGTCCCACCTGAGTGCTGTCCAAAGAGCATCTATGCCAAAGGCACCTCTCTGTAAAAGTGTGGACATGGTGAACTGCTCGACGGATGTCACTCAGCCTCCTCTCCATACTGGTGCTTGCCCAGCATGTTATTAACAAAGAAGGAATAAGGGCTGGAAGCTGTATGTGTCTTTAACAACAAAATTTTCCATTAGAAAGACTGACTCGGTCATTGGCCTCTTTGAATGCCAAGTTTTCTAAGCAATGTCCAATCCTGCACATTGCATATTGTACCATATTCTAAGTGAGGCATGGAGGGATTAACCACCTGTTTGGGTCCTTTCTGACATAGCAGCACCAGTTGTGGAATACTAAACTACCAGTACCTGTAACACTTTTGGAAACAACAGCAGGACTTAATGAATGGAGCGGCTTGGCTTTCTAGAAGAATTTGTCTGTTGTCCTGATTGATTCTGCGTCTGAGAGCATCTTCAAAGCACTAGAGCACTCTGAAGAATCCAGGGTGGGTCCAATAGCATTCTCTAGGTCTTCGGCACTAAATGAACTGGCTATAACCTTAGACTGTAGGTCTAAGAGATGAGTGTTCCCTGTCATCTCCTATGGGTTTACATTCACTCTTGATCAGGTTCATCCTTGTGGGAATGACCATGTCTAACTGTCATGGCACCTTAGGCTATGCACATGCTCCTTCTCAAAGAACAGGCTTGGAGGACCGAGAATCAGTTGGTTTCTAGGGAAGGGTTTGCTTTTTTTTCCTAATATGCCCCACACCACGCTGGTTCCCTTGCATAATATTGATTTGTTAATTCAGAATTCAGTGTATTCTGTGACTTAATTTTTTTATTGTAGTAAAATACATGTAATGTATAATTTACCGTTTTAACAATTTCTAAGTATACAGTTCTGTGGCCTTAAGTCTGTGGCTTTTTGCCTCTAAATTTGAGCCCACCTTTCCTTTCTATGGAAGCCTCATTCTCTCCAATGTCATCACCATGTTTTCTTCATGCCAAAGATGCCATTAATTGTGAAACCATCATTTTAATAGCAGCATTTCCTTTAAAAGGATATTCCTGGCAAATTTCCTTGGATGTCAGTTGTAAGCCCCATTCCTATTTCAGAAGAATTAATATGTAGAAAAGGCAACATGGTAGAATTGAGGAAATGTGAAGCTTTTCTGTGTCCTTTTTCTGTGTCCTTCTTTGTGAAGGGAGAGACGTTTTCTGCATGGCATCCATGATGATCAAATGGGAAACCTGTATCTTACTGGGCAGTCACAGAGCACCAGGACACCGAAATAGAGGGACATTTAGGTTTGTGGGGAATAGCAGGCTGTCATGACAATCTCAGAAAAAAAAAATTTTTTTTAATTTTATGTCCATACTGGCAGCATGTGGAAGATCCCGGGCCAAGGACTGAATCCAAGCCACAGCTGCAAACTATGTATGCTTGGCAACTATGGATCCCTTGAACCCACTGTGCCAGGCTGGGGATTGAACCTGTGCCTCCACAGCGACCTGAGCCACTGCAGTTGAATTCCTAACCCACTGTCCCACGCAGGGAACTCCTCAGGAAAAAAATTCATTGAAGGCTAAATAACCACTACCACAGGAAAGGTACGAGTACTTTTTGAGCATCTACTATCTGCCAAGAGCTTGACATAGATTTCTCACTTTAACCTCTTTGCAGTCTTGGGAGGTAGGCTTGATTGACATTTTACAGAGGGAGATAAAAGGGTTTGGAAGGTTCGAATAATTACCAAGATCTGATGCCTGGTAAGTAGTGGAACTGGGGGATTGACATTTACCCTGTAGAACTCCAGTACCTGCATCCTTCTTCATCACACTGGTTAGCTGTGGTGCTCTAGCCATTCCATAACATGACAGAAACAACCTTATTCCTTAGCCTCCTTCTAGGCTTGCAGTTTTAATTTGATCTTCTGCCTTAAACCCCCACGGTGGCCATTCCTATAGAATCATTTGTTAACTGACCATGTACTAATTTGTGATGGGTTTCTGGTTTTTGGACCATGTTTAAAACCTTGTTGTTTAACATTTCATATATTTTTGTCCTTTCTCTTTAGTAGATTATAAACCCTGAGAGGGCACTAACTTTAACTGCTGTACCTCCCACAGCATTTTATGAATCATTAATGCTCAATTACTACCTATTGATTTGGTTTTAATGAATGTTAGGGAGACATTTTCTGATACAGTTGATCTGAAATAAAAGTCATCATCAGGGTTGAAAAAAAAAGTCATTGTCAGGATCATTTAAGGGATTAAGATATTGTTCATGGGACTTCTGACAATTCTAACACCCACAACATCAGATTCAGGGAGATTGATAAGGGAATAAGTGGAACTTTAGAAAAAATTCGTTTTGTCTGCACCTGTGGCATGTGGAAGTTTCCGGGCCAGGGATCAAACCTGTGCTAGAGCAGCAACCAAAGCCACTACAGTGACAACTCCAGAGGCTTAACTGGCTGCACCACAGGAGAACTTCTGAAACTTAAAAACTTGAGAACAGGTTTTTCTGTTAAGGATTTCTAGAAAATATTTTCACTGCTTTCAATCTTTGCTGTTAAAATCCCTTTAGATTTCAGTCAGCATTCTCATTATATCCATATTTTGTCCTCAGTCATGTTAGAATCTACTTCCACTGGGGAAACTTGTTATACCAAATGGATAGCCTTATTATTATTATTATTTACCTCTGGGCCTTGCCTCTTTTTTTCTTTTCCATTTTGGTTTATCGCAGGATATTGCATATAGTTCCCTGTGCTTTACCTAGGACCTTGTTATTTATTCACCCAATGTCTACTAGTTTACATCTACTAGTCCCAGACTCCCAATCTATCCCTCCCCCACCCTCCTCCCCTCTTGGCAACCAGAAATCTGTTCTCTATGAGTCTGTTTCTGTTAAGTATACTTTTACTTGTGTCATATTTTAGAGTTCACATATGAGTGATATCATAAGGTGTTTATCTTTTTCTTTCTGACTTACTTTGCTTAGTGTGGTAATCCCTAGGTCCATCGATGTCACTGCAAGTGACACTATTTTGTTCTTTTTTATGGCTGCATATTATTACATTGCATATATGTACCACATCTTCTTTATCCATCCATCTGTCATTGGAAATTTAGGTTGTTTCCATGTCTTCTTGGCTGCTGTGACAGTGCTGCTATGAACATAAGAATGCATGTATCTTTTTCTATTTCTTTCTTTTTTTTTGTCTTTTTGCCTTTTTTAGGGCCGCACTTGTGGCATATGGAGGTTACCAGGCTAGCGGTCTAATTGGAGCTGTAGCCACTGGCCTACGCCAGAGCCACAGCAACGCCAGATCCGAGCCGCGTCTGTAACCTACACCACAGCTCATGGCAACGTCGGATCGTTAACCAACTGAGCAAGGCCACGGATCAAACCTGCAACCTCATGGTTCCTAGTCGGATTCATTAACCACTGAGCCACAACGGGAATTCTGCATGTATCTTTTGAAACTATAATTTTGTCTGCCCAGGAGTGGGATTGCTTGATCATATGGCAACTCTATTTTTATTTCTTTGAACAACTTCTATACTATTTTCCATAGTGGCTGCACCAATTTACACTCCCATCAACAGTGTAGGAAGGTTCCCTTTTCTCCACATCCTCTCCACCGTTTGTTATTTGTAGCCTTTTAATGATGGCCATTCTGACTGTGCAAGGTAGTACCCGAGCCTTACCTCTTTGAATATTTCAGAGAGCTAATACTGAAAGATTTTTATGCCAAAATATCTATCACGATCAAAAGGGGGCAGGAAAACAAAAGCTAATTTTATTCAGAAGATTCTCTATTATTCCTTGGCCTTGGCAATTGTTCCCTGCCTGGGACACTTCCCCTGAGAGGGTGACACTGGGCAGCAGCCTTGAGAGTCAATGAAAATTGTCTCAATGAACAACAGAGGATATAAGCAAACTTTGTTTCACTTCACGGTAGTACTTATTTTGCATTGGAAAGTATGTGTAATTCAAACTACTATAATTCCTATTCTTATGCCAAGTGCAATCCTGAAGGAGATTGTTATTGGCCTGACGTCTGGAGTCTTGTTGCCTCAAAGCCAGTGGCTTGTTTTTCCATCTGGGTTAGGCATAGAGTTTGCAAACTTTTATTTTTCCCCTGAGTTATTCATTCTCTGGTAAATTCCAGTCTTGGGCTACTGCAGGATATATGCAAAACTTTGCCCTGGGAACTGGGAATGTACCATGTCCCATGTTTGAAAGTGTTTTGCTTCTGGAAGTACAACGAGTTCTACTGAGGTTTGGGTTGGCCACCTCAGGCTTGTGGTTCATTTCAGAGTTTTGATTCAGCTCTACAAGATTTTATGGCTTGGCTACCTGAGAGGTTGGCTCTCACACTCTTCCTTCCTCCAAGCTGGGGAGATCTGCTGGAGTACTTGGCTAAAGATTTCCGCATTTTGCTGTGGAATAGTCACGATGATGGCTCAAGTGTTCCTGGAGGGTGTTCATATTTGGAACTTTCTTATCTTGTCTGACATTTCTCCCATTGTTGGCTTTTCTGGACGGTGAGGTGTTTAAGTACTCCATCTTAAGAATGTGCTGTCTGTTGCACTGAATTGATTTAAATAGATTGATTTAAATAAAGATTGGAGTCTGTATTTGTTTCCTGTTGCTGCAGCAACAAATTCCACACAGTTAATGCAAATTTATTTTCTGGTGTTGTGGAATTCAGAAGATCACAAGAAATCTTAAGAGGCTAAAATCTAGGTTTCAGCAGGCCTGGTTCTTTCTGGAGGCTTCAGGGGAGAATCTGTTCCTTATCACTTCCACTTCTAGAGTACCCCAGCAGTCCTTGGATGCATAACTTCCAACTCTGCTTTCAAGGTCACCCTGCCTTGTCCTCTACAGTAGACAAATTCCCTCTGCCTTCCTACTGCAAGGACTCTGTGATTACATTTAGGGCCCACTGATAATCCAGAAGAATCTCCCTATCTCATAATCCTTAATCACATCTGCAAGGTTGCCTTTGCCATTTATAAGGTCTGTATCCACAGGTTCTGGGGAATAGGACATGAACATCTTGGTGGGGGCTGGGGGGAGGGGGTGACTCATTATTTAGCCTCCCACAGAGCCTGATGCATCTGAATTTAAATCCTCGCTCTTACAATGTTAAACTTTCTAAACCTTAGATTGTACGTGTCTAAATGGTGATAATAATGCTTATCTCTCACTAGGTTGATGTAAAATATTAAAAAAATTTTTTTTTATTAAAGTATAGTTGATTTACCACGTTCTCTCAATTTCTGCTGTAGGTTGATGTAAAACCAAGATGAGTAAAATAGGTAAAGCATCAAGGACCCCATAGGCATTTAGTTAATGTTAGGTTTTTTCTCCTGTTTCGTCTTATCTGAAAAATTAAAGATTTAGTTTAAAGGCAAGTGTCTTTCAGCTTTATAAATATTATAATACAAATGTAAAATACTAAAAATACTTCTGCTGAAGTGATTATCACACAGACGAAAATACTGGTTAATATCCAATCAAGGATCCAAGTCAGCCTGAAACTATAATGTAATGCAACAGAGAATGTATTAGTGTGTTTAGAAATGGACGTATTGTAACGTGAATGGTATTAGAAGCTTAACTTAAACATCATAATGAGGATTTTCTCCTTCAATGTCTACTTTGATTTGTTGCAGAAAATCAGACCACTTTATGTTTGGAGGAAAGGGAATTAGAGGGAGAGGCATATCAACCTTCAAATGCTGGTATCATTTTTATTTAGGTATGGAAAAAATTAAAGCAATGATAATTTGTTTAACAAATATTGATTGAGCACCTCTGATATATCAGACAGTGGTGGCCAAGATGTTGATAACATAAAGATGAAAAGCCATGGTTTCTACCTTTAAATGGTTTCTAATCTAATGGAGAGAGAGAAAATAAATAGATAACTTCCAGAAATTAGAATAAGAATTATAATGGAAGAACAGGGGAAGAAGTACTTAAGCTTCATGAAGAATCAAGTGAATTTAGAGTTTCAGTGGTCATTCCTGAGCCAACTCTTGGGGGAGGAAGGCATTTTCCAGGTGAATATGAGGATAGAGTATTCTAGGCAGAGGAAGCTGTGTGCATGAAGGCTCATAATATTACATGCTCACAAAATCATCACTAGCTTCATGTGGTAGGAGCAGACAGATGTAGAAATTTATCTTGAGAAACATCCCTGATGTTGAATTCTAGAATGAATTCAGGTAGGTTCATTTTGTATAGGTAACCCCGGATAACGTAATATTCATTTACTCGGCAAATATTCCTTGGGCAGCTTCTGAATGTAAGAGAGATACAGAGTTAAGGGAGTCGGTTCTTGCCCTCTAAGTTCTTACAGTCTAGTGTAGGAGCTTGTGATCAGTATATTCAAACTACAGATTTGAAGAGGTTTCAGGAAATGCAAGTGGCTATTTCTTGTGCTAAATCCTTGTGAAAGCTGAGAGCCAAGAAAATGGGAATTCAAACAGAACTTGAAAGCTCATTTATTTTATTATCCAATGGTGATGATTAGCTCTTCACTGAAGATTTGCATTCCCCTTTCAGAGTGAGGAGTAGTTAGTAGGCAGCAGCGTCTTGGAAGTGGCCAGAGACTGTTTCCCACTTCCTCCTACACTTCAGTGGGGATGCATAATTTACTACCACTAACGGAATCTGGCACACAAAAGTCGTTGCCTGAGGTGGTTAAGAAGCAGGTACCTTTTTCATTTTCTCTTTCTTTCCTCATCTTCTGAGTGAATTAAAACCCCTATGCTTCTTAGGATTATGGAGGCACAAGATAGGACTTGGTCTTCGAATCACCCCATGCAGGAAAGCTACCACTCAACTAGAAACACCCTCCTTGATTGATAGCGTAGTGAGGCATAATATTACATTGTTTAAAATTGTTGAGAATTTGGTATTTATTTGTTGCAGCAGCTTGTATTACCCAAGTTATCACAGAGTAAGGATTCTCTTATGTAGCACACCATGCTTCCTGGGATTGGATCTTCATTGTGTCATGAAGGACCAATGCTTTTACTTGACACATCTAATGGTCAGACATAGATTCCTTTTATTAAGATAAAATCTGATTCAATCCTGTCATTTTTAGCCATTATCTCTGGAGCAAGGCCAGATAAGAAAATATATGTGTTTGTGGTGGAGGGGCCTCTTTAGTACATCATCATAGAGGGAAGCGGCAAGTTTCAGAGGTTAGGTCAAGCTGGTAGGCATGTTACCTGAAAAGGGATTTAAGAAAAAAATCGAGCTGAAGACAGTGTGGCCAGAGGCAGAGATGCCTTGGGAAGGGCTATATAGAAGCTCAAGGTGAGTTTGTGAGCCTGCAAAGGTCAAGATTCCCTCTTGTGATTAAAGACCACGAGGACTGAGAGTTCAACATCTAAATCCAATAACAGTCATGAGGAGCTGAATGTATCTTTCCATGGATGGTGGTGGGGTTTGTTCACTCAGGGAAGTGGAGTACATGAGACAGGACCAAGAGAAAATAATACACTCCTCTCTTTATGTTCCTCATGAGTTTTATCTTCTCCAACCTAAGCAAACCCTTCTTTCTCATGTTTTTCTTAGTTTATAGTCTATAAAATTATTTTTACTTTCCTTTGGATTCATTTTAAGTGTATAGAATTAAATGTAGTACTTCGCATGTAACCAGTTTATTGCAGAGGTCAGTGAGGCGATTTTTCTAGTATCGGAATGTTATACATCTAGTAGATTGGGATTTGAAATAAAATAGGTTTGGTTTGACTTCCCAGTTTGACTTATAAACTGGGTGCTTTTGGGTAAAATACTTCTTTGAGCCTTAATTTCTACATTTATAAAAGAAAAAAACTAATGCTGTATCATATGACTATTGCTGTGTTAACAAAACACCCTGAACTTAATGAATAAAGCAGTAACCATGGATTATTCCTCAAGAGACTATGGGAGGGTTGGCTGAGCTTGGCTGGGCCCTCTCACCTCTGAAGTCGGTAGATTTGACTTGGGGTTGGTCTGATCTAGGATGACTTCAGCTGTGATGACTTGAATGGTCTCTTATCTTCTAACGGGCTAGTTTACACTTGCTTGTATGGTGACCAGCAGGGTTCCAAGAAAGGGAAAGTGGAAGCACACAAGGGTTCATGAGACCAGGATTCACAACAGGTATGACATTACTTTGCATTCTTTTGATCAAAGAAAATGCAGCCGAAATTCAAGAGGTAAAGATTCTATCACCTGATGAGGGGAAGGGCAGAAAGAGTACAAAATCACATTACAGTGGCTGTGGGTAGAAGGAAGCCATTGAAGCCCATAATGCAACGAATCTACCCCAAATAACTTTCTCCAAGAGATTTAATCAAGAGTAAATAAAATATATAGAAACCACCTAGCACGCAGTAGAGCATCAATAAATTCTAGTTTTTCCCCTTTCATTCCTCTCCATTACTTCTTTTCTATTAATGAAGTCTGAAAGTTTATTGGTTTTCTTAGCTAAGCTACATTAATATTTTTGGACTTGAAATAAATCCCTAGTTGTTTTGTTGGCATGTACCTGTCTTTTACATCCTATATTTATATGTTATAATTTTTGGTTCTCAATTTGAGGTTTAAAACTTACCCTTAAGTAAATTAAAATTTATTATGTGCATAGTAATGGTCCATAAATTGTGTAAGATGTTGTGCATAATAGTGTGATGATTAGGGGTACACTAGGGTACATACTGCCTGGGCTTGAATCTCAGCCACTCAGTGGCTCTCTGACCTTGGGCAAGTTAGCTAACCTTATTCTTTGTAGAGCAGAAATAATAATCATTTATCATATGATTGTTGTGAGAATAAAATGATTTAATGGTTTTGAAGCCCTTAAAATGGTGCTTGGCACATAGGAAACTCTATACGAGTAGTTGTTAAATATGTGAGTGAATAAATAAATCTCTTCCTTCACCTTCACAGTTTACTGTGATCTCAACTCTACCTCCAGACATTGTTGAATGATTTTAGCACTTTCCCCCTGAACACATAGGGAACTGATATAGTTATTGAATAAGTGAATGAATAAGTAAAAAGATCCCTAACTTCAAGATATTGCAGCAATTCCTTGTGTTGAATGGATGTAACTACCAGGTATTATTGATTGATTCAAGACTCTTCTCCCTGAGTCCTGTGTGACTTTAGAAGCCCTCTCTACACAGTATTCCAACAGCTTTTACAATTTATTCCAAGCAGATACCCACGGAGCAAACTATTTTTTCCATCCAGTCTCCTGGACTGGCTCTGACCATTCCAACCCTCAAGATAATTTTTTTAATCTATTATCTCCCAGCTTGATTCATCCACAAATTTGAACATTTTGTTATCTTATTTCTGTGTAAAAAAATATTTGAAGACTAACCACTAACCAAACTCTGCTGCACTACACGAGGAACCACATTCCATGCTGGCAAAATTGTGTCTTAACTATCTTGAGTGTTCAGAGTGTTCAGTAAATTTATAATCCACACGGGTTAACTTTTATCATCTTATCCACAAGGGTACTCTGAGAAACTCCAAAGCTTTGCAGAAGGTGGTGTCCTGTAAATGGATTACATGTTTTTAGATCACCAACCTAGCAGTTCTATCAGTAAAGACAGTTTGAAATTACTTTACTAATAGTAAAATTTTCTATTATTACCACAGTACAATCTTTCACAAAAACATGCTTAAGATTTTTCTCTAGATGTTTGTCAAGGAGTGGTCTGTATTTTAAAGACTCCAACCTTTCTCCTCCAGTTAATCCTTTAATTGATTAGAATACTTGGACAGCATATTGTTCCTTTAAAATGGCTTCAAAATTACTATAGTTTTATATATATACATATGTATAGTAATAAATACAGATAATATTAAGAAGCAACACAAACTTAAAAATATCACTGTATATAAAAAATGAAATATTATTCAGCCAATAAAAGGAGGAAATCTTGGAGTTCCCTGTGGTGCAGCAGGTTGGGGATCTGGCTGCGGCTCAGATGGCTGCTGTGGTGCAAGTTTGATCCCTGACCTGGGAACTCCCACACGCTGCGGGTGCAGCCAAAAAAAGAAAAAGAAATAGAAGGAAATCCTGCCATTTGTGACAACATGGATGGACCTTGAGGGTATTTTGCTAAGTGAAATGTGAGAGAAAGAAAAGTATTTTTTGATCTTGTTTATATGTGGAATCTAATAAAACCAAATTTATAGAGACAGAAAGGTTTGTGGTTGTCAGGGACTGGGACGTGGAGGATATAGGGATAAAGGATACAAGCTTTTTTAAAATTTATGTTTTATTAAAGTATAGTTGACTTACAATGTTGTGCCAATTTATACTGTACAGCAAAGTGACCCAGTCTCTCTCTCTCTCTCTCTCTCTCTCTCACACACACACACACACACACACTCCTTTTCTTATATTATCTTCCATCATGGTCTATCCCAAGAGATTGGATATAGCTCCTGTGCTGTACAGTAGGACCTCATTGCTTATCCATTCTAAATGTAATGGTTTGCTTCTAGTCCATCCTACTTCCCCTGCTCCCCCTACAACCACAAGTCTGTTCTCTTTATGAGTCTGTTTATATTTTGTAGGTAGGTTCATTTGTGCCATATTTTAAGTTCCACATGTAAGTGATATCATATGGTATCTGTCTTTCTTATTCTTACTTCACTTAGTATGAGCATCTCTAGTTGCATCTCTGTTGCTGCAAATGGCATTATTTTGTCCCTTTTATGGTCGAATAATATTCCATTGTATATATGTACCACATCTTCTTAATCCATTTATCTGTTGATGGATATTTAGGTTATTGCCACGTCTTGGCTACTGTGAATAGTGCTGCAGCGAATGTAGGGGTGCAATTATCTTTTTGAATTATAGTTAATTATAGTTTTGTCCAGATATATGCCCAGGAGTGGGATTACTGGATTATGTGGTAGTTCTATATTTAGTTTTTTGAGGAAACTCCATACTGTTTTCCACAGTGGCTGTAACAATTTACATTCCCACAAAGGGTACCAACTTTTAGTTATAAGATGAATAAATCCTGGCAATATAATATACAGCATGATAACTATACTTAATAATATTAAACTCTGTACTGGAAAGTTGCTAGGAGAGTAGAGCTTAAATGTTTTTCACCACCCACACACATCAAAGGAAGCTATTTGAAGTGATGGATATGTCGACCCTTTGTAGTAATTGTTTCACAATGTGTATATACATATGCAAATGTATGCATATGTACATATGCATATATATTGGAGGAAAAAAATCACCCAAATTAATATCCAGAATAAACTGCAATTAAAATAGTGGGGTTTCCCTTCCCTTCCTTTCCCTCTTAAATGAAAGGATGCTATCCATACTCTTTTGTAGCTTTTTTCACTTAGCAATCAATTGTTAACATATTCCTATGTTATTAAGTATTTTTTTGCAATATCACTTTTGAGGTTGCATATAGCTTTGTTTTATGAACATAGCATAATTTATTTAGCAATCATCTATTTGGGGCAATTGCTTTTAATTTTTATATTATAAATATGCCATTTTATTTTATTAGAATAGATTTTAGAAATAGATTTGTTGAGTCAAAAGATACACCATTTTTAACTTTGTAATAAACTTGGCAAACTCTCCCCCTTCTAAATATTGTTGCTCTTTATCTTACCATTGTCTGTTCTGGGTTTTAATATTTAAATTTTTAGCAAATTTGATAGGTGTGATATTTTCTAATTGCTTTAATTTGCATTTATTTGAATTATAGTGACATTTAGCCTTTGAAAAACAAATATTGGCCCTTTTAATTTTCTTTTGTGAATTTCCATTGTCTGATTTTTCCATTACTGTAATCAGTTTTTCTTATTTATTTGTACATGTGCTTTACTTTCTAATGTCAATGACTCCCTATCTGTTAGATATGTTACCTAACTTTTGTTCAGTTTGCCTTTTGTCTTTAATTTTGTTGATATACATACAATTTAAAATTGTACACAGTCAAATCTAGCTATAGCTTTTTTTGAGTTTTCTTGAAAAATAGTTGAGTAACAGTGTGGTGATAATTTCTGCTGTACAACAGTGATTCAGTTATATATATGCACATATCCATTCTTTATCAGATTCTTTTCCCATATAGATTTTCACATAATATTGGGTAGAGTTCCCTGTGCTGTGTATGTAGCAGGTCCCCATTAACTATAAAAAAACCTTGTCTTGAAAAAATTATTGTCTTTCACATTGTCTTCCGGTAATTTTGTACAGTTAAATATTTATACCTCCTAGAATTGACTTTTGTGTGGTATAGGAGCCAGGATCTCACTGGCTTGGTCTCTATTCCCATTCTTCCACAGTTGATGTCAGTGAGAACAGTCATGCTCAGGTACTTCCTGAGTTGGAAATACCATTGTTTTAACTAGTATAGCATCTACAGCATACATACCAGTGAAGCCAGAGGAACATTCTGATAGAATTTGTACTTGCGCTGACCTCATCTTATTTTCTTCTGTATTCCCATCATCACTGTTTTTTTCATTGAAATAACCACTTCCTTCCCTTTTCTCTGAACTTCACTTTAGTGAGCTCAGTGGGTGCTACAAACTGACTAAGTTTAAGAAAAACTAGGCTGGCCCACAGGCATTCCTTTCTGTTACGAAGGCCTTCCACTATGGAAAAACACTATGGAGGTACCTTGGAAAACCATACATAGAACTACCATATGACCCAGCAATCCGACTCTTGGGCGTATATCTGGACAAAACTTTCCTTGAAAAAGACACATGCACCTGCATGTTCATTGCAGCACTATTCACCATAGCCAAGATATGGAAACAACCTAAATGTCCATTGACAGATAATTGGATAAAGAAAATATGGTATATATACACAATGGAATACTACTCAGCCATAAAAAAGAACAAAATATTGCCATTTGCAGCAACATGGATGGAACTAGAGACTCTCATACTAAGTGAAGTAAGTCAGAAAGAGAAAAACAAAAACCATATGATATCACGTATCTGGAATCTAATATATGGCACAAATGAACCTTTCCATAGAAAAGAAAATCATGAACGTGGAGAACAGACTTGTGGTTGCCAAGAGGGAGGGGGAAAGAGTGGGAGGGACTGGGAATTTGGGGTTAATAGATGCAAACTATTGCCTTTGGAATGGATAAGCAATGGGATCCTGCTGTTTAGCACTGGGAACTACGTATGGTCACTTGTGATGGAGCATGATAATGTGAGAAAAAAGAATGTATACATGTGTGTGTGACTGGGTCACCTTGCTGTGCAGTAGAAAACTGGCAGAACACTGTAAACCAGCTATAATGGAAAAAAATAAAAATCATTTTAAAAGGGAAAAAAAATAAAGGCCTTCATATTTTTATTATTGTAGTGCAACAGCATCTGTAAACTATGTGTTCTGTCTGCGAAATGGATCATTAGATAGAGACAGCTTATCTTTAGCTCCCAAAACCTAGATATCTTTTGTCTCTAAAGAGGCAACACATAGGTGAATACTCTTGCAAATACATGGTGAATCAGTAAGCAACTGTGATATGATGGAATCTGCCACTGATTCTTGACGTAAAATTGTCCAAGGGAAAGGAACTAATATTTATTGGAAGCAAGATACTCTACAGACATTTACATGATTAAGTCCAAACTGTAGTTTTTCTGAAGTTATGTATTAGCACTCTGCTTTTCAGAAGAAGAAATTGAAGCTAAGGGATTAATCAATTTGCCTAAAGTCACATAGCTGGTACACGGTGGAGCTGGGATTGAAATGGATCTCTAAAACATTTAGGCCGCTCAGGATCGTTCTGCCTTTATAATAGTTAACTAATCAGCTGTACTCTTGGCTCAAGAATATACCTCAAATGCCAAGATCAAGTAGCACATGGTTGTGGTATTGGATAATCTATATCTATATCCTCTGGCCTCCTGAGACACCCAAAGTTGGAACACAGTTGTTTTGTGATCCTTTCCTCTGAATCTAGTTTAATGATGGTCAGTAAGACTCAGGAATCTAACTGCTCCAGTACTTCTTTCTTATGTAGTGTAAGAATTTCTGATAAAAATGAATTGGTATTTGCTAACCACAGATTCATAGCCCTTGAACCACTGATTGAACAGATCATCTAATAATCTCGCTTTTAATTTTTAACTCACATTCTACCCTAATGGGGAAAAAAAAATTGTTGACCTTACCAAGTCATTGCAAGACATACTTCTTGGATGAGAAAGTAATGAGGCAATGTCTGGTTCCTGTTAAAGGTTATAAATCAATGATTCATAACCCAAACAAAAGTATAGATTTTATCATAAACATCATTACTACTCAATGCATTGTCTGTACAACATGGTTTGAGAAACATGAAATGAGACCTTTCTTTAGACCTTTTTTTTTTTTTTTTGTCTTTTGTCTTTTTTTAGGGCTGTACCTGCAGCATATGGAGGTTCCCAGGCTAGGGGTCCAATCAGAGGTACAACTGCCGGCCTACACTACAGCCACAGCAACACCAGATCCGAGCCGCCTCTGCGACCTACACCACAGCTCACGGCAATGCCAGATCCTTAACCTGCTGAGCGAAGCCAGCGATCAAAACTACAACCTCATGGTTCCTAGTCAAATTGTTTCCACTGCACCATGACGGGAACTCCTAGACCTTGTTTTAATTGTCGCTTGAATCCTTCCTGACAGTTTAGAATCCAGCCTATTTTAAAATGGCTAGAGAAGGAGGTACATTACTCACAATTGAAAAGACTTGCAAAATGTATCCAAAGTTCCCACCAGGAAGCTGACCAGTGTGTTTGTTCTCTTGGTAGTTATACAGTTTGAATTTCAAGCTCAGTATTAAAAGTGGTAAAGTGTCAACAAACACCAGTGTTTCTGGGAAAGCAATGTAAGATTTCAAACCTAAATGTTGCAAACATTCTTTCTTTCTTTTTCATCTTAATCTGTTTTCCCTTCCTGTGGAAACTAGTTTTTATTTTGAAATCTGACATAGTAATAGATTGTTGCACAGAAAAACAGGAGAAAACAAATATTTATTCATTCATTCATTCATTCATTCATTCATTTATCTTTTTAGGGCTGCAGCCACTGCATATAAAGGTTCCAGGCTAGGGGTCCAGTCAGAGCTGTAGCCTCCTGCCTAAACCACAGCCACAGCTACGCCAGATCCAAGCCACGTCTGCAAGCTACACCACAGTTCACGTCAATGCCGGATCCTTAACCCACTGAACCAGGCCAGGGATTGAACCCGCATCCTCATGGATGCTAGTCAGGTTTGCTAACTGCTGAGCCATGGTGGGAACTCCCCAAATACTGTTTTAAAATATTGCCTTTATGCTTGAGTATAATGTGTTTATTATTTTTAAGCAAAGGTTTTTTTTTGGTTTACGTGTTTGTAAAAATAAACTCTGTGCCACACTGCATTGCCTGCTAGTATTTTATGGAGCCATGTGTAAGGGTCAATTACTCTGGGAGAGAGGTAGGTGGAAAATAAGAATCTCATGCAAAAGACATATAGAGGTGACATAAAATGAAACTTACTTATCAATAAGGGGCTGAGGGGCAGCCTGATAAATTGGAAAAAATCCTGGATGCAGAGTCAGGCAATCTGTGTAAATGAGAGGTGGTTGTGTTGGATTTCACTTTGAAATATTCTGTGATAGGAGGTGGACTTGGGAGAGCAAGGAAGAGGGGCTTCCGAGATTCAGCGTGGAACTGTGAACGATGAACAGAAACAATTACTCTGGACAAGACTATGTGATGTCCTGACCTGTAGAAACACTGCTGTGGGCAGAGGTGGGCATGTGAACAAACCTGAGGATGTGACCTTGGTACCCTGTCCAGTTTTGGCAGGGAATACGCTTAGTTAAGTGCAACTAATTTCTACCTAGAATCATCCTTGCTTGTCTCTTTAAATACTGTGAGATCTAGTCAGAGATGTATTCTCTGTTGGTGGAAGTGACTGGAACTAGAGATTCAGATGAGATCACCTGGGAAATATAAGAGGAAAAGGAGAAAATCCCAGAGCATTCCAAAGGTCAGGGACTAAGTAGAAAAAGAGGAGCTTAAAGGTAAAAAAAAAAAAAAAAAGTCCAGTGATGTAAGAAGAAAATTTGGAGAGTAGGTGACACTGAGGCCAAGAGAGAAAGTGTTTCAGGAAATAGGAGTTGGTCAATAAAGCTAAATGTTGCTCAAAGTCTCAGTAAGATGGAAGCACAGATGTGTCCACTGGGTTTGGCAACGTGTTGTTATTGGTAACCTTGACGAGAAAATGGAAGTATCAGGAATTTAGAGTGGTGAAGATGAATGAGACTGGGAGGTAAGAAACTGGAGACAGGAGATGTAGCTACTCTTTTGAGGTTTTTGCTGTAAAGAGAAGGAAAGAAATGTAAAAATTAGAGCATACTTTGGGCCAAAGGAAGGTGATTTTTTCCCTCTTTTTAAAATTAAAGTGTAGTTGATTTATAGTGTTGTGCTAATTTTTGCTGTACAGCAAAGTATATGTTATACTTTGCATACAAAGTATATGTATATATTTTTCTGTATAGTATATATAATATATATCTGTATTTATTCTATATATTTAATTCATTTTCTTATATTGGTCTATTCCAAGAGACTGGATATGGTTCCCTGTGCTACACAGTAGGACTTTATTGCTTGTCCATTCTCAATGTAATAGTTTACATCTACTAACCCCCAACTCTCAGTCCACATCACTCCCTCCCCACTCTCCCTTGCGTACCACAAGTCTGCTCTTTGTGAGTCTGTGTTTTATAGATAGGATCATTTGTGCCATATGATTCCACATGTAGGTGATATCATATGGTATTTGCCTTTCTTTCTGACTTTCTTCACTTAGTATGAGAATCTCTAGTTGCATCCATGTTGCTGTAAACGGGATCATTTCATTCTTTTTAATGGCTGAGTAATATTCCTTTGCATATAGGTACATCTTCTTAATCCATTCATTCATTGATGGACATTTAGGTTGTTCCCGTGTCTTGGCTATTCTAAATAGTGCTACTATGAACATAGGGGTGCATGGATTTTTTTGAATTATAGTTTTGTCTACATATAGGCCCAGGCATGTGATATGCTGGATCATATGGTAGTTCTATATTCAGTGTTCTGAGGAACCTCCATACTGTTCTCCATAGTGGTTGCACCAATTGACATTCCCACCAACAGTGTAGGAAGGTTCTGGGTCAAGGGAGGGTGATTTTTAAGATCAGATAACTAGATCAGATGAGAACGATTCAGAAGAGTGGGAGAAATGGATGATGTAGTAGAGAGAGGGCATAACTACAAGGTAATGAGAGGAGATCCCAGTGAAGCAGGTGGGCTTTTTTAGAAAAAATGACACATCTACCTTAGTAATGGTGGGAAAGGAGGTATAAAGAAGAGGTGAAGAAAAAGATAGATACACAGAAAGATAAAGGAGCGCCACTTAAATTGCTTCTAATTTCTTAGGAAAATATGAGATAGGGTCATGGGCTAAGGTGATATTTAAGGAGAGAGGAAGAAGTATGAAATAGTTGTGAGCATTGGAAAGCAATTGTTCTGGGAAAGTAGTGTAGAGTAAGTGTTAGGAAGTATCAGGTATCCATTTGTGACTCTGAGTCATGAATTTATTGTGGAACTAATTAGGGGTATTAAATAGTTTTTTTTTTATCAAACTTCAGTTACTGGAATATATCCAGAGTCAAGTTTAAGCAGATTTGAGGATGTTCCAGGGAAGTAGGAAGGAGGGAGAGGGGGGCAGAATCCAAAAGGGAATTTGCATGGAGAACAGTGAGGACATGAAGGGTGATGGGCTGCAAAAACAGTCATTGTTAAGCCGGGTAGTGATCAGGACATTGAAGTATGGCTCTATAAGGAGGTGGAAGTGAGTGAATTGTAGTCTGATGGTATGGGCTTCAAATGAGTGGATGTTTTAAAGAAGGCAAGACAAATTGAAGCTGCTAAAGTAGCACTGGAAGCTAGAAGACATCAACCAGGAACTGGAAGTTTATTGGCTGAAAAAAAAAAAAAAAGCAAACTTTGCTTGCTTTACTTGTGTCCCCAGAAGAACAAGTTTCAGTTAGAGAAAGAAGGTGAAACCCATTCAGAGGAAGGGGAGATAGACTAGGGGTTCCATATGGCCCAGTGAAGAAGAGGGTGTGGAAGGATGGAAAGGGTGGACAGAGGACTACGAGATACAGACTGAAGGGAAATGGATGGATGAATGAATAGATGTTTGAGTTCTGAGAGTGGTTGAGTATACAGGGATGTAAGGTGTGAGAGGTTAGTCTTGATGGCCTCTTAATGGAAGGCCCAGCCGTTCAGAGCTCGGTCTCATAACTGGAAGGAACAGGGAAATGCAGGTAAAAGATACTACATAGGCTTCCTTGGGTTTCTGGACTCTCCTGGGGTTATTAGTACTACCAGCCAGCTGCATGCTCTAGTTTTGCATGGGCAATATTGTCTGGCTCTCACTTTTTTCACATATAAGGTGAGTCACTTCCAGGGCTCATGTGCTGTTTTTATTTTCTGAAATGGCCCCTTCTTTCTTGCCAGGCTGTTGAAATCCTAGCCATTTAAGAATTCTAGAATCCACCTCTACCATTAGGGTCTTCTTACTTTAATCACCCATTTCAACCAGAGTTGACCTTTCTGTTCTCATGATCACTGTAACACTTTGTCTGAAGTGGCAGTTCAGTCTTCTAAATAATACAGTTATTTGTGTTTATCTATCATCCTTGTCAAAAACTCCATGAGAACAGGATGCATTCTTTTTGCTCAAGTAGATGCTAAGTAAATGACTTTCAAAGGAACCAGGAAAGCATATTTCTGGAGGACGAAGCAGAATGAAGTAACAGAGACTGTTAGAAAAGGCAAAAAATACTTGTATGATACTTCAGATTTGCATGAGACATTTAGGTAAGTTGAAAATGCAGCGTCACTAGGTCTAACATTTGTATGCACGAACTTGAAGCAATTGCAGATACAATAAAGCTATTGACGAAGGCTTAAGGAATCCTGTCATATTAAATGGAAAATAGCAGAAGAAAGAGATGAAAATTCATATATTTAAAGACTGTTGAAATTACAAGGAAAACAAACCAAAAGAAATAGACTTAAAAAAAACATATGTAGAATTTGTACTGATATTCAAGAGGTGAAGAATTTCTCTTGGCTAATGGTTACCTAAAAATGTGTCTTTTTTGGAAAGTGAATTAGTTATCGGTCTGTGAAATTGCATGACATGATTTGGAATGTGATGTTACTTTGTGTGTTAAGCAGGGTATTTTTTTTTTAATTTACAGGCTACATTTAAAAAATTGAAATATAATCGACAGTTAAAATACTATATGTTTAAGGCATACAATCTGATGATTTATTATACATGTACATTTAAAAATAATCACTATAATTAAGCTAATTTACATATACATAGATAACAGACTACCTTTGAACCAAGGCCAAATCTATCCTATTTTCGGGGGGGGGGTTAAGTTTAATACTGATGAAAATAAAGTTGGACTATGTAATTTTAATGCAATTTCTAAAGTTTACATTCTAGTTATAGTTATTATAAAATATTGTAAGTGGGGTATTTTATTAGCTGCATTTAAAAAATTGTTTTATTATAGTATAGTTGATTTATAATGTACCTTCAATTTCTGCTGTATAGCAATGTGAGCCAGTTACATACACACACATGCCCACATACATTCTTTTTTCATACTATCTTCCATCGTGTTTTAACCTAAGAGACAGGATGTAGTTCCCTGTGTTGTACAGTAGGACGTCTTTGCTTATACATTCTAAAAGTAATAGTTTGAATATACCAACCCCAGACTCCCTGTACGTCCTTATCCATTCCCCCTCCTCCCGGGCAATCACAAGTCTGCTCTCCATGTCCGTGATCTGTTTCTGTTTTGTACATAGGATCATTTGTGCCATATTTTAGATTCTACATATAAGTGATATCATATGGTATTTGTCTTTCTCTTTCTGCCTTACTTTACTTAGTGTGAGAATCTCTGGTTGCATCCACGTTGCTGCAAGTAGCATTATTTTGTCTTTTTTATGGCTGGGTAGTATTCCATTGCATATATGTACAACATCTTCTTAGTTCATTCATCTGTTGATGGACATTTGGGTTTTTTCCATGTCTTGGCTGTTGTGAATAGTGCTACAATGAACATAGGGGTGCATGTATCTTTTTGAATTACAGTTTTATCCAGATATGTGCCCAGGAGTGGGATTGCTGGGTCATATATTTAGCTCTATGTTTAGTTTTCTGAGGAACCTTCATACTGTTTTCCTTAGTGGTTGTACCAATCGACATTCCCACTAAAAGTGAAGGAAGTTTCCCTTCTCTCCACACCCTCTCCAGCATTTGTTGTTTGTTGACTTGCTGATGATGGCCATTCTGACTGGTGTGAGTGATAACTTCATTGTAGTTTTGATTTGCATTTCTCTAGTATCTAGTGATGTTGTAGCTGCATTTTTTGAATCAAGCATGGAGTCATATGATCTGACAGAAGTACATTCTTTATTTACTTATTGGGACCAGTGAGACAGAATATTAGAAATTGGAAATGTTGGGAAATTCCAGAAGTTTATGTCATATGACAATTCCACTACCACCACTAATACAACCGTTGCCACCACCACCACCAAAAATAGTAACAGAAATTTTCTGAGCCCTTACTATGTATCAGTCTCTATTTCACAGCTTTACATGTTGTACCAATAAGGATTCAACCAGAGACACAGAACCAGTAGGAGATAATATAGGAAGAGATTTATTTTTGAAAGGAATTGCCATACGCAATTGTGGAGGTTCATAGGCTAGGTTCTTCAGAAGGACACACTGGAACTCTTGGGCATGAGCTGAAGCTATATTCCACAAATACATCTTCCTTCGCTGGGATGGCTCAACTCTGCTTTTAAGGCCTTTCAACTGATTGGATCAGGCCTATTCAGATTATCAAGGGTAATCTCCCTTTCTTAAAATCACTTGATTATCCTCAAAATTACCTTCAAAGCAACATTTAGATTAATATTTGCTTGAATAACTGGGCACCGTAGCCCAGCCAAATTGACAGATAAAATGTGTATTATCGAATTTAACCCTCAAAAGGATCCCTTCACACAAATGACCAATTTTGGAACAAGGGTTTGGTCCCAGGGATTGATGTAGAGTCCAGGGGCTACGTACCATGCTGGAGTGCATTGTAGGGGAGCAACTAAAGCCATACAGTTTCTCCTCTGAAATAGCTCCTGGAACAGGCTCCTTGTATTTCCTAGAGAGCAATCTGTCCCTTATAACTAGGCTTGGTGACTGCTCTCAGGCTGTCCCATGGTGGATATTATCCAGCACCGAAGTTATAGTGATAAAAACAACTTAAATTCATTAGCTTCCTGGAAAATTGCTTAGTCCCCTTAGTTTCATTTAAAGGGTACAAGGAAAACAAAGCAGTTTGTCTTTGTCATCCTGTTCACACCTCGATACATTTTACTAAGACCAGGAATGTAAAAATTGGTATTGAGGCAAGTATTAAGCTTAAGTTAGAACTTCAGTGATGACTATAGGGTGTTTATTTTAATCTAAATCTTTCTTAGCTATAATAAGAAAGCGCAGACCATCTGATAGGAGGGATAGAAAGAGATGGAAATGTGAACAGAATTGTGAACAGAAAGGGCAGTCTAGTGACTGGGCTGTGAATGGGGGCGGATGGTATGTTGTGACTGTCTCTGCTTGAGCCTCTGGCTGCCTGTGAGCCCTGGCGGTCCTGGTAGAGAGGCTAAGATTGGTGGGTGTCAGGATGGATCCCATAGAACCTGTAAGTAGGTTTTGGAAAGTACTGTTGTTTTCTAGTCCAGTGTCTTGCTGAGCCTAGGATCTGTCATCCCCGAGCTTTTCTGTGACCACACTGTTTCTGTCTTCCAGATCCCCTGCTGATTGGATTTTACGTCTCAGAAAGTGCATCCTCCTTCAGGGTCTCAGTTGGATACCCTAACCAACTAAAAAGGCAACAAAAGCACAAATACTTTGCTCCTGGATCTAACACTCTGCATGCCTTGATTTGATTATAAGCTTTCGTGAACACTGCTCTCCCCCAAAGGGAAGAACTACATGAGCAGGCTGAATACTCACCCTCAAAGATAGCAGATCCTTATCTATGGAAACTGTTAACATTACTGTAAGTGGGAAAAGGGTCTTTGAAGATCTTTGCTGGAGTTTCCTTCATAGCATAGTGGATTAAGGATTCAGCATAGTCACTGCTGTGGCTTGGCTCGCTGCTGCAGCAGGTCCAGTCCCTAGCCTGGGAACTTCTGCAGGCTGAGGGTGTGCCAAAAAAAAAAAAAAAAAATTAAGTAAAAGGTAAATAAAAGATCTTGAAATGGGAGGTTATTCTGGATTATCTAGGTGGGTCCTAAATCCAATCAGAAGTGTCCTCATAAGAGACAGGGAGATATGATACAGCAGAGGTAGTGGGAACACAGAGACAGAAGGGAGCGTTGCAGCCACAGCCAAGGAATGCCAGCAGCCCCTGGAAGCTGTTTGAGTGAAAGAACAGATTCTCCTCTAGAGCCTCTGCAGGGTGCCAGAAAGGGTTTTTCTCAAAAGGGATACTGATTTTGCACTTTTGGCTTCCAGAGCTGTGAGAGAATAAATTTCTGTTGTTTTTAAATTGCCAAGTTTGTGGTACTTTGTTACAGCAGCCATAGGAAACTAATATAGCCTAACTTTTTCTTCAGATGACTCCTAATATCTCATCTGAAGTATTCTCTGAAAAAAAAATCCCTAGTAGCAGTTCTGCACCTTGTCCAGGGCTCTGTTGACTTGATCTTTAGAAGAAAATTCAAATGCTTAATTGGTTCGTGGTATCATATTTACTCTCAGTTATAAGCTAAAGAATGGAAACGACTTGTTCATTTGCTTTGTGAAATAGCCAGCATAAGACTCTACAGATGCTGTTTTAATAATAACGTATAGAAGGCTTTAAAAGAGAAAGAATTATGAGAATAATGATGTGTGACCTTCCAATCAATGCCTGTTTTATTACTGGGACTCAAAGACGTGTATCCCTTTCTTATTGTTGCTACTGATTCCTGGCTCTGTTATTTATGCTAATGGAAAGGCATCTATTGTCCCTCAGCTATAGCTCTTTTAGGTTAATGGCTCATTTAGCATTACACTTCTCTCTGTTGAAGGCCTTGAGTTAGTTTTTAGGCCAATGACCTAATAATGATAATAATAATAGTAACAACACTAATAATGTAAAAATGGGCTTCATGCTATTTTATGTCATTTATCACTGCAATAACCTGCGATGGAAGTACGCCTATAGATGAGAAAACTGAGATTCAATGCATTGAAGGAACTTATCCAAGGTCAGAGCTAGTGAAGAGCAGAGCTGTGTGCTTAATACTGACGTGCTGCAGTCTTTGAACTTAAACCACTGATTCTCGATAAGGATCATCCGATAAGGATCACAGCTCAGTGTCTCATACACAGCCCAGGCACTTCAGCTCTCTCCATCTTTGAAAATTGTCTCCCCTCTCCCCACCCCACTTTCCACCCTCACTTTCCAAAAAGGCTAAGGCAAACTTCTTGTCTCTCTGAGACCTAAATTGGGTTCCAGGCATAAGGTCTAGGGAGTCTTGGAAATCTGATGTATTTATCATTTGTGGTAACCGATTCACTCCTTCCCTCACCCTCCTTTTCTGCACTCTGCTTATATCTCTTTCCCCGAGGACTTGCATATATCAGTGTACTTTATGATCCTACTTGAGTTTTTCTACAGCTGAATTTAGAGCCAGAAGTAGTCTCAAAAATATCTAGTTCAACCACTTGCTTTGACAGATGAGAAAGGCCACATTAAAAAAAAATACATAAGAGATTTTTGAAAAAGAACTATGAGAATAAAAAGTTAAAAAAATCTTTCCTTTTTCATTAACATGGGATTTGGGATTAGAATGGCTTGCTTGTCCAGTCGTTAATGTTAAAATGGCAAGTGCAAAGTAAGTAAGGTTATTTTTGACATTCAGAGTTTTATGATTATTGGAGCAATCTTTTTTTGCAGATAAATGCATTTTTATTACAACATATAAGGTATACTTAGACCCTTTCGATTATCAAACTTACCTTAAACTCTTAGGCATACTTAAGACTTAGATCTTTGGAACAGCGAGTTTATACACCAAAGACTTGGTTAGAGTCTTAATTCCTAGAGAAGATAGGTTCATTTGAATATCGAATTTAGGATATGATTTCATCTCTTTGGTTTAAAATGTCTTAATTGGTAAAATCTGTGATAATTTTGCTTCTCTATACTCCTAAATTAAAGAATTTAGAAGAGAAGGAAAAGTCAAAGAGTATGTGTTCATATATGTGAGATAGTATTAAAAATCAGTTCATTTTAACAGCAACATTGAGAATTTATAGTGTCAGTAAATAAGACGGGTTATTTTCCTCAAGTCTAGATTTGATAAATGACTTGGCCACATCCATTACTCTGTGTGAGTACACCCCTAACATGAATTCTGTCTTACAGGAAGGGAGCCACTGATTTATTGTATATTTAGAGCGCTTTAATATGTATACAGAAAGTCTTGTGTAAAAGAATGTTAATGGTAAATGCTAGGAAATTGCCCAAGTGCTCATTAATAAGGAACTGGTTAAATGTATTATGAATATAAAATGAAACATTCCATTAAAAATGTAGTAGCTATATGTGTGTGTGCATGTGTGTGTATGTAATCCTCAGGACATTTTAAGTGAGAAATGAAAGACTGAAAGCAGTATGTCCAAAACACTACTATTTGTGTTTTTAATTAAAGATTATTTTTCATTTTGAAATAATTTTATATTTACAAACAGTTGCAAAAATGGTACTAGAATTCCCGTTTACCCTCTCCTAGTTTCCCCCAAAGTGTAATACCTCATGTAACTGCAATTCAAAACCAGGAAATTAAATTTGATGCAGTTCTAGTAACTGAACTGCAGACTTTTCACAAATTTTTTTCGGTCGTCTCACCACTGTCCTTTAGTCTACTTTGATCTGAGGCAGAACCTCTATTTCATCAGTCTTTGCCTTTCAGGACTTTGGTCCTTTTGAAGAGCCTTCATCAGATATTTTCTAGAGTGTTCCTCAACTGGGTCTTTCTAATGTTTTTTTATGATTTGACTCAGGTTATGATTTTGTTTTTTTTTTGGCCAGAATATCATAGAAGTGACCTTGTGTACCTCATTATTGGAGGTGTCAACTTGGTCACTTGGTTAAGGTAGAGTCTTCCAGGGTTCTCCATGGTGAAGTTATTATATTTTCCTTTTTAAATTAATATATCTTATTGAGAGTTGAGTCTATGTAAATATCCTATTACTCATCACATTTTCTTGTCTACTAATTTGAGCGTCCATCAACGATTTTTGCCTGAAACAATTATCGTGGTGATATTTTTCCTTCTGTGTTTTAAAAAGTGATATACACACCTATGCCTGTGTCTGCATAGACTGTCTTGGTACTGACATATCAAAAACTGCAAAAAAGTGATTAGCTGTGGGGAGGGGAATTGGGGAAGAATGTAGCTAGACAGCCAAGTCAGAGAGATGTTTCACCATGCAGCCTGTTATGCAGTGTGAATATACCAGGCTCATTTGTTGTGATTTGGTAAGGGACAGCGGTGGAATTAAATCTTTTGATTTAAAAGTAAAATATTCTTTTTAAGTGACATAAGAAAACCTTTTTCTATCAAGTTAATACCTTTCTGATAAAAATTACTGGAAGAGAAGTATTATTCAACATCACAAAAAGGATTTTGCTATTCCCTTAAGTACGTGTCAGAAACTATTTCGTTGTACTATCTGAAAGCACAGCTACTTGGGTTTGTGATCCAGAACTGTAGCTAATTTTATCTTTAAGATATTAACAGCATTAAAAATTTACTTGTGGCAACTGTGATAGATTTTTAAACAAGGTGTGCATCGTATAATCTGTCTTTTGGCATATACATTCATTCTAAAGAAACAATAGTATGGCAACAGAATGTGTGGTGCTCCTATTTTTGAGAGAAGTCAAGCAGAGCAAGAGTATTAGAATTTTATTTGAAACATTCTGATACACTTTTCACAACTAAGAAAAAAGTATTTGCCAAAAAATTTCTAGATCTCACGTAACAATGATTTCTTGTCAGTCGTTATAGTCATTATTCTGAGAGAAGTTTTCAAATCGTTCAGAATGCTTTGGAAGCACTGACGCTTCTTGAGCTCTGCTGGTCAAATATGCTATGTCTATACTACTTGGAAATAACTGATAGGATGCCAGTCTTCCCAGTTTGTAAGCATAATGGGTCACATTCACATTTTTTTGGTTTGTTTTTGTTTTTTATCTTTTTAGGGCTGCACCCATGGCATAAGGAAGTTCCCAGGCTAGGGGTCAAAGGGGACCTGCAGCCACCAGCCTACACCACAGCCATAGCAATGCAGGATCCAAGCCGTGTCTACAACCTGCACCACAGCTCGTGGCAACATCGGATCCTTAACCTGCTGAGTGAGGCCAGGGATCGAACCCGCACCCTCAGGGACACTAGTTGTATTCATTACCGCTGAGCCACGATGGGAACTCCCCGCATTTACATTTGCAACAAGGATGTCTGTCCCTTTCTTCACCAGAGGGTTCTTCCTTTAACATGTGAAAGGAAGTAGAAGGCTTGGTCATACAGATCTCTTCAGTTACCCACACAGACGTCTCTCCAATGCCTTGTAGGACTTCCCCCCATTCCAAGTTCCTCCATGACCCCCAGGGGTGATCCTGTTGACCCTTGTTCTGTGCCTCTTCTGTTGTCCTTCACTGAGATGATGTTCAACTCACTAAAACCACCAGACAGGCAATGAGGGGAAAGTGTGTGTGTGTGTGTGTGTGTGTGTGTGTGTGTGTGTGTGTGTGTGTCTGTGTGTCTGTGTGTGTGTTTAAGGTGCTTGGTTTCTTTAACCTTCCTGAGAACTTGTGCAGCAGTTAAAATAGCACCGTCAAATAAATTTTTCTCCAGTGATGGAAATAGTCTGTAATGGGCACTGTCTGATGCAGTAGCCACTAGCCATATGTGGCTATTGAACACTTAAAATGTAGCTAGTGCAACTGGGAAAATAAAAACTTAACTTCATTTAATTTTAATTAAAATTTAAATGGTCACATGTGACCAGTGGTTACTACACTGTACAGCACAAATTGGAATCTGGAATCTGATTGTTGCCAGCTGTGTGATTTTAAGTAAGTCCAATTTTCCTCATTTGTTGGATGGAAGTAATTATGTACCTACTTCATGGGCTTGGTTTGAGGATTAAATGATATATGTGGAATACAATGCTTGCTTTATGAAAAGGGTCCAATAACTCTTGGCTGCTGTTTATTATACAGATTACCATGGCTCCAGTCCTTTTATTCACAGGAATGTTTCATCATTTTTGGTGATTACCTGCTCTAAGTATTTGTAAGGTTCTCTTTAATGCACATAGTAGCCAAGAATTAATGCTTTTACTTTTGCTACCACCTTGCTGGTGGGGGTAGGAGAGGAAATTAATGAGTGTTTGTTGGTGAACTGACCCACCTGCAGGTCTTTAGAACTTATTTGCTTCCGTGGTTCCCTCTGACCCTAATGTAAACGTGCCCAGGTATCCGTGGTGAGAAAAAGGTCCTGTTCCCCCTCAACATTAGGCTCATCAGAAGAATCCCCAAAAGAGCGCTTTAATAAAACAGCTCTTTCAGTTTATACACAGACACTTTCTCCAAGGCACTTAATTAGAGGATCATATTTGACAAGCTCTAGCAGCCTATGCATACTGTGTCTGTGACACTGTGCCCGCTGAATATGAAACGCTCAACCGTCATGGTGAATTTCCACTTGGAAAGTCCTTTTTCCTGCCTTCACTCTGAAGTTCTGGCATCCTTTAGGGTAAGCCCAGTGATTCTCAATGGAGGGCATATGAGTCCCAGGCTTTTTACTCTCATTAGACTTCTCAGCCAAAATCAACGAGTGGGAGCAGGTACAACACCTACCTCCACCCAGCAGCATCTGAGGCCCAGATGCAAATGGCTCTATTGGGGAAAGATGGAGAACCTTAGAGCCTTCACATCTTCTAGCATTTGACCTTTCCTAACTTAGTCCCTCATTCTTTTGTGATTCCTTCCACTAAGCAATGGACTTTCCTCAATGGTCACCAAAATATGGGGGTATTGATCTCCCAGTAAATTCTTAACTTAGGGGTTTATTGATATCTGAAGAGATTTCAAGGCAGTCCTAGAGAGAATGCTGGCTTTAGGACAATTGTGAAATATTAAATATGCCTCACTGTACTAGGAATGGGAATTCTTTGGTTCAGAAGAAAGAGGTAGATATGTTTCAATCGGTTTTTAAGAAGTGTGTTTACACCCTTTGGCTTTTGTGGTTTTCCCTCTGAATGCTTATTTGAACAAAGAAATAAGTTCAGGAGTTCTTACTTGTATGGAAGGATTAAAAATTTAATCCTTTGTGATATGTGATAGGGAGGAACATTCTGAGACTGCATATTTGTTTTAACACAATGAGTATATAATAGCAATGAGTCACTGAATGTAAGCCTATAGATTATGTGTACATGCTTTAAACACTACTTCAATAATAAAGTAAGAAGTCCAAGAAAATTCTGCTGGTAAAATGTCCATAGTGATACGAAAGTAAGGGCTACTGAAGGAAAAATAATATAAAACATCTTTCCACAACTCATTTACTTTTCTTGTTTCTTCTTTTTTTCTAATGATTCTTATTTTTTCTATTATAGTTTGTTTACAGTGTTCTGTCAGTTTCTACTTATAGCAAAGTGACCCTCATTTACTTTGTAATTACAAGTTAATGATCCCATTTTTTTGGCTTGTTTTTTGAAATTTCCTTTATGTGTTTTGATGTTTTGCTTTCATGTGTAGTGGTCACAGTTCTTGGGCACATGATGAGGATTTTATGAATGAAAGTTAATATTACTATTTCAAGTAAGAAGAACTATTAAAATTTAAAAATATTTTTAAATCAAAAAGTACTTTTAATTACAGAGGAATACATGCTCAAAGCCAGAATATGGATGGTAGAATATTTCAGTATAAACCTACTGAAACTTGGGGATTATTATTATTTTCTCTACTTTTATTCTAGGGCTCCAATTACATACATTTTATATATCTGTACATTCTTCCATAGGTTATTGAAGTTCTGTTCATTATTTTTTCTTCTTAAAAGCTATTTATTAAAAAGAGAAAAATCAAACAAAATTTAATAACACATATAGATGGGACAGACCCAGGAAAACTGAATAACTAGCCAATATGCCTGAAACCCTCACCTTAAATAGAAGGCCTCACCTTAAACCCATCCTCAACTAAAAACATAAGAGGGTGCTGAGGGGAGAGTCAGTTATGGAAAGCTACTATGAAAGGCATAGTAAACAAGGGTATTGAAACCTGGAGATTATCAGTTAATTGTGATTAGTTGACATAACATTCAGAAAGTCTAAGCCCCTGATACATGATGAAATTGTGTCCGTTGTATTGCAAAGACACTTTGCAATTGTTATCAGGCTAAAAAGCAAAATCACCAATTTTTGTGTATTATTTTAATAGAATATGTGGTTCCATGTGAGTGAATTTTCTAGATAAGTGAAGTGCAGATAGTTTCTTTAATAAGCTATAAGCTCCTTGAGGACAAAGATCAAAAGTTATTTACTTAAACTACATTTCCTCGTGCAAGAACTATGATACTAGCCTCAAGCATTTAAAAATAGACCTTTTTTAATCAAGGAGATCAAAGAAGATACAAAGAAATGGAAAGATATTCCATGCTCATGGGCCGTAAAAATTAATATTGTAAAAATGGTGATACTATGCAAAGCAATCTACAGATTCAATGCAATCCCTATCAAATTCCCCATGACATTCTTCACAGAACTGGAACAAACAATCCAAAAATTTATATGGAACTACAAAAGACCCAGAATTGCCAAAGCAATCCTGAGGAACAAAAACCAAGCAGGAGGCATAACTCTCCCAGACTTCAGACAATATTTCAGGGCCACAGTAATCAACACAGCATGATACTGGTACCAAAACAGACATACAGACCAATGGAACAGAATAGAGAC
>PVHT020000175.1:18840526-18879251 GCA_004024745.2 Catagonus wagneri
TGTAAGCTGGTGCAGCCACTATGGAAGACAGTGTGGAGGTACCTTAGAAAACTCTACATAGAATTACCATATGACCCAGCAATCCCACTCTTGGGCATATATCCAGACAAAAATTTCCTGGAGAAAGACACTTGCACACGCATGTTCACTGCAGCACTATTCACAATAGCCAAGACATGGAAACAACCCAAATGTCCATTGTCAGATGACTAGATTAGGAAGATGTGGTATATACATGATGGAATACTATTCAGCCATAAAAAAAGGATAAAATAATGTCATTCGCAGCAACATGGATGGAATTAGAAACCCTCATACTGAGTGAAGCAAGTCAGAAGGAGAAAGACAGATATCATATGGAATCTCTTATAACTGGAGTCTAAAACACTGCACAAATGAACATCTCAACAGAAAAGAAAATCACGAACTTGGGGAACAGACTTGTGGTTGCCAAGGGGGCGGGGGAGGGGTGGGAGGGAATGGGGATAACTAGTGCTTTAATGATGGAAAAGCAAGGAGATCCAACTGTATTGCATGGGGAACTATATCTAATCACATGTGACGAATCCATATATGTACATGTAACCGGGTCACCACGCAGTGCAGTTGGAAAATCTGACAGAAATCTGTAAACCAGCTATAATGCAAAAATAAAAAATAAATTATATAAAAAAAATAAATAAAAGTTCATAGCACCCATAAAAGAAAATAGACCTTTTGACTTCAATTTATTTTTCACAGCCTCTTTAAAAATGAGCAAGATGGGTGGGAGGAATCCTACATGCGTACTCTGGAACAGTTATTTGTTTATATGCTTTCATCCACTTGTAGACACTCAGTCTTCTGTTTAGTTCACCCCTGTAGCCTTGGGAACCATCATGTGCCAGCTTGGTGGCTTGCACTACGTGTCAAATGGCTGGACTTGAACAGCTTTGGAGTTAGAGTCTCTTGAGTCTGTGTTTTGACTTTGCCAATAACTAGCTGACTGACTTTTTGCTAATTACTTTCCTTCAGTCTTTCTTCATTTGCAAAGCTGGGAAACTGATGCAAATTTAAAAAAAAATATTATAGTTGATTTACAATGTTCTGTCAATTTCTGTTGTACAGCAAAGTTACACAGTTATACGTTTATATACATTCCTTTTTTCACATTATCCTCCATCATGTTCCATCACAAGTGATTAGATATTTCCCTGTGCTATATAGCAGGATCCCATTGCTTGTCCACTTCAAATGTAATGGTTTCCATCTATTAACCCAAAACTCCCAGTCCATCCCACTTCTTCCCCCTCCCCCTTGGCAACCAGAAGTCTCTTCTCCATGTTCATGAGTTTTCTTTTCTGTAGATAGGTTCATTTGTGCCATATATTAGATTCCAGATATAAGTGATATCATATGGTATTTGTCTTTCTATGACTTACTTCATTTAGTATGAGAGTCTCTAGTTCCATCCATGTTGCTATAAATGACATTATTTTGTCCTTTTTATGGCCAAGTAGTATTCCATTGTGTATATGTACCATATCTTATTAATTCATTCATCTGATGTTGGACATTTAGGTTGTTTCCATGCCTTGGCTATTGTAAATAGTGCTTTAGTAAACAAAATAAGAAATGATAAAAGGAGAGATCTCAATAGATACCACAGAAATAGAAAAAAACATAGAGAATACTATGAACAATTATATGCCAACAAACTTGGCAACCTAGAAGAAATGGACAACTTTCTAGAGACTTACAGCCTGCCAAAAGTGAATCAAGAAGAAACAGATCAGTTGAACAGAGTGATCACTAGAAATGAAATTGAATATGTCATAAAAACACTCCCTACAAACAAAAGTCCAGGGCCAGATGGCTTCACAAGCGATTTCTACCAAATATACAAAGAACTTATACTGATTCTTCTTAAACTTTTCCAAAAGACTGAAGAAGGAACACTCCCAAAGACATTCTATAAAGCCACCATCACCCTAATACCCAAACCAGACAAAGATAATACCAAAAAAGAAAATTATAGGCCAAATCTTTGATGAATATAGACACAAAAATTCTCAACAAAATTTTAGCCAACTGAATCCAGCAAAACATAAAAAAAATCAGGCACCATGACCAAGTGGGATTCATCCCAAGTCCATAAGGATGGCTCAACATATGCAAGTTAATCAGTCACACACCACATTAACAAAAGCAAACTGAACAACCACAGGATCATCTCAGCAGATGCAGAAAAAGCATTTGACAAAATCCATCATCCATTCATGATAAAAAACTCTTACCAAAGTGGGTATAGAGAGAACATACCTTAACATAATAAAAGCCATTTATGACAAACCCACGTCCCATATAATACTCAATGGAGAAAAGCTGAAAGCCCTCCCACTAAAATCTGGAACAAGACCAGGATGCCCACTCTCACCACTTTTATTCAACATGATATTGAAGTCCTAGCCACAGCAATCAGACAGACAAAAGAAATAAAAGGTATCCAAACTGGAAGAGAAGATGACATGATCTTATATATAGAAAACCCTAAGGACTCCACATAAAACTACTCGAACTGATCAATAAATTCAGCAAGGTAGCAGCATACAAGATTAAACTTCAGAAATTGGTTGCATTTCTGTATCCTAACAATGAAATATTAGAAAAAGGAATATAAAAATGTGAAATTGTTATGAGACTTTATAAGGTAATTCGTGTACGTGCACCAAGCCGAGTGTCTGACATATCATAGGCACCCAATAAATGTCTATTCCCTTTCCTATTTCTTTGCAGGATGGATAGTCTTTTCCCTTGTTTTATAGATGAAGTAATTGAGGTATTGAAAAGACTTACCAAAGTTTACTTTTATATTTAGAAAAACCACCAGAATTGGACTTTATCTCCTGACCTCCTCCTCATGTTTCTGCTTTTTAATCATGTCACCTTGTGTTTGTTTAACAAATTTATTGGATTTGGGGGCTCAGGCCCAAATGAAGAAGTAGATTACAAATTTCAAACAAAATTACAAGAATTTGGAGTTCCTGTTGTGGCGCAGTGGCAACAATCCGACTAGGAACCATGAAGTTGCGGGTTTGATCCCTGGCCTCACTCAGTGGGTTAAGGATCCAGCGTTTCGTGAGCTGTGGCATTGGCTGGCAGCTACAGCTCTGATTAGACCGCTAGCTTGGGAACCTCCATGTGTTGCGGGTGCAGCCTTAAAAAGGCAAAAAAAATTACAAGAATTTTATTTATAACAGTGTTTCTTCATTGTATGTTCAGTAAAAGGCACTAAGTTTAGTCTTATGTAAGGTTCAAGCTGAATATGGCAAAGTTATCTACAGGTGGAGTTTCCGTTGTGGCTCAGCATGTTAATAACTGGACATATTGTCCTTGAGAATGTGGGTTTGATCCCTGACCTCACTCAATGAGTTAAGGATCCGCCGTTGCACAAGCTGCTGCATAGGTTGCAGATGGAGCTCGAATCCCACGTTTCTGTGGCTGTGGTGTAGGCTGGCAGCTGCTCTGGCTTGACCCCCTAGCCTGGGAACTGCCATATGCTACAGGTGCAGCCATTAAAAAAAAGGGGGGGGGATCTACAGGTGGTAGAATAAAAAGACGTGAATCCAAAGGGTGATAATCCAATGCAGTGCTTCATAAGAGCCTCAGTGGTGATGTAAGCACTAAGGGAATTCAGAAACCTGGGAGGGGTTCTTTCTAGAAGGCAGCATGTTTGGGCAGGTGTAATGATCCCTATTCCACCATAGTGGGGAGTGCTGACGCGGACTCCAGTACTCTTCGTTTTCAAGTTCTTATGCCAGTGCTACTTATTCCTTGTCTGAGGTACTGTTATCATGGGAAAACACCTGGATTTGGATTCATAGACACAGTTCTTGGTAAAACCAGTTGTACAATAGTTTCTGCTGCTTTGTCTCTGTCAGGGACAGCTGTTCTGGAATGTATTGCAGCTGCTTCCCACATTTAATTAGTTACTAATGACTGATATGGGCTATAAGTGTGTTCTTTGCCTATTGTTGATGATTTAGGTCAAGCATGGCAGATGGTTCCTTATGCTAATTCTCCGACAAGCATCTTTTACAAGATGGACACCTCAAGTTCAGTAAAACAGGCAAGAGCATACAGTGCAGATGGTCAGTGCTCCTAGCAAAGGAATATTTCACCACGGGATGTTTCACCACAAAGTTCAGTCTTCCTTTCTGCTTTATTCTTCTTCCTTCCTTGCTGCCTCCTTTCTTCCTTCCTTTTTATTTATCTTTTCCTCTTTGTTTCTTGTGTTCCTACCCAAGGGGAGTATAAAAAGAAGTAGAAATTATGGTTTCCTCCCAGGTAGAATTGACGATAAATTTAAGGAGATAAAACCTGAAACATAAAATGACCTGTGGATATAGATCAGTGCATGGTAAGGCAGCCCAACTATATAACTTGAAGGTGGAGAGAATTCACAGTAAGTAAGTGATTTATTTGAGGTGTGGTTTTCCCAGAAAGTTTCTTAAAGCCAGTTTGTTTTCTTTCCCGTTTACTCCAAAGCAAGTTATTTTAGGTTCTAGGCATTTTGTTCTTTATCCACGCCATCATCATATCTGCATTTTGATGGGTTTGTCATCCAGCCGAAGCTGCCTGATGCCTAGTTTTCTTGCTTCCTATTTCCTGCTGTTCATAGTGTTAAACTTAAGGCCAATTTGTGATCAGTCTTTTTATTCTCCATGTATTCTTGCGTTGCTGTGACTATAGCTTGCAGCAGGATTATAGTAGTGATGTACTGATGATGGTGATAATTAGAGGGCTTTTTTTTTTTAAGGGCTGCTCCTGTGTCATATGGAGGTTCTTGGGCTAGGGGTTGAGTTGGAGCTGTAGCTGCTGACCTATGCCACAGCCACAGTCAAAGCAATGCCAGATCTGAGCTGCATCTGCAGCCTACATGGCAGCTCATGGCAATGCCAGATTGTTAACCCACTGAGTGAGGCCAAGGATCAAACCCGCATCCTCATGGATACTAGTTGGGTTCTTAACTTGCTGAGCCACAACAGGAACTTCTAGAGGGTTTGTTTTGAGCACCATTTGATTCCATACTCCAATTAAAACTTTCTGTTAGGAGTTCCCTAATAGAAAGTGGTGGCTTAGCTGATTAAGGATCTGGCATTGTCACTCCCTGCTGTGGCAAAGGTTTGATCCCTGGTCCAGGAACTTCTGCATGCCATGGGCATGTCCATAAAATAAAATAATAAACCCCCTAAAACAAAAAAAACGCAAACTTCCCATTAGCCAAACATTGCTAGTTCAGTCCTTGGGAGTGCAAAGGCACAGAAGCAATGCTTACGGCCGTCATGCTGTGCTAGATATTGTGCTACGTATTTTAGACAAATCTGCTTAGTTGTGGCTCACAATAACTTCAGCTAACAGAGAAAGGAACTGAGATTTACAAAGCCATGTCAGCTTGTTTAAGATCATACAACTGGTGTATGTTAAGAGCTAGAATTCAAACCTAGGTCTCTCTCACTCCCAAATCTGTACTTTTTCCACTAGGCTAAAAAGTTTCCTTAATATTGGGCTTGTAAAGTGTCCCTGGATGCAAGGAATGCATCAGAATCCCAGACATGCTACTGCCACCAAACCCACTGCTACTGCCCCTGTGGGAAGAGTTGGAGTCAAGTGCTCATGGATATTCCAGGAAATGCTGTGGAAACTGAGTGATGTGTGTGAGAATGGGAAAGGGGGACAGTAAGCATGTAAAAGATGTTCCTCTACCATCAGTTTATGTTCAGCTCTGAACACTCTGCACTAAGGAAGGTCTGTGTTCCCAAAGTTACATCTCTCTTTGGGGAGAATGACAGTGTTGTCTCAGTGGAGTCTGGAAGGTATCATTCACCTTGTAGATCCAGAACCAGTGTCCCCTCTGATTGTCTTAGGTAGGGCAGGGATTCAGTCAAATGTTTTGATGTCTTCTTCTCTCAAGGGTCTCATGGCCTTTTTTGGCCTCCAGCCTTGGACAAAGCTAACACAGTCTGTGGCATTAGCTTTTATAACTTTAAATCTCTGGGGAAATACATAGTAATCTTGGTTCCTTTAGGTTCTTTGTTTAAATCGGACACCTTGCTTGCAGAAACCTCCACATTGAACTTCTCAACAGTATGAGAAAGGGGTAGCTTGTCCTTATCTGCTAAATTCTGGAGTCTGTTCTCCGATTCACTAAAAGTGTGATCTGTGTTTAATCTCAGAACCAGTGTAAGCATATACATGCTTCTTTCTAAACAGGACAACAGTATTCTCTGTGGCCTGGGTGCTTCTTCAGCTCAGCCCCAGTCTTGCATCTCCTAACCTGTCCATCCTGTTGCCATCTCACTTGCATGGGACTCTTCCAAGGCCCTAGGAGAGACTTCACAATATTTTTTTTAGTTTTTCCATTAGAGCTGGTTTACAGTTTTCTGTCAATGTTTCAACTGTACAGCATGGTGAACAAGTTACACATACATATATTTAATTTTACACTCTTTTTCTTAAAAGGAATTCTTTCTCCCCACATTGTATAAACTCGAGGCTCCACAAAGCCTGGATTCACTCCTGCCCTTTTAGAAAGATTCTTGCTGACATAGATACCAATCCTGCACTGGCCAGCCTGGAATTAAGACTGAACTGGTCATGGGAAACCCCTGGCTGAAGGAGCCGTTTAGTGTAAAGAGGAAGGCTGTGGCTTCTGGCAGCTCACTTTGCTTGGGCTGGGGATGCTAAGTTTCATTTCAAGTGTTAACGTCAATCACAGCCATGGTGGTGGCTATGCTGAGTTGAGAAGGGTTCTGAAACTAGGTCTAGGTTCATGAGAGTCAAGAAATGATGCTCACCATGGATACCTACCCAATACTAGCCTTGATATGGATGGGACTCCATTTCTCTGGCCCCCGTGGGAAGCTGTAGTGTTACGATGTGGCTGGAAAAATAGAGTAAAGGGATGTCTTATTCTGTGCTGTCTTTCAGAAAACTCAAAGCGTATATATATATATATATATATATATATATATATATATATATATGTATATGTGTATATATATATATGCATATATCCATTCTTTTTCAGATTCTTTCCCCCATATAGGCTATCAGAGAGTATTGAATAGATTTCTCTGTGCTATACAGTAGGTCTGGTTACTTATCAATTTTGTTTATAGTGGTATATGGTATAGTGTATATGCCAATCCCAACCTGCCAATTTATCCTGTCCCCCAGTGTTTCCCCTATAGCACAGGGAAATATATGTTTATATATGAAATACAAATATATAATACATAACATATTAGTTTATTGTATATTATATTACAATATCACATATTGTACACTATTATATTGTATATTATATAATATGTATTAGTTTATTATATATTATAATATATAATATATATTTGTTGTATATATAATTCACTTTGCTGTACACCTGAAACTATCACAACATTGTAAATCAACTATAGTCCAATAAGATTCATTGTAAAAAAAAGAAAAAACAGAACTGAAACCAGCAAGATAAAAAAAAAGCAATTCTTTTTATCTGCCTTCATGAATTATGCAAAATGTCTAGACACCTGGCAAAGATAGAGTCTACAGAAAACACGTACTGTGCCTGGCTAATGGCTGTCACCTGAAAGCAGAGCTGGATGCTGGACAGAAAGGGGGCCAAACTCCAGGGCCTCTGAGCACTTTCTGTCTCTGCTGTGAGTTTGTGCGTCACCCGGAAACTTAGCGGTCATTCTGCATACGTGGAGTGAGGCTGTCAAAGACTATATTCTGGGCTTAACACTTTCAAAAATCAAAAATCATGGTTCATTAAGTAGTTAATAGGTTACAACAGATTTTTACCATGTGCTTTTCCTAAAGACAGTGTGTTATCTGCTGAATCATGTATGTCCCCCCTCCCCATCCATTCAGTACCTCAGACTGTGCTTGTGCTTGGAGATATGGGCTTTAAAGAATGAATTAAATAAAAAAGAAGTCATTGGGGTGGGCTGTAATCCAATATGACTGGTGTCCTTATAGAAAGAGGAGATCAGGACACGGACACACGTGGAGGGAGAACGCCAGGTGAAGATGGAGAGGGCCCTCTCCAAGACAAAGAGAGAGGTCTCAGGAGAATTCCGACTTGGCACCCTGACCTTAGATTCCTAACCTCCAGAATCATCAGAACTAGACATGTGTTGTTTAAGCCACCCAGTCCGGAGTACTTTGTTATGTCAGCTCTAGCAAACTAATGTGGTGTGTTTGCCACATTCCTTTGGGATTTTGTTGTTATTCATACACTGTGAAGTTTCACATATTTTCTGTTTTCTCTTGTCTTCATGTTTATTGAAACGTTCTCTCTTTATTTTTCCCTTATCCATGCAAACTCTGAGCAGCACGTTCAACAGTGGTGATTTTTGCTACAAGCCAGTCTGACTTGATGATATTTCTATTTAAACTGCCAGCAAGATTTATTGAGAAGCTGGTGAAAAAGGAGGACAGTTCAAATGAATTTCACTGAAATGTACTAGAGGATGTAAATAACTCTTGGTTTGAAAATCTAGTTAACAGGCCTGTCAGTTCAGAAAAATGCTGCTGGGGAGAGAATAGTAGAGAAGGTTATAAAAGTCCAGGCTGTCACAGAAGGGGCTGTTTTGATCTATATTTTGAATAACATGGTTGAGTTAGTACTATTTTTTTTTCAGGAACAAGATGATGAATTTCTGTCATTATTTGGTGTGTATTGTAATTGGCTGTAGAGTCAGTGAGTGATGTGCACTGTAGCCCTTTGAGACTGAGATCTCAGGGGGAAAAAAAAGCCACATCTTGATTAGCCATAATTAATTAACCAGAGTTCATTTGCAGTCTGCTCTTAGGAGAAAAATGCGTGATAACGAAAAACAAACACACAAGGCATTTAAACACAACAACAGAAGTTCTAGAGTGTATCCTAGGATTCAGTATAAATTCAGGCCAATCTCATGGATCATGTACTTTCTATATCCAGGTGTCTATTTAATATGAATTATTGGCAAGAATTAGGATACTGAAGTAAGGCAAATCTTCAGTCATCAAAAACCAGTTGATTTAATTTTGTTCATTATACAGCATTTACTAAGGCAAGGAAGAAAGGTGGTTCTATTAAAAGAGCATTTCTATTGCGAGGGTAGAAACAAATAAGCTTTCCTATTTAATTGTTATCTAAGCAAAAACGTCAATGAATAAACACCAGCCCCTGGAAATAGAGGTATTGTGTTTCCGTTTCACTAGCAGGAGCCCTTTCATTCTAGTCACCCACATGTAAATGTTGACTTGTTGGCTTTCAGAACTTTCTCATACTTTCTGTTTGTTTGTTTTGGCCACAGCCATGGCACGTAGCAGTTTCTGGGCCAGGGATCCAACCTGCACCACACCTGCAGCCTGCACCACGTCTGTGGCAATGCCTGATCCTTAACCTGCTGTGCCACAAGGGAACTCCCTCTGATACATTTATTAAAGACAAACATTTTTAAAGGCTTTTCCAAGAAAATATGACTGTCAACCCCTGGAACCCATCTGCCAGAACTGCTAGGTGGTTGGCCATCAGCAAGGATGCTGCAACCCCCTGGGCTGAGCCTCCATCCTTTCTTGTTTGGACCACTGCAATAGCTTCCTATAGTCTACCGCACCTTAATCCTCTGCTGTATGTGCTCAACACAATAGCCAGTGTGCCATCTTAAAATATATGTGTCGTTTCGTGGCTCTCCGCGTAATTCAAATTCTCATGACTTCTGATCTGTTTTCAGAGTGAAAACCAAAGTCCTGACAATGACCTCCCTGGCCTCCCTGCCCTGCCCTGCCGCTCTGTCCCTTCTCTCATTGGCTCGACTTGTCCTGCTCATCCCCTGTGCTCCGGTGGCTCTTTGCTATGTCCAACCCTGCCAAGCCTGTTCCTTCTGTCTGGAATATTCTTTCTGCAGTTGTTTACATGACTCCTTCCTCCGTACCTTGAAGTTTTGGCTCAGACGTCACTCCCTCAGAGAGACTTTTCTCTGGCTTGAAAAATGCCAGCCCTCCCCGGAAGCATTTCCTATTCCTTTGTCCTGATTTGTTTTTCTCTATCAGTCTTATCACTGTATGACTTAGTCTCTACTTATTTGTTTTATTGTCCTTCTTCCTCCACTAGGATATAAACTGTGTGAAGCCAGGGATTTTAGTCTGTTTTGTTCACTGCCTAGAATCCTGTTTGGCCCATAAGAAAGCCAATAAATATTAGTTTTAGAGAATTAATGACTGATGAGGACTTTTCCCAGTAATTTATTTACCTGTTTGTCAGAGGGTCCAGCAAGAGGACTTAGAAGGAAGCTAAATGAAATTTGAACAATGGGTTCAAGCTCTTAATGAAATGGAATGAAACAGAGGGAGATAGCAATGTGTTCTAGTGCCATCTTGCATTGTGTGAGATTTGACAATAACATAAAAGGCAAAAAGAGATAAACTGATATTTCTATAGTAACATTTCTTTCTATACATTAAGACTATAAAAGAAACAAGTCAACTACAAGACATTCTCTTTCAAGACGATAATATTTCTTCCTTTCTTCCTGTTTGTTTGCCTAATCACGTAACTTGTAAAAATTAAGGACAGTCCATTTAGAGCTAGGCCATTTTCTAGAGGTTTGACAAGTAAAAATTCACTGATGCCTTTTTTGTTGTTGCCGTTGAACAGATTTTTAAATGAAGAAGTTTAATTACTTGAGTTTTATCATTGCAGACATCTGCTGATTACAGCTGTTGCTAGGAAGTGGATTAGAATATAATTTTTTTTTCTTTCTCCTCAAAGCAAAACCTGACATAAAAATAGCCATTGCCAATTTGAAGATGATGATTTCAGCATTTCACTACTCTGGCTCCCAATTATTTAGAGTTTTACAGAAGAGGACTTGCTTCTCTGCTCACTGACAAACGTAAGTGAAAAATTTAACCCATGTAAAATAATGGGATAAAATTTACATAATCTCTCAAAGGGGTAACCTACTACCTGGGTGAGAATGACTTTCATAAAAATTGTCAAGTACAAAATTATATGATTTCCCCTCAGACAGTGATGTAGAAAGCCTGAGTTTCCTAGCGTATATTCTTGTTTTCTCTCCTCTACACCAGCTGTAAAAGTTATGGCTTGGAGAAGTAATACTTGAAGACATCTTGGAGGAAAGAAGTAGAAGGCAGTGAGTATTTGTGCAATAATAATATTTTTCTTCATAACATAACACACTTTCTTACCAACTGTGTTTCCCTTTTTGCTATGGTTGCCAGGAAGCGCCAAGCCATGTTTGTTAATAATTTCAGTAATAAAATTAGCACTTGGGGCCAGTGTATTTTCTTCTTCCAGATACTCATGGCTTCCAGATGTTCATGCATTTTTATTCACATTTTTTTCTTTTCTTAACGCCGCACTTGTGGCATGTGGAAGTTCCGGCTAGGGGTCAAATTGCAGCTGTAGCTGCCAGCCCACACCACAGCCACAACAACGCGCTAGATCCGAGCTGCGTCTGCGACCTACACCAAAGCTTGTGGCAGTGCTGGATCCTTAACCCACTGCGTGAGGCCAGGGATCGAGCCCGCATTTTCATGGATATTAGTCGGGTTCTTAATCTGCTGAACCACAATGGGAACTCCCTCATGCACATTTTATTTACATTATTGTATATGTCTGTGGTGAACACCTTCACATCCTTTTTAAAATATATGGATTATAAGAGAAACAGAACCTCGCTTTAATCCTCAGCAGCTTCTTTGTCCCCCTTTGCCTTTTCTTCCTGTCTCAATTCCAGCAGCCTAGTACAAATCTGACATAATGAAAAATAGTAAAGTTACTTTGTTTAGGTTGCATTACGGTCTAGGCCTAGATAACTACAGTACTGACCATATTTAGAGGTCTTTTATTAATAATTAGGTTGTTGTATTAGATTACTGAATTACAAAGAGAAATTAAACAACCAAACTGAAGTTTTTGCAGTCTGGAGGGAATTTAAAAAAAGTGAATAAAACAATATCATCAAATTGCCTTGTGACTGTGATGCTGTAGTCTCATGTCTGCGAATAAGAGGATGAAATGCTCGAGTATAAGCTCAATGGCCTTGTTAAAGGGGCTTGTTGTATTGGTGAGTTTATCCCCAGTGTCTGAAATACAGTACAGGGTCAATGAGTATTTGCTGGATGACTACTGAATGAATACAATTTACCATATATGATGTGTATGTAAATTGTACGTGTGGAATTATGCCTCATTCAGTTGTATTTCTAAGTGAGACATGGACTGAGTGGTGGTGGAAGGAAGGTAGTAACAGAGAAGTTTCTCTCCAGAACCCACATAGTTGCAGTTTGGGTACACTTCCTTTCTCGCATAGATTTAAATTTTTGGTGTTATTTTCCCTCTGCCCCCAGGGTTTCCTTTAACACTTTTTATAGAGCAAGTTTACTGTTGATAAATTCTTTCAGCTTTTGTATGTCTCAGTAAGTCTTCATTTCACCTTCATTTTGAAAGCTCTTTTTACTGACCAGAGAATTCTGTGTTGACAGATTTTTGTCTTTCAGTGCTCTAAAGATATTGCCCCACTGTCCCCTGGTTTCGTTGTTTACAACAAGAAGTCTGCTGTCATTTTTTTATCTTTGTTCCTCTGTGCTTAATGTTTTTTCACTGGCTTCTTTTTAAGATTTTCCTTTGGAGTTCCCTTGGTGGTACAGCAGGTTAAGGATCCAGTGATCCTTGTCAGGTGCTGTGGCTTGGGTCGCAGCTGTGGTGTGGGTTTAAAAAAAATTTTTTAATTCTTGGTTTTAAGGGATTTGATAATGATGTGACTTGGTGTAGTTTTATCTATATTTCTTATACTTGGAGTTTTTTTTGAGTTTCTTGACTCTGCAGTTTTCATTTTCATCCAATTTGGAAATTTTGGAAAATTATTTCTTTAAATAATTTTTTGCTCCTTCACCTCTCCATGGGCAAACCTATTTGCATAAATATTAGGCGGCTTGAAGTTGTCCCCACAGCTCACTGATGCTCTGCTCATTTTTTTCCCAGTCTTTTTTCCCTCTGAGCATCACTTTTGATCATTTCTATTGCTGTTTTCAAGTTTAGTAATTATTACTTCTGCTGTGTTTAGTCTGTTGTTAATCCCTTCCAGGGTATTTTTCATCTCACACGTTGTATTTCTATATCTCTAGAAGTTTCATTTGAGTCCTTTTATATCTTCCAAGTCTCTATGTAACAATCATACCACTTTCTTTTAACTTCTTGAACAATGTGGCAAGTGAAGATATGAATGAGGGAGAATGTCACACCATGATGTTAGCAAGGATGTTACCAATGAGGTAGCTCCCCAAAGCCTTGAAAATGTGGACACTTGGACCAGCTTAGGGCAAAATAGCCTAAGACAGTGGTGCAGTTCAGGCTTAATAAATTCATCTGTGTGAATAGTGAATGGGTTAAATGCTAAAAGAGTACGTGCATTCCCAATATCAGGATGTAATTATCATAGGGGATTTGGTCCATTTTAAACTTTATGATGCTTTTAAAGCTTAGGATGTCCGTGCATCAGGAATGCTGAGTAAAGTTTATCTTTTTTAAAACTATCTTCGTAAACTGTCTCTTTTATCAAGTGAAGTTTTATAACTTTTACTAAATGACTAAACTGGTTCTAGGTACGAGCTTGGGGGTATTAGCAGTGTTTCAACATAAAGCAATGAGAAAGATAATCGTCAGTTGCTAACTATTGGTTTTCCTCAGATAAAGAATGGTTATCACTCAGCACAGCCATTTAGGCTCCTGGGGACAGGGTAAGGTGGGGTGAGGGGTTGAACAAGGTGGGTGTTATGCAGGAATGAATGGCTCAGCTCCCCAAGAACTGGGCTAAACCTCCCACAGCCTTGTTTAGCAAGAATTTTATGGCTGACTGATTTGCAGATTCTGTTTTTCCATGGTCTGTGGTGTTAATTATCAACAAGTATTACTGGGTATTTGCAGCTGGCCCTGATGGGAGCGCACCAAGATACAGCAGTCCTGGAAACTTGTCGCCTGTGTCTTAGAGACAGTCTGCATTTTTTTTTTTAAGTTCGCAACAATTAAGGTCGATGGGATTTATGTATACAGTTTATAGTCGTGAAGAAGCATTCACAACAGGGAGCTCTTCAAGGGCAGGAGTGCCTGGGTCTTTTTTCCCCCTGCAGACTTTGCATTCACTGTTTGCCTTGATTGTGCCTTGAATGTGCATGCTTGCTTCCCTGTGTTCAGGTCTTAGCTAAATGTCACCTTCTCAGAGGGTCCCTCCTTCGTAACCCAGTTTAAGCTAACTTCCCCTAGACCCACTTCACTTTCTCACACGTCATTCTGTCTGATTTTCTTTACAGCACCCATCATCATCAGCAATTAAACGCTTGTGTGTTTATGTATGTCCTATGCTAGCATTTAAGCACCAGGAAGGAAGTGATAAGGTCTGTCTTGGTTGCCATGGTATCCCAGAGCTCAGTAAATGTTTGCTGGGTGATTGAATGGAGCAAACATAGTTTATTCAGTGAGTCAGAGAATCATGTCAGAAGTAGAGGGTGTATATTGACACTAAAAGTATGTTTTCATGTTCATTAGATATAATATTATGGAACACCTATAAAAGTTTGATAGTATTAATTGTTTCACAAAGGCATGAAATATTAGTGAGTGATGGATCAATAAAATTCGTTAAAAAGCAGTAAACATTGTGACACGCAGCTGTAGGTGTCTTTTACCAAATGCCCATTGTCGTTTCCTGTCTGAAAGCAGAATACTGTACAGAGTGGTCTGTGATCTGATCCCGAATAATGTTTTTAAGTTTTTCTGCATTACATCTTTATTGGAGACCCCAGAGAGAGGGCTCGTCTCTCAGTCAGATAGGATAAGACGGGGGAGACTCTGGGATAGGACACGGAGGAATTTCTTTTCTTTTTGTTCTTATAGCCGTGCACTGAGGGCATATGGAAGTTCCCAGGCTAGGGGTTGAATTGGAGCTGTTGCTGCAGGCCTATACCGCAGTCACAGCAACACTGGAGCCAAGCCGCATCTGTGACCTGTGCTGCAGCTTGCAGCAACACCAGATCCTTAACCCACTGAGTGAGGCCAGGCACCAAACCCATTTCTCAAGCAGACAACATCAGGTCCTTAATCTGCTGAGCCACAATGGGAACTCTTGGAGTTTCTTTTCTATCTGACAATCTACCCAATTGTGGTGACACCTTGGGGCTCTGATCAAGCAACATTTATTTGATATCAGGCAATGTAAAAAAGAAGAAAGAGGAGAGAGAAAAGAGAAGCAAGCAGGCTGTGATTTCACAAGGGTTTATTTCACCTGAAAACACACTTTATACAAAACCAGAAACAGACACTCTATGTGGCCTAAGGTTTGAGCAGGGAATCAAGGAAATAAAGCAAGGCTTGGCTCTTGGACCCACACACTGCCCAGATTTGAATACTGCCTCTCTCTCTTATAACCTTTCAAGCCGTCAGTTTCCATACCTGTAAAATGGGGATATTAATAGTAGCTACCTCCTACTTTTGTTGTGACTGTTAAATGAGTTAATACATTTGAAATGCTTAGAATAGAATGGGGCCTGACACATAAATATTGGGTTTTATTCCTTTTTACATAGAAGTAGCCAGCATCCACTGGTAGTGGAGGTGTCAAATGTTTAATGACACAGAAAAGGGTATTAGGAAAGAGAGATAAGGGGAAAAGAAGCCTGAGGAAGCTACCAAAAGGGGCTGCAAAAAAGGTCGGTTTTCAGACCGTGGAATTGCATCCTCGGGTGGTTAGGGCTACAAAGCCTTTGGGCATGAGATTATCATGGACCCAAGAGAGGTAGGTGGACCTGAGTACCTGAAGTAGAATTGTAGAATGTCTGCTTGGCAATACACAGTGGTTTATCAGAGCTTGGCAATACACAGTGGTTTATCAGAGTTTTTCTAAGGGTTTTATCCTCTCAAGCATCTCTGTGCTTCCCTCTTTTGGAGAATACCTTGGAACTTAAGACTCTGGAGTCAATAGCACCGAGCTATAAGGCATCAAACACTTGGAGGCAGATAAAAATACATCTCCTGACATTTCCTGGCTTATCTACCTCAAAGCCAAATGAATTTACAAGCAGATTTATTATTTACAGGGTATTAGGCGTTTTCTAATGAGCAGGGAGTGGTAAATGGAAAATAAGACCACAGTAGTCACCATGGCTAATTATAAGGTCCAAAAGTCATTGACATTGTTTTTATTTAGCAAGTTGGATTATGGTTTCATTTTACTAAATTTACCAAGGTTTCGGTTTAATGATGTCCTCAGTTTCCTAATTTTCTTTCCTCTGCAATGTTTAGAGTTTCTCAACTGCAGATTTTCTTATTATGGAGACATTCAGAGACTGAGGAAGGGCTGCTATGCTCTCATAGAGATGGATCTCAGTAGGTAAGCCGAGGGAATTCTCAGAATAGCAGGGATTTAAGTTGGGTCTTAAGAAAGAAAAGAAACTAGCATTTATTGCATGCTAAGTGCCAAACACCTCAGCATACCAGGACCTTTATACACATCCAGTTCTTCCTCACAATAACATTATGTATTAGGAGGGATTATTCTCACTTAGCAAAGGAGAAACTGGGGTCATAGATATCAAGTGACTTAAGGTGGTATTGTCAGAGTTTGAATCAGCGATGTCTGATTCCAAAATCTGTGTCCTTTCTTCTATACCATCTTCCTCCAACTGTTACTGTAACAGATAGATACGGTGGGAGGGGTGGGCAGAGATTTGTGGTGGGAGATGCAGGGCATGGAAATAGCAATTGCTACAGAGCAATGTGATAGAATGAATAGAAGTAGAAAAACTAACTGCTTCACAAATCTGAGTGAGCTCTTATATTATGTGTCAGAGACCGTATAAAAGTTATTTGATTAGTGAGCTAGAGAATATCTGGGGAATGTTGACTAAATGGCTAGAGGGCAACCAATGAGAGGATGGAGACTGTTCAGGTACCTGGCCTGAAAGGTAGGTAAGAAGGTAAACTTGGAGGGTCTTGGGTGTGCAAAGAATTCCAGCTGTGTCCTAGGTTGCGTTTGGAAATTGACTTGGTCTTCACTTGCTTTTCTGATCGTAGGCAACCAGAGTAGGCAACCATAGTCACCTGAGCTTCTCTGGGTTATTTGGGGTGATCTTGAATCCTGTAAACTCAAGCAGGAGTTGACCCTTATTTTGAAGGTAGGTGGGTGGGTAGTCAGGTTACCTGAAACTGGTGAGGTTTGTGATACTTTCTCTTTAAAGAAATTTTTTTTTGCAGTCTTATGATCAATTCAATTACCCGCTAAGTTCCTGATAGAAAAATTAGTGGTTTTAAACTGCATTTTTTGGGAAAGCAATTGAAGAATGATTGTAGCACTGTGGATGTCCCTACCGGTAGTCTAACATTTATCAGAATGATTAAAATTCTTCTTTGCTTCTCTTGAATCCACTGTATTTCTTTCCTACTTTTATTATTCACATAATCACAGTTTAGCAAAATCATCACATGTTGGTCTTCGACACTAGAATGTTAGTTTGCAAAAGCGAGGTGATTTTCATTGCCTCTGCTCCAGTTCAGTGCTTAGAACCTAGTAGGTGCTTAATAAGTACCTGTTGAGTTAACTTTAAAAAAGTACAAGCTTTTCAGTAATAATAGTGAGTAGTGCAGGCAGCCTAAGCTTCCGTTACAGGTAAGTCAGCTTTAAATACCAAGTGACAAAATCTGCACCTGGCGTTATCAGGCAAACACTATCACCTATAGCTTCCTAATGGCGCTAGATGGTCCCTAGATGTGGAAGGACACTTGAGACGTATCACTTAATCACTACCTTCATGCTGGTATGATAGTATCATTTTTCACTTTTAGTGGAATTTTCCATTTAATGAAAGGACACCTATGAGCCTTGGAATGGGTGTTCTCACCACTGGGCAGCTCACACAGGGAACTGGGACTTATTTTGAACCAGTTGCAGCCGCAACTTTGTAAACCACTGAACTAAGTAAACGCAAGAAGTCCTCTGATGCTGCCTTAGGAAATTAATCTCTCTCAAAGTTCAAGTTGTTTTTGTTTTTGTCTCAAAAATCTTATCTAAGGGAGTTGGCGACATGTATCCTTTTATTATGACTAGACATTTGGCTTCTCATTTCTGGCCACCAGTCTTTTGGGAACTTACAGCCACTGGCCCCAAGAATATCTTTCTTTTCAACTGGTAACGGAGGAGACCCCTCCTTTGCTCTGTGGAAATTTAGGGTTACTGGAGACACAGGTGTCAGCAGATCTCAGAAAAGAGGACAAGTACTGGATCTGTAGCCAGAATTATTCTTGAAGTAAAAATGGTTTTAGTGTCATGCTGACTTAACTGTTTGAACCCCTAGACCAAATTTATTGTGCTTATAGAGCAGGAACCACTGAGGTAACTTCTCATCACACTGGATCCCTAAGATGAGGGATTTGTAACGCCAGGAAAAATTTAGTCTTGTCCATTTCCCCTGTAAGAAAACTCAAGAACTTTGATGACTAGGTAGCTCTGGGTGAAGATTTTGTTCTTCTTTGCCCACTTCAACTATGATACTAAGCAATTAATGAATAGCAAGCAGTGGCTCCTGTCAAATACTGTGCCAGGAAGAAAGACACAATCAGAGGCGGCTCTTAAGAAACTGCCCACATCCTCTTGAGGAGAAGGGGCGTTTGAAGCAGTACAGGTATTACAAGCATTGACAAGGCATGTATGTGGTGTTTGAAAACTGGAAGGAGCTATATAAATGTGAGATTTTAAAGTAAGACATGGTGAATCACCAAGTTGTGCTTTGACGAAAGAGTAGGACAAGGGACAGGGTGGGAAGGCTATTCCCATGTGGCCTCTGGTGACGAGACAGAAAAGCAGTGTTACTTAGAAAAGTGGTCAGTTTTCCTGTTTTCCATAAAGCAATGGTCCTATACAGAAACATATCTTCAGAACATTTTTTTTTTTTATTTTGTCTTTTTAGGGCCATACCCACGGCACATGGAGGTTCCCAGGCTAGGGTTGAATCGGAACTGTAGCCGCTGGCAACACCACAGCCACAGCAACATCAGATCCGAGCCTCATCTGTGACCTACACCACAGCTCACGGTGACACCAAATCCTTAACCCACTGAGCAAAGCCAGGGGTCGAACCTGCATCCTCATGGATACTAGTCAGATTCTTTTCTGCTGAGCCAGATGGAAATTCCTATCTTCGGAATATTAATCCATCACAGAGACTTCACACATGCAGTCACCTCTACCTTGGAACTGTCCCCTTATTTTCCCCCAACCTTTCTATCTGGCTAGGCTTCCTCCTCTTCAGATTGCATCTTAGCCCTCACTCTCACCAGTGTTCCTCTAACTACGTAATTAAGTGCTTCTTTTGAACTGTAAACTGATATTCACTTCCTTTAAATTTCAAATGTCTTTTCTCCTCAACCAGATTGTAAATTCCAGTGTTAGGCTATGTGTTCCCAGAGCCCCAAATATAAGTCTCTTTGTTCTAATTGGTTGTTTACTCATCTCTATCCCCCCAAAGACTCTAAGCAGCCTGAGGGTGAAACCAAGTTGTATCTTCATGACTCTTTTGGGCCCTAAAGAGCAGCACAGTGTCTGCACCTACTAGGGACACAGTAACTTGCTGTCAAATAAATTCAGTGATGAACAGACAATTGAACAGCCTCAGCCGGCTGAAGGTGTAACTATTACTAGTATAAAGGGAATGAAGGGCCTTTCCCACTTTGGAAACTTTGAGAAACATTTTGTCAAAGGGCCAGGGATTGGGGAACTGTGGGGGTGGGGGACAGGAAAGAGAAAGAAATAGAGGGAAAGAATGAGAATAAAGAAGAAGAAAGGCTATTGTGTTACAACCTGGTTTCTACTCACTAACCTTAACAGTTTCATTGAGATGATAACTTGCTTTAAATCTGTCATTTCCCAACCATCAGCTATCTTGATTTAAACAATATTATATGTCTAATACTCAAAGCATATTTATGACTCGTTAGTTATTTCAGTTGAATTTCCTTTCTTCTCTTCCTTTCATCCATTGATTCACTGATTAACTTATCTGATGCATATCTGAGGACTTTACGAAAAGCTCATAAAAGCTTTGGTAACTAGGTAATATCTTGTGAAACACTGTAATCCAAGTTTACATGCTCAAATTTTCTCTCTTTGCAGTTTAAGCCCAAGGAATTGATTTCATCCCTTTAGGTTTTCTTGGTGGGGTATGAGGATTTAGATGGAAAGTCCTGTTTGTCATAACTGTATTAGTAATTGTGGTAATCCATGCCAAGCCCTTTAAAGTTTTCCGTTCAAGGTCGCAGGGTAGTTTTTCATCTTGTTCAAATTCTCCCTTAGCCTCGTCTTCTTTAGCTATTACAAGGGAGTAAATGGCTGGGAACTCAAAGAGCAAAATATTGCTTTCACATTGCACTAATCTCTGACAATTTTTAAACTGGAAGAGTAAAGGCAAAGTGAAAAAAGGAACTTTTCCTTACCGTCATCACTTTTCGGTTCTATATTAAGACAGAGGCAAGCATAGAGTTTTTCTTGTAAAAGCACAGGAATTTACTTGTAAGTCTCAGCCACCTGGGAGGGTTCCCTCAGCATTAAATGATATACAGCAAGTGCACAGGACCGGCGCAGCACCTGCTCAGCGTCTGAGCTGGTGCTGTGTGTGAGGCTGAGGGGTGTCAGAGTTTATTCTTTTCCATGTATACTGATAAGCCTCAATGAATGATACTAAGGGTTATAATAGCGAGGGACCTTGTTCTAGAACTGTTATGTGATCTGGGACCTAGGAAGCTATAGGCAAAATCCAGTTAGTGACTGTGGGGGATGGTCAAATATTTCAAATTATCAGACAAATCAAGTTGACATAGTTCAAAATCATGGCTTACCTGCTAAGTACAAGCACTCTGATGAAAAGAAACCTCAAGAGAAATGTTTCAGATGATTGACATGCTTAATATACTTCCCACGGTCCTTTCTGATTGGCCCTGGAGCACTCTCTCTCACTGTATTCTGGCTAATTCCTTAGGTATCAGTTAATGAACAACTTCTGCAGAGAAGTCTTCCCTGACTCTTTTGCGTATATGTCCGTTGCTTGTCATGCTCAATCTGTTATAAGACTAATTGCATTCCTTCTCGTTTCCTTCCCTTCTTCTTTCCTTCCCTCCCTCTTTTCCTCCCCCACCCCTTTTCCTCTTCTGCCTCCTTCTTTTCTCCTTCTCTTACAGAATCTTCCCTCCTGTGGGGAAGAATCTATTAGGCTGGCTTCTGATCGGGGCAATACTATGAGAGTGGTCATGTTAATTAATTTTCCCTATGCCTCTAAAGGCTAACTCAGGTTCCACTGGGATTCTTTGCTATATCTGAAATATGTTAATACATTATTCTCTTGGCCATTTAAGGAATATTGTACAAAAGGCTTTTTGAGTATGTGCAAATTTCATAAGTCAATGAAGTATAACTATAATATTGCTATGAATAGAATAGGAATGCACATTAATCTAGTTTTGTTTTTCCTACTCTTGCTGAAGAAAACTTAATGGACAAGTAAAATCCCCCCCCTTTTTTGTCTTTTTAGGGCCATACCCGCAGCATATGGAAGTTCCCAGGCTAGGGGTCAAATTAGAGCTGTAGCCGCCGGCCTATGCCACAGCTACAGCAACTCAGAATCCGAGCTGCATCCGTGACCTACACCACAGCTCATGGCAATACTGGATCCCTAACCCACTGAGCAAGGCCAGGGATTGAACCTGCATCCTCATGGATGCTAGTTGGTTTGCTAACTGCTGAGCCACGACAGGAGCTCCAAAATGGCCTTTTTAAGCTTTTCTTCCTATTTGGCCACTTTGTGGTAGCCTCCTGGTCCCAAGTTGACCATTCTGTCTAATCTGCTTTCCTGATTCTTTTATTAACTCTAACAACACTTGTTTGTTTATTTGCTTCCTTTGTTGCCCCTTGTCTTCTATCCACCCTCTGAATGCTGTATCAGCTAGGATTGTGTTTGGCTGTACATAGTGAAAACCTTACAACAGTTCTTAAGTAGACTGGAATTTATTTGTTATGAAGTGACGATAGATGGAGATTTATTTGCTCTTAAGACATCCCAGGGCAGTTCTTTCCACCTAGCAAAGATATGGTTTAATTTTTTTAATTTCCCCCACATAAGACATATAGAGAGAAAAGCGTGTAAAGTATAAATATATAGTCATCAAATTATACGATGAACACCAGTGTAACTATCTCCCTGGTCAAGACACAAAACGTTGGCAGCGTCCCCCCCAGAGCCGCCCCTATATCCGTTTCCTATCCTACCCCCTTTCTCCTCCCCAAAGACCAACCCTTACCTAATTTTTGTGGCAGTTGCCTCCTTACTTTTCCTTACAGCTCTACTATCTCTGCATTGTTTCTAAGTAGCCTGACTATTGTTGAGCTTTGTGCATTTCTGGCTCTTTAAAAAGCTATACAAAAATGTGTTTTTTGTTAAGTTTAGTTTCTTTTCAACATTAATTTGAACATTCATATTGTTATGTGTGGTATTCATTGCTAAATGAATTCTATTGCACGAGTATGCCAAAATTTATTAATCTAGTCTGCTTTTTCTTTTGTCTTTTCAGGGCCACACCCATGGCATGTGGAGGTTCCCAGGCTACAGGTCGAATCAGAGTTACAGCTGCCGGCCTACTCCACAGCCACAGCAATGCAGGATCCGAGCTGCATCTGCAACCTACACCACGGCTCACAGCAATGCCGGATCCTTAACCCACTGAGTGAGGCCAGGGATCGAACCCGCATTCTCATGGATACTAGTCAGGTTTGTTACTGCTGAGTCACGATGGAAACTCCTAATCTAGTCTACTTGTGGTGCATATTTGGGTGGTTTCTAATTTCTGAATATTGTGAAATTTCAGAGCTGATGTGAATGTTCTCATCATTTCCTAAGGTGCATTTCTGTGGATATGCATGTAGGTGTTGAATTGTTGGGCCTCTTCCTCTTTTTTTTTTTTAATTTGGAAAGAGAAGTTCTTTTCAGTGATGTGACAGATCCTAGTAGAGCACAGCAGGACCCCCAGAGTCACATCTCAAAGGGATTCCATCTCTGAACAGAAGAGTCAAAGTGAGGCTGACCCACGTGTGGGTGGGGTCACAGTTGTCTGGCTCTTTGGTTGTTGAGAGAAGCGGCTGAGCCAAAAGTGAGGGAAGGGGGTCACTTAGATGCTAGTGAAGGGATCCCTCTACCTCTCAGGGGTGCTGGGGATGGAAGAAGAGCCTCAGGCTTGCCTCTGTTTAGGGACCTCTTAGTTGTTTACCCAGGACAAAGTAAGCTTCAGTGGTAAATAGAGTCAGAAATTTGGGTAGGTGGTCATGGAAAGCTTCTCTCAGAAGGTGACATTTGAAGAGAACCTGAATCATTTTGGAGAAGAACATTCAGTGAAGAAAGAGCATGTACCAGGCCCTGGAGTGAGGACATATTTGGAGATGTTAAGAAAACACAAGATGGCCAGTGGACAGGAGGGAAGAGGGGCCGAATGCAAGACCAGGAAGGTGCACTAGAGGCTGTCCTCATAGGGCCGTGGCCGTAGTAGGGAGTTAGCTGACCTCAGTGTAAGGGGAGGAGGATTAAGTTGGGCGGTGAACCAATCTGGTTCATGTTTTGAAGAGACGACTCTGGCTGGATCGTGTACTGGCAGGAGTGACCACTGGGAGACCAGTGGGAGGCTGTGCCCTCAGGTAGAGGTGAAGGGGGCTTGGATGAGGAGCTAACAGTGAAGGGATGGGTTAGATCTGGAAGGACCGACGGCAGAAGAGAAGCTGACTATGATTTTGTGGCTTGAACAACAGAGTGGATGACACTACCCAAGACAAGGAGGGCAAGGCTAAGAATCGTTTGGGGCAAAAGGAGGGGGAGGGATTTCTAGAAAAAAAAAAAAAGTTCTGGCCATGTCAGGTCTAAAAAGGAAACGGTCAGATACATGCATTTAGAGCTGAGAGGGGTGTTCTTTAGAAACTGTGAGCAAATCTTTCTATTTCTGGGTCCTATCACATGGCCTGGTACACAGTAGGCACTCAATACATGTTCAGTGAGTGAATTTATTCAACAAATATGTATGGAGCTCTTACCCTGTGCCAGGCACTATTCTAGGACCTGGGGATAGAGCAGTGAACAAAAATTCCTGCCTTTCTAGGACTTAAAATGAATAAATGCATACATGCAGGTATAAATGAATGAATGGACTAGGTATCCAGATAATAAAGCATTTTTTGTTTTCTCTGTGTCTTAAAACATCTTTGAAAATATTAATTAAAAATGGAACTCTCCGGTAGGATTAATTATAAGAATCAAGTCTAGAGAGACTTGGTGATAATAACCCATTGTGCTTTCTTTTCCTCTTTTTAACTTGATTTCCTTTACCTTGATGGGCCTGAGCCCAGCGTACTGGTTGGTGGTACAGTAATTGTGGTAGATGAGTGCTATTCACAGTTGCTTTGGAGTCGATTTCTAATCTTCCCTTGAAGAGTGTTATTTACAGGCACTCTCTTTTTGCCTGCAGGTGTGAAATGGCTCTGTGACACATGGAGAAGAAGCAAAATGTCACGTCTGAGGTTTGTGATAAAATTTGATAGATTCTTCAGGTGGCGTCAGAGGCCTTTCTCACCATGGTCACACTCTCTGCTGCCAAGGCTGAGAAGCTGAAGGCGAGATTCGTGTGCTTTGATGGGGAGCACCCGGGAGCACCCATGGTGTCACCTCTGTGCTAAATACAGTTCCCAGAAGTTTAGACTTAGTTGATATTTTCTAAATGGAATTAGCCTCTTCCGAGCTTTCAGGGAGTTTGTAACTCAGAACAACCTGCAGTGATACTTTTTGCCCAGGTATTCATTAAATAGTATAAGTAACTAGTTTCAATGAAACATATATTAAATAAAATATATAAATATATTTTATAATAAGTACTTATGTTAATTCTCAGAATGGATTATTCCATTTTCTACACTAAGCCCTACCTGACATGATGCTAAAAAAATGGGGTTTTTTTTTTTTTTGGACTCATGTTTTTATTGATAACAAAGAGGAAACTTAGTGGCAGGTGAGCCATAGTTCAAATGTTTACATGTTAAGAGATATGTTCCTTCATCTATAATATGTGCTTGCAAGAGAATTGATATTGCTGATTTGGGAGAGCTTGAAAAAACTTTCATGAATGTACGTTTTAAGATTTAATATACAGTCTCTGCTTTTTATTTTTTTTCTTCCTGTCTGGTGTATTCCCATTTGAATCTTTTGACTCCTTGAAACAAGTCCTCTGTAGATTAAGATTAGGCAGCTGTTTCAGAGACACCAGAGTCTGCAAAGAGGACCTTCTCGTCTCCCATTGCCCCATGCAGTGCACAGGAAAAGACAAATTTTCAAAGGTGGGTAGGTTAAGAGGAGCATGTAGTCCTTGCTAGTGATTGTTGATTCATTTCCTGTAAGTAACAGCCAACAGTTGGAGGATTTTCGAGGAGGAAGAAGAGAATCAGGTTCATTTTTTAGAACGTGTCTGATGTCCACGTTCTAAAACGTGGGGAGGATGCTGGTGGGTGGCATGAAGCTGAGAGCCAGGAACCAGTTGGGAAGCTGCTGTAGGAGCTGCTGTTTTCCACTCCTTCCCCAGCTTTGTGTTGAGTGTTCTCTGGACAAAGGCTTAGGTCTCTGCTTCTGGCACAAAGCTTAGAGTGCAAAGAAGTTGCAACTGTGGACGGAAATAAAGCTTATCCCTCATCCTCCCTCTTGCCTGAAGCCCTGTTTCCATTTGCCCTCATGGTTTGTAGGAAGCCAGTCTTCACTGGTATTGCCTTTCTCTATCTTCTTTCCAGAATCGGTTGTTTTCTTCTAGCATGGTAAAGTTTAGTGCCTTAAAAAATAAGCAGAATTGGGAAATCTCACTTTGGGAAACAGCCTGGTCCTTCTTCATAACCTGTCTAAGCAAAGTTGATTTGCTTGTTTAAATAGGCATGAAGAAGCTCTTCTGTGGAGCTTCCTTTTCAGTCTTGGGTATTCCAATGGCCGTGTTTTTCAAGAACTTGGCTGTGATCCCCCAGCAGGTGGAACATGTCCCCCCTCTCCGCCTCCCCCCCGCATTGCCTCACACCAGTTCTTGCTTCCATCACAGCCCCCTGGGGAGAGCCTTGAGGAGCCATGGCCTGATTCCTGGGGTGTTGAGTCTTCCCTGGGGTCAGCTGGCTCTTTTCTTGGGATGGAAAAGAAATGAAATTCTTGGTATGCATTTCTTAAGCCTGTCTGTATCACTGGGGATCTGTCTTCCTATTTTAGGACTGAGTCTAATTTCAATGTAATTGTGAGGCAAGAGATAACATTTCAAGCTAGATTGCTTGCCTAATTGTTGCTTCAAGTAAAAAGAAAATTGGGCTGGGAATCTAGAGAGCTAAGTTTTAAACGCACTCCCTTACTAATTTAAATAAAAATTAAGTAACATTTATAGTACATCATTTTTATATTATATTTAATTTCTTCTTTGATTTTAATAGAGACATGTCTCAGAAAATCTTCCCATCAAACTATTCATATCCATATATTTTTTCCCCACACAATGTCTCTAGCTTGCATGTCCTCAAGCTTTCTTTGACTAATTTTTAACAAAATGGCTTGATGTCTCATCATACACGGGCAGAACCCCAAAAATGCCCCATAGCTCCTAGAGGGTGGAAGGTGGGATGCTAGTCGACCTTATAGCTGACAGTCAACAGAAACAGTGTCATGGAGAATATGCTCAGACTCTGGAGCAACATTGCCGGGACTGAATCCTGATTTCTGCCACTCACTGTGTGACCTTGATCAAGTCACCTAACTTTTCTGTTCTCTCTTCCTCAGTTTTTCTCATCTTAAAAATGGAATAATTGCTGTGTTTGCCTCATAGGCTTCTTTTGAGGATTAAAAAATTAATAACTTTAAGTTCCCGTCGTGGCTCAGTGGTTAACGAATCCGACTAGGAACCATGAGGTTGCGGGTTCGATCCCTGGCCTTGCTCAGTGGGTTAAGGATCTGGCGTTGCCATGAGCTGTGGTGTAGGTTGCAGACGCGGTTCGGATCCCACGTTGCTGTGACTGTGGAGAAGGCCGGCGGCTACAGTTCCTGTTAGACCCCTAGCCTGAGAACCTCCATATACTGCGGGTGTGGTCCAAATAAGGCAAAAATAATAATAATAATAATAACTTTAGGGTTAAGAGGATTGAGTAAACTTATGTATATAAGTGATATCTATATAAAATACTTAGCACACTGCCTGGCCTGTAGTGAACATGATATAGGTGTTTATTATCCTTTTATTGCTCATTTTTTCCATTGCTCACTGGCTCTGCCCCCTACAGCCTAGCCTGCTGTTGATGCCATGCCCTTTTCTGCACAGTTTGCCTCATGCCAGACACCAGGCTTCTTCATCCTCCTGAAGGTATGGCATGTATAAGGCTGCTGGGAGTAATAATAACACTTAATAAGAACAGCTATCATTTACTGAATGCTCACCTTATGCCAGCACTGCTATTAGTACTTAACATCTATTCGTTCTTTTAATCCTCATACCAACTCTATGAGGTAAATATGGTCATTGACCTCATTTTACAGGTGAGGAAATTGAGGTTCAAATCAGTTGAATAGCTTGTCCAAGGTAACCAGTTAGTGAAGAGTAAAGCTAGGTTTTCAAACATCATTTACTTACTGTTTTCCTGGCCCTTGTATCTTTTTTTTTCCCCCTTCTGGTGAATGATATCCTTATACCATTCTTCTCCTCTGGCAGGTCAAATTCCTCATCAGTGATAAATGAGCATGGGAGTTGGGGGAGTTGGGGGGATTGGGGGGATTGGGGGGGTTGGGGGGGAGGGATTCTCAGTATATGATGATGAGGCCTTAGAAACATCTGGAGTCTGCTCAGCACCGGATGTGCGTTGCCGTTGTGTGAGCTCCTGTGTGTCTGTCTCTCAGGGAATCCTCACGGCCCCTCTCACATTCTGCTATTGTCGTTCGCATGGCAGGAAACTGAGTTTCAGAAAGGTAAGGACTTGCCTTCAGGTTACACAGCTCCTGAGTTAAGATAAATTTGAACTCAGGTCCGTCTGGCCCCAGAGCATCGCAGAGCAAGCTCTTTTCACCCTAGCACCCTGCTGTCCCCAGCGTCTTCGTGCCTTCGAGCACCCCATGCCATGCGGACTTTTCTTTCGGCAGGCCTGTGCCTCTCTTTTTTTAACCTTTCTGATTTAGCTTTTCTTTTCAACAGCTTAAAGTCATAAGAACAAATATTTGGTTGTCTATATTATTAACATGAGGTAGGAGTAGTTAAATGGATTAAAGATGCTTATGAAAATATTTAACCTTATCATCCCAAGGGGCTTTACATGTGATGCCAGTAAGTAGCATTAAGCTTTGTTCATCTCAATAACAGCTGGTATTAGAGTATCATAAGATGTTAAAGCAGTTTCTGCCCTTGAGACGGTCACCTTGGGTGGGAGGAGTGTATGTGTGTGTGTTACATGCAGGTACTCTGAGCCATGATCTTGAACTTCCCAGCCTCCAGAGCTTAAGGAATAAATTTCTATTGTTTATAAGCCACCTTGTCTAGTATTCTGGTACAGAAGCCCAAATGGAATAAGAGTATCTTATTTGATTCTTTTCAAACTTCTGTGAGCTAGCTATTATTATGACTTCCGCTTTACAGATGGAACGAGTAGGATTCAGGAAATTAAATGATTTGTTCAAGTTCATGTAAGAAATAGAGCCAGGACTAGCACTCAAGTTTCTGACTCCAAATCCGGTGTTATTTCTCCCTCACCTCAGCTAAGCAACAAGAGGACACAGAAGCATAGAAAGATCAGGGTCCATCTTAAAAAAAAAAAAAAGTCAGATATGAGCAATGACTTCAGTTTTTGGTTGGTCTTTTATCTTGTGCTGTTTCAACTCTAATTTTTGGCTCTTGTAATTTTTTTCCCCTCAAACATACTTTCCCAGAATCCAAGTCAGAATATTGGCATTGTCCTGCATGCCCATCAGTATTCGCCCCGGGGCACAGCCGTGCTTGGTATGGAAGACAGGAACTGAGAACAAAGGATTATCTGTAATGTTGCCTCGAGGTCAAAAGGAGTTGTACCATGTACATGTTGGCATCAAATGTTTACAATTCACATTTTAAAAAAATTATTTTTAGGGCCCCTTATATGGCACTTGAAAGTTCCCAGACTAGGAGTCAAATTGGAGCTGCAGCTGCCAGCCTATGCCACAACCACAGCAACACAGGATCCGAGCCTCATCTGTGACTTACACCTGCAGCTCATGGTAATGCCGGATCCTTAACCCACTGAGCAGGGCCAGCTATCGAACCTGCATCCTCATGGATACTAGTTGGGTTCGTTTATGCTGAGCCACAACAGGAACTCCTACAATTCATGTTTTAATTCAAGTTTGAGAAGGAAGGGAATTTTATTGTAGGAGATTCTCAAATATGTGGATATCTCTAAGGTTTCTATCTTTGAGACTGTGACTCCACCTTACAGAAAATTAGCATTAGAATTTATAGACAGGATTTTCTATCCAAATCAAGGAATGTATCTATCCTTAACATTGCCTCTTAGTCCCATTCCTAATGCAATTATTCGTATGTCCATTAATTCTAGAGATAGTAAACTGGGTAGCAATGTAGAAGGGCGGGTAGAGAACAGGATTCTGAAGCCAGGCTGCCTGCATTGAAATCCAAATCCTGCTGCCATTTACTAGCAGGGCAATCTCAGCTAATAACTTAATCTTTCTGTGCCTCACCTTTAAAATGGGCATGATAGGGAGCTCCCTGGTGGCCTAATGGTTAAGGACTTGGCATTGTCACTGCTGTGGCTTGGGTTACTGCTATGGCTCAGGTTTGATCCCTGGTCCAGGAACTTCCCTATGCTGAGGGTGTGGCCATAAATAAATAAATAAATAAATAAATAAATAAATAAATTAGAATGAGCATGATGATAGAACCTACGTCTTAGGGTTGCTGTGAAGATTGATGAATGTAAACACTTGGAACCATGACTGTCTATGCAGGTTGGACTTCTCAAATGGCCCTCAAAGATGTCCTGTCTTAGTCCCCAGCACCTGTGACCAGGAGGAAGCATCACTGCCATGATCACGTTATATAGGTATCTTTGACCTTAGGCAGGAAGATGATCTGGTGGCCCTAATCTGGTCAAACAGTTCCCTTAAAAAGTAGAGAGCTTTCTCCAGCTGAAGCTGAAAGAGGAAGTCAGAGAGATTCAAGTGTGAGAAGGACTTAAGATGCCATTGGCATCATTGACAATGGAGAAGCCCAAGTGAGAAGGAATGTGGGCATCCCTAAGGAGTTAATAGAGACCCCGGGCTGACAGCCAGCAAGGAAATGTGGACCTAGGTCCTACAGCTGCAGGGAATTAAATTCTGCCAATACCACAAATGAATTTGGAAGTGAATTCTTCGCAGAACCTCCCAATAAGAGCCCAGCTGGCTGATATCTTGACCTCAGCCTTGTAAGACACTGGGCAGAGAACCCAGGCAACATGCCTGGAATTCTCAACCACAGAACTGAAATAATGGACCAGTGTTTTTAGCCACTAGGCTTGTGGCAAATGGTTATGCAGCAATAGAAACTAATGCAGTTACCTAGAAGTGCTTATTAAATATTAGTTCTCCTCACTGCATTTATAATAATAATAAAGATATCTTCTGTGAATGCTGTAGCAGAACTGGAGAAACAATGCTGAACAAGATACTGTGCTGGTCCTATAGGACTTTACTGTCAAGAGAATAAATCGGTTCATTTTTTCTGACATCCAGGGTCTTCGAAAATCAATCACTATTGAATTTTGTACACATTTCTTCTTACTTTCTTTGCTTTAGTTCACTTTTATCAAAAAAAATTCAGTTTTTAGTTTCTTTCAGTTTTAGCCAGTGGCTAGACTATGTTTAGTCACCAGCAGCAACTGTTTGCCTGGAGCAAGTTGGGACGCAGATTTTTTGGTTGTCTCTGGGACGCTCCTAGACTTGTGCTCAAACATTGTAAGTCATACGATGGGGGTGGGATGGCTGTTTCTAACAAAGGATCCATATAACCCTTTATCTGCAGAATTTACCACCTGGTATTTTCAGCAGCCCTGAGCATAGAACAATTCCCAGTTTAATGAAACTGGAATACACCCCACCCCCATGCCACCCACTGCCCCTCGGTGTGTGATCCCCTTGAAGTTGTTCCAAGGGGAAGGGACCTTTTGCTTTGGAGACAGCTCAATTTGGAGTTCAGTGACCTGTGACACTTGCCCAGTTGGCAGCTCAGCAGGGACCTTCTGATACCTTCCTACGCTCAAAAGCCATTTTTGGTGGGCAGAACAGTGAAAGGATCATTAAAGGCTACTTGATGGGAGGGTGGTAGGGAAAGAATGAGAACTGTAATGGGACAGTGGTGATCGGGAATATGCCTGTGGTGATTTTATGGTTTTTATCCAAGTACAAGCTGTTTTCATTTTCTGAGTCTTTGCTTTGGGATAATGTTGCTGGGTGTTGGTGAATATTTACTACAGGTAATGGGAATAATATCATTGTACTTTTAAAAAATCTTCACTTTAAAGGTCTTTGGATGGGAGCTAGAGTTGGAAAGGGGAGATCCATTTGCTGCCTATACTAATATTGAAGCCCCTAATTCCCTTTCTGAACTGGAATTTCATTCCTTCTAACTTAGGTTTTTCAGAAGAAAGACATGAAAAATTCCCCAAAGCATTCCAAGACCAAAATAAATTTTATAGAAACCTAGAATTGTAAAGTTGGGAAGCCTCTGAGTCATTTGGTCTCACCCAACTGAAGTGCCCACGTGGCTAGGAGTTCCCTTGACCGTGTCCCCAGCACGTGTTTCAACAGTGAGGTACCCTGAAAAGCAGGGGCTTGGTTGCAGGCAGAGTTGTTCCTAAGTCATCATTTTGTCACTTCATGACTGTGTGATCTTGTGCAAATTATTTGGCTTCCCTAAGCCTCAGTGTCCTTATCTGATAATAGTATTTTAACCAGCTGGATTGTGATGATTAAAATAAACAACCAATGTAAAGCAACTCCTAGTAATTTCCACCCAGCAATAGTTTTAAAACTTCCATGTTTTAGTTACTACAAGAAATGACTTGGGCAAACCCAAACCTAGGTCTAGTCTGAAGAGGCTAGAGGATAAGGAAGAGGAAGAGGTGTTAGAGGCAGTCCCTGAACTTCAGACTCTTTTTTTTTTTTTTGTCTTTTTGCCTTTTATGTAGATCCACACCCGCGGCATATGGAGGTTCCCAGGCTAGGGGTCTAATCGGAGCTGTAGCCTCCAGCCTTCGCCACAGCCACAGCAGCGCAGGATCTGAGCTGCATCTGCAACCTTCACCACAGCTCATAGCAACGCCGGGTCCTTAACCCACTGAGCAAGGCCAGAGATCGAACCCGCAACCTCATGGTTCTTAGTCGGATTCATTAACCACTGAGCCACGAAGGGAACTCCCTGAACTTCAAACTCTTTATGTCCAACAACCTTCTTGATTATCTCCTGACAGGGGTCCAATAGGCTTTTCATACTTAATATAGTCAAAACCAAATCTTTTTTTTGCCATAAGTTCGCTCTTGATCTTTACATCTCAATTAATGGCAACTCCATCTCTCCTTCTAGTTGTAATGGTCAAAAATTTTGAAGGCATCCTTCATTCCTTTCTTTTTCTTGCCCATTCAATCTGTCAGGAAATTCTTTTGACTCTACCTTTAAAATATGTCTAGGATCCAGCCACTCTATGCTACCTCCACTGTTTCTGGGTTTGGTCCAAGTCATTGGCATTTTCCAATGCAGGAGTCAGAGTGATTCTGCAAAAAATGTGTCAGACTAAATGACTCTTTAGCTCAAAACTCTCCAACAGTCACTATGTCATTAGCCAAAAGCCAAAGACATTATAATGGGCTATAGCACCTATGTCTGCCTATAAACTGTCACTAGTCCATGAGGAGATTGGGAGCTTGTGCCAGAATGTAAATGAACTATGTCACTGTTTAATTTGTTTTGTTCTTAAAGGACTCTCTCAGTGAAGGAAGCAATGCATCTAGTGACATTCTGGTGCAAACTCCTTATCTGCCTGTAACACTCTTCCTCTGTCCTCACCTCCCATTGTTGAGTCCCCTGTCTTGCTCTGTTCTTAGTTGTGCTGGTCTACTTGTGTTTCAGACAGAGCAGCTGTGTTCCTGTCTCTGCACAGGCTACTCTCTCTGCCTGGAATGCTTTCTTCCCATGTGTCTAACACTTAGCTACTCACCACCTTCAAGTATTAACTCAAACATCACTTCTTTAGTGAAATCTTCCCTAATGACCTTGACAGTCCCTATATCCCACCTTTCTGCTTTCTTTTTTTCTTTATAGTCCTATCACCTTTCAAAATGCTAATATAACTTGCTCATTTATTTTCAAATGATCATTCTTGCAACACAGGAAAGTAGACTGCATGAAATGAGGGACTTTTTAATACATTTTGTTTTCTGTTTTACCCTTGACATCTAGAAAAATGTTGGTAAATAGTAAACATTGGAAATTTTTGTTTGTTAGTTTTTAGGGCCACAGCTGGGGCATATGGAAGTTCCAAGGATAAGGGTCAAATTGGAGCTGCAGCTCCCAGCCTATGCCACAGCCACAGCCACAGCAATGGGGGAGCTGAACCACGTCTGTGAGCTACACCATAGCTTGTGGCAATGCTGGATCCCCGACCCACTGAGCAAGGCCAGGGATCGAACTCATGTCCTCGTGGATACTAGTTGGATTCATTTCCGCTGCACCACAGCAGGAATCCCTGGGAAAATGTTTAAAGAATAAATGGATATATTTGAAATTAATTAAATGGCTTGATGGAAGCTGCATTTTTGTTGGTTTTGTGGGACCATATTTTGAAAGCTTATAAAAAATTATCCAGAGATAGTAAAGTTTGAACCATGGATATGGCCTAAATCAGGCTTGGGCGGAATTTGGGGTGTCCAGAAAGGCAGTGGAAAAATATGTAAATTAAAGGCCTTGTCAAACAAGTGGTACTGACACTGAAATTTATGGGTACCAGTTTTTTTCTTGGTGGTCATCATTTTTAGGTATTATTATTGTGGCCATTTTTGCTAGTTGTTAGGTAAAAATGATACTATCTTATTTTAATTTTATTTTCTTTAATTACAGATAAGTATGCATTTGAGTTCCATAGTTTTTCTCTTTTAAAATTTTTATCTTGTGAAGTTTCCGTATTTTTATTTTATTTAATGATTTGTCTTCTAATATTTTAATAATTTATATAAATTTATATAAAATTTATCTTCCTATATAAAGATATTAAACAACCCTAGGATTTTGTATTTGCTGTACATATTTTTCTGTCAGATATTTACATATTTATCTTTAAGGTTCACACATTCAAAGTGTTGAAATTTTGTTTAGTTGAATATGTTGGTCTTGAAAATTTTTACTATCTTCTGTCATTTTTGAGTTTAGAATTCAGTCCTTAGAGTTCTAGCTGTGGTGCAGTGGGTTAAAGATCTGGCATTGCCACAGATGTGGCATAGGTTGCAGCTGCAGCTCGGATTCATTCGCTGGCCAGGAACTTCCATATGCTGCTGCTGAGGTCAAAAAAACGAAAAAAGAATTCCACCCTCCTTCAGACTCTTAATTTCTAGTTTTTGACTTTTTCTTTGAAATGATTTTTGATTAAAAGTTGCAAATATAGCGTAGAGAGGTCCTATGATGTACTCTTCACCCACCTTCTCCAAATACTAACATCTGGCACAACCACAACCATAGTACAGTTGTCAAAACAAAAATATTGACCTCGGTGAGATATGACTAACTATCTATTCTATTTGTATTTCTTTAGTTTTCCACTTGTGTTCTGTTTCTGTTCCAGGACCTACTTCACTACCCTGCATCTCATTTAATTGTCGCCTCTCCTTGATCCTTTCTGAGCTCTTAACCGTTCCTCGATCTCTGCTTGTCTTTCATGACACTGACACCTCTGAGGAGAGCTGGTTCATCCTTGGGCAGAGTCTCCCTCTGTTTGGTTTGTCTGATGATTTCTCATGAGCAAATTGAGGTTACGTGATTTTGGCAAGAATACAGCAGAAGGAGTTCCCGTCGTGGCTCAGTGGTTAAGGAACCTGACTAGCATCCATGAGGGCGCGGGTTCGATCCCTGGCCTTGCTCAGTGGTTGAGGATCCAGCGTTGCTGTGAGCTGTGGTGTAGGTCACAGGTGTGGTTTGGATCCTAAGTTGCTGTGCTGTGGTATAGGCTGGCGGGTACAGCTCCTATTGGACCCCTAACCTGGGAACCTCCATATGCCGCAGGTGCAGCCCTAAAATGACAAAAGACAAAAAAAAAAAAAAGAATACAGCAGAGGCAGTGTCAGTGCCTTCCTCAGTGCATCATAACAGGCGATTCATGATGCAGTGCCCCATTAGTGTGATATTAACCAAGAACACTTGGTTAAGATGGTATCTGCTGGGATTGTCTTCTACAAAGTTACTGTTTTTCCCTTTGTTATTAATAAACATCTTGGGGGAGATATTTTGAGACCTTGCAAATATCCTGTTTCCCCTCAAACTTCACCCACTAATAATAGCATCTATCTGTGGGTTCTGCCTACAATAATTATTGCTGTGGTCTTCTAACTGTGATTTTCTAGTTCCTTTGTTTCTTCTACTTTTATTAATTAGAACTTTTCTATAAGGAAGAACTGTCTTTTCTCCTCAGCTTATTTATTTATTAATTTCAGGCTGGACTCATGGCTATTTATTTTACTCTACGGGTTATAATCTAGTACTATTATTATTTGTTTTGTTGCTCAAACAGTTCTGGCTCAGTACCATTGACTCATTTCTACACGCCTCCATCCTTTTTAAGCAAAATTTGAGTTTTTTTCTTTCCTCTAATTTTGCTCTAAAAGTGTGTATGTTTCTATTGGGTATGTCGGAAGAGATAGACATAGGGTTGGTAAGGTCTCAAAGAGGCTAAAGTGTCCTGTTTGGTCTTGAGATCTTCTAAGACTTCTTCAGCGTGGAAGAAGCCTTGGATATAGCGAAACTGAGTGCTCTGAGTCATATGGTTGTTGCTAATTCATTTACTGTGAGCAGGGTCCCAAATGATGCTTTGATTCCAGCTATGGACAATGGCATAACACATGTCATCTCAAAGATCCTGAGAGTAATACCTGATAGAAGAGCTAGGAGTCCCAAATTCTCATTTCCAGTCCAGTACTATTTCTGTGTTCTTGAGCAAGCTTACAGCTGACTATGGCACTTCAGAGGATATGCCATCTGGTGGTCTCTCAGCTCTGTGGATTTTGAAACACAAGGAAAGACGGAAAGAGTGGTAGCTTCCTGGGGGTGTGTAAACTTTACTAAAGTGTTCATTTTCATTGGGGAAGGGAGTGATACTGCCAATTAAGGAGTGCTTTGTGCCATAGATAAAATGGGTGTTTGTGTCAAGAGTTGTGCTGTTGGATCACCTTCTCACCTCTTGCTTAGCTCTCACTCAGCTGCCTTCTAGTTGTCACCTGATACAACTGGCTGAACAGCTTCTAATCCCTGTGTTCTTGTCCATGACTAACCAACACGTCTCTTGTTGGATTAGTCTTCAGGGATCACAGGACAGCTTGGCCTCTTCCTCCCTCAAGCAATGTACTGCTAATGCCAACTCTGGGGAACTTGGTGTAATGCAATACAGATACTTGGAATCGCTGACTCACTTCACAGTGATGTCTGTGCCCATGAATGTGAGTGAGCGGTGTGGAAGCAAAACCATCTTTAAGGATATCACTAGACTTTCTAGATGCTCCAGGCTTTGCTGCATTTGTGTTAAATGTTTTGCCAAATAACAAATCCAAGTTAAGTCAAGAAGAATTTTCTGATACCAAGGACTGAGATAAGTAAGTGAGATATTACTCATGACATCATCTTGGTGAAAGTGGTTTAGATCAGATTAATAGCCCTTGAATCATTTCTTGCTATGCATATAGATTCTTTTCTTTAGCATTTTCTCTTTGGGCAGTCTATCCGTAATTTGAAAGATAAATCCAATTATTCAGTTTCAGATGGATATGCTGCCCATTTGATCCAGTGACAAACTGTCCCAACCTGACAGTTTAGACCCTATTTCATAAATAAATGTGTAAAGCTGAAGGGAGCTCTGATGTCCATGGTGGGCAGAGAACATGCAGTGCTGGAGAGGTGAGCTGCTGAAGTCCCTTTTTGCTAGCTGTTTGTCTTTGATTCCTCTTTTTCTGTAAAGAAGACTCCTAGACGTAAGTCTCGATTGTCTAGAAAAATTTATTCTTTAAAATGTATTTATTAATCTTGTTCCTATTTGCCAGGCATTGTGCCAGTATAGCTGGGAATACACTCATGAATAAGATGGCCTTGACCTCATGGAATTTAAGATCTCCAGTAGCACAGCCCAGTAGAAACATAATGTGTGCACACGTTGTGACTTAAAATTTTCTAGTAGCTACATTTAAAAAGGTAGAAATGGAGTTCCTATTGTGGCTCAGCAGGTTAAGGACCCGATGTAGCCTCTGTGAGGATGTGGTTTCAATCCCTGGCCTTGCTCAGTGGGTTAAGGATCCGACGTTGCCACGAGCTGTGGCGTGGGTTACCGTAGCCTCCGGTGTTTCTGTGGCTGTGGCATAGGCCCCAGCTGCAGCTCCGATTTGACCCCAGTCCAGGAACTTCCATATGCCATGGGTATGGCCATCAAAAGAAAAAAAAAGGGTAAGAAGCAAGCAGATGAAATGAATTTTATTACTATATTTCACTTTACTCAATATATCTATCATCATGCCAACATATAACCAACATAAAAGTTATTAATGTGATAGTTTACATTTCTTAATTGTACTAAGTCTTCAGAATTTGCTACATATTTTATACTTACAGCACATCTCAGTTTGGACCAGCCACATATTAAATGCTCAATATCCTCACATGGCTAGTGCCTACTGGACTGGGCATTGCAGGTTTACCAACACCTGGTGTGTAATCACACAGGTAAATAGGCTCCATTGGAAATAACCACTTGGGAAGAGTTTGGGGATGCTAAGGTGAGACCTGAGTGTTGAGTTGGAGTTAGGCAGGTGTGAAGAAAGGTAAGAGTACTCCAGGCAAAAGGAATAGCCTATGTGACAACTTTGAGTTGAAAAAAGGAGTCAAAAGGAGGCCAGTATGTGGAAATTTGTGAGTGAGGGCAAAATTATGTCACTAAGAACAGAAAGAGAAAAATCATCCAGAAGAAATCTAGCTTTATAGAAAAGATAGAGATAATTGTAAGATGCTGACTTTCAGGTGCAAAAAAATAGAGACGTGGTATAGGACAACAGACCAGAGATTTCGCCTTTAGAATTGATGGAGCTGGCAAGGTACATCTTTTGTCAAAGTTTTGATGTCTGGACTTCTTTTCTGGGGCCACTTGTAGGTAGGTTGGAGACCACACCTGGGAAGGAGTGGGGTGAGTTGGTGAAATAGATCAAGAGGTGAAGAGCCAGTGAACGTTAACAGTTAACGTTAACAGAGGACCAAAGGTCATGAGGGAGGAGATTAAATCCAGTGATGACCTAGTGGGGCCAATGGGAAAAGGAATGAAAATTGTCATCAAAGAGATGGAAG
>PVHT020000175.1:18888133-18981679 GCA_004024745.2 Catagonus wagneri
GTCTTCGATTTCTTTCATCAGCATCTTAGTTTTCAGAGTACAGGTCCTTTTGCCCCCTTAAGTAGGTTTATTCATAGGTATTGTGTTCTTTCTGAATCAACAGTAAATGGGATTATTCCCTTAATTTCTCTTCCTGATCTTTCGTTGTTAGTATATAAGAAATGCAAGAGATTTCTGTGTAATAATTTTGTATCCTGCAACTTTACTGAATTCATTGATTAGTGCCAATAGTTTCTGGTAGCATCTTTAGGATTTTCTCTGTATAGTATCCTGTCATCTGCAAACAGTGACAGTTTTGCTTCTTTTCCAATTTGGATTCCTTTTATTTCTTTTTCTTCTCTGATTGTCTTGGCTGGGACTTCCAAAACTGTTGAATAAAAGTCATGAGAGTGGACATGCATGGAGTCTTATTAATCAGATATCTTTAAAAGTTTTTTTAAGTTATATTTTATTTCAAAAATGTTATCCTCTATATACAGTTTTCGAAGTGCCTGAACCCCAAATTAATTAATGTCTATCTACTGTTTTTCTTAAAGAATATTGTGCTATCTCTCTGTATATACATAGTTAAATGACTTTTATAAAAAGCACTCAGAATATTTTAAGTGTACATCTTGAACTTTAAATTGAGATGTGTCAGATCTTTTTACTTCAGTAATTACAGTTAAAAGTAATTTTAGCTCTAATAGTTAAATAAGTAGACTTTAATAATTACATCCCTTTGTACAGTAGTAAAATCTAATATTCCCATTATAGAACAAAAGTTCATTGGAATTGTCCCTTTGCATTCTGGCTTGGTTGCAAGTGCATGAGGAAGGATTGAGAGGGTGGGGTGAAGTCTGTTCCTTAAGCGTTTCACAAATTCAGCCTTAATGAGATGGTAGGGGAAGAAACAGCATTTTCCTTATATATTGTTTGGGTCAAGCTTTGGGAACTGTAATAACTTCTCAGAACTTAGGAAAGGTAAGTCACCGGTCATTCTTGGATCTTTTGTTTTCCCAGTTATAAATTCTCTTGTGGATTAACTATATATAAAAATGTAAACAGGGAAGAGTCATTAAGCAGCTTATAATGAGGTCAAAGGGCCTGTGGCTCCTTTCTCTATCTGCCTTTTGTTGGGTTACACATTAATATTTCCTGGTAATGGACAATAAACTAGGTGTTCAGAACCTTCCAGGACTAAAACAGAAAAGTGTCTGCATAATATCCAATATCCGTTGGTTTTGAAGTGGGTCTATATGGACATCTCCCTCCTGTCTTCTCTTCTCCTGACATAGAAAAGCAGATGCCTTTACAGTCCTACTCAGAGTCTTTGTAGAATTCCACGTTTGTACTCTTTGCTTCACCTTGACCTATGGCTTTTTAACAATTTATGCAGCAATGGGGCTTATTATGGGAGTCTTTTCTTTTTAAACATTAAGAACAAAGAAAATACATTTTTGAGATGTAATCCCATTTTTCTCTATTCATATTCCTCCCACCTGTCACCGTCCCACCAAGATGATTTTTTAAAAAAAAAATTATATAAGCACTTCATGTTCACTGTGGAAAATTAGAAAATACAGGAGAACAAAATGGAAAACAGTTACCTTAAATTCTACCACAGGTGACCAGTTTGGTTTATAAAATGTCCTCATTGGACTGCATTGTGGTGCACACCAGTTTCTATGATCTCTTCATGGGGGTGTTGTCTACTGTGGATCCATGTATAAAATATGCTATTACTTGAACCAGGAGAGACAAACTGTTCCTGAGACTAAGTATAGCAGGCTAATGAGAAAGTGGTAGCACTTTGGCGTAATGTGAAAACAGCACTAAGGAAAGATGCACTGTTTGCCATCCTGCGGAATTACTTGTGAGCACAGAAGAGGTCCCTGTCAAGGCAGTAAACAGTTTGGCCCAAACAGACTGCAACCAACTGCAGCATGACAAACTGAATAGCATGGGATTACTGTGGGATTGCTTGGGGAATTTTTTTTTTCTTTAAAAAGTCTTTGAATTCTTTTAAATGTCTGGCTTAATTTATAATGAAAGAAATATTAATTGGAACAACTCTGAGCTCTACTACTACTTATTAAATTAGCAAAAAAAAAAAAATTAGTTACAATGGCAAAATCCAACCCTAGTGGAAGTGCGGGAGAATAGATACATTCATATGTTGCCAGTGACATTTCAATTGCTCCAGTGATTCTGGAGTACACTTTGTTCAATTATAGTAAGAGCAGTAGAACTGACTTTGTGCCCTTTTACTCACCTGACACCTATGTTATGGAATATAGCTCCAGGAAATAATAATAATAAAAGGAAGCAATTGATATAAAAAAGTTATAGCTTAAATTATGGGCAATCAAGAAAATCATTGTCAAGAGACTGTCCTACTTCATCATTTTCAGAAATGTGTTTTATCCACTTAGGTGAGCTCCTCTAAGTATTACAGTCTTCTAGTGGTGACTGAGCTCATGGCCATAGAAGAGAAACTTCTCTTGTTTAAGTGGAAGGACCCCCAATTGGTGACTTTCTGCACAGAAGAAACTGCTTGTGGATTTAATTCCTGCCAACTTTTCACAAAATATATACATTAACGTAGACTGGTAACATAACAGAATTCAGAGTTAACAGGGATCTTAGAGGGCGTCTTACTTAGCTCATTGAGACAGTACCTCCTCTAAGTAAGGGGCAGGTATCTGGTCATTGCTTCAGTTCATTACCTCTAGGCACAATTTGTTGGAAGCTACATTATTTAGCAAGTTCTTCATTATTTTTTTAAAGTAGTCTACTTGCATCTTGCACCTATTAACTCTACTTCAGTCTTCTAAGGACTTGTAGAATAAATCTGGTTTCCCTTTAAGTCTTGTTTTTTTTTTTTTCCTTCCCAGCCTGAAAATAGCTCTTTTAGACTTTGCTCAGATGTTGAACATATGGTTGTTTTTCTCTGGAAGCATACCAATTTGTTGATGTTCTTCTTAAAGCTTTGCAGAAGAAAATGACCTCAGTACCCTGGATGTAGTCTAAACATTGCAGAGAAGGCCTCGTAGGATTATTCACTTTTTTTTTTTTTTTTTAAAGGGCTGCACTGGCAGCATATGGAGATTCCCAGGCTAGGGGTTGAATCAGAGCTACAGCTGCCAACCCACGCCGCCGCCACAGCAATGCTGGATCAGGGCCTCATCTGCAACCTACACCACAGTTCATGGCGACACTGGATCCTTAATCCACTGAGCGAGGCCAGGGATCGAACCTGCGTCCTCATGGATACTAGTTGGGTTCGTTACTGCTGAGCCACAATGGGAACTGTGATTGTTCATTCATTTTTATGAATATTAAGACCTCGTTAGCTTTTATTCATGCCACTTACCCATATTGTGTGTATATACAACTAAGAGCTATTCATATCTTCATTTGTATGGTTGTTTGGGTTCTTCTCTATTCTGTAGAATTGCTTACTTGAATATAGGTACAGTTCTTCATTATATATAAATATATTAACATTTTGAGGAGGAATAATTTAGAGACAGTACATATGGAAATTCCCCAGCACCACAGAAGTTTTTCTTGTGCCCCCTTACAGTCAGCAACTCCCAAAATTAAGCATTATTCTGATCTCTGTAATTGTAGATTAATTTTGCCTGTTTGAACTTCATATAAATGGAATTGTGGGAATCTGGTTCTCATACTGGTATCTGTGAGATTTCATATTATTGAGTGAAACCAAAGATCACTCTTATATTGCTATGTTGCATTTTGTTGAATGAATTATACTACAATTTATTTATCTATTCAACTGCTTGGCTTTTTTGTATAGAGCCACCATGACAGTTCTAGTATATGTCCTTTGGAAGATATAAGTACTTAGATCTGTTGGCTGTATATTCAGAGTAAAATCGGTGAGTCATGGAGCATTACATATTTGGGTTAGCATATACTGCCAAACTTTTCCAGAGTGGTTCTACTGGTGGAGACAGGAGATACAGTTACTCTTTTGAGGTTTTGCCATAAAGAGAAAGAAAGAAATGTAGTGGGAATGAGAGGGTACTTTGGGTTAAAGGAGGGTGATTTTTTCACCTTTTTTAAAAATTATAGTTTATTTACAATGTTGTTCCAATTTCTGCTAGAATATATATATATATATATATTCTTTGTCTATGTTATCTTCCATCATGGTCTATCCCAAGAGACTGGATATAGTTCCCTGTGCTATGCAGTAGGACCTCATTGCTTATCCATTCTAAATGTAATAGTTTGCATCTACTAACCCCCAGTTCACAGTCCATCCCGCTCCCTCACTCCTCCCCCTTGGCAACCACAGGTCTGTCTATATGTCTTTGTTTTGTAAATAGGTTCATTTGTGCCATATTTTAGATTCCACATATAATATCATATGGCATTTGGCTTTTTCTGACTTCACTTAGTATGAGAATCTCTAGTTGCATCCATGTTGCTGCAAATAGCATTATTCATTCTTCTTTATAGCCGAGTAGTATTCCATTTTATATACATACCGTATCTTCTTTATCCATTCCATGTCGTGGCTATTGTAAACAGTGCTGCAATGAACATAGACGTGCATATATCTTTTTGAATTATAATTTTGTCTGGGCATATGCCCAGGAGTGGGATTGCTGGATCATATGGTAGTTCTATATTTAGTTTTCTGGGGAACCTCCATATTGTTTTCCATAGTGGTTGTGTCAATTTACATGCCCACCTAGGAGAGCATTTTCAATTTCTTACTTCTAACAAAAGTATGGTTTATGATGTTCTCCTTGTTTCATTCAATTGCTGTGTTTTTCTTTTTTACAAATTGAATCTTTCCTTAAAGATTTTGAGACAGCTCATTAGTTGACAACTACACAGTAAGTAGCTTTTTCATGGAAGATGGGAATTAAGAATTATTTTATAATGTAAGTAATCATTAATTTATCTCTAAACTTAAATTTCTAATTATCTGATTTTCTTAATCCTATATGTACTAAAATGATGTTTTACTTTTGCAAACGGGCAGAATGATAGAAAAGATGTCCCTGGGAAATATTTTTTTTAAAGAAGATACCTCAAAACCTAAAAACCACTGTAGATCATTTAAGAAAATTATCTTGGTCTATTAAATGGATCTCAATGAGATTAAAGAGCTGGTCAAATTTAAAGTGCCTGCAACATCAACAGAATCTAGCCTAGTCTTGAGAAATAAAGAAGCAATAACAGAAATAACCAAGCTATAATGTAGGGCTTGTATGCCTTTGTGATTTAAGCAGGAAGAGTAAAGAGTTCATGGAATCTATGAACTCCAGTTAGCTAGAGCAGCTACCTTAATTGATTGAAGGCTTTTTGGCCACTATAAAACCCAGTTGTTTTTTTCTTTTATGCTTCTCGTTATATTGTATACGTAATAAAATGTTTGAACCAAAGAGAAACTAGAGGTTACCTAGTTCAATGTTTAAAATTTATCCCTGAGGTAACTAAGACCCAATGAAACTAGCTGATTTGCTTAAGTTTTACTATCCAAGTAGTGGCTGAAGCAGATGAACAATGTTTCTCCCTCTCACAAAGAGGGGAAGGGACTGAAGAAGAAAAACACAAATACCAGAACAAAGTAGTTGGTGGTAAGTTTTAGACAGTGAGACTGGAATATATTATATTGAGTGGCCAGATCCTTTGCAATTTAACTCTCTAGCTGCTTTGCCAAAATGCTTCTTGAATGACTCTAAGAAATAGAGGCAATAAGTAACACAGTACTTTGTGTGCATATTTAACGTCAAAAATATAAATTTATTTCCTCTCGATTATCCCCACTTGTGTGGTTTTTTTTTTTTGAAGGGGAGGGTCTTCTTATTTTCATTGGTTCAGCTTTTTTACAGGTTATGTTCCACTATAGGTTATTACAAGATATTGGGTATAATTCCTTGTGCTATATAGCCCTTATTGCTCCCATTTGTTTTTGAAGAAATAAAAATTCAGAAAAAAGGAACTCCTGCTGTGGCACAGCGGGTTAAGGATGGATCGTGTCTCTGTGGCAGCGTGTGTTCAGTCCCTGGTCTGGCATGCTGGGTTAATGGATTAAGGATCCAGTGTTGTTGCAGCTGTGGCATAGGTCATAGCTGAGGCTCAGATTCGATCTCTGGTCCGGGAACTTCCATATGCTGCAGGTATGGCCCCCCCAAATTTTTTTAAATAAAAAATTCAGAAAATATTTCAAGGATGAAGATATAGGTAAATGAAAAATATACTCAGGGAGATCAGAAAGTCCAGTCATGTTCCTTAGGGCAAATGAATCATATATTTTCATCTTTGATTCGTCTTTGAAACTATTTTTTTCAGATATGTTGATGAAAATCTTCTTAAATGGGTTTGATGAAATAGTATGACTACTGACTAATCCAGAGAATATTTCTATAGCTTTTTTAAGCAAAATTGAAAAGATATCCTTAGAAGCCTCCTCAAATCTTAGGTTAGACGTTGAAGCTCTGTCAGTGTACACCCCAGCTAATCTGGCTGTCCTTCGGCTTTCCTGCTATCAACAGAGAAATATTTAGCATCAAGAACTATGTGAGACTTGAGGGAAAATTTTTAAACATGTCTGAGATAGGATCCTGGCCCTCCAGATGCCATACTGTAATTAAAGAGACACGATAACAGTACCAGGTGGTTAACATGTTGAGCAAGTGGTAGAGATAGGAGGCTTGATGGATATCCAGAAGAGGGAGAAGTGCCTTTCTGCAGGGGGAAGGTTTCTTTGGAGAAGTTATGAATTGGGCCGGACTCTGGAGGATGCTTGCTTTGTAAGAGAGAATGCTATAATTACAGCCATACTTGTGGAAGGTTTTCCAATTAAAACTCCTTCAGGGACTGTGGCAGAGGTGATTACTGCTCCCCAGTGACACAGATCAAAAGAGTCTATTTGTGAACAAGCCTGGGTTGTGCATGGGGTAGGATAGAGGAAAAGAGGAGGTAAAAGATGACTTTTCCATCTGAGTCTGGGAGACAGATGGCTTCATTCATATGACTGAAGAAATCTGAAGGGAGAGCAGCTTTGGGGATGAAGACATATTTAATTGTAGACATCGCAAGATTTTAGCAGCAAATGTGATTCACAACATCCATCGGGTAGTAGGAAAGCAGGACTGGGCCAAGAGAAAGGTGACAGTAGAGTTGAGGAATCACCTGTGTGAGCACTGGTCCATGAGGGGAGGATGTGGGAACTCTAAAGTGAAACATTCACCAAGAGCCACTGACTCTTTGCACTGGGCCATTTCTAACTGATCTCCTAGAGTTAAATGATTCCTTGACATCTTAAGAGAGTTGATAGTTATTAACCTAATATTACCTCACTCAATACTTGATGTTAATGACAGCACATGGGATGATCTGTATTAGTACCAACGTAGTCTTACTCCTGTTTATTTATAGGATTAAATATATATGCTGTATGTCACATATCTATCTCATATACTTTGTGATCCAGATCAAGGTATATTTAAGGTGGAAGGAGGGCACAATTAAATCATGCCAAGACAACAGGACTGTCCCAGGCAAAGCAGTAAATATGGGCGGCCTACATGTTGAGAAAATATCATATAATTGTGGAGAACATAAGGTAAAAAAAAAAAAAAGCAGTCTTTGATGATTTATTAGCTGTGTGATTCTAAAACAACCACTTAACCTCTCTAAACCTTTATTTTTTTCCTCTGCAAAATTTACCATAATACCCCGCCCCTCTACAATTCTTTACAGAATAGGAGCCGGAGTGATCTTTTCAAATCGTACACTGGTTCTGAGTATGTGCGTGAAAGTGGGGAGACCAGTTAGAAAATTATTGCAACAATCCATACCAGAGGTGATTGTAGTTTGGGAGTGGCAGTAATGAAAATTGTCATAAGAACTTAGATTCTGGATACAGCCTGAAGGGAGAGTCTACAGGATTTTTTGGTAAGGGGGTGAAAGATGTTGAAGGTGGGTTTAAGAGACGCCACTCTGAGAAAGATCCTTGTTATTCTTACTTGCGGCGAGTAATAAATCCTTCCTTCTCCTAAAAAAAAGATAAGGATGAAAGTGTTTTTGGCCTAAGTAACTGAAAGAATGAAATTTCTATTCCTGAGCCTGGGAAAACTATGAGTAGAATAGATTTTGGAGGAAGAACAGGAGTTCAATTTTGGAAATGTTAAGTTTGAGACATCTATTAAACATCCAAACAGGGCTGCTGAGTAGGATATTGAAGTCTGTGGTCTAGGAGAGAGTTTGCCTTGGAGATATATATTTGGAAATCACCAAGGACATCACCAGATATGTGGTGGTAGACAGAGAAGGGAGAGGTTCAAGGACTGAGCCCTGTGGGGTCTGACTAAAAGGGGAGGTAAAAGAGAAGGAAGGAAACAGCAAAAGATGTTGAAAAGGAGCAGGCAGAGTGGTAGGAGCAAAACCAAATAAATGTGTCTTGGGAGAAAGCATAGGAATATTTATTAATGGGAAGAGAATTATTAAGTCATGAGCAGTTATCTGCTGCTGATAGTCAAGTCAGGTGAAGATTTAAAACTGATGACTGGAAAGTTCCTGTTGTGGTTCATTGACAATGAACCTGACTAGTATCCATGAGGTTGCAGGTTTGATTCCTGGCCTTGCTCAGTGGGTTAAGGACCCAGTGTTGCCATGAGCTGTGGCATAGATCTCAGACTCAGCTCAGATCCTGTGTTGACGGTAGCTGCAGTTCCAATTCGACCCCTAGCCAGGGAGCTACCATATGCCGAAGGTGCGGGCCTAAAAAAAAACAAACAAAACAAAACAAAGCAAAATAAAACCCCTGATCATTGGATTTAGCACTATGGAGTTCACTGGGGAGTGTTGGGGGCAAAAGCCTGAAGTGAAAAGAGGGCGGAAGGAAAGAAATTGGAGATAGCAAACCCAGATAACTCTTTTAAGATTTTTCTCTAATAGGGAGAAAAGAAATGAAGTGATGGCTGGAAGGGAAAGAGAAGTCAAGAGCATCCCCGCCCCCACACCCAAGTTGGACAATGATCAAGGAGAAAAGAAGAAATGGAAAAAACAGCAATGAGGAATGAGATTTGTGGAGTAAAACCTGAAAATAGAGCTAGTTTGCACACTTAAAGGGGGTGGTCTTTTCTTGTCAGCTCTGGTGGGTTTTCTATAATAATAGGAGCACATGGTAGTAAGTAGATGGGGGGGTTGATGTGAAAAGAGGTCAAGTCCTGTGTTTGTTCTGAGTGTGAGCCTGATCATTCCTCAAGTGAGCTAACACGTCTGGCCAGTGGCTTTGTGAAAGAGAGCTGCATGTCCACTGTGGACCTTCAGGGTCTAGTACATTCATGTGAGTGTGGTGCTTTCAGTGTGTGAGCCATTGGAAGTCTAGGGTTTTCTCTCAGTTCCATGTGGATTTCCCAAAGAGTGAAGTTATTTCTCTGCACTTCAGTTTTTTCACCTGTTGTGGGGGAGAGCGGGTGCTTTTCTTCTTTTTCTTTGGTAGGGAGAATTTGTTACTTCTTAATTCCATGCTTCCTTCATTCTGCTTCGTTAAATTCTCCCACCTTCTTTCTTTAAATTCCACTTGTTTGGAAGACAAAGTTATACCACTTGAAAAGTTTCCTTTCTCTTCAGCAGCAGTGTACTTATGTTACTGTCCAGTGACACTTGGCATTGGCGGAGCAGTGTTATGGCTCATAAGTACTTATAAATTATGTCATATTGATGGGCAAGAAAATATCTATTTAATGTTTTACATATGGTGATTTGGGTAAAGATAGTTTAGAGACTATCCCAGAGGACACATAGCTGGTAAGTGCAGACCTGGGCCAGAAATCAGAGTCTTTCTCTGATAGTAAAGTGACTGCCTTTCCAATATTAAACTGCAGTGTTGGAATGGAGGCTTATTCTTGAATGTAAAATGCAAAGAAACTAAATAAAGAAAATGTCCAAAATATATTTCACCATTTCTTTCTTGTTAAAAAATAAGTTATTTTCTTTATACAAATACTTTATAGAAGAGTATACTCTTGTGTTAAAGGATTCTGATAGTACAGAGTAGGCCCCCACTTACACCAGTTTCACTGTGCTTCCTAGAGGTGACTACTGTTATTAGTTTGTCCTTGTCTCTTTCTCTTTTAAAAAGTGGTCACTGGTGTTGTTTTATCTGGTTTGAAAAGCAGTATGTTGTCATTATAAGAGAAAAAATAGAAAAAAAATCAACCACTCATTATCTCACTAGAGATATTTTAGTGTATTTTCTACTAGTTTTTTAATCTATGCAAATGTTTATAATTATACATATTTAATAAAATTGCAACTTGAGTGCATGCACAGTTGTCTAGCATTTAAAAAGTTTTAACATTATATCATGGACACTTTCTCATATTGTTAACAATGTTTTGAAACATCTTGTTTTTAATGGTAGTAAATCTCTTTAGTTAGATGTAGTCCCATAATTTACTATAATATTGGAAGTTTCCTAAATTTTTTCAATTATGAATAATGTTGAGATAAATTATCTCCTCTATAAGGTGAGAATGTTTCTTTTTCTCCTTAACAGTGTGCATCTTCATTTATGGACCCCATTGAATGTTTCTGTAGGAAGACAGACCAGGTACCATGTTAATTATTGAATCTGATTGTCTAAGTGCCTCATGTCTATTGAGCCACTCATATCAAAAGAATAATAGTGGGGACAATAATAATGAACATGCATCTTTGGTTACTTATTAATGCCATCTGCTCGGGAAAACATTAATAATCTCACACTTTTGACCTGTGAAAAGTGCTTTTAATTACATTTTTTTCTCTTTTTGCTATTTGATTCCACCAGACTGCTGGATCCTGGAACATGCTGTCCATTGTTTAGAGTAGCAAATAAGCTCTCTGGTTTTGCACTAACTCAAACACAGTGGTAGAAAAACAGTGATTAAAAATAAATATCCTTCTAAACTTTGGATGTTGTATGAATATAGGATGAACGTTTTGGGGTTAAAAGTTCGCACAGCCTGTTTGATTAAGGAACAAATCACAAAACTTTACACTAATAGACAACTTCTCAGTGATAACAAATGAAAACAAAAACATGTAAATGATGAACCTAAATAGTAACTGAATAAATTAAAATAACTGCTAAAATTAGGTAACCTTTAAACATATGAAATTAGCAAAGATTTTTTTTAAGTGAAATGCTAATTTTGTCAGTATATGGAGAAATAAGCACTCCTGAAAATCTTATTGGCTAGCGAGCATGTAAATTGATTCCATTTGGTCCATTTGGAAATAAATATTAATGCCTTAAAATCTGCCTTTTGTTTGAGCCAGTGTCTATACTTAGAGAAATCTATCCCAAAGAAGTAATTATTACTGTGGGATTCTGGTAAAGATCAGTGACAAAAATGTTTGGTAATTTTTTCTCTAAGAAATAAAGAGAAACAATCTCAATGTTAATTTATTCAGTCAATACATATTTATTGAGCCCTGCTTTATGCCAAATTCCATCAGAATTTTGGATATAATGGTGAACAAGGCATGGTTTCTCCTATCACATAATTATAGCCCTGTAAGTACATCCATTCAATGAAACCCTAGGCATTCATTTAAAAATTATGCTGCTAGGAGTTCCCTGGTGATCTAATGGTTAGGGGTGCTTTCACCATCATGGCCCAGATGGCCCAGGTTCAATCTCTGTTCTGGGTACTGAGATACCACATGAAGCCACTTCTCGCTATGTGCTTCCCCCACCAGAAAAAAATTGTTCTGCAGGATTTTGCTTCAGCTAAGACAGAGTAACGGGGTTTAGATTTACATACTACATTAAACAACAGAATACAAGAGAAATTGCACGAAGTAATGATTTTCAGGAATTGAATGATAGGCAGTGTAGCACTGTAATCTATGAGATAAAGGAAATTTAAAAATGAGTACTAAGATTGTACCAGGTTACTACTTAAGGAGGTTGGGGGTGGGAGATGTCTCTGCTAGTCTTGCTGAATTGAAGAGCTGGAGATTAGAGTTTGGGGATGGCAGAATTTTCAGAGTGGAGAACTGGGGAGGAAAGAGTCCACAAAGGAAGAACTTCCTAGATCTCTAGAGGAATCCTCTTGAGTTTTTGACTGAGTGCTGATCTGTACACATGTGAAATGAAATTATCTGGGCCCAGGGAAATAACTGCTGGAAGGAATGAGTGGAACAATATCTGAATCACAGAAGGTTGGGAAATATTCATGTTTTCATTACCCAGAGTACGAAGACTTTATAGAGTAGAATCCTTAGAAAATAATCTCTTTTAGTAATGGAGATAAATTGGCCTTAGACTAAAGGCTACTCTGCACCTGCCTTAACAAAGCTTAAGAGCAAGACTCAAAAAAGATGCAGCTGATTGCAAATAATTTCACTGCCCACCAGAAAAAAATCCAGTGCTGTTTTAAGGAATTTAACAAAAACCAACAACTAAATGACGGCAATCAATCAAAAGTTATCAGTTATGCAAAGAAGTAGGAACATACCACCCACTGGAGAATAATCAGTCAGTAGAAAAGGATTCATAAATGACAGAGATGCAGAAACTAGCAGAAAGAGGACACCAAGACAGCTATTATAAATATATTTAATACGTTTAGAAAGGTAAAGGAAAACATGATGACTGAAATTGAAGATATGAAAAAGACCTAAATGGGACCTTTAGAGATATAAAATGAAGTATCAGAAATGAGGTGTCCCTGTTGTGGCTCAGTGGTAAAAAAAAAACCCGACTAGTATTCATGAGGATGCGAGTTAAATCCCTGGCCTCACTCAGTGTGTTAAGGATCCCGCATTGCTGTGAGCTGTTGCAGGCTGTGAGCTGTAGGTCGCAGATACAGCTTGGATCCTAAGTTGCTGTGGCTGTGGCACAGGCTGGCAGCTGCAGCTCTGATTTGACACCTAGCCTGGGAACTTCCATATGCCACCAATGCAGCCCCTCCACCCCCCAAAAAACGCTGAAAAGATATATAACAAAGTGTTAACACTACTGATTGCTGTGTAATGGGGGAAATTTTTTACGTAAATTAATTTTTCTTTTTACTTACGTGTATATTTACTTTTTTTTCCAATCAGGAATATGTATTGTTAATGTTCAAAAGAAATTGCCAGTTTTTTGGCTTCAAGAAATCTCAGAATTTGGGCAGTGGTCAACACAAGGACCTGTTAAATGACTCCTGGGAGAAAGGAAAACATAGTTTCCTTCTGAAACGCAGAAGACAGCGGCATCTTTGCAGTACATCTGTTCCACAGATTAGTTGAGTATGATAATCCTGCATCATAGCTGAATAAAAGAGGGCTTTTTTATAATGTGTTTTAGAAAACCAATTCAACCAGTGGAATCTGAAAAGAGAATTTATTGCCTCTTACAGCTCAAAAAGCTGGATCCAAGGTTTCAAGTACCAAGGCTTTTCATCCGTCTCCACAGCTTTTCACTATTTTCCTTTTTGATGACTTTATTCTTTAGTTTCCAGGTAGCCTTGGTAAGTGCAAGTTCACGTTGTGGAGTCCATATACAGTTTGCATTTTGGCCAGCATTGCTGCTTTGCTCATGAGCTTAATCAGGAAACACTGGGGTGGCAGTAGATGGAGGTGCCTGTCGTCTCATCCAGTGGGGCCATGTGATCATCTGTATGAGCCACAGATATTCTCACAATTTCGGTCCATTCAGGGAGTTACATACCTTTCTCCAGACTTCACCTTCAATCCTCTAATCTCATTCCTTTTGAAAATCTGAACATCTGACACATTCCAATAAATCTGTATGGATCTAACCACCAGTCATTACTACTTATAGACATGCTGCATGAAGAGATCTCAAGTTTCAGCTCCCAGTGGGCTTCCTTTCTTTATTGTCCCTCAGAGACAATGTCCCTAGCATAGCATGTACCTTTAGAGACGCTACTTAAGCTTATGATAATCCACCATTATTCTGAAAGACCCATCTTCCTGCTACACTGATCAAAAGGAAAGGTGAATGGAGATGTTATAGAAATCACCACCTCTGCATCTTTAAGTCTTTGTTGGTGGAACTAGTCTTTGTGATAACAGTGGGAGTTCCAAGAATTTTTACTTGCCATTTCTATCATAATACTCCACAGTTCAGGAAACTAAAGTGTAGACTCTGCCCAACTCTGAGTATGCCTACTCAAACTATATACCCGGAACTGGGAATAGAACCACACAGTAGGTCTATGGCCATCCTGGACCTATGAATAGGTGGGCTTATCTGATATTATAATATCTAACTATGAAAAGTATACCACAGGATGGATATCTAGGAATTAGCACATTTTGGAGCCAATGTCAATAAAGATTCAAATGACTGGATATTTCCCTCTCCATTGCAAATGGTCAATGCTTGTCAAATGGTCCTGCTTCCCACAGTTTTCGTTAGAAAAGTTAGAAGGAGGATGTATATAATACCTGCTTTCATGTGCTTGCAGAGTTCTTCCTCAAAAGTGCCTTCCTTTCCTTCTAGGTCTATGAAAGGGTTCCAGTCAGAGAACTGGATGAGGGGAGTGGCTTCCTTGTTGTAATAGCTTAAACTAGCCCTTTGTTTACCAGACCTAAAATTTTTAATAAATCAAGTAGGACCTGAGTGGGCTGCTATTTCAACCTGAGGGGGGACCCACAATTAATTAGCCACCAAAAAAAGGATCATTCATCGAATGTCAGACAGTCCTGCCCGTTATCTTGTCTTGCATTTTTGTACCTTGCATTTAATCATTAAATACCAGTACATAGCCTCTGAGATCCCAGAATCCTGGTACCTATCAATGAAATCAGCAGAGCCTATTTCCAGGGTAGCATCTGTAGCTCTTAGAAAATAACTAGGTGAGGTCTTACGAGACCTTCAAGTAAGGCAGGGACAGTTTTATTAAAAAGAAGAGTTGAGGTTTCCACTGGCAATAGACACTCAGCTTGGTCAGTCATCTGAATTTTCCCTTATGGCATTCTCTCAAATCTGGGGGCTCTGGTCTTTTACTACTGCTGCCCTTAGTTTCACCTGATATTTGCCTGCACTGTAAGTTTAACATTTAATGGACATTGTAAATTGGCAACATCTAAGATCAGTCTTCAAGTTTGTTTTTAGGCTATTACAGAACAAGGAGCAAGAGTTGGGAGATTCAGATAGGACCATTATAGAACCCCCCCCCCCCGACTGTTGGTCTGTATTTTTAGACAATAATTTTTAGCTTTGGGCTTATCCTTCTCTTTCTTAAGCTATCAAATGGCCATGCATTTCTTCATGCCTTTCATACAATAGTCATATGACATTGACTCTCCCAAAACCTGGCTTTGGTGAGTTCTTTCATTCTAGCTGACTACCAGTAATAATACGATTACTCATTAGCCTTTGACTGCCATTGGCTATCAGAGTTCCAACCATTGACACCAACAGGATTTTTATTCTATTTAGCTACAGTCAGATCAGATGATGGTTTCCAGATTGCTCGTGTTTCATGAAGCATCTGTTGCTTGTAAGTGTACCTAACACAGATATCTATGCATTTAGGTTCTTTTTAAAAAATACTTTGTTATTTACTTATTTGTTTTGGACATGTCCATGGCATGAGGAAGTTCCTAGGCAGGTATTGAACCCGTGCCACATCAGTGACAATGCTTCTTCCTTAACTCACTGAGCCACCAGGGAACTCCTGTTCATTTAGGTTGTGCAATAGGCAGAGCATTGGCTCCAGAGATGCCCCTGACCTAATCCCTGAAACCTGTGAAGGCAAAGAAGAATTAAGGGTGCAGATGGAATTAATGTTGATAATCAGCTGACTTTAGGGAGATGAGCCTGGAGTATGCAGGTGGACCCAATGTAATCACAAGGGTCCTTAAAAGTGGAAGAGGGAGGTAGAGGAAGGGAGAGTCAGAAGGAGGCGCATCAAGGGATGAAATAGTCTGAGAGATGCAATGTTGCCGGCTTTAAAGAAAGAAAAAAGATGCCTCTGAAAACAAGAAAATGGGTTCTTTAGAGTCTCCAGAAAGGAATGCAGCCCTGCGGATACCTTGATTTTAGGACTTCAGACTTCGAGAACTGTAAGAAAATAATTTTTTGTTGCCTTAACCTGTAGCGTTTGTGGTAGCTTATTGCAGTAGCAATAGAAAACTAAAGCAGATTCTTAGATTCAAGCACCAGCAACTAAATGGCTTTTAAATAGGAGATGTATTAAGTGCGGTTTATCGGATAGCTCACAGAATCTCTGAGAGGGCTGGAGCATAGCCCTGGAGGCTCCCTGTCGAACCAGATGACACGGTTCACAGAACTGCCCCGGTGTCCTCAAGGACATAGGCACTGAGCTTGCTCTGCTGATAGCAGCGTATAACACTGGGTCTCAAAACTGTGGCTAGCTGGAACAGCCCTTCTCTGGAAACTGAATGTAGTGGCTATTATGTGTCATCTTTTTTTGGCATAGATTTTGTGCGGTCTCCATTTCTCTGGGTCATTAACTTCTAATCCAAACCTGGAATCTAGATGTCTGAGTGTCTTGGCCTGGCTTTTCTGCTTGCACCATAGCTGCGAGGGAGGTTGGGAAAGTGGATATCTGGCATAGTTGACTTTTCTGCACTGCTTCCAAGGCAGTGGATTCCTCACAATAAGAAGGCGATTCAGCTGCTGGTCACCAAAAATAATAAACTAATGTCTGCCACAGCATTTATAATCCAGAAGATGAGAGATTCTGTCTCCCGGGGCCTGTTTGAAACTCTGAGAAAGATTCTAACTGGCCTTGATTGGATCCTTTGTGGACCCCTGTAACCAATTATTGTTTAAGGTGAGCAGAGCTTCACTGATTAGCTGGTTTTGGTGGGGATCCTTGACTGGCAGCCCTTTATGAAAAGAGGTAGGTACCCAAGGGAAAAGTTGTTCAATTATCAGACAAAATGGAAAATGAAAAACAGCTGTACTATGATACAAAGAGGAGCTTATGATGGTAGTTAGACTCATCTGAGTTAAATCCCAGCTATACTGCTTGCTAGTTTACAACGTTCAATTTACTCAAATGTTCCTGTGTTCTACCAGAGGAGTTCAGAGTCCTGATTCTGATGCCAGATTGCCTGGTACGTGTCCAGGTTCTGCCACTACTAACTGGGTGATTTTCGTGTTTCAGTGCCCTCATTTTTAGAAGGGATATAAGAATAGTACTTAATAGAACAGTTGTGATTAATATGAGTTAATAAGTGAGCTTAGAATAGTGTCTGGTACATAATAATGCCCATCATTTGTTTTATTATCATTATTATTATTATTATTATTATTATTACTATAATTCAAACACCAAGAAATGGATTTTAAATTATGATGATGATGATGATGATGCTATTTTTGGCCACCCCACAGCATATGGAGTTCCCTGGCCAGGGATCAGATCTGAGCTTCAGTTGTGACCTATGCTGCAGCTGTGGCAATGCTGGATCCTTAACCCACTGTGCAGGAGCAGGGACTGAACCTGCATCCCAGCACTGTAGAGATGCTGCTGATCCTGTTGCGCCACAGTGGGACCTCCTAAAATTATTTTTATATAACTGTTCTAATCTGGTTTTCAAAATGTTATTTCTGCTAATGGTGGTGGGGTGTGGGTGTGTGGGGGGACTGAAAATTGCTAGTAAGAGGTAATTTTTTTTAGATACAAAAGCAGTATGTGTAAAACTCAAAATTCCTTATGAGGGAGTTCCCGTCGTGGTGCAGCGGAAATGAATCCGACTAGGAACCATGAGGTCGTGGGTTCGATCCCTGGCCTCGCTCAGTGGGTTAAGGATTCGGCATTGCTGTGAGCTGTGGTGTAGTTTGCAGACGCGGCGCAGATCCTGTGTTGCTGTGGCACTGTAGGCCAGCAGCTGTGGCTCCAATTAGACCTCTAGGCATTCCTCCACATGCCACGGGTGCGGCCCTAAAATGACAAAAAAAAATATTCTTTATGAAACTGTCTCCCCCTCTCATAGGGTCTCCCTGCCCCCCCCCCACCTTTCTTTCCCTAATATGAACTGGAAGCAGGAAGAAAATGTAGATCATGATGTTGGCAGGATGGCGTTTAGGCTGTCTCGTATCTTCTCAGATGTCCATCTGACTGGTGTGGTGGGTCTGTTCTTGTCCCCAGGATTTGGAGCTAGTGGCCATTGAAGGATGGCTGCTCTTGCCTGTTTTGGGCACCACACTGTTATCTGCCCCTGAAGAATTCAGGTCCTACTACAGCCTCCAGATATAAAGTCCCTGCTCATCGTAGCCCTTCATCTTGACTCCAGGCTACTTGGCTTCAATTTTCCTGGAATGCCTAGAATTTCCTTCTGTTTTATCTCTACATTTTATGGTTTGGGTTATTATCCTCTGCCATTCCTGCACTATTAATCCTGTATCATGTTGAAAATAGCATGTTAAATGCTAATCTTCTTTAAGGTGTTTGTGGTTTTTTAAGGCTGTTCTCTTGAGAAATGGGGTGTTAAGTCCCTCTCTTGGATTCCTCTAGGCTTAACTGGGCATTTCTTTTCCCACTTGTATCCCCACCCTCCCATCCCAGGATTCTGATCCTTAGAAGATAGTTAGGATGCTTGAGTCTGAACTTAGTCCCCCGCAACTCCGTTGTCCTCTCATCTTCAGTTTCCCAGGTGACAAAGATTTTTTTTTCCTTCTGACTTGGGAGTTCTAGCACATCCTGTTCTTTCTGGCTTTGTTTCCCTGCTTTACCTTTCAGGCTCTGGTTCCTAGTATTTCCAGAAAGCCTTCTGAGTTTGTAAAATTCCATTGTGTCTCAACAGAAACTGGTGACCAAAACGAAAAATGGGACTAACAAGTCTAATTTGCAAGCTAGAGTTGAACAATAACTATTTATCTCTCCTCCAAGAGTGTTAAATGCTCTTGACTTTGCTGTGTGGGGAGCAGCGAGGCAAGTATACCAGCTTAATATTTTCAAAATATTATCCCTGTTCCACCAGCTATGCAGCAGATACTTGATAACAAGCTACTCTAATTATTTTGTGTAAATACACTTTTTCAAATGAAACCAGGAAATAATGCTTAACTTTATACATAAATACTGGATTGCTCTGCAGTGTATTAGAACCCAACACCATTTATTCATTCATTCACTCACTCAACAAATATGGATGGATAGCCTATTTTATGTTAGGACTTGCTTGAAGTGTTCCATGACTTCCCTGACCAAACTCAGCCCAGGACTATTGCCAGGTTCATGGATCTCCTGATGGTTTCCTTCTTTTCATCCAGGCTTGACCATGAGCTCTGACAGTGGCCCTAGCAGGCGAGGATGGTCAGTGGCAGTAATGAGCTGTACTGAATCCAAGGAAAAGTGCCCTAAACTCACTGATTTTTGGAATGAAAAGCCACTGATAGAACCATGTCTGTCTGGTCCTAAGGAGGAAATGTACTGTTTCAAGAAGCAGAGTCTTGACTCTTTCTTTTTGACCTTCTCTTTTCTCTTTTTATGAGAATCATGGTATGATTAGATTTAAATCATGAGAAGCTCATGGAGAAAGCAGATAATTGGAAACATTGATTATACTGTACATATCATGTGTTGACCATATTTACCATTCCTAGTTAATAAGATAATGGGTAAAGCTCTGGGTAAATTTACTGTAAAAATAAAGTTCTATAATTTAATTTTACCAGTTCTCAGTAATTATAAAAATACAACCAATTTTCTAGAGATCATATGACTTTTTTTTTATATGTCAAGGATATTTTAAAATGTTTTGCTCTTTGTGAAATAGCGATTTTTTTCATGTGCAAAAGCAGCTTTTAGAAAGGTAGTAATAGATATATCAAGATAAAATTGAAGATGCTTGCCCATGCAGGAAAATATCATATATGGCCAGATTGGCTTGTAAATGCAAACACTTCTTATAATTCTTGAATCATCTGAAATATATTTATTTCCCTATGCTAAGAAAACTCACATAGGTAGCTCACCAGTTATAGAATGCCTACTATGATACCTATTTCCTGATCTGAAATAACCTATTCTTCTGGGACTATTAAGTCAAATGCCTGAGAAATTCTTTAGAACTAAGATGACTGAGACATTTTCCAAATTTTGAGCTGATTATGTGCAGTGTATATGTTTCTAAAAGCTGTTTTAAACTATATATTTGTCAGTTTAATGATTTCAGTGCACTAAGGGGGCTTATAATTAAGAGGAACTCCCAAGCAAATATCTAGAGCAAAAATCATTGTGTGCTCTAATCACAACCTAACTTAGCTATTTTATATGTATTTGTAAAAGGACACACCTGATTTATATTTCACCAAAATCAGGTTTTGAAAATACTAGATTTGCATTTATTAATGCATAAAGTGCAGAGACGTTAACAGTACATTTTGATGGGTTTTGACAAATGTATGCACCTGCGTGACCAACATGACCAACATCCCAGTAAAGATGTTTAACATTTCCACACCTTGTAAAATTTCTTTATGCAGTCAGTCTCCTCCCTCCCTCCCAACCATTGTTCTAATTTTTATTACCATGGTTTAGTTTAGCCTATTCTTGAACTTTCTATAAAAGGAAATATTCTCTTGTATCTGGATTCTTTTCCTCAAAATGTTTTTGAGATTTTTTTGTGTTGTTATGGGTATTCGTAGTTCATTCTTTTCTATTGCTGTGAAACATTCCATTTGGTGATTACGCCATGATTTGTTTAACCATACTTCTTTTGGTGGATATTTTAACCCTTTTGTGTGTATGTGTTTTTTTGTTTTTTGTTTTTTATTGGCCACCACATGACATATGGAGTTCCCAGGCTAGGAACCAGATCTGAGCCACAGTTTCGACCCGTGCCACAGCTGCAGCAATGCCAGATCCTTTAACCCACTGTGTCAACCCGGAGCTTGAACCTGCATCCTGGCACTGCAGAGATGCTGCTGATCCCATTGCACCACAGCAGAAACTCCAATTGATGGACATTTTAGTGTCTAGTTTTTGGCTATTACAAATAAAACTGCTGTGAACATTCTTATACTAGTCTTTTTGTGGAAATGTTTTCATTTGTCTTGGGTAAATTCTTTTTTAAAAAATAATGGAGTATTTATTTTAATAAACGAGATGACACATATCACAAAGAGAGGCGATGGCAATACTCTCTGGACAATGCTGTATGCTGCATTTGAGATAAGACCCCGGAAAAACGTCAGTCCACTTGAACCTTCTCTAATATCTCCAGAAATTTAAAAATTATTGAAATTCCAGTAAATTTCAAGTTAAAGATCTCCAGTCTCTAGATAGTAGGTAGTAAACCTCAAGATTTAACCTCAGACCCCAATGAAACCAACCTATAGACATCAGCTTTAATCTCTTAGCCAAGATATCAAGTATCAAGAGGTATTTCATTCTCTTGCATAGGAGGAAGTATCAGTGCTGATTTCAACCAATTCACAGAGTGGTAGACCAAATTCAAGCATAGGCCTATGTCATTTATCTCAGCGGTTTCCTGAGACACTGAAGGCCCGAGGTCCAGCTCTTCTCAAACGAGGCTTTGCCGTAGTATTTATCAGTACATGTCCATATAAGGTTATGTCCATTGGTATCCCATGTCTCTATAAGTAGAATACGTTTTCAAAATTTTTTTTATTAAAATGTATTTGATTTATGGAGTTCCCTTCGTGGCTCAGTGGTTAACGAATCCGACTAAGAACCATGAGGTTGTGGGTTTGATCCCTGGCCTAGATCAGTGGGTTAAGGATCCGGCATTGTCGTGAGCTGTGGTGTAGGTTGCAGACACGATTAGGATCCTGCGTGGCTGTGGCTGTGGCGAAGGCCGGCAGCTACAGCTCCTGTTAGACCCCTAGCCTGGGAACCTCTATATGCTGTGGGTGTGGCTCTAGATAAAAGGCAAAAAGACAAAATATATATATATATATATATATATATATATATATACACACACACACACACATATATATATATATACATATACATATATATATGTGTGTATATATATATATTTGATTTACACTGTTTCTTCAGTCTGGTAGATTTTTAAGAATGGAATTATTGGGCCATGGAGTAGGGACATTTATGATTTACAAAGAACCAAAAAAAAAAAAACAATTTTCTGAAGTGGTTGCTGCATTTTTCTCTCTCACCAGTAATGTGAGGTTCCAATATTTTCACATCCTTGAAAGAAACATATATATAATTTATTTACTTTTGCTTTTTAGGGCTGCACCTGTGGCATATAGAAGTTTCCAGGCTTGGGGTCAAATTGGAGCTGTGACTGCCAGCCTATGCCACAGCTAAGCAATGCTGGGTCATTACCCACTGAGCAAGGCCAGGGATCAAATCCACATCCTCATGGATACTAGTCATATTCCTTACTACTGAGCCACAATGGGAACTCCTCAAATATTTATATTATCAGTTTGGGTGGTAGTATCTCATTGTCTAGTTGGCTGTCAGTTATTGGTCAAATCTTCAATATCTTTATTGATCTTTTCTATTTGATACATTAACATAATGACTGAAAGAATAATGAATACTCAAACTATCTCTATAGATTTGTTTCTTTTCTCCTTAAGTTCTGTTTTTGCTCCATGTATTTTGAAGCTCTGTAAGACTACCTATAAGACTACCATATGTTCTTCATGAACTGACACTTGTATCATTATGGAGTGTCCTTCTTTATATCTGGTAATATCCCTTGTCTTGAAGTCTACTTTATCTGATGTTAATATAAACAGTAAGAAAATGGTAGATTTCAAAGTGCTTTATGTTCATTTCTCTCAGCTGCCAGCTTATTTTCTGTTTTGCTGTACTTTGCCAGTCAGTGTTAGTACACTGGCGGGGACGTACAGATGGTATTGGGTACTGTCGTTACAGTTTCCTTAAAACTGGGCAGTCCTGAGACCAGTACAGGGCAGGAGCACAAGCAGTTTGTTGGTCTCAGCCTATATGAGTATGATGACCTTGTTTCCTACCTTTGGAAACTTTTTGATCTTTGCTTCCACTAAGGTTGTAGAGGAATTTTTTTTACCTGAGAGAGATTAAACATGAAAAAGTATTTTCATGTGGTGTTAGTTTGCTAAGAATTGTGGAGTGTATTTTTCTTCAGTTGTCTTTATTTTAAATATCTTTACGTAGTAGAAGAATTCTATGGCATTTTGGTAGAGAAAGTTTAAGATTCACTAGTCTGGGATTCCAGTCTGGGAGTCAGAAGAATGGTATTTTTGTTTGTTTGAAATTCCAAATGAATGACTTAAGGCAAGTCTTAAAATCTAGCCCTGCAACCCCCACCCCAAGAAAAAGGTAGGATGTTTATCATAACTTATAACTCATGGAATTTTGTAATTGGATATGACTTTAGAGGTGATCTGCTCCTAGCTGGTAATTTTATGTGTAAGGAGACTGGGGCTTTGAGAGGCTGAATGACTTGCCTAAACAACATGCGAAGTGTTCATAGCAGAGCTGGATTTTGAACCTTGGACTCCTGTTACCAGTCATGTGATTTTCACGCAAATGTGATTTAGAGAACATTTAGAAAGACTTCAAGATTCCAGAATGAGTCTATACATATTTGACTAAAATAGATGTTCAATGATTTAAAACATTAAAAAATGATGCTATCTGAATTTCAAAGAACAGTGTTTATATTCCACAGCTGAGTTGAAATTAAACCAACTACGTTAGAAGAGCCCCATAATCCTTGTTGAGTACTGAATAATCTTGTTTAAAGAAGATATCATTTTCCTCTTTACCTTTGATATAACTATCAATTCATATAGTTTTCAAAGATTACAAATGTATAATTTTATCCTCACAAACAGTTAATGCTTACTGAGGGCTTACTATGTGCCAGGAATTCTTCTAAGAACTTTATGTCTGTTAACTGTGTCCTTAAAACAGCCCTAATAACTATTATTGTCCTCATTCTATAGTTGAGGAAATCAACACACAGAGTTAAAGTAACTTGCTTAAATGATACCTGGGATTGGCCCTAGAATGGATACCTTTAGTCACATTACTGTGGAGCTGCTCATATGTAAGCAGGGTAAAGGTACAGATTGTTTCTTTATCTTTTTTCCCATGCATTTTTTTTTCAAGTGGTGCTATTTACCTGGAATACTTAATCCAAGTACCTTTTTCCAAGGCCATATAATGCCCTACACAACTTGGCACTAGCTTTTCTAGAAATGTTTCTCAAGGTTTTGAGGAAAATTATGATATATTTTCTTATAATTAATGTGAAATATTTAGTTTTTGATTTTGCTATATTTGAGCTTTCAAATTAGAGCAATTAAAACCCTTAGACAATATGTCTTATTTTCTACTTCACCTTTTATTATAAATAGGTCTTTCCTCTGCTATACCATTCAATTTGCCAGAATTTGTTTTGGGAAAAAAAACTTATAGTTTCCTATAATTCTCTTTCTATATGCTAAAAAAAAAAGAAAAAGAAAATCAAGAGAATGAGAAGGAAAGCCACAGACTAGGAGAAAATATATGGGGGGGAAAACCATCTGTTAAAGAACTGTTATCTAAATGATCAAAGAAATCTTAGAACTCAATAAGAAAACAACCCAATAAAGACTTCATATGAAAAGATGTTCCACATCATATGTCATCAAGAAAATGCAAATTAAGACAACAATTAGATACCACTTCACACCTATTAGAATGGCTAAAAGCTGGAACTCCGATAGTACCCAATGCTAAGGAGGATATGGAGCAATAGCACCTCTCATTCATTGCTGCTGGGAGTGCAAAATGGCACAGCCACTTAGAAAGAATCAGTGCTAAAAAGAAATATGCTATTAAGCCATTAAAAGGCTTAAATGCGTATTACTAAGTGAACGAAACCAATCTGAAAAGGCTACATACTGTATCATTCCAATGATAGAACATTTAGGAAAAGACAAAACTATAGATACAGTGAAAAGGTCAGTGGTTTCTAGGGGAAGGGGTGAGGGAGTGAAGCACAGAGAATTTCTAGGGCAATGAAAATACTTTGTATGATATTATAATGATGGATACATGTCATTATAGGTTTGTCCAAACACATAGCAACAAAATAACTATAATGTAAACTATGGGCTTTGGGTGGCTATAATGTGTCAGTGTAGATTCATCAGCTGTAACAACTGTACCACTCTGGATACTGATGATGGGGGAGCCTGTGCATGTGTAGGGGAAGGCAGTAGATGGGAAGTCTCTGTACTTTCCCCTTAATTTTGCTGAAAATCCAAAATTGCCCTAGAAAGTCTTTAAAATAAAAAGATAGGAGCAGAACTAAGTGGCCTATTGGATGTAATAAAGATGGAAAAATGAGTTGGGGGATAGGACCAGGCGTCAGATTTGCAGGTGGAGATAGTGAGCTTACTTTCGTATTTGATAATATTTATAGAGCACTTACCATGATCCAAATACTGTGTGAATATTTTATAATTTTCACAACCACTTTATGAAGTCGATACCATATTTTTTTTTCAGTCCTATAGATGTAGCTTTTCTCTATAGCTTAGAGAAAAGTCACTAAGCGAAGTCTTATTACAATCAAGAGAGAGAAACTTGGGCCTTGAATCCAGATCAGTGTGGTTGTAAGGAATGTGTTCCTTATCATCCTACCATACTTCCTGTGAGATGCTTGTGGGGCCAGCTGGTAGAGATGTCCACTGGGTAACATAAAGTGAGTCTAGAATCCAGGATTAGGAAGGAATGTGTGGGTAACTGTGGAATGGAAGTGGCCATTGAGTTGATGAGCTGAAATGAAGACGGAGAATGTGATTTGCCAATTTGGATGAATTTAGGCGAGAGAGACACTTCATAATAGAGAAGACAAGGAAATGTGCCAGCATACTTGGCGTTATAGGCCCAGGAATGTGTTAGTCATCTGTTACGGGGGAGTTGTTGTCTGTCTCAATCAGATGACCCACACTGAGACAAGTGTAACAGATAGGACTATTTTATTTACGGTTGTCCGTACCTAGCAGCTGCCTTATATACTTTGAGCTTTTAATCATTGTCCAAACCATCTTCTCTTTTTTGGTGGGTAATGCTGTGAAAAAGTACTTGAATCTCGACAAGCACTCGCTGAGTGCCAGGGTTGTATGGAAAATACGACATCACTCTCCTGGACTGCTGAAAGCCCAGACCTTATCCCCAGCTGGGACCAGGACTCTTCAGCCTTGATCTTAAGCTGAATAAGTTACAGCGTGAAAAATGAAGAATTTGAATCTTTTGTCTGGTTATGTTCTGTCACTTTAAAATAGTTCAGTCTTGAATGTCAGCAAAGCCCCGTGACTTTTTCAGCCTCTCACCTCCCATTAAACTAATCCAAAGATAGTTCTCTTCATTTCTCAGAGCTGTTGTCATCTTGCACAGAGATTCAAGACAGTCAAAAGCAGCACCCAAGTCATCTATCCAATTTTAAATAAAAATTTTATATCCAAAAGCATGTGAAATTTTGTTTCCCAGAAACAACCTGGAACGATAACTTCAACCTTCTTCCTTTCTGCTTTTCTTCTTCAGCTGCCTTGGGTCAGAGAATCCTAGGTATTGCCATAGTTCTGTCAGGATTAGCAGTGTGATAGTGGGCAAGGTACTTGGATACACGGATCCTTAATTTCCTCATCTCTGAACTTGGGGTAACACTAATGCTTTAGATTGTGAAGTTGCAATGAGATATGTCTTCCATGTCCAGCATGTTTCCTGATCTACAGTGAGCAGCCGATATATGTCTGTTTCTTGTCTTCTCTCCCTCTCTTTAAAACTTGTACTTCTCTTCCTTTTCTTCCTGATAGAAGGGAGAGAACTTAGGAAAATCATCTTGTGTCTGGGCTAGTCTTCATTAGATCATGGGAGGACTTTTCTTTGCTTCTTCCTCTTACACCTATTCTTTGCTCCCCCTTGCAACCTGCCCTGGCTTCAAGCTACTGATTGGAGGTTGTGCCTTACTCTGCCATTTGCTTGTTTCTCTTAAATTTTTCTTTCTCTTGCTTCTTGCATTTCTCTGCTTTCTATAACAGGCTCAAGGATTGCTACATGTAAGAGAAAAGAAAAGCAATAGATAAGGACAGTTAATGGAGTGGGATAAAAATTGTTCTTAGAACCCTCTGCCTATGTCTAGGAACTGGGAGGTACACAGGTATGTCATACAATCTTTGCCTGGCAAGGTAGTTTGTAGAGTGGAGGTTTTAAACCTTTTTGTGTGTGTGTGCTTCGGTGTACACATTAATGACATTATTGTGCTTGACATACTTCCTTGGAAGCGGAGATAAGATGGGTTGTAGGTTATGGACAACTCTTAGAGTCTCTAATTTTCTCTATTCCTCTCTTCTGCCCCCTCAACTCCATTTTTCTCCTATACAATAAATGTAAGTGAATTTGAGATGGTTATGGGAACAGCCTTTAATCTACTGTTGTATATAAAAAAATGAATCATCTTCACTGCTTAGAACTTTAAAAAATTTTTATTGGAAAATAGTTGACTTATGAAGTTGCATTAATTTCAGGTGTACAGCCAAATAGATCAGTTAGACATATACACATATTCATTCCTTTTCAGATTCTTTTCCCATATAGTTTTTTTATACAGAATTAGTAAATTTCCCTGTGCTATAGAGTAGGTCCTTATTACATGTCTATTTTGTATAATGTGTGTATTTATATATCAGTCCCAACCCCCTAATTTATCCCTCCCTGCTACATTTCCCCTTTGCTACACATAAGTTTGGTTTCAAAATCTTTGAGCCTGTTTGTTTTGTTAAGTTCTATTGTATTATTTCTATTAGATTCCACATATTAGTAATCTCTTATGATACTGGTCTTTCTCTGTCTTACTTCACTTAGAATGATCATTTCTAGGTCCATCCATTTGCTGCAAATGGCATTATTTCATGTTTTTTTATGGCTAATATTCCATTGTATTGCCTTACACATCTTCTTTATCCAGTCCTCTGTTGACGGACATTTAGGTTGCTTCCATGTCATGGCTATTGTGCTTAGTACTTTTTATTACCAAATTTACTGCCGCCTCATTACAACTGATGGTGCTCTGGGCCACAAAACTGTAGTTGGTTGGTTGTCAGCTGCTGCTTTGGGAAGATCTGTTAATCATCTATAAAATCAAATGGCCAGTTTCATGATTTCTAAGGCTGCCTTGAGCTTCAACATTCTGTGTTTTTCTCACACTGTGTCACAAGGTCCTAGATCGTACAGGTAATGGTTCTAAATTATACTGGCAATCGCGCCCCTGAAAGACCTGATGTGGTGGGCTGAGCTTTGTACCCTAACAGATCTGTTCAGGTCCTTACTCTCAGTACCTGTGAATGTCATCTTATTTAAAAATAGTGAATTTTTTTTTTTTTAGAAATAGTGGAATTTTTTTAAGATCAAGTTAGATGAGGTCATATTGGATCAGGGTGGAACCTAATTCAATTCCCCGTGTCCTTGTAAGAAGAGGGAAATTTGGACTTGGATGCAGACAGGGAGAGAACACCATGTGACAGTGGAGAGGGGAGACTGGAGTGAAGCATCTACAATCCAAGGCACGCCAAGGGTTACCAACAACCTCCAGAAGCTAGGAGAGAGGCACGGACTAGATTCTCCCTCAGGACTTCCAGGAGGAACTCACCCTACTGACACCTTAATTTCAAACTTCTAGCTCCCAGAACTGTGAGATGATACAGCTCTGCTGTTTTAAGCCACCCAGTTTGTGGTGATTTATTATGGCAGCTCTAGGAAACTAATACCTGATCGATTTTGGCTTCAGTTGATACTGACCAGTGTTTATGTGGTGTTCCATCTTCCCTTTCATGTGCTCTGTGTCTTTCCAGCAGGCATATGCATGAGGATTCTCCTGGCCTCTCCCCATGGGAAGCCTGAAGTCTAAGGTACCTGTTTTTCAGTTTACCTGGCAGTTGCCTCCCATGGGTACTGTTGACCAGCTCTTGCTGTGGTCCTTTTGTGAGGGTGACTTCAAACATTGTCTGGAACTGAGAAGAGATTTTAGAAAATAATCCTTGGCTTCCTTTAGCTGATATAATTTTAATTTATAATTTTCATGTCAGGGTGATCACCAGGAATTTTTTTTTTAAGAGACATTATCCAACAGTCTCCTGACGGTGTCATTTTATGCTGATGGGGTAATTTGTCCCTTTAGAGAGAGCTATTTCTTGAGTAATTATTTTGGGTACTAAGTGACAGGCTCCAACTATTTTAGGCCTCTGTGGCCTTGTCTCATGACATGCATTTACTTGGAGGATAACGCGGGTGGCAGGTCTTGCCTGTGACTCATTCCTCTTCCAGCAGTTTGCTGCACTGTTCATGTCTGTAGCAGCTAGAAGCATATGTCAAGGAAGGCTTAGAAGATCTGCTGTCAATGTGATTTTTCTGTAAGACAGGCATGAAGGATTGTTCTTATTCCTTACTAAGCATCTTTTCACTCAGACCAGACTTGCTGGTGACAGCCCAGGGAATTCACTAGATAGGAGGAAATACCTGATAGCCAAGTATTGCATTTGATATTTCTGTGTAAGTCTTCCAATTTGAAGCTGCTCACTTAAATGAGTATGGGTTTATAGAAAGTTATCTTCATTTATGGTTCCTAATATGCAGATTTAACCAACTATATTTGTACTAAAAGGAGTTAAGGGATATGGACTATTTAAATTTATTTTAAAATATTTAGAAAACCCTTCCAGCACTCACAAAACATAATACATTTTCAGAGTGATGACAAATGCATTTAAAATAATGTTTGAATCTTCCAACTTCTCCCTGGTTTTCACCTTCACTCAAAGTGACCAGCATTAAGGAGTCTGTTGTGTATCCTATCTTACTTTTCCACGGCTGGATTTTATTACAGATTTTCCATGATTTTCTGTTTCAAATCTATGGCTAAAGTGCCAATGTTTTTCAGTGCTTAAGAGATGGAAATGCTATTTTAGACATATTGCTTTTTGAATATACACATTTCTGTGAAGATGAGGATGAAGTGTCCATTGCCTGTTATGCCTAATAACGGTATGAATGTTCAGATTTATAAGATAATTGTTATTATCTCCCTTTTATACACAAAGGAACTGACATTCAGATAGGTGCAGTTACTGGCTCCCAAATATTTAAAACAGCAGCAAAATGGGAAGACTTCCCGTTCCAAAAGCACGCTGATTTGATATCAAGAGTTTGAAAATCTGCTCTTAACAAAAATATTGGGACAAAATCATAATGTGTGATGCAATCCTACTAATTAATGAATTTAATTTTTTTTGGCTTATGCACAATTTAATTACTTCACTGGCTACAAACTTTTTAGCTCCTTAGTGGTTTTTAAAATGTGAAGAAAACCTCAAACAAAAGAGCGCAAAGCAAACACACTGTTTTTTCCCTGATAATGATATTTTCCAGACATGGTTTTTCCTGCTGTCAGAGTGTGATAAAAGGTTTGGGTTGATAACTTGACCTAAGCCTTACCTTGGTCTTGCCTAGCAGAAATGTGTTTCACTAAATTAACAACAGATCCTAAAGCAGAAAGAAAAGTCAAGCTAATCCTCAAAGTCAGTATTTTTTCCCCATAATGTGCAGGTGTATAAGGACCACAGAAATCAGTTTAACCTCGTTTTCCCATTTTTCTCTGTTCAACTTCTGAGACGGCAACTGCTGGTTTCAGTTTGGGGATTTCATCTTTCAGAGCTGTCAAGAATTTTAGCAGCTACCACTATACTTTGAACTTTGAAGATAAAGCTTATTGATTCATTACTGAATTCACATAAAACATTAATGGAATTCTGAATAGCAGGAAATAGAAGAATAATGTTTCTTATATTCAAAAATGAGAATTTTTGTAAATGAAAATAATACCTAGTATTAGTATGGTACTTTCCAGTTCAAACAGTGCTTTCGTTTAACTCCTACACTATCACTATAAGATAGCTGAGTTGAGCTACAGTGACACGCAACATACGGACAGACATACACATATATGTTCCGTTTTCTCTCTTATAAAAAAATACCCCAACATTAACATCTCCTCACACTCTTACTTCTGTTTCACACTTCATTAATTTTTAAAAATCTTGAAAAGGTAGAAATGTTCCCATGAGCATCTTCAATCCTTTCTACCATTTCATGATGTCTCTTTCATCTTTACCATTGTAGAAAGGCTCTTAGTTTACTAATGACTTTCTTAGTGCCAGCTTCCTCTATACCTGTCATCCAAAGCTCTCTGTAGTTTTGGATTCTGTTGATCAACTTCATCTCCATCTTTTCTCTGTTAGTCTTCCTTACCATGGCTCCTATGGCCATGCAGTTTTCTTCCCACTTCTGTTATGCCTCTTTGATGTCTTCACCGGTTCCTCCTTCCTTTCTTTTGGAAAATGTGCATATTCCCTAAGGTTGTGCCTATGATCTTTTTGATTCTCAGGCTCTCCCCTCTCACTCTCAGCCCATCCCCCCCAACTCAAGCAATGAGTTTACCTGTTTCTGTTCACGCTCCTCCCCCACTTCCTACTGCAGGCGCGGTGTTGCACCCTGGCTCCTTCCCTCTCAGTTGATGCCCCTCCTGTAATGAGAAAGCAGGTCTTGTGAAAGCAGGGTGTGAATCCCTTCACTTTCTGTCCACAATAAGCAGACCTCCACAGTTAGCCACTCTTATCTCCTCTCCTCCAGTTTATGAGAAGAGAGTTCCTTATGCACTGTCCCACCTTCTCTATCCTTTCTGAGAATAGAACCTTCTTCTATTGATTATTTCCTCTCTCTCTCTGACATTTTCAACCTCTTCCTCCTTACAGTTTGGAGCCCATGCACATGTTCAGGTCTCTTCAATCCTTAGAAGGGCCTGCCTCTCCCCAGGGTCCTCTCTGACTACCAGCCTCTCTCTTTCCCACCAAGGCCAGATGTTGTAAGTAGAGCCGAGATGTTCTGTTTTTTCTCCTTTAACTCTTTCTTCAGTTCAGGCTTTAATGTCAGCCTTCTGCTCTTACTGAAGTTTTTAGGGATATTTAATTGCCTATGTCACCAATATAACTTAGTTTCTCTCTCAGCAACAATTGAGGTTGCCCCTCAAACCCCCTTTTTCAAGATTTGTCTTTGTTTCCATTAAGCCAGTCTCTCTTGTTCTCTGACTGTTGTTTCTTTAAAGCGCTCTTCTTTTCTTATTCCTCAAATTATTGTTTCCCTTTTCCTCCTTTACCACCTCCTTGGGTCTTCCTCCCCCTCTTTTCTTTTCCCCATTGATACTCTCCTTGGCTACAAGTTTAAATCCCGGTTTTACACCTTGCTACAGACAACTGACCTTGTTCACATGCCAGATGGGTGTCCACATCACTGGCCTTAATGTTTTCCTTCTTGCTCACCCAGTAGCATGTATTAGAAGGCAGGTGAGTAGAGGGGTTGTTATTGAGATCACCTGGCATCAGTTTTAATTTAATTTCTAAAGAAAAAAAAAAAGTAAATGGTTTGCAAACTTCCGTACTCTAACCTTTGTTAGTGACAGATTACTGGAGGCACAACTCACAATTTCACAATTGATTGGAACACTGTAGTGCATCATGACAACTTTTTTTTTTTTGCTTTTTAGGGCTTCACCCGTGGCATACGAAGGTTTCCAGGCGAGGGGTCTAATCGGAGCTACAGCTGTCAGCTTACGCCACAGCAAAGCCAGATCCGAGCATGTCTGTGACCTACACCACAGCTCACAGCAACGCCGGATCCCTTAACCCACTGAGCGAGGCCAGGGACGGAACCGGCAACCTCATGGTTCCTAGTCGGATTCGTTTCTGCTGAGCCAGGATGGGAACTCCTGTCATGACAACTTGACTGGGAAAGGCTGATATGTTAGATGTTCAAATGATTGTTGAATTGATTTGAATTTAATATTAGTGCTCTTAGAGCTACTTCCTGGAGAATTTTCGAACCAAAGCAAGTAAATTATTCCCTCTCCCCCCAAAGACTCATTAATTTATCTTACAAATAGGTAAAATTCTTATTCTATAAGCATAGAGGATTAGGGGGCCCAGTTCACAAATTCTTAGAATTGAGCAGTGAGGAAAATCATTTCGAGGGGCCCTTAATGGTTTTAGGTATTCAGGAGTCCTGTGTTACAAGGAGCAGCTTCCAAGGGAAGTAAGATGTCATTCAGGAATTAAAAGACACCCCTTCAAGAATAAGGTCTCTAAGAAAGTAAGTTTCTGGAACCTGGGAAGAATGAACTGAATGGAATGCCTCACATTACCTTGAGTTGCTCTGATAAGTTACAATATCGTGAAACTTGGATAGGAAAAGATGAGATTTATGTGAGTCAGGGAAGCTTAAGTCCTGAAATGTTGTATATCTTCTCACACTGTCTTTTAAGATAATTTTGGATTTCATGACTTCAGTGATTCTAAAGTCTGAATGGAGAGATAATGTTTTTTAGAGATTTATGGCAAGCACATTATTTTTGTCTTTATAATAATTTGAAGTAAATACTTCAGTCACAATGAAATAGTAAATCTATTTTACCTTTAATAATGACTCCAAAGGCCAAACCTTAACCTAAAAATTTACATTGACTTAGTCATATTTAATAATATTACCTTCCCCCCCCCCCAGGTATCCCTTACTTCTAATTTTAGCTTATTTCAGTAGAAGTATACAACGACCCTTCTGTGGAAAAAACACCAATATACCTCAGCAACATTAGATTAGAAGCTTTTGAAAAGGTAGGAACCATGCCTTGTACTTCTGTTCATGTGCTTTGTACGTAATCGATGTATAATAAGTAATTTTGAAAAGTTTTATCCTATCAGTAAGTAAAAAATTTATAGGAAATATAAAAATCACTTGTTATCCTAGTAACCAGAGATAATTATTTGATAAATATTTAGGCATCTCAGACATTGTGGTCTCTCTCTCTCAACCACTCATTTTTGCTGTTGTAGTATAAAAGCAACTGTAGGCAGTGGAAGACAAGACAATCTATAAACAGTGTGTGTGCCTGTACTCCAATAAAACTTTATTTACAGACACAGGCTGGTTGGATTAGGCCTGCAGGTTATAGTTTGCTGATCTCTGCATACACTGTCTTTTAAACCCACATGTATGTAATATGTATAATAATGTATATTTTATTTTGTTATATTTTATTTTATTTTATTTTATTTGCTTTTTAGATCCACTCCCACGGCATATGGAAGTTCCCAGGCTAGGGGTCAAATCAGAGCTGCAGCTGCAGGGCTATACCACAGCCACAGCAATGCAGGATCCGAGCCACATCTGCAACCTACACCACAGCTCATGGCAATGCTGGATCCTTTAACCCACTGAGCTAGGCCAGGGATCGAACCCATATCCTCACGGATCGTAGTTGGGTTTGTTAACCGCTGAGCCATGAAGGGAACTCCATGTATAATGATATAAACATAACGTATAACACACACATATATAGTGGTTTTTAAAAAGGCGAGTAATTCTTGTCTATAGACTTGCAAACAACTTCTGTGCAGTGAAGAGACCACCTCCATCCCCACTACCATCTCCAAGAAAAAGCCAGTTTTGTGTCCATTTGTAAGTTTATTGAAGTGTTTGTTAACCCAGTGTAAATTTATGGTTCTTTATAAATTTATGGTTCTCTAATTTCTCCTTTGAGTAGGTCAAAACACTTGGCTGGTTCTCTCATTTAATAATACTGAGTTAAATAATCATCTTTGACAACCGTATACTTCTTATGAGAGTCGTAGTTTTATCTTTTCGAAAAGATGTAACAATTCACAGATTCCCTTGGTTTGTAACGATTCGCTTTCACTTGACAGTATATCAAAATTCTTTCCATATCATTGCATATTTCAGAGAGTGTACCTATTCTACTAAATGAACAGGTCATTTTTAAAGGATATTTTATTGTTGGAAAACAATGACTAATCATTGTATGAACAAGTGTAGATTCTTCTCTTAAAAACATGGAGAATATGGGAAGCCATACAGTGTGTCAAAAGCCTGTTACTTAATTTTTTTGGCATACTGCGTGTTTGCCTTCAGTTCCACATTGACTTTTTCGAGGACGTGGGCCAGTGGACATAAAGGCCAACGCTATTTTCATGGCTCTGTCTGTTGACAGAAGGTTGCATGTGTCACTGCGATGAATCTAGGATCATTTTGGGGAAAGCACTGTGCCCTGGCCTCGTCAGAGGTGCACATGAGGTGTAGGACATTGAGTACAATCCCATGCTTTACTTGGCTCAAGTACCTGGTCAAGATTCCGGTTTGGCTTGCAATTTATTTCAGGAACGCAGTAAGGCCACTGTTTTTCTGGGCTCTATGTTACACTGCCAAGTCTTTATCCTCTTGGTATACAGACACTAACTTCTAATGCATATATAAATGTCTTCTTATATAATTTAAAAATCTTAAAATCTAAACAGAAGTTTTAGAAATGGATCCTCTCAGATTTATGTCTAATCTGTTAGACTCCTGTTAAGCCTGCCTCCCTCTAGCCCTCCTTCGTGCTCCCTCCCTCAGTGTCTCTCTGTCTTTAAAACTTCCAAGTGAATGGGCAGCAAGTGCCAGTTCTTAGAATAATGTTTTTTACTTCCTTTCAGGAAACCAAATAAATAAATGTTTTATACACGGGGGGAAGGCGAAAGGTAAGATAACATCAGTCTTACAAAGCGGGTTCTCGTTATAGGATTGGATTAGTGAGACAGAAGTCACCTCCCCCAATAGCCCATAAAAACAAATCACTGTTATAAATCTGCAACAGTGGTATAGCTAATCTATTAATATTGTTTTCTCATTCTGTTGAAAAAATAGAAAATGCAGTGCTTTCAAGATCAACCAGCACTTTATAAAATGATGCCAAATTACATCCAGAGGCCAGAAAGATGATCTAGATCTCTGATTTTAAACCTTCTAAGTTTTGACTTTGGGTAAAATCTGTTTAACATTTTGGGATTCAATCCTTTGGTAAATGTCTGCAATTCCTTTAGTAATCTCTCCGCCTACAACAGCGGCTAAATGAAGCACTGGCTTTTTTATATGATAGTGGGTTTTATCTTTATTATATAATCATATCCTGAAAATTGACACCAATTTAGCAGTTCCATTAAAAGCAAGCAAAGAAACTAACCCTAAAGTCAAAGTACCTATTACAAGCATTCCCAGCCTCACTAACAAAACAATTGCCAATTAAAGTGTATGGGTGCATGTGTTTGTTTTAAAATCCTAGCCATTTTTAGGTGCACAGTTCAGTGGTGTAAAATACCTTCACATTGTTGTGCAACCATCGGCAGCATCCATCTCCAGAACTTTCCATCCTCTCCTCAGCCCCTGGCAATCACCATTGTACTCTCTGTTTCTATGAATTTGGCCATTCTCAGTAACTCATGTAAGTGACATCATGCAATATTTGTCCTTTTGTGACTGGCATATTTTTCTTAATTTCCTTAAGGTTCATCCATGTGGTAACATACGTTAGAATTCCCCTCCTTTTTAAGATTGAATACTACTCCATTGTACCCATATATGTACTACATTTTGCCTATTCATCTGTTCATGAAAACTTGAATTCCTTTCATCTTCTGTCTATTGTGAATAATACTGCTGTGAACATGGGTATACAAAAACCTTTGCAGGTCACTGATTTCAATTATTGTGAATATATACCGAAGTGGAATTATTAGATCATAATTTTTTGGTGAACTGCTGTGCTATTTTCTACAGGGACTGTACCATTTTACATTCTCACAGTGGGTTCCAATTTCTCTACATCCTTGCCAACACTTGTCATTTTCTATTTCTTTTAATCGTAGCTATCTTAATGGGTGTAAGGTGGTATCTCAATGTGGTTTTAATTCATATGTCCCTAGTGGTTAATAATGTTGAGCATCTTTCCATGAACTTATTGGACATTCATATTTCTTCCTTTTATTCAAGTCCTTGGCCATCTTAAAATCAGATTGTTTACCTTTTCATTGTTGACTTTAAGCACTTGGATTTGTATATACATGTGGAAGTTTAAGTTCAAAGAACTGATGGCCATAGGAATTTTTTGACACAATATCCAGATGAATCCTTGGTATAGTTTAGAGAATTTTCTAGCTGATGATTGGGAGAACTTCTTTGAAGATATAAAAATAACATGTTTTTTTTTTGTTTGAAGATGTGATTCATTTATTTCTGGTGATATCACTCAGCTACAAAATTCATCTGTCATCAACCAAAGGAAGATCAGCCACTCAAAAATATGTAGGCTAATTTATAACTAACTTTTGTGAGTGTGACTAGGTGATAGTTGACTGACGTGATTCTGTAACAGATATTAAGTATTAGCAGATGTCAAATGAAAGGCTGGCCCTTGAATGTTTTATAGATGAGACCTCTCTTTCAGCAAAGGGTCTTTCTGAGGATGGTTTATTAGTGACGAATGCTAAAAGTGCTGACTTATACTTGAGTTGTGGAAAAGACGATTGAGGATGGGGTACCAGAAATCTGAGCAGGCTTCAGGGTGACCCTAGAGGCCAAATAGCTTGACTCCAAGCTTCGGAGCTTAATTCACTGCTTTAAGTCTAGGCTCCTCTTCCTCATTCAAAATCCACTATATTCTGGTCTCACCTTATTTACCCAACCTAATTTCTCATTCTCTCTCCAACATATTCTCCCCAACCAGGCAAGCCTTATCTCCGTCCTCTTCATCCCAAGCACACGTTGTACTCTTGGGGCAGGTGTGTATCCCAGGCACAGAAGTATGCAGTTCATGTGACTGTTTTCCTAATAGCTTCCTTTCCATTCCAAGCCATTTTTTTCTCAAGGGTTATTAAAAACTCAATTTCAGTTTTCCTGTATAAAAGTCCCAGGGACTCACAGTGAGCCAAGGTATCAAGTAGGGAATCCATATTTCCTCGGAGTTCTCTGTCCAGTATTTCCTGACCTCCCTCCTTCCTCTGAGCCTGGAGAATAATTTCCTAGTTCTAGGGTGGAGACAGTTTGCTCTCATTTATCTCAGCCCTTTTCTCCGTGGCCTGAGTCCTTCTACTTTCTCTTTAACTAAGAGCATGAAATATTCAAAGTCAAAAACCCGGAAGGAAACTCCTTTCTCTCTGTTGCTACATACTTTTCCTAAGGCCAGGCACTTTGAGTGGCCCTGCTGACTGAAGTGGGGGGGGGGGGACGAATCGGTGAAGAGGAAGTGGGGATAAAACCCTGCGGCAAAAACGATCAGTTAATATGCACAAATTTATCTCACTATACTGGCTTCAACCCTTTTACATTTGATCAGATTGTTCTTGATCAGAATGTTCTCCCTCCTCCTTTTCTCCTTTTTCCCTTTCCTGTTTGACTTTTCCTTCTAGCCTTGGCTTAAGTCTTCCTTCTTCGATGTACATACTCATTTTCCGTTAGTACTGCTCTCATAATTTGTATCACATAAATTAATGCTGAATGTCTTATAATTGCTGTAGGACTGAAAGAGGAGTCACCTAATCCAAACTCTCATTTCATTCTGGAATTTCTAAGATATCCAAGTATTTGTTTCCCTCAGTAGCTCTCGGTGTGATTCCCTGGACCAACAGCATTCAGTGGGAAGTTGTTAAAAATGCAAATTCTCGGGTCTCCTTCTAGATCTACTGGATCAGTCTCTGAGGTCGGGTCCAGAATCTGCATTTTAACAAGCCATCCGGGGCACTCTGTTACTTACTCTGGTTTGAGAACCACTGATTTAATCAATGTTAGCCTGTAGAAGGAGGTGCTAGCACACAGAAGAGGTTTCACTCTTCGAATGCCTGTTGGATGTGTTTGAATACCTCTAAGTGATGAAGCCCTCATAACCTTAAAAAGCAACACAGTCATCTTTGGAAAACTTATTTATGTTGATCTGAAATCTAAATCTGACATCTTCTAACCATTGCTCATATTTAACTTCCTGGGGTCACGGGGAAGAAATCAAATCTCCCTTCTACACAACGGAAATATATTAAAGTATCTCAATCTTTCTATCATTTGCCTCTCTCTTCTCTCTTATCCAGGCTGCAAGTGCCAGGAACTTTGAGTCCCTTCACAGTCTTGCTTGCACACAGCCGAGCACAATCCTATTTGTTTACAGTTCTGTTTAATGAGCTCTGCACAGAGCTCAATACTGTTATTCAAGGTTGGACAAGCAAGAGTAGAGCAGTTATCAATCTCTTGCTTCTAGGTACTATCCTCCCTTAATGTGGGCTAGTTTAGCCTTAGCTGGTTTTTTTGGTGGCCACACTGTTAATTCATACAAAGCATACTGTTAACTGAAATTCTTTGCTGGTTTTCACCCACTTCTTGGTGTTTTTTTGGTTTGTTTGTTTGTTTTTCCCACAGGTGCTAAATCTTTATCATATCTCCTCTATTTTATACCTAGTTTCTTGGATACAAGTGCATAACTATATGTATTACTGTTTTCTGGTTAGTTCCTTGACTGTATGATGATTAACTGACATAATTCATTCTTTGGGGGATATTAACTTCCCATCCTTGAAGTATGTCCCAGATGGCATAGTAAGTACTCAATAAATAATTTAGAACTATTGATGCATTGACAGAAATTTTCAGTGTAACAAAATGTCATCTTGAGTTTTATAAAAGATATTCACTAGCACTGAAATTAAAGCCACAGGAATTGCAAGTTGTTACTTAATACAAAGTAAAAATACCACTTGTCTTTCCAGAATTTATATATGTTGCTCTTTAAAGTTGTCCCATTGGTTGACTGTATCCTCAGCTGATTTGATCTGTAGTCTGTCAAAATAATTTTTAGTTTATTTTGGAGAATTGCTTCCAGAAGCCACTTCAGGAATCACTCAAAACTCTCGCATTTTATAATGGTGGCAATTCTTTTTTTTTTTTTAACCTATTTTGGAATTCTTCTGATTGATACCCATCTGAGCCCCAGGGAACATACTCTAAATGGCCTTTGCTCATATATACATATGCTCTCACTGAAGGTAGTACTTAGAAGAAATTCCAATGAAATCTTTTCAAAAAGGTTTCCAATAATGGCAATGTTCTTGGGAAGTGCAGGGAACACATAATTGCACACATATGTTTGTGTGCTTTCTTCTTACGGTGACTTTGCCTCACATATTTGTTGCATCAAATACCCCCGCCCTAATAGAAGAAACCACAAAAATAGATTTAACCTCATAAAACAGAACCCAAACATTTGTAGATCAAAGTAATGACACTCCTTAAAATATTAGTGATTAGAATATATTTAGTAAATGGTATAAAATGTGCTCAAATTGACAAGACTAAAGACTAAGAATTAAGCCATTCAGTGAGAAAGGCATGAGCTTATTTATTCAACAAAAGATATAGAGCTCTTTACAGACATTGTGCAGGAAAAACTAATAAATATTAGATTCCTAGAATATGCCAGTAATTTTATGTGGAACCTCCATGAAGTAGAACTGATTTTCCCATTTTACAGTAGAGAAAACTGAGACTCTGAGAGGCTAGGTTGTCCAAGGTCATAAATCAAGTAAGTAGCAAAACAGATACTTGAGCCAGGCCTTTCAGGCTCCAAATCTTGTTCCCTTTCTCCAAATCTTGTTCACTTTCTGTACCAAGGAGCTCAGGATATATCATAGGACAAAAATGAGCAAATATGAACATTTTCTTCCCCTATACAAATCAAAGAAAGCTAAGTTAAAATTAAAAGTGAATTAATTGAATAAAAATAATTTTTAAATGGCATTGTTTAATTTTGACAGGAGTTGAGTAAAATCAAACCTTTTCCTGCAAACTAGTTAAAGTTTATTTTGAAAGAAATTTAGCAATATAGGTCAAAAACCATAAAAGTATTCATACCCTTTATCATTAATCCATTTTTGAAACTTTAGTCGAAGACAGTATTCTAAATGTTGAAATGGCATAAAGGCATGACTTTCGAATTAGAAAAAACACTCCTGTGTTTCCCCTTTCCTCTCACACGACCTCCACACTCATAGTCACTTCTGACCACGGGTGTGTGGGTTTTCCACACATCAAGCAGTTCTCCATGACACCGACCGGATGGCTTATGAGTCAATTCAATTCTGACACTCTCTCTCTGGAGTTAGCCTCAAATCCCACAGGTTAAGGGCGCCGTGACACAGGACTGCCGCCAACCTCAGAGGCCAGTCACAAGTACCAGGTTATCCTGTACTTTTCACCAATAAGCTATACATCAGGGTTCCCATGCGCTGTTCTGGGGTTTGATAACTTGCTAGCATGGGCTCACAGAATTCACGTTTACTGATTTATTATAAAGGATATGATACAAGATATGAATGAGCAGCCAGATGAAGAGATACATAGGGCAAGGTTTGGCAGGGTGCTGAGGCCAGGAGCCTCTGTCCCCGTGGAGATGGGTTGTGCCACCCTCCCAGCATGTAGATGTGTGCACCAGCCCAAGCTCTCTTCTCTGCACACTTTGGGGCTTTTGATGGAGGCTTAGTCACATAAGTGAGATGGAGCATTAACTCTTATCTCCAGCTGAAGTTCCAAGCTTCTAATCATGCCTTGGTCTTTCTCGTGACCAGCCCCTATTCTGAAGCTATCTAGAAATTCACCAAGAGCTGTCTCAGTAGAACAAAAGACACTCCTGTCATCTAGGAAATTCCAGGCAGTTTAGGAGCTTTGTGTCAGGAATCAGTGTCATAGACCAAATATTAGAACACCAAGATTCTTTCAGCGCTCTCATCACTTAGGAAATTACAAGAGTAATTACAAAAGGAGTTCCCATTGTGGCTCAGAGGTAATGAACCTGACTAATATCCATGAGGACGCAGGTTCAATCCCTGGCCTTGCTTGGTGGGTTAAGGATCTAGTTCTCCAAACTTTCCTGGTATTCTTTGCTGTTGGATGACATGGCACAGTTTTTAAAAATTTTAACTTATGCTTTAGTTCCAATAGAACTAAGTTTTTGGAAACCAGCTTCATTTGTTAAATTATAGTCAAATATTTCTAGCTCAATATTCAACAGTTCTAGTAAGGTAAATATGACGCATTTGACCCTTAAATATAACTGTCACAGCCTCTCCATTCATTGTTAAGCTGTACAATTAAAAATTTGAAGACATTATGGATCCTAGGACTAGAGGCTGAGATTGAGGGTGCAAGGTTAGTTTCTAGGTTTCCAAGGAAAGTACTTCCTTTCATTGTGCCCTGGGGGGTATCTACACTGTGGGATGGAGAAGTGGATTTGGAGAGCTTAGAATTAGCATTGAATTCTATTGGCTCTGGTACAGGCTGTTGGGACTTACTGTATTTTTGAAAGAAATATTTTGAAAGAGGAGTGGTTCCTTAGCTCTGCTGGGGCCTCAGCCTGGGACTGGGTGACTCTGGCTGTCACAGCGAGGTGGGGAGCTAAGTCAGCACAGATAGCTGGACAGGAGTTGGAGCTCACATCAGATATGGGCGAGTACGAGCCCACAACTTGGGAAAGGATGAGGTGGAATGTGGGGTTGGAGGGTAAGGGGGGGCTTGGGTGCTGGGGGTAGTACAGGGAGGAACTAGGAACAAAGGCAAGGCCAGGGTAAATTTCCATCCAGGCATGGAGCTGGCTCAGAAGGAGAATGAGTGCTCCTGGGACCAAAGAGCGACATGGGCTTGAGCATTAAGCCTTATCAAAGAACAAAAGGCAAGAAACAGGAGCTGGGGATGAAGCTGGGCTGAAGCCTAAAGGAATTGTGTGAACAGAAGCAAGGGGAGGCAGTATCCAGGTGAAATTCTGGGGGAGACTCTTTCCAACTCCAGCTGCCTGTTATGGTTCACACATTCCAGGTACAGACAATTCAGTGTCCAGAGTGCCCTAAAGGAACTCAGCAGATTGTGACCAAATGCCAGACAGGTTTCCTGAAAATGTGTCTCAACCAGAATCCTCCTAAAGACACCACCACTGCTCCAGTGTCTGTAGCCTAGACTAAAAAGATCATATGACCACTGGGAAACCCTTTCTTCCAAGAACTACGGCTTACTGAGAAAACGGGATCTTTGCCATCACTGTCCAGATAAGCAGGACAGAGTTCAAGTATTTGTAATGATGTTGGTAAAAGATGTGTCATTTCAAACTGTCAGAGACAGATTCTCCATTATTTACAGATGATTTTTAACCTTGGAGGACATATGTGTACACACATATATCTCATTTAGATATTTACAATATGTATACAGTTGACCCTTGAACAATGTGGTGGTTAGGAATGCCAACCCTCCGTGCAGTTGAAAATTCTCACTTACCTTTAAAGTTAGTCCTCTGCATCTTCTGCCAGCATCTGTGGATTCAACAAGCCAGGGATTGTGTGGTACTGTGGTACATATTTATTGAAAAAAATCTGCACATAAGTGGACCTGTGTGGTTCAAACCTGTGTTGTTCAAGGGTACACTGTTTGTATATAAATTGGTATAAATAAATACGAATTTATATATTTATATCTGTATGTACATGTAAGATATACACACATATACGTTTATAGTGCCTATATTTGTGGTTTTAAAAAGTATATCTCATTTTTTATTCAAGTATATTTGACAGATAACACTGCAAATTTAAGGTGTACAAGCTGTTGATATGACATATTTGTATATTCTAATATTAATGTTGTAGAGACAGCACCTCTGTCACGTAATTACCATCTTTTGTGGTGGAAAGAATTAAAATCTGGTATCTTAGTGAGTCTGATGATTATCATAGAATAATATTTATAGTCATATACTCTACATTAGAGCTCTACGACTTATTTATCTATTAGTTGCAAGTTCGTACCCTTGAACAACATCTCTCCTATTCCCCCCAGCCCCTGGCAAACACCGTTCTGTTTCTATAAACCACTCTCTGTTTCTCTAAGTTCAGCTTTCCTACATTCCACATATAAGTGATGTCACACAGTTTTTGTCTTTCTCTAACTTCTCTTAACAAAATGTCCTCAAGATCCATCCGTGTTGTTGCAAATGGTAGGATTTACTTCTTCTTCATGGCTGAATTGTCTACCTGTCTATTTCAGATTTTCTTTAACCTATCCTATCTTTAACCTAGCCTATCCCTTTCTTTTAAAATTGTCTTACAAAAAATGATGCCTCCGAATGACACTCACCTTGACAAGTTTGTACTCTATACCGGTCTTTCAGCTTGTTACTGGATTTAGCACAGACTGGTATACGGCATGTCCATGGAAAGGTTTCATGGGCTGTGCCATTCTGTGTTTTCAGCCATTACTGAACTGAATTGTCAGTGGGAGCATAAAGCAGGGTCTCTAACAATGCTGGCAGCCAAACAGCTCAAGTTTCTCCTGCCGCCTGTAGACAGTGGCAAATGTGGCCCATTATAGGTGACTTTCTTGACCCTTTGCTCTAAGCCCTCTCTGCCACTAAGCACCTAGTGAGTTTGAGTCACTTGCTGAGTTTGACAAAGACTCCTTGACCAGACACTAGTTAGACTCTTTTAAGTCCTCAAGGCCTTGACCTTGGTGTCTGTCCTTGTTGGGCCAGCATCACTCAGTTGTAACAAGAATCTTGCTAAGGGTAGGGGGTATCTTCTCCCTTGACAGCTGGTCATCCTCAGTATCTGAGAAAATTCCACATCCCTCAGGTAATGTCTGATCACCCTCACCTGCCTTCAGCAAGAATTCTATCCAAGTCACATTAGGCAGAAATCCCCCTCCTTACCCCTGTGAATTATGTAAGTAATCCCCTTAGTAATTTTTCGTTCACTGACCTCCATGCTTGACTATAAATCCCCACCTGTCCATGCTGTATTCGGAATTGAGCCCAGTTTAATACTGAGATCTCTCTCCCCCCTGTTGTAACTGTTTTTGAACAAAATATGTTTTTACCACTTCAACTACATCCAGCTCTGCCTTTAACAGTATTAGGTTAAAAAACTTCCTGCTGTAGTTGCCTTTTCAGCCATTTGGATTACATTTCATTGGTGTAGAATTCTGTAAATTAAGGTGATTGGGCATGAGTTACAGAATCACATAGATCTGTTTTGAATCCTGGCCCCTTCATCTGCTAGGTGAATGACATTTTGTAGAATACTTTATCCATCGCACTTCAATTTTTTTATTTGAAAAAAAATGAGCATAACCATACTGATCTAATAAGATTGTGAGGAATAAATGATGTACCTTTTGTAAAAATACTTAGAATAGTAGCATAATAAATGATATTATTATCATTTGGTAGGATTGCCCAATGAGGATAAACAATGGAATATTTTCTAGTCAGAATAACTACTATTTAAAAGTGTTTCTGGTGTTGGAGATAGCAGTTCAGATTGGGCCAGATCTTGTTTTTCTGGAAAGAGCTACTTACTGGCTTTTCTTAGCAATTGTGGATGTGTAGTACCAGTTTATGGAGCGATATGAAAATGCTTACATTATAATCAATAAAAACAATGTGCAATTGAGTACAATAGCACCAAATACTCATGACTCATGTTACAAGAAAGATATAGAGATGACGAAAATACATGAAATACAGATGTGTTTTGGTGGTGGAATAGAATTTTATTTGGCCAGACCATTAGCAACCCCTCTGTAGGCTCTTGGTAGATGGTAGTTTCCGTTTGGTATATGTGGGATGGGAACAGTGAAAGCATATTAACCTGGGGTGCTAAGAAATTTTTTAGAAATCAAAGGAATTGAGGTCCTTACTTCTTCCCTTTCGAGGTTCAATATTGTTTGCACATCTCTGACCTCATGGATTGAGGTGCTTCCAGGTTCATCAGTCAGGAAAGGATACCACGCTTCTTTCACCCCCCCAACAAAAGTCCCTATGAAGAAGGAGAGGGCTTAGGCTTGTGACACACGTCCCAAATAAGGTCCTTAGATGGTGATGGGAAAAACTGGATCAGGGTTGCTCACCTAACCCTCACAAAAACTCTACAAGATAGGACCTGGTGTTATCCATGTTTTTCACTACCAAACTTAGGCTTAGAGAGGTTAAGACATTTGCCCAAAAGTAAGAGTGTCAGGAGGTAACTAGGAACTGGGGCTTGAACTTGCCTGTCTCTAGGACCCTTGCATCTCACCACCACACTCTTGATCCTCTCTGAGCTCTTTATCTGACTTTACTCTTCAGTGGACAAAATAAAGAAATGCACCTTGGGGTTGAGGAGCAAGACAAGTACTGCAGTGAGCCAGGCACTGGCAATTAGAACTCAAAAGGACTTTGAGGTTTCCTGGTCTCCTGCAGGAAGGTAGTGATTATGTGATGTAATCCACATTCTTGCCTGACTTCTGGAAATTAAAAAAAAAAAAAAAAAAGAATTTTCAAGATGATTGCCTAAGATTAAAGGTCATTCTGTGGCCATGTATAGTTGTTTTGTTTTTTTTTTTCCCCTATGAAAACTTGATCTTTCCAGACCTTAATGATCTCATCTGTAAAATGAGAGGGTTGTACTAAGTCATTGTTTAAGGTTCTTTTCATGCTTTCGTGTTTGTGAGACCAGGAATTTATAAGCTTTTTCTGGTATTTAACCTTTAGCCTTAGTCTCTTTAGCACTATGATCAAAATGATCGACTCAACTTAAAGTTTATGTGACAGGTAAGGAAGCCAGGACAAAGGCCTTAAGGAAAGTTATGAGTCAGGGAGTCTGGCAGCCAAAGGCTTTTGCAGCTATATATTCAATGGAGTTGAAAGCAAAGAATTCAGGATCTCAGAAACCAGTGGGGAAAGCAAAAAAGTTGAAGTTCAAAAAAGGCTTTCAGAGGGATTACATGGAGAAATGGATAAGATTTGGTTGTGCCTTAGATGTTAGCAGGCTGTAATTAGACTGGCCAGTGTGAGCAGAGAGAAGGATTAGCTGTCACCGGGCTATGTTCACTGGGGGTCTGGCCCCCCCATCTCACAGCCGCAGCCCAGTCTCTCTGAATCTGGTGTAGCTACAGACACCATCACTGGTAACTCTACTCCCAACTACACCAAGCTTTCTTCAGCTTAATTCGGGAGAACCAAGAATACACACTAATTAAGTAAAAGGAAAGCTAAAAAGCAAAATCACAGAAACATAGACGGTGAGCAAATTTTATTCTGATTTGAGAGAGGAATCATTTCATCTTCCTCTTTTCCCTTTTCTGCTTATCCTTTTTTCTTTCCTTCCTTCTTTTTGCTCATCTACCCACTTCTTTCTCCCTCCTTTCTCTTCCATTCCATTTCCTCGCCTCGTCATTCTTTCTTTCCCCACTCGCAGCACTTACCACATCGTGTTGAAAAGTCCATGCTGGGCAGTGTGGCTAACACAAGATGAAGGAGACATGATTCCAGCTTCTCGTGTTGCTCTCAAGCAGCAAGGGAGACAGACCCAGACAAGGGATGTGGGAAACTACGTTGGTAGGAATCCTCCCTCAGGTTTCTTTCCTCACCTCCACCCTGTTGGTGCAGCCCCTTCCTGAGTCTGCTAAAGTTCTCTTCTCCTCCCCCTGCCCTCAAAAGCTTTCTCTAAGGATTAGAGGACTAATGGCTAATGATTTTCCCTAGCCTGGGCAGGAAGCATCTCTTAGGATTTACTGTGTTGTATCAAGCAAATCCTAGACATATCACTCACTAGTTGGATTGTCCTCTTCTTTTTATTAAAACAGATCACAGAGGGTTTTAACAATTAAGTTTCAGCATTTCGTCTTTCTGTTGAGTAATGGCGGTATTTCCCCTGAGTGCTTACCGTGTGCTAGGTACTTGATGTGCCTTCTCTAGTCTTTGCTTATCACTCTGCTCTACCATTAATTCATAGATGAGACAGAGCAGGTAAGTGACTAGTCTGATGTAAAACAGCCAGAGATGGAATTAGAACATAAATCTGACTGACTCAAAACCCCAAGCTCGTCTCACTCCAGCTGTACTTTAATGACAAAGAAGGTTCCATAACAATGTTTTAATTCCTCTTCAGAAGAATTCTAGAGATTAATCGGGTCACCACATGGTGCAGTTGGAAAATCTGACAGAAATCTGTAAACCAGCTATAAAGCAAAAATAAAAAAAAAAAGAAGAATTCTACCTTCAGGTATTGTTTTTGTTTTGTTTGTTTTTGTTTTATTTCTTAAACTTACTCAGGAGGTAAGGCAGATGTTAAAGCTAGGTTACTAGACTGGAGATACAATTGGATCCTCTCTAGGTTATGCAATGAGTATCAGATCTGTTATTGTTATCGATTGTAAACTCTACTGTGATATTCAGTTAAAATTTTTAAGAATTAGAAAAAGTCTCAGAGTGGTATAGTTTTTTAAAGTTTAGACTTTTTCCTCTTAAAAACTGATTAATGCTAATTTATAAGAACAGGTATTGTTTTATACATTAATTTCACTGTGCAAAACACATGTGGACTTACAGGCATTAACAGAAGCAAAAGCAATTTTAAGTGTTCTTAGTGCTTGGTATCATATACAATTTAAATTAATGATTTGATACAGTCTTGATTTATAGAAGTTCCAGAAAAAAAAAATCTCACTTTGATATTACACAGCTTAAAAATAAAATTGCAAATTTTATAACTAATTTAGTTCAAAAGACTGTAAAACTAATGAACTGTAATGAATTGTTAATTTTTTATATCTTGGCATTGCTTATGTCTTTCTTGCTGCATTAATATTAATTTGCAATGAGAATATTATGCTAATATGCTTTTGTTACAGCATAGTAATCAATAGGGAAAATTTAACATTGAATTCAGATTATTTGTAATAGATTGTGGTATTAATACATGTTCATCCTATCATAGAATTTGTATCAAGTGTAGAACTGATGTAGGTCATGTCCATATTACAGTATAATCTAATGCCATGTGTATATGATGCCTAGATATTAAAGGCAGCCCTTAAACAGTGATTACTTTGTCCTCCCTGGTGTCACCATTTTCATCTGTTAGTACAGATTTTATTTTATCAAAAGAGTGATATAACTGACATTAGGTGTGGGTTTGTTATTATAATTTATGAATTCTATTTTAAGAGTAGGAAAGCTATTGGTAATGTTGCCTGTAACAGCTATTACTGAAGCTATTATTGACCCAGCAGTGGTCAGAGATATTAAACCCACTTAAATGTGAACCTAATACAGCTTAAAATCCGTAAGAGAGATTTGGTAAAAAGGACTTTGACCCCTTTTAGGGGTGGGATTGTATAAAAGGGGAACCTAAGGAGCAACATTCTGATGTCAGTTAACAGTTAAGCTCTTAGTTTTCTGGGTTTTCCAAACTGTGAGTCCAGGGTATGTTCAGGAAGAAACCTCAGTGCTCCATCCAAATAAGCTTTAAAAATATTGCATAACCTTCTTTCATGCTGGAGATTCACAATATTCATTTACATAGCAAAACCAAGAGAAATGAGCAAAAAATAAGTCGGTCTGAACTTACTTTCCCTTCATTTTTCTCCAATTTATTTGATAATGGATCCCTTTAAAAAAATACTACCTTTAAATAGCCTGTGTAATTAGTCCTCTATGAAACACATCTAAATAAATGTCGAACCATAGACAATTCAAAATTCAGCTACTTTTTCTTTTATAAAATTCATGAGTATAAATCAAACTGTGCTGACAAATAAGCTCCCAAATTTACCTTTTCATGCATATTTAGTTATAACAAAAATTATCAACCCATGTGGTAGGTAGTGAATTCATAAGGCCCAAGTAAGAAGATCAGAAGCGTGTACATGCTAGACATATTTCTATTTAATTGATTTGGGGGGGTGGTGACTTTCTTCTCTTCCTTCCTTCCTTCTTTCCATCCATCCGTCGTTCTATCCCTTCCTTCCTTTCTTCCATCCCTTCCTTCCTTCCATCCTTTCCTTCCTGCCATCCCTTCCTTCCTTTACTCTTTCATTCTTCCTGTTTTTCCTGTTCGTTCTTTCCTTTATTCAGTGTTATTGAGCTATAATTGACATACAGCATCATATAAGTTTAAGGTATACAGCATATGATTTGACTTATATACATCATGAAAGGATTCCCACAGTAAGTTTAGTGAACATCAATCATCTTGTATAGATACAGTTTTTTTTCCTTATGAGAACTCTTAGATTTACTCTCTTAAAAACTTTCATTTATGTCAGAGTGTGTTTGGCCTATGTTTTCCTCTAAGAGTTTAATAGCATCTGGTCTTATATCTCGGTCTTTAATCAGTTTAGAATTTATTTTTGTGTATGGTGTTAGGAAGTATTCTGATTTCATTCTTTTACATGTGGCTGTCCAGTTTTCCCAACACTACTTATTGAACAGGCTGTCTTTTCTCCATTGTAATTCTTGCCTCCTCTGTCATGGATTAGTTGACTCTAGGTGCATGGGTTTAATTGTGGGCTTTCTATCCTGTCCCACTGATCTATATTTCTGTCTTTGTGCCAGTACCATATGGTTTTGATGACTGTAGCTTTGTAGTATAGTCTGGTCAGGGAGCCTGATTCCTCCAGCTCCATTTTTCTTTTTCAGGATGTCTTTGGCTATTCTGGGTCTTTTGTTGCTTCCAAACAAACTTTTTAAAATATTTTGTTCTAGTTCTGTGAAAAATGTCCTTGGTAATTGAATCTATAGATTGCCTTGGGTGGTATAGTCATTTTGATAAAATTGACTCTTCCTATCCAAGATCATGGTATGTCTTTCCATCTGTTTGTGTCATCTTGGATTTCTTTCATCAGCATTTTATAGTTTTCAGAGTACAGGTCTTTTGTCTCTTTAGGTAGGTTTATTCCTAAGTATTTTATTCTTTTTGATGCAATGATAAACAGGATTGCTTCCCTCATTTCTCTTTCTGATCTTTTGTTGTTAGCATATAGAAATGCAGTTGATTTCTGTGTATTAATTTTGTATCCTGCGACTTTAGCAAATTTATTGATGAGCTCTAACAGTTTTCTGGTAGAGTCTTTAGAATTCTCCATGTATATTATCAATGTCATCTGCAAATAGTGATCCTGATCTCAGAGGGAATTCTTTCAGCTTTTTACCATTGAGAATGATGTGAGCTCTGGGTTTGTCATGGATGGCCTTTATTATGTTGAGGTGGGTTCCCCCTATGCCCACTTTCTGAAGGGTTTTTATCAGAAATGGGTGTTGGATTTTGTCAAAGGCTTTTTCTGCATCTATTGAGAGGATTATGTGGTTTTTGTTCTTCAGTTTGTTAATGCTATGTATCACACTGATTGATGTGATTGATGTGTAGGCTTTGGGTTAAGGATCCGGTGTTGCTGTGAGCTGTGGTGTAGGTTGCAGACACGGCTCAGATCTGGCATAGCTGTGGCTCTGGCGTAGGCTGGCGGCTACACTCCGATTCGACCCCTAGCCTGGGAACCTCCATATGCTGCAGGTGCAGCCATAAAAGGACAAAAAGATGAAAAATAACAAATGCTGGAGAGGGTGTGGAGAAAAGGGTACCCTCCTTCACTGTTGGTGAGAATGTAAATTGGTACAACCACTATGGAAAACAGTATGAAGGTACCTCAGAAAACTAAATATAGAACTACCATATGACCCAGCAATCCCACTCTTGGACATATATCTGGACAAAACTTTCCTTGAAAAAGATACATACACCCATATGTTCATTGCAGCACTATTTACAATAGCCAAGACATGGAAACAACCTAAATGTCCATCGACAGATGAATGGATTAAAAAAATGTGGTATATATACATGATGGAATACTACTCAGCCATAAAAAAGAACAAAATGCCATTTGCAGCAACGTGGATGGAACTAGAGACTCTCACTCTAAGTGAAGTAAGAAAGAGAAAGACAAACACCACATGATATCACTTCTGGAATCTAATATGTGGCACAAATGAACCTACCTGTAGAAAAGAAACAAACTCATGGACTTGAAGAACAGACCTGTGGTTGCCAAGGGGAGGGGGAAGGAGTGGGATGGACTGGGAGTATGGAGTTAGTAGATGCAAACTATTTCCTTTGGAGTGTATAAGCAATGAGATCCTGCTGTATAGCACTGGGAACTATATCCAGTCACTTGTGATAGAACATGATGGAGGATAATGTGAGAAAAAAAATATATATATTTATCTCATATATATGACTGGGTCACTTTACTGTACAGCAGAAATTGACAGAACACAAATCAAATATAATAGAAAAAAAATCTTAATAAAAAATTCTAATTCATCAGTGTTTATCTTAGCTTTTAAGAATTAAATGAATTAAGGTAATTTACAATATATTACTTTAAAGGTCTAGATCTTAAAGCTTTTTCTTCCTTCCCAAAGCATCATTCTGTTATACTCTTTTGCCACAGAGCATGTAAATAAACAGATGTAGCAGAAAAGCAAACACAAATCCCAAATAGAAATTACTCTAATTTATCATCCCGCTGTTTTTCAGGAGTTCCTAGCCTGGAAGTTGGTCTTTTTGCCTTGTTTCTCAATTCCTGAGATGGAGCACAAAGGTGGAATGAATAAGAAATGCTAAGAAATGCTAAATAACTTTGACATTAATACCCTTCCTTTCTTTTGGCGTCAACCTGTATTAGAACTGCTTCTGAATTCTTAAGGTTGTCTTGAATTTGGGACACCTTCCCAGCTGGGGAAGTTCTTATATTGTGCTGAAAGCTTCTTTTCTTCATCCAGCACTTTGAAGACATCTGCCACCCCGAGAGAGATCTGGATATGTGGAGAGATGGTTTTGGTTATCGTCATTGACTAGGAGCTGTTCTTGGCTTTGAGTGCTAATGTGCTCTTTCCGCCCTTAAAGAATCATCTTGCAACACAAATCATAGTCTGGCCTCACATGCCAATAGTGCCTCCGGAGGGAAATATTTCCTGCTCCTCTCTCCAGTCCTGCCTCTAGCTCAGGTTGTAAACCCCAGGAGAGAAGGGATGTGGTGGCCCCTGTTCACTGCCCTAACCTCAGTTCCTAGAAGAGGGCCTTACGTGTGGTGAGTGGTCAGTAAGTATTTGTTGAGTGAAGCTGCCACCCATGATTGCTCTGTGGACAGTAAGATAGATACAACAAAAGCCTGCTTACCGAAAGTTCAATTCCCTTAGGCCTTAAATGGGAATCACCTGGTGTTAGGATCCTGTTCGAACTTTGTGTCTCTCAGCTTTGAGTATCATTTTGGGGGCTGGTTACCCTGCGTGCCATAGTTTACTGAATGTGATTTCAGAGGGCTGTGAGGAAACATAGATTTAATTTTATTTTGCGTGTTTGTATTTAGAAGAAGTTAAAATATAATACTTTTTTGGTAATAGCTTAACACCAAATTTATAAAGATATTTATTTGAGAATCTGACTCCCTAGATTTCTCGGAGAAGTTTGGAAATCTTATAATTCAGCTCTTGAGTCATGGAGTTGGTTTTCAGTCTGTAAAAGTGAGATAGTCAATGTTAAAGGGAGTAAAGTAGGTGGTGAAGCTTTGGGTAGGTGTAACTCTTCCTTCCGGTAAGACTGCCCAAGAAGTAAATTGGCTGTAAAGATTGAACTGTTTCTCGAAACTATACGGAAATTTATCAGTTATCAGAAATAGTGTTCACATGTAATTTGTGTTGTATAGAGACTACATGAAAAGACTTCTTCCTCAATATTTCAAAGAAAAAATTTCCTGTTTACTTCATTTGCCCTTTCTCTAATTTCTTGTCAATGTTAATTTTCATATTATGTGAAAATTGCTCCCTTGATTAGAATTTAAAGTCTCTTCTCAGAGTTCCCATCATGGCTCAGCAGTTAATGAACCCGGCTAGTATTTGTGAGGATGTGGGTTCGATCCCTGGCCTCACTCAGTGGGTTAAGGATCTGGCGTTGCCTTGAGCTGTGGTATAGGTCACAGATACAGCTCGGATCCCTTGTTGCTGTGGCTGTGGTGTAGGCCGGCAGCTACAGCTCTGACTCCACCCCTAGTCTGGGAACCTCTATGTGCTGTGGGTATGGCCCTAAAAAGACAAAAAATTAAAAATTAAAAAAAAGTCTCTTCTCTGGGGATGGCTTTCTTGCATTTTTAGTTATACCACCAAGGAACAATTAAAAAAAAAGGCATTAACTTTATCACAACACAAATATTTACAAATTATTTTTCTGGCGGAAAAATAATATTTATAGTATATTCACACACTGAATATTTGACATTCCTTCATGATTCCACAACAGAACTTCCTTCCTCCCAGATATCTAATTAGCATTTTCTGTCACAACAGCATTTTTTTTGTGTGTATGTGGAATAAAATTGCTTATTTTTGTACTAGATGGGGTGTTTTAACTGGGGGAATTGACTGACTCTGTGGACCTATTTTCCAGGCTGAGTTCGGAGCAGCTGTTTCCATCATGGCTCCTGATCAATGCTAGCTTCTAATTCCTTTTTAAATCTAGTAACAGGTCCTTTGGAAAGTAATGGTAGCCAAATAAAAAAATCACTCCTCCTACAGAAGAACGACTTTCCTCGGGGTAACAGCCGTTATTTATAAACCGGTGTTTGGTTAAGTTGCTTTTGCCAGTGTACACAGCAGAAGCTCTCTTCAGAATCTGTTCTCTGAGGCATTGCTTCTCCCTCTTGATGTGTAGAATTGTCCCCTTTTAGTAAATATTTGGATGTTCTGAAGCGAGCTCCATCCGCTGTGCTTTATTTCTGAGTTGGGGATAGTTGAGGATTGTTATGCATGTGGATGTGGTGTGGTTTTTCTGCCTTTTCCTTTCCCCAGAAACCACCTTTTTGAAATAAGCCTACATGGGGAGAGGATTTGGAGGAGGAAAGTATATTCATAGTGTCTTTTCTGTTTTAACCAGAAACAAAATTTCAAGGCAGAACCTGTGGTGAGGTTGTGGATGATTCCGAGAAATGGCTGTGGGGGAGCCTTGAGTTGGAATATTTTCTTGCTGAGACAGCCCTTGCCATATCTGCGCAATTCTTGATAAAGGCTTTTAATGATTTTACAGGAAAGAACCAGGACTAAGCAAAATTAAACATTTAGATTGCTATCCCTTCATATTACAGAGGCTTGGGAAATGGGGAAATATGGAATTTCTTCTAATTTTTTTCTCAGAGTTATCTCAAAAACAAAAATTGGAGTGAACTCCTTTCTTCCTTGCTCTCTGAGGGACTTTGGGTACAGAGTTTCAGTTAGGCCAGAAGAATAAGTCTTAGAGATCTACTGAATAGCACAGTGCCTGTACTTAACAATACTGTGTTGTACACATAAGAATTTACTAAGACAGAAGATCTTATATGAAGTGTTCTTATCTCCACATATAAAACATAACAAATAAGACGTTGGGAGGAAACTTGGAGGTGATGGATAGGTTAACGGCACAGACTGTGATGAGTTCATGGTTTTAGATTTATGTCTAAACTCACTAAGTTGTTTACATTAAATATGTACAACTTTTTGAGGGTCAATCATGCCTCAATAAAATGGTTAAAAAAAAAGTGGTTATGGGGTTGGAACGTGGATCTTCTCTGAGTTTGCTGGTCTTTTTGCTGTTCCTAGTTTCCCCTCTTATTGAGGCTAATTCACTAGTAATAAAATGGCAGAGAAGGTACCCCTCTGTTAAGAAGATTGTTTGGAAGAAAGAAGAGGCCCTGCTCTATCTTATAGCCTCAGGTGTGGCAGGTTTAGCAGGTGAGTCATCAGCGATTTAGAGAGGGTGTGTGTGCCAGGGTGATAATGGTTTGGGATGGGAAAGACTGAAGCCATAAGTTTCTCACAGTGTTGCATAAAAATGGAAGTTATCTGGATCGTATTAGTCTTCTCACCAGTTACTAAAAGCCCTCCTGATGTTTTGGCAGCTTTGAGTGAGGGCTCTTTCTGTCTTGTATCAAAGAAGACACACCTCTCCCTATATATTTGGATCAAAGCTCTAGTTCTCAAATCGGGGCTTCTAGATAAGTGTTTCAGGGGCTTCTGTGAACATTTGATTCAAATATTATGTCCATATTTACCTTAACCATTATATTATGAAGAGTAAATAACATTAGCTGACGTAACAAAGTCCTAAAAGTGTACTGCTTGTTATTCCAAATCTAGTAAGAGGTTCCTGGTCTGCCAGTGGAGTCCTACATGGTTCTTGGGGAGCCCAGTCTCCTTTCATCTTGGGGTCTTGTCCTCCTCTCTGGATCCTTAGAAAACTTTTCCAGCTAGCATACTGTTGAGGCAAGTATTGGAAGGTTGCCTGTGGCAAATTTGCAGGTGTGGGGTCTGGGAGTGGTGTAGATCAGCTCTGCTCACGTTTCATTGGATAGATTTCAGACAAATGGCTACAAAGCAGTCTGGCAAACATGGTTAGAGCTATGTGCCCAGGAAGAAAGGCAATAATTAAAAAAAGAGAGAGAGAGAGAGAGAGAAAGAGAGATCTTTTAACTCTTTGGCGACCACATCTTCTTAAAATATTGCTAATGTTAACTTGTTTTAGTAACGACCTTGGACTGAAACTTCTTTTGCTCTGTTTAATGAAAGAATGCCCCAACACTGAAAAAAAAAAAAAACTATTGCAAAAACATCCTCACTATCAGCAGCAGTTTATCTGTGGGAATCACTGTCATCAACCTCAAAAGTTGTATCAAAGAAAATACAAAAAGAAAAAAAAAGATTCTAAAACTCATGTGTCTGCAAGTCATCTCTAAATTCTGATCTCATTAATCCAAAAACTTCCTTATTCTTAGTAACTAGCTTTATAGTGTTAAACAGAAATGTGAACTTGTGAATTTATATCAATAAAATATTTCCCTCATCTGTTCTAGATATTTTGAGGTTATATGTAAGACTTATCTTTAAAAAGGGTTCCTTTGCTTAACAAATTAAAAACAGTGATATCTAGAGTCTCTTCCAGCTCTACCATTTATGTTTTCTATTTTTATGTGCCATTGAAAGGAAGACTATTGCTTGATTGTGTATAAATGGTTCCATGCAAATCACTCAAGTTGTCTCCCTTAATAGGAAAGTTAAGTTCTACTAGTGAAACTTGCACAATGTGCTTCCCTAGCTTGTCTTACATCACCTATGTCTAGAAAACCCCAGTGGCTTGAAATCTCCAGGGGTGTTTACCAGCTAATCACATTTGAAATTTTCCAATTGAAAAATCCTTTTGCTGGTTCATAACCACCCTCACGTCTCTTGCATTCTCTCTGCCCTTGGATTCCTTCTCGATTTGGTTTGGACCTCTGCTTTGGAAACTACTGGCTCTCCCACTTCCCCTTTGATGAAGTTGCACCCTGCCTACCTCACTCAGGGGCTACCTTGGATCTGAAATGTACAGCCAGGCAACTCAGCCATAAATTAGATGTTGCTGAGGCCAAAGGTGCCTTGGCTTTTGGTTTCAGGGTTGCATTTTGAGGTGAAGGTCAGAATTCCTGTACCCTTGACTGCTAGCAGCAGCCGCAGGGTTGCCAAGGGAGCGGCGACAGACCAGACTGTGATGGGAGAAATGAACTCAGGTGACCCTGCCTGCCTGGCATAGATGAAAGTATTTGGAGCTGGCAGAGAGCTTGCAGAGGGCCAGGGGAGTCCTTGCAGAAGGCCAGGCTTCTAGATGTACCATTGCCCTCTACTGGATTAGCACAAGCATCCTAGATGCACAGTGGGGACTTCTGAAGAGCAGGGCTTTAGCATTAAAGAACTGAGCTCTGAGGAGGTGGAGACCACACAACCTATTTCTAATTTTACCTGCATGCAATTAGCCAGTGACTATGATTTGCTTGATTTGACCTTTGCTTTTACGGGGACTGGTAATGTCTGTAAGATTGGCTAGGTATGGATTGCGCCTGATTTGGTACGCTTGCAAAAGTTACCATTCTGGGTTTGAAAGCAAATGCATTTAGATCATAGACAAGAGAAGCCAAAATGGTTTCAGGATCCTGAAAAAGGCCTTGACAACTCTGAAATGGTGTTTTCATTCAGGGCTGACTGGATATGTCAAAGCAGAAGCAGGAAAGTCCCTTAAAAATTCCATTAAAAATTACCATTATTTCTATTAATATTAGTCTTTAAAGTGCAGAACAGTGCGGAGCTGGGAGAGTGACACCCAGATGCCTGTTTTCTTTAGCCACCAAGTGTGTCTTTTATGTCCCCTGCATCACTCCTTAGGCAAGCCTTTCCATTTCTCATCTTCCCTCCTGTTTATTTTCAGTCTTTCTTGACTCACCCTTATTTTACTTGTTACCCAACCCACTGCAAAGAATGACAAACTCGAAATGCCACAGGAGGAAAAAAAAAAAGTAAAGCTATGAAATGTACATTTTACATACTCAGTGGAGAAAATGTAGAAAATTCAGTTAAGGAAGAAAAAAGGAAAATGGAAGCACCCAGTTTGTCCCTCTAGATCCGTCCTTCTCCACGTTGCCAACTGCCTGGGAGGCTGACCTGTATCCAAAGGCCTCCTTGCCTTCTGACTTCTCCTTGGGTTTTGTTGCTGTAGATGAGGTTGGGCTTTTTATTCCTTTTGCTTCCTCCTGGTAGGGTTGCTGCCAGCTGGCTGTGTGCCTTGATTGAAGGGCACTGGTCCTATCAAGCAGCCCTCTCAGCAGAGTTTCTCTCTTCAGGTTCAGGAAACCATTCCCTCCACTCCTCCAGCATCTGCTAGAGTCGGCTGGTAACGGGGCCTACCCTGGGAACCTGTACCATTCTACGTCCATATCTTGCCAATGGTTCTCAATACACTCTCCTTGAATTATTTAGAGTTTCATCCCTTTTGTGCTAAAACCCTGGGGAGTACAATTGTAATTATTACCCAGAGATAAGCACTGATAAGCATTCTGGTGTATTTCCTTAGCTGCCTTTATTTATGATCCTATGTATGGGCAACAGGTTTAGCATAATCCTGTGTTTGCCTCTTTATATCTTTTCTTCTCCTTATAATTACTTATGAGGGTGATCCCCTATTAAAAATCTTCCATACCCCAAATCATGGTTTTTATTGGCTATATTTTGCTCCACTGCATGAGAACAAATTGAGTTTATTTTAGGATTCAAGAGCAGTTTTATGATCTATTTTATTTTCATCCATTCAAACTTAGTAACTCATTCTTTCCTTTCCTTTTCTCTCTTTTTTTTGACCATGCCCATGGCATGTGCAAGTTCCCAGTCCAGGGACTGAACCTCTGCCACAGCAGTGACCCAAGCCACTGCAGCGATAACACTGAATCCTTAACCCACTGTGCCACAAGGGGACTCTAGTTAACTCCCTATTTCTTTAACGTGTGCGTTTCAGTTGCACTTTGCAAAATAGAAGATCTAGCTGGGTCAGTGTGTCAACACCCATTCAGGGTTTCCCTCTTGGCCACAATCGTAAGCCAAGTTTCCTCATGAACAATTAAGACTATATATGTTCAGTAGTCACTCACCTCAGTGGTTAGGTGACTTCTCAAGGCTCTCATACTAGTAAGTTGCAGAGCTGGAACTTGAACCTGTGACTGCTGTCTCTAAATTCAGGACTTGCCTACTCCAATATATCATTTTACCATTTTGTAAAAATCAAACTTCACCTCTAACCGTGGAAATTACAGTTCTAAGTTAAGAAGAAGGTCAGTTTCTAAAGAAATTTGTAAAGAAATGAGCTATCAAGCCACAAAAAGACATGCATATTGAAAAAGGAGTGAAAGGAGCCAATCTAAAAAGGCCACATGCTGTACAATTTCAACTATATGATATTTTGGGGAAAAGCAAAACTGTGGACAGGAAAAGGATCAGTGGTTGCCAGAGGTCAGGAGAGATGACTAAGTGTAGCACGGGGGAACTTTAGGACAGTGAAACAATTCTGTATGACACTACAGTGGTGGCTACGTGTAATTATATATTTGTCCAAACCCGTAGAACGTATAGTGAACTATACGTGAACTATAGTGAACCCAGAGTGAACTATAGGTGTACTCCAGACTTTGGGTGGTGGTAAAGTGTCCTTCAGGTTCATAAGCGGTAACAAATGTATCACTTGTTGTGAGATGATGGGCAAATTGCACATGTGTGGGGGGAAGGGATGTACGAGAACTCTCTTTTTTTCCTCTAAAAGCCTAAAGCTACTCTCAGAAGTAAAAGTCTATTTTTAAAAATGTGTGGTTCCCTTTAAATAGGCATAGTATTAGTTTTTAGTGCCAACAGATTTGCCTGTCTGATTCTAGTTTTCCTTTAAGAAAAAATGACCAGCTTTCCTCTCTTGTCACCGATAGCAGTAAATTGACGTCCCCATCTCCGAGGCTTTCCCACTGGCAACCAATTTCCCCATTGTTATTTTAAAGCATGTTCAGTATTGGTCCCCTATATTCAGGTGATGTGGACACATAATCAATTATAAAATATATCCAGCTCTGAGGATGTTTTCCTGCTGGAGAGTTTCATACCCTAGTCTTAAAGCAAAGATATAAGCGATCGTTTTTATCTAAAGCTCTGGAGATTTAGAGGAATAAACTAAAAGCTTAACTCGAGACTTTTAAGATCCTAAAATCTATCCAGACATCCATCAGACATGACAGAATGATTCTATTACCTCCAGAATTAGATGCAGAACACTATGTACGCTGCATCGAGTTAATCTGATAGCCAATTCCAATGCATATTACGTATATTTTTTCTTCAATATGCCAACAAATGTGGAAACTTAAGTCAGAACTTTGGAATGCCTGTACATTAATTTCTTTTCATTGAAACAGTATAAAGAAATATTCTTCATTAGAGAGGATCATAATGAACGTATGTGGTTAAGGTGCCATGTTGGTTGCTCAAAACAGCTAAGGCCAGGATGTAAACAAGAGTCTTTATGTGCTCATTTTCTGAGACTGGGTGAGTTAAGAAACACATAAAGGATCAGTGATGAATCTGCAATGTGTGAGTCTTTTTGTGAATATTGACCATTTATGTTTCTAGAGTCCTCTTCCTTTTGATTAGGGGTTATGGCAATGATGTTTAGAAATTTGATCACCTCCTGGTTTATAAAATTGGGTCTTCCTGAGCACTGAGTCTTGTTTTCCCCTTTGTCTTTGAGATGGATTCATAGGCACCTCTTGTTATTTACATGAAAGTGGGAGGGAAGAGATGCAGCTGCGATAAAATTGCATTATCCTAATATCATTTCTGTTTGGATTTAGAATTCATAGTTTACTTTTAGATAGAATGTATACCATCTTAACTCATTTTCTTCGGTTCACTTTAAAATTATATTACTTGAATATAAAGTGAGGAAAGGCAGCAGAGACATTTCTGAAACATGCAGGGTGACAGAATGAGATTTAAATTCTGCCCTGGATCTCGTCGTACTGCTCATCCACACTTTAGATAACCTAGTTCTGTGATGCTTGCTCATAATGCTGTATTTTTTCAAAGTTGTATATTAGATAAGATGAAACATAAACGATTCTCTTTCTGCCATCAATTTGCATGTGGTCATTATAGTCTGGGTATGACCAGTTAACCCTATTTGCCTGACTGAAGGGTTTCCAAGTGTGTGAGGTTTTCAGTTTTAAAACCAGGAAGAGTTGCTGTGTGGAGCTCAGGGGAGTAGCTGTGGATAGGAGATGGATGAGTTCTCCTGTTGATTAGGGGCTGCCTAATTGCCATCAGTGATGTTTTAGAAATTTGATCACCTAGGCCAGGTATATATTGCAAAGTGTAGCATCTTGGAAACAGTGAGCTGAAAAAGTGGGTTAAGGAAAAGGGCCAGAGCAGAGTTAAGAGGCTGAAGTTCACAGCCAAGTCAAAGTTTTAGAGAGTGAGGGGTGTCTTTGTGGGGAGCCAAATGAAATTAGAACAAGCTTGGCCCGTTCTAGGTAGATTCTTCTAGAACATTTTTGGCCCATTTTATGAGGATTGCTCCCACAGGATTTCCAGAAAAGCTGGCAGTCTTCTTGTTTGATTCTTTCTGCTGCAGGGATTGGCCTGCCGAAGACACTGGCAAAGCCTGTCTCTAGTCTATGCAAGGGACAAAGTAAACACTTCATACTAATAATGAACTCTAGTTTCTTATTTATTTCTAAAGTGCTGAGTATTTGATTTTATGATTGTATAGAAGAATTAGATGCTATTACATGATGCTCCCAAAACATATAACCTAAAAGTTAGGATGAGGTGGTCTGGCAGGTGACAGTGCCCTGTGATTTTTACTGTACTCTTTCTCTATAAGGAGAAGAGAGACTCAGGTTCCTTTCTGGATCTGTATAGGTAGGATTCCTGTCCAATCCCAATGTGCTGTGCTTGCTTCCTTATATCCATGGGCAGGGGACATGCCGCCCTAACCTTTGGTACTTTTACTCAGCATACTCTATTAACTCTTTCAGAATTTTCAAAAGAGGGACTATTTGAATGCATAGAAAATAGGAGGAGGGAAAGAATGATGAATCCAGAAATGAATCCACAAAATGTATGCTGGGAGATTCTTTGCGTGTGTGTGTGTGTATGTGTGTGTGTGTCTTTTTAGGGCTGCGCTTGTGGCATATGGAAGTTCCTAGGCTAGGGGTTGAATTGGAGCTGCAGCTGCCGGCCTAAGCCATGTCACAGCAATGCAACATCCAAGCCACATCTGTGACCTACATACACTGCAACTCACGGGATTGCCAGATCCTTAACCCACTGTGCAAGGCCAGGGACTGAACCCACATCCTCATGAATATTAGTCGGGTTCATAACTGCTGAGCCACAATGGGAATTCTGGAGGTTCTTTATGATGGGTGGACAAGGACTACAAGTTGGCTTTGTGCCCAGAGCGAGACATAGTCTATTACATAAGTCAGTGTCCATTAAGATAAGAACAAGCTGGTGACAGAAGAGAAGTACAGTGCTTCTTTGTACCAAAACAGAGGACATTTTTTTCCAGTGGGTCTTCTTAAGAAGGACGCTTTGAAATGTAATGAATAACATTCTCAATAGTACTTTGAAAGGCATTTCATAGAAGTGTTTTCCATAATGTTCCTCAAATAAAGGCTAATTGTGTTGTTTCTTGATTTAGTTCAACAAAATTCAAATTTTAAATTTTATGCAGAACAAAGTGAACTATAGATATATACGTTTAATACAAAGATAAGTAAAATTCATCAAAAGATGGAAAGAACTAAATGAGACAGTCTAGATATGAAGCCCTTTACTGGCTTAGATCACTCCAAGGATAGAATTCAGAGTATGCAGAGGAATTCTGGATTTTCTGTCCTTCAGGCAGTGCTCCGTAATGATGTTTCCAAAGCAAGTGTTTGAAGTATTGAAAGCAAGGATGTTCTGATGAGATTCCGCCTGACAGATACCTCCTGGAATGCACCCTGCTCTGCGGCCAGTTATGTCTAGAACCCATCAGATAGAATTCCTCAGGCAGATGTTGGGAATTCAAATATGGATGCCACCTGAGTAGAGGCCTTTTATTGGAACTGGGCCAAGGAGTGGTTGTGGCAGTGCCAGAGCTCTCCTTACAATTCCAGTTCTGTTCCAACATGTGGCTGAGTGGAAGGGCTCTAACATTTTATATCTGTAGAGTAGCATGGTAAGAATTCTGGTATGTAAAAGTTCTCAGTCGTGGAGACCTGAAGTCTTTTTATGCATCGGCCTCAGATGAATCTCTTTGGCTTCATTTTGACACCGTTCTCAAAATCAACCTCAAAATAGTTGGCATTTCTGCTTAACTCATTCTATTGTTTTTACTTGGGTTTTCAGAGCTCTGCTGAGCGTCCCCAACACAGAGCAGCTGGCCTTTGCTTTTTCCAGAACTCTCTATTTTTTTCTCCCCTCCTTCCTTCCTACCTCCATCCCTCCTTCCCTCCCTCCATACCTCCCTGCCTACCTTCCCAACCTCTGCTCCTTAATTCATATCTGAGTTCACAGACTCTCTTAGAGCTTGAAAGTAAAATTCTATTTGTCTCCATCTGCTGCTCAACCTGTCTGGGCACCTATAGCTCCAATTTCTCATGGAATAGTGGAAACCACTACTTTACTTAGTTAAATGTTGACCCATATTTTCACGCAATTATTCCTTGGTAAACACACACGAACATAAACATAATTGTTTATATAATTTATTTCAGTCTAATTACTCTGATTCCAGATACTCTGAAGACATACACAAATTAATAATGGTTTGAAGGTGAAGTAAACTCTGTTTTTTCTTATATTCTGTCCCTGCTGGGTTTCAAAGGGAGAACTGGACAGTATGGGACTTACATGCTCTTGTTAGTAATTTTATCTTGGGATGCTAATCACACTGTATACAATCTCCTGTTGACGTTCCTAATATTTTTATAATCTTTACAAGCTGTATATTTTCATGTTATTAGAGATAAACTGATATTTGGGGAAATATTTTTAGAGTTTTCCAGTGATTTTTTTTTAATGAGCTCTGAAACATTTTCTTTACATTACAATTTTTCAGTAACTGTTTTACAGATACTCCTAATTTTGTGAAGAGACATACTCTTAGGAGCACTTTTGAACAAATTTCTGGTGTTCTATTGGTAACCTTGAAGTTGACCTCTTTCCTATTACAGAATTAGCATTTGGCACCTAGTTATGAATTAATAAAGCCAAAATGCCATTTTCCATGTCAAGCAATATTTTTCACATCTTTGCATTTCTAGATACTCTTTTTTTGTTTTGTTTTTAATGTGTCCTTGGGGTAGTCATTTATCTTGGATCTTAAGTATCAGGCTTTCAGCATTTTCCTTTTAGACGCTGTGTCATGAAGCTGAACTCTAATAGGTGAAAATGATAGTGTTAAATACTTTACAGCTGTTTGGAGAGTTTATCAAATGCTCTGCTTCCAGCTGGTTCTATAAATTCAGGTATTTAGTACTTGACTCTGGGTGAAAATGTTCTGAAATTTTTTAGTAGCTAAACAATGAGAATGCAATGAGAAAGAGGTTCAACAACTTGCTTGAAGGAAACCATTTCCGTATATAATGTTTGACAGCAGCCCTTTTATTTATTTATTTTTTAATACTATAAAAACAAAGCTTGTCTAGTAGTGTGGAGAAGTACGATGAAATGAGCCACAAGCTGACTGGAAGTAATGAGAATGTACTAGATGCAAAATACTAGATATTAACTGATGTGATGTTTGAGAATATAAACATGAAACTCAAAAGAGGTATAATATGTTAAAACGTGGTAGAATGCCAGTGGGAGTAAAATTTCCTCACTGAAACAAGTTCAGGTCCCACTATGTCCTCAAAATATACTTTGTGCATTTTTAGGGTAATTGTTTCATTTAACAAACAGATGACCCCGTCTTTGCTGAACACAAATTCATAGGATGGAATTTTAAACAGATTTGGTAACATGATTAGCTGGAGGTTTAAATGCATTGCCCAGGGATAGACTAGATCGCTAGTGACTACAAGGACTGCCGGAAATAGCCTATTTGGGGGTTTATCTAATTTATGCTAGGTTTTGCTTTAAGGGGAAAGAGTGAGCTGTAGACCATGGTGATGCTAAAACTCCTTATAGGAAGAAAACGATCCTAGAGTGTTGAAAAATGAGCGAAGTCCATTTTTTTTAGCCTTTTCTTAAGGTTTGTACCTCTAGAACAAGACCCTAAAGAGAAAAAATGATGTCGGTTTATTTTTTTTATTATTTTTTAATTTATACATGTGTATATTTTATAATGATTTTTATTTTTTCCATTATAGCTGATTTACAGTGTTCTGTCAATTTTCTTCTGCACAGCAAGGTAACCCAGTCACACATACATGTATACATTCTTTTTTCTCACATTATCATGCTCTATCACAAATGACCAGACATAATTCCCAGTGTTATACAGCAAGATCCCATTGCTTACCCATGATGTTGGTTTAGACACTAGCTTTTGATTCTGAAATTTGGGTTTCCCATTTATAAATTTTGAATATATAGTGTGACAGGTTGAGGAGAAAGTTGCATTATAAAGTGAATATTTCTATAGAGGAAAGGGGTAAATTGAGCCTCATTTGAAGATATTCAACCTATGAAAAAACCTATTATTTGAGATGTACAATTTGAAATGCTAGAAAGCAGATGAAAGTCAAATTGGAGAGATAATTTCCGAATAGACTCTGATGTCTAGGACAAATTGTTTCTTTCTTAATTTCTTTCCTTATTTTATAAGCTATTACACGATATATAAACAAAAAAAATGAGCATATGTCTCACCCCTCCTTTTCCTTCTATATATAAAAATAACTCCAGCATATGATACAGTAAAATGCTCACATTCTTTTTCTTTACAACTACCACAAAGGAAATGTTTGGGTGACTTAAGATGTCCAGAGATAGAACTGGCTCATCGTTGCTTGTGGCCTCATATTTAGTATGTTTTATTTTTAAAAGACTATGAAATACTTATTTTATCCCACTGCCCAACACAATATTTTCATAAGTAGTTTAATACAGAAGAATGGGGAAAGCAAAACAATTAATATATTTTAAGGACATGATCACTGACCTAATAAAAGAGAATGGATAACAGAGTAAATGGGATTGAACTGGAGGAGGACAATAAGACATCATAACATTAATTTCAGATCCCTGAGGCATTTGTTTGTATAAAAAGGCCCTATCCTAGGTTTAACATATAGGTGATTAATTTTTCCTCTTCCGTTACAACACTGAGTACTGCCAATCATCATTTTCAGATTTTTTTTTATCATTTATATTCTCTGAAGAGTTTCATTTTCTAACTAGTCAATCTAGAAGCATGAGGATGGCAAAAGTGGTGAAATGTATGAAAATTACCGATGAACCTCAGTTAAAAGAAAGAGAACAGCATGCATTTAAAGGGCTGTCACATAGAAGAGGAATTTAACCTTTTCTCTGTGGCTTTCATAGATGGAACAGTCGGGGGCAGAAAATGTCTATATCAAAGTAGACATTAAGTTCTCAGAGTTGCTAAAAATGGACAAGGTTGCTATGATATGCACAGAACTCACCAGGTATACTTAGCTTATTCCTTCTCCTATCTTATACTTTGCTTCTTTGGGGGAGGCCCTTTAGGGTTTTCACGGCATCACCATCTCCTTTCTCCCAAATGACTTTCCCCCTTAGACTAGAATATCTCATGTCTTTCACTTTAATACAAGCTCTTCTCCTATTTTTTTTTTTTTTTTTTTTATTCATTCATCCCACCTGAGTAAGAAACCGGTAGCCAGTCCTAGGAGTTTTTCTCATTGTCTCTTGAGTCTGCCCTCTTCTTTTTATTCCACTGCTCTTCCATCATAGGGCTGGTCATCCCCTTGAGATGTCAGCTCCTTGAGGGCATGTGTGACCTGTTATTTATTTTTATCTCTAGTTAGCATAATAGCTGGGTGCTCAGTAATATATACTGAACGGATGCACGACTGTCAGCAATTCACTTTGAAACTCCTTTTGCTTCGAGGAGCATGTTGGTCTGTTCATTCCATTAATATTTTTGACCATCAGCTATATATCATTGGGGATATATGAGTGGACGAGGCATAGTAATTTTCCCCCCAAAGCTCATGGTCTAGTTGGGAGGAAAGCATGTAAACAAAAATGGCTTTGCTCAGGCAGTATTATGAAAAGAAATATACACCCGATCAACTTAATTGGATCTTCAGAAGATCAGATTCCCACCACTTCGCAGCTAGCTTAGGTGGTGTTCTTTGAGAAGCCAAGGTCAGAGATGGCATTTCATGGGGCTGAAGGTAGCGCCTCCCAGGGGTAACAGAGGGCATCAATAACTGGGTGGGTAAACTAAGCAAGTTTAGGAGGGCGAGCCATAGTTTTGATTCTGACTACCAGTGTCTTCTTGCCAGGGACTGTCTTCCCTTCGTCTAGAGAGTCTCAAGTTTTCAGTTTTCTTCCTAGGCCTCATCCGTTTCCATATAAAACTTTGTTCTACAGTGGTTCACCACCAAACCGGCCACTTCTTAGAATGCATGTATAGTTATAGAGCCTTTGATTTTTTCAGTCTGCAGTTGTTTAAAGTTCAGACTTTCTACTGGGCTTCTCAAGCATGGTTAACTGTTTTATGATCCCTGCCCCTAGTCATGTATTTTTCTATTTCCAATTTTATGAATCCAGGCAAATGCACGAAATGTTAGACATAGGAGACTCGTCTGGCCATACGTTCTGCTAACCAGTTCCCTGGAAATTCTGTAAATGCCTGTTCCATCCCGCTACCAATTATTCCAGTCAAAGCTTTTTCTGAAATGTCAATGAGAGTGGTTTTATAGACCACCCTGGACTGAAGAAGGAAAAGAAAACACGTTCTTGGCTGAGGGTGGCCTGGAAGAATTTCCCTCACTCTTCTCTCTCTGCTTATTCCTGGTCTCCAACTTCTAAATGTCCTCAGGCTGTAATGTCCTCCTGCAACAAAATGTGTTTTCATTCTTTTATCTGTTTCATGCTCCTCCCACATAAACAGGGTGGACATTACTATTTTAATTTAGAGGATAAATATGGGAACTGTATATATGTGCATAGTTGTGTATATAAATATGAATGTGTGTGTGCATATGTGCATGAGAAACAGAAAAGTCAAGGGATGACAATCAGAAGAGTGAATAAGACAAATAGGTATAGAGATAAAACTTGGTCTTCTCCATTTGTAACCTCAAGTTTTCCTTTCCTTTCTTTTTGTCTCCAGTCTCCCCCCATTTAATCTCTACTTGTCCTGACATTCGGAATGGCAGATATCTGAAATGAACTTTGCCTCATGAACCCTGATTCCCAGCTCTGTAGTCTGTGACCAATGCCAAGTGTGTAGCTGGCGACCTGTGACACACCTACACTAGGATGCCGTCACATCACAGTCAACTGAAGAGCAGGTAGAGTCTGAAATCTATGAGTAGAATTATGATACCCTCAGGTTACTTTCCAAAAGCATTTTACTTTTTAAGAAATGCCTGTATGCTGATTTTATGATCTAGCAGGTTACTCATTCACCAAAAATGTTACATGCCAGTGATGCAAAACTTATTTTAAGTTATTCCACTGCTGCCTTATAGTGACTGGGAGGTAGAGTGGAGTGGTATGAAAACTCCCAAAATAGCATGTGTTCAATTCTTTCCAGGTCATTTAAAATTCCCAATTAGTCTAATAGGCATTTGTTTGGGTTCTTACTTTCCAGCTCTGTCCATCTTCTATCCAAGTGCCTATACTAATTTAGTGTTTCTTTTCCATCTTTCTCTTTCAATCAGAATTAAATAGTTAAATTCTGCTGTCATTTTTTTGCTCATCCTCTGGGTGTCAATCTCAGCATTTCTAGTGTTTTCTGGATTCACAGGTGTAGGCATGGCCTTGACAAAATACCACCTTCAGACCTGTGTTCATGGAGGGCTTAGATTCGAAACTTACTTAGATCTCTTGGGCTTAAGATCACATAGATTTTTCCCCTCAGTGGTTCATTCCAGAGTTGGGTAATAAAGAATTACATGTTTTAGACAATGTAATATGACCAACTCCAGATTACTAAGGGAAAAGATCTTGGCATAGATAATCTCAAACTTAAAATATGTCAACTTGTATAATGAACATGAAGCAGAACATTCAAGTCAGGCACGAACTAATCATCTTTCTAAGCTTATCCAGTGCTTCCTGCCAACTCCTGATTATGTGGGAGTTGCTGATCTGTTTTTCAGATTCTCTGGGGGTCTCCTAAGGTCATGTTCCATTCTAGGATTCTGGTTTCTTCGCTTAGACAGAAGGCCCAGTTCCAGGCTGCTACTTCTAAAGAGAGTAAGGAAGAAATTCCCCCCCCCCGCCCCCCAACTCCCTAAATCGTGAGAACCTGGTATAGGCTAGCTGTACCTTGGGTCGGATTAAGTGGCAGCTAAACTACCTGTCTTTGGAAACCTTCCTGAAACCACCACCTACCCTCAGTCTGAAGATCTCCTCTAGTGTATTCCATGCAAAGAATGTTGTCTCCAGAAAACCACTGTTAAAATAGCCAAGGGAGAGCCTGGACTGATCATTGATAGAGAGTAAATATTGAGTTCCTGGCTCAGGGCTTATATGTGTTTGTCCAATGGATGGATATTTCTTGTGGGAGAAAAAAGGTCTTGACTAAGTTTACCTAATGAACTAACTAATGTGAATCGACAGTGTTTGTGCCCAGAGAGAGTAGGGCTGGAGGAAAATATTTGTGATGCAGATGGTAATGACACGGAGTCAGTTGTGCTGCATGTCTGAGTACAGATGCTGAGAGCCCCACCAGAAATTCTGAGGCAGGATCCTTGGAGAGCAGAGCCCAGGAATATGCATTCCCCCTGCCCCCACAATGCCAAAGGCTATTTAGAAACAGCCACAGTTGGGAATTATTCTAACAAAAGGAAGTTTAATAGAACAGATTTGAATATAGTGATTTCTGGATATGTGGAGACAATAAATGCATATTGACTGATGGACTGAATGAGTAAATTAATCGTGGATGAGGCAGAACCTGGTTCTTAATTGCCATTATAGCCTTACTGCCCCCATTGCATTCAAACCAGGACATCTTGATCAGCACTACCAGATCCTTGGCTGTAATCTGGAGGATAAGGAGAAGACAGGAGGAACAAGGAGGAGACAAGCAGAAGATGACAATGGAAATAGCACCTTGGGATGTTTTAGGTTCCATCCACCCTCCCCCTTCTCCCCAAAAAGAGGCAGATTGACATCCCATCTCCTCCAGCCAGTTTAACGGCATATGCATGATTGAAAGTAATTTATGACTCCTTCCCAGGCTTCAGCCTCAGAGCAGGAAAGCTGACGTTAAAATGGTGCATGTGACAGAAATGTGGCCTTGCAGGACCCCCAGAGGAGCGCCAAATCAGATCAGCTGTCCTTCATTAATCAAAAGTTGGCTGCAGCTCACTTTTCTGTTTGGAACGGGTCTAGCTTTCCATCATTGTGGCAGAACGGCAGGTTCATGAATAAGGTTTTAGCATGAAGCTGGGTACACGCTTGTTATTGTAATCTCAGCTTGTGAAATGAAATGTCTCAAAGGCCGAACCGAGTTCACGATCCGCAGTCCCGCAGTTAGAATGTCTTGGCGCCTTCTCTTTTATTCTTGGATTACTCTCCTTCTTCCAATGCAAGTTGTAGTGGGTACTCAGTGCGTATGTCCTTTATGCGTTCAGCTGGACTCTGCAATGATAAACTAGGATTAAGGACAGTCCTTGGAGAAGAAGCACTTGCACAAGGGAGAACTCGAGATCTGTGCCATTTAGTTAAGCACTGTGCAGTGCAGAAATTCATTGAGACATGTTATTAATGCCACTCTATAGACAAAGAAACTGCAGTTCCAAGATGTTGAGAAGTTTGCCTGATTTTACATAGGCAATAACGTGGGGGAGGGGTAGTCAGGAGTAGAGGGCTGGGTAGGGAGGGGGAAGCACAAAGAAAAGAGAGGATGTGAGAAGGTCAGGCATAAAGCAAGAGGAGCAAAGGTGTCGAGAAGAATGAGAAGAAGAGTTAAATGAGTGCAGGGTTATTTTTCTTTTCTTTTTGCCATATCCGATTCCCCTGGAGTTCAGTTATAAATCATTTGAAGTTTTGGTAAGCTATCTATATATACTCATTGCTGCTTTGGAGTCTTGTCTCTAAGTAGCATACCCGCGGTAGGGGAAATTCTTTGGGCAGTCTAAGATCTGGTGCCAGATCAAACACGAACGGAATTAGGACCTGACCAGGGGACCTGTCATGCGAACCCTGCCAGGGGACTTGTTACCTCTACCACTGGTAACGGAGTCAACATGGCCCAGTCTGGGTAAAACTGTTTCCTGCCCCAGCCCTTCCCTTGCTCACCAGGCAAGGCTCCTGCAGGTTCCAGGAACCGTGTGTCTGTGTCCCCCTCAGCCTGTCATTGCTCTGTGCCCCTTGCTTCTCACTGCAGCCATTTGGACCCTGAGTCACATCGCATCACATGATGCGGTCAGAAAAAAACTTTCTAATTGACAAGGGTTCCTGCCACACTTCTGCATGCTCAGCTGTAGATAAAATAAATGTGGCAGGAAAGTATTTGAAATATTCATGATCTATTTCGTTTCGGATTTTCTTGTACATGTTGAACATTAAAAGTAATTTTAGGAGTTTCCTGGTGCCTCAGCAGATTAAGGATCTGGCCTTGTCACTGCTGTGGGGTGGATTCCATCCCTGGCCTGGGAACTCCTGCATGCCTTGGGCATGGCCAAAAATTAAAAAAAAAAAAAGTTACTATGAAATAGCTTCATTTCTTATACACTTGGACTGGGCTTCACTACCTATTAAATAATCTTCAGCCATTGAGAATTTGGTGCTACACCTGTGAAACTTTAAAACTGAATTAATCTAACGTTTTCAGAAGCCTGATAGTTTGCAAACATTGGAGAGGATTACAGTTTGTTTACCGTACTTTTACAGCTCCTTGGAAAGTAAATATTAAAACTGTGTTTTCAATTAGGGACCTTGTTTTCATTAACCTAGTCCTTGAAGAGAGCATCAGGGAGCTGACTGTACATTTAATGAAAGTTGGGAATTGCCATAGCTTGACTTCTAGAGAAATTTTTGCCATCTGGAAGCACAGTCGTGACAAGAAACTGATATGTGTTCTTAAGGTCCCTTGAATTTAATTGCATTATGGTTGTATTTTTCTTTGGTAGTAGGGAAGACAGGCTCAGAAATAGCTCTTCTAAGAATGAGATTTTGCATTGTGCTTTAAAAAAAAGATGATGCTTGTATCATTGATTAAAACAATGTTCTTTGCCTGTCTGCTTAAAGCCACCATCAGTCCCGGAACCTACCTGCTTTGATGAGCACCAGTTAAGACGCAAACTAGGTCAGAGTTCTCACTGGGGTTGTGAAAAGCACAGTAAAAGCCGTCTAACTCAAGACAATCTGAGGGACTCCCCTTGTGGTTCAGTGGTGATGAACTTGCTTGGTATCCCTGAGGATGCAGGTTCAATCCCTGGCCTCACTCAGCAGGTTAAGGAAGTTGTGGTGCAGGTCGCAGAGGCAGCTCAGATCCCTCATTGCTGTGACTGTGGTGTAAGCCAGCAGCTGCAGCTCCAATTTGACCCCTAGACTGGGAACTTCCGTATGCCACAAGTGCGGCCCTAAAAAAACCAACAAAAAACCATCTAAATGAAATTAATCCTCTATAAATTATGGCATGCAAATATACCTGGTACTGAATTACTGTGGTTTCTCTATGAGAGCATGTGAAATAAATTTTTTAATGTTCCTGGTGTCCAGCCCTTTATCCTTCTGAATTATTAGTGTCACTCACTAGAATGTCTGCCTTCTCTCTGTGTGCATTACCTCTCCAAAGTAATCAGATAAACTCAACTAGAAGAAGCTGGCTTATTATATGGACAGAACATTTCAACCAAAGAGGGAGAATTCGTCTGTGTCCCCCAGTGTTTGTCACCCGTAGGCCTCTGCCTTTTGACTGGGGCTTCCTTTCAATAAATGGATAATCCATTTATTTAAAAGAGTTTATTTGATTATGTTGGAGAAGATTTCAAGTGCTACAATCTCTCTATCCATCCATCCATCCAAAAAATATTTACTAACCATTGAGTGTGTATACGAGCTCCTGGGCATACATATATCGGTGAGGAAAACAGGATAGCTAGGGTTTCTGACTTCAGCGAGCTTACAAAAGAGCAGCAAAGGAAGACAAAAAAGCAAATATAAAAAGTAGAAGTGTTATGGTAGAGGAAGAATCTGATGCCATGGGAACACACAGGAAAAAAACACCTAACCTGTGGTGGTGAGGGGAGGGCAGGGTGTTGGTGAAGTTCTCATAGAGGAATAGATGTCTGAGCTGAAGCCTTAGGCTGTGGGAGGAAGTCTAAGAGCAGGCAGAGTTCCGGGCAGGAGAAATAGCCTACAGGGAGGGAGAGTAATGGGTGTTTGCGGATGTTGCAGTTGAGGGAGAGGAGTGACAGGAGGTGGGCTTGCAGATGTGGGGAGGTGTCTGCCGCCCTCCCCTGAGGAGCCCGGAGGGAAATGTTAGTGCGACTGGATGTCAGCTACAGGGTCTGGAGTGGAGAAACAGTTCAGTTAGATTTCCATTTCACAAGGATTACCTTGGCCGCAGAGTAGAGAACCGAGCCAAGTAACAGGGGACTTAGCAACAGACACTAAATGGGAGATCAAGGAACAGGATAAATCCTTATGATGCTGAGCCTGGATTCTGTAGGGGAAAAATGTGAGAAGCATGAAGTGTGGGGATTTTCTGGAGTTTGGAACCAATTACTACTTGGATTCTGTGTTTGATCTTTTCTTTTCTGGACTTGAAACTCCACGAAGGTAGAAATCATATGCAGGAGAGTTTCTCCCTACCCATTTGGTGTCATGAAAGAAATCACAGAACCACTGGGTTTGACTCCCAGCTTTGCATTTTAATAACTGAGCTATTAAGCAGAATACTTAATGTCTAATCAGAGCCCACCTCAGGCCCCAGGAAGAGAGCAGTGAATAACAATGAAGTTTTTGACTTTTACTAGCGCTCTCTGAGAAGACAGACCATAAGCAAATAAAGGAAAAACTAGGTAATTACAGGTTGCGATAAGTACTATGAAGGGAAATGAAAAAGGATCATGAGATAGAGCTGAAGCATGAGACTTGGTCAGTCACCTGAGAGCTGGGGGAAAGACCTTACAGGCAGAAGGGACAGCAGTGGGAAAGGGCTTGGTGGGTCAAGTAACAGGTGCTCCTTGGAGGCAGGCCTTGTAGGCTAAGAGGAGATTACACTTTATTCTGAGTTTTAAGCCAGGGAATCAACATGTCCAGATTTACCTCCCCCGCCCGGCTGCTCCTGCAGCACATGGAAGTTCCTAGGCTGGGGACTGAATCCAAGCCGTGGCTATAACCTATGCCACAGACGTGGCAACTCCAGATCCTCAACCCAGTGTGCTCAGCCAGGGATTGAATCTGTGCCACACAGAGGCAATACTGGATCCTTTATCCACCGTGCTACAGCGGGAACTCTCCAGTTTACATTTTTACAGTGTCATTCTGGCTGCTACGTAGAGGATGAATTGGAGAGGGAGAAAGTGAAGAGATCAGCCAGGAGACTATTAGAGTTGTCTAGGAAAGATAAGTAGTAGTTCAAATAATAATAAGTACTGTATCTAAAGCACTTACACCCTTTAGCAATTTTTTTCCATAGGTTATTTTGGGAAGATTTGGACAAAAAAACACTGAAAATGTTTTATTCAATTTATAAATTTCCATCATTTTATAATACAAATGAAGAAAAGTTGAAAAAATTACAGAGTGTTACACTAGATACCTACTTCAAAGATTTTAACATTAATTTTTCACTATTCTTGCTTTGTCATGTATGTTTCTCCAATCATTCCTCTATCAGGCCATCTTTTTTCCGATCCATTTCAAAGTGCGTGCAGGTGTTGATATGCAACTCATAAATAATTTAGTGTGAATAAGCTTAACTAGGAATCTGTACTATTATAATGCCTTTTTCTTTTGTGATAAAACATACATGTTTGTAATGCACAAATTTAAGTGTGCTAGTCAGTGCATTTACCAAACATAGATACTTATCTATGCCCTAGTTTCTCTCCCTTTTTTTTTGAGATCCCAGTGATACTTTATGAGACTGGTGATATTATTCCATAGGTCCCTGAGGCTCTGTAAACTTTTTTCAATTGTTTTACTCTCTGTTATTCAGGTTGGATAATCTATTGATCTCTCTTCAAGTTCACTTTGTTCTGTCATCTTCAGTTTGCTCTTTATCTCATTCAGTGATTTTTAAAATTTGTTAGTTTTTATTTTTCAGCCCTAGAATATCCTTTGATATTTTGTTATAGTTTGTTTCTCTGCCACATTTTCATGCTCTTTTATTCATTATGCAGATATTTTTCTTTGTAATATTATGCATAGTTGTAGTAACTGCTTTAAAATCCTGGTCTACTAATTTGAACATCTGAATCTTTTTAGGAGTAATTTCCATTGATTGTCTTTCCTTTTGCATTTGGTTTGTATTTTTCTGTTGCTTTGTGTATAAATTAATATTGTACTGTATCCTGGACGTGTGGGTAAATTTTGTGTAGTCTCTGGATTCTGTTAAGTTCTTCAGAAGAATGCTGATTTTTTTTAAAACTAAAGTAAAATAAAAACAAGAGCTACATGGTCCTAATCTAAAAATTCCAATTTCTTTTGTAAGCAGTCTACACAGGTTGACTGACTAATTTTCACAACCCTGTCTATTCTATAAGATAGGCCACTTTATGGTAGGGAAACTGAAGCACAGAGAAGTTAAGTAACTTGCCCATACAGCTAGTGAGTGGAAAAACTCCAGAGTGTCTGACCTTAAAAATCTTCTTAAAACGGGGTCCTGGCAGTGGATGCAGAAATAGGTACACAGATCTGAAAACAGTACTAAGTTAAAACCTCTCCAAGACTTGGAGAGGTTAAGTATGAGAGAATGATGAAAAAAGAAGAATCTAAGAGCATTCTGGACTTTGGGTTTGAGCGATGGATAAATAAATGGTGATGAAACTTACTGATGTAATGAAAACTGGAAGAATAACTAGATTTTTGTTGTTGTTGGGAGGGAATTAATATTTTAGATGTGTTGAATTTGAAATTGTACTAGACATTCAAGTGGAGTTGTCCAGTAGGCAGTTGAGAATATGAGTCAGGAGTCTGAGAGCAGGTCGATTAGGGCTGTAGAACCAACTTTGGTAACGATCAGCACGTGGGTATCCTTTAAATTATTGGACTCACTGAGGGAACTGAGGCAAAAGTGTAGTTAGAGAAGAGCCGATAGCTGAGGAAACATTCCCAAGACAATTAAACACTAAGAAACTGGGACGACTTAGACAGAAGAAACTAAGAAAGAGCAACTCAATTCTGAAGGAAATTCAAGAGAATGTAGCGTCATAGAAACAAGAAAAAAAGAAAGTGTTCAGCAGAGAGAGGTGGTAACAGGTATGAGATACTGCTGGAATGATTAGAAAGTTGGGGACCTAAAAGTATCCATTGGATTTAGTAGAGTGGAGGTCTGTAAAGTAATAAAGTTGGACGTAATGAACTAGGTTGAAGAATCAATATTTGAATGAGAAAGTGGAGACAGCAAGTTCTGAATCATTAGTTAATAAGGTCTGTTGTGAATGGAGATCAGAGGGATGAGGCAGAATTTTTTATGCAGGTGGTAAAGGATACAGTAGATTGGGAGATATTTATCAACAGGAATCATTAACCAAATAGCTGATTTAGACAGTTCACTGGATTGTTTTGAAAATCAAATGATTTCTGCAGAACTCCTCTTGTAGACTATGAACTACTTTAGTGTAGGAATTTTGAGGAATCTGTTTTTTCAAGGTTTTATCATTTCCTTGGGTTTTTGTATCTTACATAACATTCCAGGTCTGCATTGATTTAACTTCTTTTGTGTTGTTACTTAAAATTTGCTGTTTAGTGAATGCCTTTTCTAAATCACTTCCTTTTAAGCTTTGACTTAGCTGTTTTACTGCTCTGGATTTCAGTTTTCCCGTTTTGAAAAACAGATGATAAATGATGAAAAAATATATTTCTTGTCAGAGAGAGGTTCAAAATTACTGTTGAGTGGCATGGGGGTTTAAAAAATAATACATAGTGTATAATTCTGCTTTTGAAAACCTGTATACACACATCAATGTATTTATCTCATTCAATTAATTTATTTCATTTATCAGTGTCTGGAAATATTTTTAAGAATATACCAAAATGGAACTGTGTTCATCAAAATTTAACAATATGAAATAGTAAGATAAAGAAAATAAGATCATGCAAAAATAGGTAACATTTTCTTTCATAAGGTAGGACAAATTTTATCATGTGCAAAGGGATAAGTATCAAAATCAAGGTGGCTCATGTGGATTTAAGTTCAGCTCAGTTTATTTGACCCTGGGCACATCAAAGCACCTTGTTAATTCTTAACTTTCTGCTGTTTCTAAGTGAAGAAAAAAATCTGCCTGAATCCGGTTTTTTTTTTTAATTCTTCCTTAAGCTTTCCCATTTTCTATATGCCCAACCTTTTAAAGAACCAGCCTTCATCTTTTCTTCTTTTTTTTTTTTTTTGCCAAAAGTACCAGCTCCACTTCCTGACCCATTTCTCTAAGGGACTTCTTTTGGTTCTGGCTTTGAACATTTTTGTAAGCTGAATCCTGCAGGCTTCCTTTTATTCTGTGCTTTATCCAGAGAATGCTGAGTCCCAGCCCAGTGTCAATTTTGGAGCACAGATTTCCTGCCTGTCTCTGTAGGACAAATGCAGCTCTGCCAGTTTTGGGTTTGGGGGGTTATTTTTTGTCATTTGGCTTTCCTCCACTGTCTCTGCAGTGGCCAATGGTAGGCATCATGCTCTGGTGCCCTCTGATGCAGTCTGCCACTTGCCCAGCTCTGCCTTGGCTTACGTTCCTGTGTTCCTTGTGATTGTCCTTTTTATAAGAAATTGGTAACTCTGCTTATTTTTGGCTACCGGGAAAAGAGTCATAAAGTCTCCATTCTAAAAAAAAAAATTACATCTTGTAATTTTTCCAGCGGTTCCTTTGTTTTTAAAGGCTATCTGAAGGTGAGGGAGTTGAAAGACATTTTCTGGGGCTGTTTACTCTGTTTTAGGGGCCCTTTCTTCTCCTTTCTCCTTATCTGGTACAGCCCTATCTTAGAGATCCAACTGAAATCCCAGCCACTCTGTGAACACTCACCACCCGTGCCTTAGAGATTGGCCCTTTTCCTGTGCTCTGGGGACACAGAATGTCTGCACCAATTTTCTCAAACTTAACATGTGCTGTCTTTCTGTTAAGTATAAGTTTTCTTCCCAATTAGACTGTCAACTTTGACTTTCCCTCACTCCTTGATTCTAAGTATAGGCTATGGAGTAAGTGTCTGGAATTCTGGCTGCATTACCGGTTAGCTGTATGACCTTGTTCAAGCCACTTATTGTCTCTGTGCCTTAGGCTCCTTCATTGTTCAATATAATGATAGTATCTATTTTTTAAGATTGTTGGGAGGGTTAATTGAAATTACACATGCAACATGTTTATATAGTGCTTAGTACATAGCTGGTCTTCAATAATTATTACAGTTGTATGGTTTTGTTATTTAACTCCTGAGATGAAAAGAACTGGAGAAAAGAGTTGTAAAACAGGTCATGTTGTACAGAAGTGGCTTCTACCATAGCAGAATTTAAATTCTAGCCCTTAGTAACTAATTACCCAATTATTTATTTAAATACTACTCCTTTCAGAAGTACAGAAGTACAGGTATGAGCATCCTGGAGGGTTTGGGAAATTTCCTTTGAGAAAACGATAAATGGATTTAGATTTGGAAAAGGAATAGTGTGAACCAGGTGAATATCAGGAATAATATTCCAGGCAAAAGAAACAGCCTGTGTGGGGACTCTGAACTGGAAGAAAGCATGGATTATCTGAAGAGCTGAAAGAAGGCCAGTGTGGCTAGAAAACAGTGGTCAAATGAGGAGCTGGGTTTTATTTCTTGTCGTTTTCCGAATATTTTGTGCCTATGCATTGAAGAGCTTCACTAATACTTATTAATGACATAATCAACATGCGTAAAGCTTGCTTATCTGATTATTTTAGGCACCAAAAGAATGTAGTTTTCTGGGGAAGTGGTGCTTCAACAAGTGTCCGTGCAAGAAAATACATTGGACATTTCAGCAATAAGAATTTAATATGGCAAGTTGGTTACATAGGCACTGGTGAAATGAATAAGTGAAGAGGGGACACTGAAGTAACAGCCACAGAGGGAGTACCTATAAGAAGCCACTACCTCTCTAGACCAGCATCTTAAGCTTTGTCTTTATTGCCTTACTCACCCACAGCCAGTCTCCCAAAGTCCTGCCTTTATAACCCAGAGGAGCTAGAACTCAGAGCCATGTGTGTGAGGGGGTGGGGAATGGCTTTCTGGGTGCTGCTGGACGGGTGCTTATTATACCTCAGGAGCTCAGAAGAGCTGGGAAGACTTCTTGGTCAGTGCTGGTACCTACATCTCTACAAGTGAATCCTTCATGTTAATTCTAAGAACACTGAAATAATGCAGGAGACTGAGGCCAATTGCCCTTCTCCGGGTGGAGGGCCATCGCAAAGACAGTGATAGGGACAGGAAGAAAGCAGTAAGGAGCCTGCCTTCTAGGCTCCCTCTAGCGGCCACCATTGGTGGAAACTGATAGGGGGTGAGCAGGCAAAGCAGAAATGTGATTTGCAGAATCCCAGCCCTCGTGTCAAATAGAGTAGTGTAAAAGGGTGGCTGCCAGTTTTTCCATGGGTTCGTAGAAAAGATAGGTGGGATAGGAATATAAGAACAAAGGCGGTGAGCATTGATAATTGATACTCTTGTATAGTATTTGCTTCTCTGATTTCTGGTCTTCAATATGCTACTAGTAAGTTACTTTGAAAAAGACTGCAGAAAAAAAATTCCATTAACTCTTTCCTTGAAAGTAATGAAGGTGAATTCCTTCCCTAATTCAGAAACATAGAGAAAAATCTCTTTTAAGTTAATGCCACTCCAGTCTCTGAATTGGAAATATATGTGTATACGTAAGTATTATGTGTATATGTACACATACTCTATATGTGATATTTTATAGACATACATATACATGTATATGCATACATATATGTATCTGCATCTATACATATAATACATATATACACACATCCATATTTTAGTGTATAAAAGTTACTTAATTATATATTTAAAACTATTGAAAAAGAATAAATCTGTTTCAGATCTCATTCTGAGGCTAAAAGTGGTTGGAAACTAGCATGCACACATTTATTGAAAGATGATTACACAGGTCAGTTTTGGATCCTAAAAGGTCCTGCGGAAGGATTCCAGGGAAATCTCTTCTTCCACTCTTTTTCCTTGGTGGTTGATTGCAGACTCCTTGATTTGGAGAATGACATGTGCCTTTTCTCCCAGCCTCTGATCTCAGCTTTAATTGGCTGGGGCAGCTAAGCAGGCACACCCAGAGAACTTTTTATTACTCCCCCTGCCCTGAGCCCCATGGCATGACATTTTGTCACCTCAACCACAAATTATAGGTTGCAAGCAATGTCTCAGTATTTGTGAATAAGAGTATTCTTAAAAGTTAACCATTGTTTTGATACTAAGTTGACTGAATTCCAACCACAAGCAAATGGATTTTTAGTCATCCCAACTAGTTCTAACAAAGGCTAAAATGCGATGTTCACGGGGTACTTTGGACTATTAAAAACAATGACTGGATCACACAACACTGCTTTTGAGTACCTTAAAATACACAGGTTTAGGCGTAATTACATTTGTTTTGTGTATACTGTATTAGAAGGTATGTTTGCATGGAAGATCTGTTTAGTGCAAAAGTGTGATTTTTTTATTAATTCCTCTTGATCAATTATAATACTTGAATTAAGGACTTTAGTTCCTTAATTTCAACCCCTGTATTTGTCCAGACAATTAGTGAAATAAGTCCTTTGACTGGTGTGGAAGGAATGAAGTCTTCACTTAAAAGGAGCATTGAAATGTTACTTATCATTCAAGTTGACTCATCTGTCTCAAATATACATTTCCTGAAAATAATCCCTTGGTATTATTTGCATGATAATTGAAACTTTATTGTTTTATTTCACCCACTTTCCCTGTTCTGATTTTCAGCGTTAGAAAGCAGTAATAACCTTGGTGAAAGATAATTCCTGTGGATCATTCCTCCATGACCAGTCCTAGCTGGCCATTAATCCCTCATAGTGCCACATACTTTCATTCTGTTGCTTAAATCAACACAAACCAGAATTACTGGCAGTCACAAAGATCTGATAATTCAGTGTTCAACTGTAAAACAAAATGCGGTTTTTATCAGAAATACAAAATACAATAAGCAGATAAATATATTTTTCAAAAATTTGAGCTTGTTATATGTTCCTAAACAATTACCCAGATATCAATTTTTACAAATAAGCTACTTATTATTTATGTGTTTCTCTGTTGGTAACAATATTTACGTGAGAAACAGGGAAAAAAAGAACCTGAGGTGCAAACATAACATAAATCTTTGATGGGACTTAGATTTCTTTCCATCTTTAATCTGCATGACATTTGCTGCCTCTTCACAGGATCAATTATAGTTTTGAAAGATCAATCATAAAAAGTTACCTCATTTTTTCTGTATGCTTTGCTTTCTGTTAGAATATATTGCCACAAAGTGCTGGCTGGTGCCTTGATTATGTTGTACAGTCGCATACTTTAACATTAAGGCATAAACATGTAACTCATTAACATAGTAAAGCATAAATATTGGCCTGAATTGTGAATCATCATTATTATTTTAAAAGTAAGTACCAAATAGGAAACAAGATTAAAATATGTTAATAAAAACCTAGGAACAGTTCTGTATCTTTGTTAATGATCCTTAGCTGTTGTCAATCAAACCTCAGCTCTAGTCTATTTCTACTCTGGAAAGAAGCTACTCATCTTTAACTTGGTCTAAGACCCTTTTGGGGCTTTCCCACTATACTGAGATTTTTAGCAGCTTCACTAGGTAATCTTTTATTCCTGCTATTATAAGATTTAACTTTTTTACAGATGCAGTCTTCAGATTGCCTTTAGCTTCTTCCCTTAACACTACTTAGTTTTCTTGTTAAGTTCCATGTACACAGTCTCTTAATGGAGTAGAAAATTGACATCCTGATTCAAAAGGCTGTTATTGGTAGAGAGGAGTTACAGATACGATGTGCCTCTCCTAGGTAGCAGCACACCTAAGTTGACAATCACGTTTCCCCCCTCAACTACAGGAAGACTTACTAGTGTCATTTACCCCTTTTTAAAGAAAACTGCTCTGAGCTTTTTTCTTTTTTCTTGATAAATTGCTTAGTTGAATATCTGTAAAATGAAATGTACATCAAATCAATTCCATAGCAACCCTATGCCCAAGATATAATATGTTTTATTTTGATCTTACCGAGACCATATATTCTAAATTAACTAAGTAATATCAGAATGTAACTTTTAAAACCACAATGCAACCCTTCCAGAGAGCCAACAAAAGGTACAAAGTAGTTTTAAGACAAACCTACATATTGAGGAAAATAATAACTATGTTCAATGGCAGTTTTGGTGGCTAGATTAAGGCAGCTTCTCACAATAGTCCTTGGTAGACAGGGTTGATTGATGCAATGACTGAATATTTGGTTATGACTTAAAGGAACTGCTTCAGGGGCCAGAGAAGAAGTCATTACAAGTGGCCAAGCATCCAGTGCTCAGTAGTTAAGTGATGTGGCTGGTACTGAGCAATTACACCGGTGCTTTGGTTAGGCCTCCTTGTTCTTTCCATGTGACATTTGGAAATAGGACTGGCCACTCTGGGCTGAATGAATAAACTGGAGTAAGTAAAGTAAGTAAACTTGTATAGTTCAGAGCAAGTAATGGTTCCTAAAGGGAAATGCTGGGCTTCTGGTTAATGAAGTCATTAGCAGGTATTTATAAAGGAGCTGTAATTACTTCTGCATTCCAAGCTTGATAAAAAAGATTGTTTTAGTAATGTATGTTTAATTATTTTATTTTGATTTTTAGGGCTGCATCTGCAGCATATGGAAGTTCCCAGGCTAGGGGTCAAATTAGAGCTGCAGCTGCAGGGCTACGCCACAGCCACAGCAGTGCCAGATCTGAGCTGTGTATGCAACCTACACCACAGCTCATAGCAACACCGAATCCTCAACCCAATGCCAAATCCTTAACCCACTGAGCGAGGCGAGGGATCATACCCGCATCCTCATGAGTACTCGTCAGGCTCATTACCACTGAGCCGCAAGGAGAACCTCCAGTAGTAATGTATATTTTAAAATGTTAGTCATAATTTATTCTGAACTTTCAAAGAATGTGTTCTATAACATTTATAATATTTGTTATACTAAACATATTTTTACAAAGGTATTGTATTGTCTCTCCCTTCAAAATTTGTTTATTAAGGGCCATGATTTATCTTTATCTCAACTCTTGGTTCACCTTCCATGGAGTACAGCAAAGTGCCTCATGCAAAATAGGTACTGAATTACCTAACTCAATGAAAGAATACATTGGGAACACCTAGAATATTTTAAATACCTAAAGATTCATATATTTTTAATAAATGTTTGTGTTTTTTCAAGAAAATAATTTTTTTACAGTTAAAGTATAAAATAATGGCTCTGGTGTTCTAATATACAGAGAAATGATTTAAGGAGACAAGTCAAAGTGAAAAGAAGAATTAGCTCTCAGCTGTGCAGCCAGAAATTCTGATTTATGTTTGGAGCTTGCTATTATATGTTTGGTGAAAGTCTTTTGACCTCAAATCTTTAATTTCTTTGTCAATTTTATGTGTCTTTATATGTTTTATATGTTGCATTAAAGTATGTTCTAGTGGATTTATTCTCAATATTTAATTTTTAAAAGCTTAAATGCCACTCTCTTAAAAATCAGTAGTATCCTGTTTGTAATGAATAATTTTATATATCAACTTAGCTAGGCCACCATACCCAATATTTGGCCAAACATTATTCTGGAAGTTTCTGTGAGAGTATTGTTTGATGAAATTAACATCTAAATTGGTGGGATTTGATTGAAGAAGATTGCCTTTCATAATGGTCATCCATGAACCATGAAGTGGGCTTCAACAAGATACTAAAACTGCTGGCATCTTGATCTTGGACTTCCCAGCCACCAGAACTGTGAGAAATAAATTCCTGTTATTTAGAAGATACCCAGTCTGTGAAATCTGTTACAGCAGCCCAAGTGGACTATGATAGTATGTAAGTGAAAATGTGCAACTTCCTTCAAGGGTACCTAAAAGGTACCACTTGCCACTTACCACTTCTGAACAAAAATAACTCTCCTTTCAAATTATATCTGTCCCACTCTTCAGATTGAAGTGTTTCTCCAGCTCATTTAGAGTTTTTATTTTCTCTGTCCTATTGAGGTATAATTTTGGTTTCACTTAAATTCATATAGAATTGAACTTAGTCATTGTGCCTAAAGTATTGCTTTGGGGCCATTCTTTTGTGATTTTTGTTTTTGTTTTTTGCATTTTTTGCCCTAAATATCCATTAGCTTGGTAACCAGCCAGCATAGGCTAGCTGTGAACTGGATGCCCTAAAGTTGCTTGAGTTAATTGCTTCAGATACTTTCTACTTGTTACTGGCCTACTTTGGCTCTTGGTGGCCTCCAGTGTTTCTGTCCAGCTGTAAGTCCAGCTTTAGTACTGCCCCTGGCCCTTTGGAATTGATGTCCATAATTGGTTTTTATGGCATTTAATTATTGATTCACCCTAGATGATATTTAGCATGCTTTTACTTTCTACCATTTACATTCTGAGTTGGCATGACTCAAGTTTTCCCCTCAGTATCCTGGTTGTTCATGAGGCAGGAGCAGCCATTCTGGGAAAAAGGAGGGAGATGGAAATATGGGGAAGTTTGGTCATTTGGTCACAAGTCTCACTTTTTCCTTTAAGAGAAGATTCGTAGCTTTCATCAGGTAAGGAGGCAATGAAAGATTGTATGTAGAAGAGTGAGCTAACCAGATCTTTCCAAAAATATGACTTTGGTGGCCATATGGAGGATGGAATTGAGGAGGGAGTATTTCAGAGGGTAGTAATGGCTAGGTGGTGATTAGAACTGTCTGGATGAGAAACAATGAAAGCCTAAATTTAAGCATTAAGCACTAAGCGATGACGATGGATAGAAAAGAAATTTAAAGAACTATGCAGGGCATGCCAATAAAAAGACATAGAGAGCAGCTGTATCATGAACAGGAAGTCAAAAATTCTAGAAAGTCCTCCCATTTGTGGCTTGAGAAACCACCATGAGATGGCCTGTTCCCTGAAATGGCAGAAGAGATGAACAAGAGTAAAATTGAGTGAAAGATAATAAATGTATCTTGTGATATGCTAGTTTGAGAGCCTCAGAACCATCTAGATGGAAATGCCTGGCAAGCATTTGAAAATGAACATCGGCAGGTCCAGAGAGAAATATGGATGGCAGAAATGGAAATGGAAATTCCCAGCTGCTGAAGCCAAGAAAATGGACAAGATCACTGAGGAGAACACAGGCCCAGAAGAAAGTTCTTAATCAAATATAGAATCACAGTGGACAGCAAATCATGAAGAGACAGAATTGAATCCTGAAAGAAAAAGTGCGAAAGAGTGGTGAGAAAGGATGGAGAAATTTTTAAGGAGAAAGAATTCTGTTGCAATTTACTATCATTTCAGGAAAATGAGTGAAGCAGCTGTGGCAGACGCAAAGCCCTGTGTTCAGTAATCTGTTTGTTTTTGCCCTCCTGGGTTCCAGGAAGAAAGACTACATTTTCCAATCCCCCACTACATCTGAGTGGGATGGAGAGACTGAACACTGGCCATTGGAAAGGAGGTGGAGGTAAAAGCAACATTGTCTACTTCCCAGCAGGTGCCACTGCAGGTGGTCTGTGTGCATGGCTCTTTCCCATCCGTGGGACCAGATGGAGAGCCAGAGAGGAGAGCTTCCTGATCAGAAACATTCACATTGTACTTTGCTTGAATGAAAAATAGCCCTTTGCTGTGTTAACCTACTGAGATATTGAGCTTATTTATTATAGTAGTCGACACACATTGATTGATACAGCAATTTAAAAATACCTTACAATAGGGCTATGTGGAATGTTTGGTATTACTGACACACTTTAAAAACATAGTCATCCTAACAATGTACATCTTTCGGATACTTCACTTACTGTCTTCTGAAGCAAGGATGTAAGTTTCAGGGTCATTGGAATGGCGTCAAGCCTTAAATTTATGTTTAAATCAGACAAATAATAAATGAAGAAACAAAAGGTTAGTACTTGCATACCTCAGTGATCTTGTCCTGATAATGTAATAGCTTGTCAAGAACGCAAGTAAGCCTTTTCTCAGTCATTCTCCTGGGGCCATCCAAGCCCTTATAGTGTAAGCCTAATGACTAAAATCCCTCAGGTCAAGTGCTTGTGACATTGCCTGTGATTTTTCTGAATGAAATGCCTAAGCAATGGTTTACGACCGTGATGGAATCCTCCTGGTCCCAGGACTATGAACAAAAATGTTATACAGTGTGTACCTGAGTGAAGAAAGAGGAAAGACTTGCAAGGAGCCTCATCCAAGTCTGTCTTCTGGACTAAGAGAAAAGGCCTCAAAGGAAGCCCGAGGAATTACCAGTTCCTCAGGGGATATCTTCAAGAAAATTAATCCAAACACAAAAAGGAATTTAGTCAACAAAATGCATAACTTTGGGATTATAACCCAGTATAAAATGGGCCCATACTCACATAAATGATTAAATAAATAGGAGTTCCCGTCGTGGCGCAGTGGTTAACGAATCCGACTAGGAACCATGAGGTGGCAGGTTCAATCCCTGCCCTTGCTCAGTGGGTTAATGATCCGGCGTTGCCATGAGCTGTGGTGTAGGTTGCAGACCTAGCTCGGATCCTGCGTTGCTGTGGCTGTGGTGTAGGCCAGTGGCTACAGCTCTGATTAGACCCCTAGCCTGGGAACCTCCACATGCCGCAGGTGCGGCCCTAAAATGACAAAAGTCAAAAAAAAAAAAAAGATTAAATAAATAAATGAGGAAGAAGAGACAAATCTCCCATAAGAAGAATTCCAAATAATTTATGTAGCTACTGTCCCTTCAAGGAGGTGGAGTAGAACTCTCCAACGCTTATGTGTGAACAGTGCTTTTGTGGCTTGCTCCCAAAGAGTTCAGAAAAGAAAGGGGAACTAACTCTAGAGTGGAGAAACCTGGTAAACTCTGCTTGAGCCATTGACACCATCAGCTATAAGTCATGTTGACAGCATGTACCTTGATAGGATGTGATAAGAATGACACTTCACCTCTATGGTCTTCCTCCCCAAACCCATAACCCCAGTGAAATAATGAGAAAACTTCAGACAAAACCAAAGTGAGAGATTATTGTACAAACTATCTGAGCCATTTAAGAATTGTCAAGGTCTTCAAGAAACTGTCACTGCTAAGAGAACCCTAAAGGTACGTGACCACTAAATGCAGTATATACTGCATGGGAACCTGGAACAGGTGAAGACCGTCAGAGAAAAACTAGTGACATTTTAATAAAGCATGGTCTAGTTGATAATAACATATCCATGTTAGTTCATTACAATGTCAGCTGTGATGAACATATCGCAATGATGATCTGAGATGTTAACAGGGGAAACCGGATGTGGCATATATGCCCGAAATCTGTACTGTTTTTGCAACTATTCTATAAATCTAAGACTATTCTGGAGTTTCTGTCGTGGCTCAGTGGTTAACAAATCTGACTAGGAACCATGAGGTTGCAGGTTCGATCCCTGGCCTTGCTCAGTGGGTTAAGGATCTGGCGTTGCCGTGACTTGTGGTGTAGGTTGCAGATGCGGCTCAGATCCCGCATTGCTGTGGCTGTGGCGAAGGCCGGCGGCTACAGCCCGTTAGACCCCTAGCCTGGGAACCTCCATATGCCACAGTGAAGGCAAAAAGACAAAAAAATAAATAAATAAAAAATAAAACTATTCTAACTTTAAAGTTTTTTAAAGAAATCTAGAAATTATTTTTCTTGAAGTATTAATCCTTGCATATAATTCACAGCAAAACTGACCACAGTCTTCTCTAATTCTCCAGCTCTCTGAAAGTCACTGGTGGGCTTTCTCCCCACATCTATATTCATCCCTCATCTCCGTCTGTCTCCTTGGTCACTTCCCGCCTTATCTCTCTTTTGCAAGCTCCAGCTTCCTGAATACAAGATGCTTCCCATCAGACAGAGCCCAATGGAAATTTCATTTATCTTCTGTTTTTCTTGGAGAAATTAGGTAACCAGACTCTTGTCCTCTGCATCCCTTCTTGTGTCTGCTTCAGTTCAGGCCTGGGCTGAGCTTGGACAGTGTCTATCGTTCACAGTCCCATTATATGCCCAGCTGACGTTGAATACATTAGCAAACTTAGGAGGAAAAAGGCAAATCTCACTATCTGTGAAGTTAGTGAAGAAAGAAGTAAAGGTAGACCTTACCATCACGGTTTTTATCTTTATCCCCCCCATGTCATATATTTAATAAGAATCACTGACTATTACATTTGAAGGAATTAGATAGACATCCAATTCTGTATTCTCAATTTGCACCTTAGGAAAATAATGGCCAGATGGCTCCAGTGGCCAGGCCAACATAATGAGGTTAATGACCCGAGGATCCATGACTCTTCTCTTTGCTTTTTGTGTCCTTCAAGCACCAAGTTCAAACTTTTGTCAAGATGCAGGAGAGATAAGGACTTTGATATGGTAGTTTTTTTTTTTTCTGTCAAGCAAGAAACACAGACATAAAATATCAAATGAAAACACAAAAAGTATCAGACTGACCACATACTATGTTATATTCTCTTTGATTTCGAGACATATCTAGGGATTTGTGTCCAATAAAAGAGCTGGAAAGAGCAGCATGTCAGCCTGCTTGATCAGCCAGCAGCCACTGCCTTCCAGCTCTGGGTGCTCAGAAATGTAGGGCTTCTCAGCCCCACCTCTCAGGTACGTTCCTCATTAAATACACAGCAACCATTGTTCTCCTTAAACCTTTGAGAGCTTCAGAAAGCTAACATCTTGTTTAATTACTCCTGTCTTTATCACTTCCTTCGAAGTCATTCATCCATTTGTTCAGGCATGCGTTCCTTCATCTCCAATTTGCCAGTCACTGAGCAAAGTGCTGGAAGTACAAACATGAATAGGCATCGTCCCTGAAGTCCAGGTGCATAGTGTCTGCTAATTTAAGTGTTGGTGAAAAGAACCAGGCAATGTTTCATGTAAAATCTACAGAATTTTAAATTTGTTGTAGTCATTAATTAATGAACGCTATTGCATGACCTGCTAGGTAAAGACTTGGTGTCTATAGTAAAATCAAGCAAAGAATTCTTAGAAAATAGAGAGTTCATGAAATCTAGGAGTTCCTGTTGTGGCTCAGTGGAAATGAACCTGACTGGTATCCGTGAGGACACAGGTTCGATCCCTGGCCTCGCTCAGTGGGTTAAGGACTGTGTGTTGCTGCGAGCTGTGGTGCAGGTCACAGACTTGGCATGGATCTGGCGTTGCTGTGGCTGTTGTATAGGCCAGCAGGTACAGCTCTGATTTGACCCCTAGCCTGGGAACTTCCATATGCTGCACCTGCAGCCCTAAAAAGAACACTAAATTATATATTGTGTAAATGTTTATATATGGATATGTGCACATATTTTAATTTCTATACATCAATCAACAAAGATTCAATATTGAAATTATGAATATCAGATATTGAAACATTATCCTGTCAATAATTATTTCAGACATTTTAAAAATGGTGTAAATTGATTGCATGCTCTGTTTCTTTATTTCTCTGACTTCTGGATTATCCAGTAATGATTTCAGTATTTCCTGTGTCCATTATGCAACCGTAGGATACCAAGGCTATCTCAAGATCTAAATCAAGCTCAAACGTGCTAACCCCTTTTTACAACAGAAATCAAGAAATATTTTCCCACCCAATTACACAGAAGGTATGGGGGTGAATATACAGCCCAGGTTGTAGAAGGAGTTATTAAAGAATGAAGTTATTTTAGTAGCTTACACAACACAAAGCGTAATTGTAATGTCTAGTCATAGACACTCTCAACATTCTTTTCTCTAGTTCACTCCCTATCGACTTTGGTCTATAAATCCAGTGTCACTGCAGAAATTATAGATAGTAGCTATGTTTGGCACAGTCTATGAGATTAGGTAATTTTATTGTCCCACAAAAGAAGAAACAGTTCAAAATAATATTACATAATTCCCACAGCTAATCAGTCTGTTCTGATGCCAACACCCTGTTCAGGGTTGCTTTTGAAAATTGCAGTTTCTTTGCATAACCTTTTGTGGTAGTGAGTCTCTTTTAGGACACTGTTCTATTCCCTCGATATATGTCTATTCTTACACTAATATCATCCTCTCTTTGTTATTAAACTTTTAGAGAAGTCCTGAAATCAGGTAGTGAAATCCTCTTTTTCCTGTGTAAAATTGCTTTGGCTATTTTATATTTTATATCCTTTACATTTAAATATAAGTTCTAGAGTCATCTTAATTTCTGTCAAAAAAAAAAAAAAAGAGAGAGAGAGAGAAAACCTGCTGAGATTTTGATTAGAATCACAATGAATCTGCAGATCAATTGGGAAAGAACCGGTGTCTTAACAACACACAGTCTTCCAACCCATAAACATGGTAGATCTTATTTAGCTTTTAAGTTTCTTTCAGCAGATTTTATAATTTTAAGTGTACAGTCCTTGGATACGTTGTATTAAATTCATAAATATTTCGAAGTTTAGATGTGTTGCGTATGGTACTGTTTAACATTAATTTCCAGTAGTTTGTTACCAAGATAGAGACACATTTGATTTTTGTATACTTACCTTGAGTACAGCGACCTTGCTAAACTCAGTTATTGTTTGTAGTATCTACTTTTGAGATTCTTTAGTATTTTTCACATAGATAATTCCTGTTGACCGCTATTAGACAGTTTTACTTCTTTCTTCCCAAGCTGTATGGCTTTTCTTTTTCTTACATTGTTGTATTAAGAACTCTAGTCCAATGCTAAATAAAAGTGAAAAGAGGGGACATCTTTGTCTTGTTCCCAAGCTTAGGGGAAAGAATTTAGTTTTTAACTAGTAAATAAAATGTTCTTCTTAATGTAATATAAGTTTCTTATAAGGTTTTCCACAGATACCCCTTATTGGATTGAAGAAATTCCTTCCTATTCCAAGTTTGCTGAGATTAAAAAAAATTAGTATCAGATGCTTTACTACATCTATAGAGGTGATCATATATTTTTAGTTTTAGTTTTAATAATACGGTAGTTTTGCTGATTTTTGAATACTAAATTAACCCTGGACTTCTGAGGTAAAACGCATGTTGTCATGATAGATGACTTTGTATTTATTTCTTAATTTCGTTTGTTAAAATATTTATCATGAAGGATATTGGTTTTTAATTTTCTTGTAACATCTATCTGATTTTGGTATCAGAGTGATGTTAGCCTCATAAATATAGAAGTGCTCCTCCTTTTCCTGTTTCTAGAAAAGTTTGTATAGTGTTGGTATTATTTCTTCTTTAAGTTTTTTATGGCATTCACCAGTGAATCCATCTGGCTCTTGCATTTTTTTTTTTATTTTTTCATAACAATGAGTTTTATTTCAATTATAGGTGTACAAAGTTTATCACAAGTCGATGTGATACATTTTGTGTCCCAAACCCACAGTGCATCTCCCCACCCCCCAGATTGTCTTATTTGAAAAACCAAGGTTTTCCAAAATCTGTGAGTCATTGTCTGTTCCTCAAAGAAGTTCATTGTGTCACTTTAGTTGTCACATGTAAGCGGTAGCATTGGGTGTTGCTGTCTAATTGTCTGACTGGTTTCACTTCGCATGATAATTTCTAGGCCCATCCATGTTACTATAAATGTTGTTAGTTCGTTCCTTTTAATGGCTGAGTAATAATCCCCTGTGTGTATGTACCATATCTTCCCTATCCACTTCTCTGTCGATGGGCATTTAGGTTGTTTCCATGACCTGGCTTCTTCCCTCTCTAGATGCTTTATATGTAAGGTTAGGTTGTTTATGTGAGCTTTTTCTTGTTTCCTGAGGTAGGCTTGTATTGCTATATACTTTCCTCTTAGAACTGCTTTTGCTGCATCCCAGAGGTTTTGGAGTGTCGTATCTTTGTTGTCATTTCCTTCTAGGTGTTTTTTAATTTCCTTTTTGATTTCTTCAGTGATCCATTTGTTGTTTAGTAGTGTGTTGTTTAGTCTTCACGTGTTTGTATTTTTTGCCATTTTTTTCTTGTTGTTGATTTCCAGTTGTATAGCATTATGGTCAGAGAAGATGCTTGATATGATTTCAGTTTTCTAGAGTACTGAGGCTTGATTTGTAGCCCAGGATGTGATCAATCTTAGAGAATGTTCCACGCGCACTTGAGAAGAATGTGTATTCTGTTGCTTTTGGATGGAATGTCCTATAAATATCTATTAAGTCCATCTGATCTAATGCTTCATTCAGGACCTGTGTTTCCTTATTGATCTTCTGTCTGGGTGACCTGTCCATTGCTGTAAGTGGGGTGTTAAAACTCCCCCATTATGATGGTGTTCTTGTTGATTTCTCCTTTTAAGATTGTTAGCAGTTGCCTTATATATTGTGGTGATCCTATGTTGGGTGCACAGATATTTAAAATTATTGTATCTTTTTCTTGGATCGATCCTTTGATCATTATATAGTGCCCTTCCTTGTCTCTTAAAATGTTCTTCATTTTAAAGTCTATTTTGTCTGATAGGAGTATTGCTACTCTGGCTTTCTTTTGATGCCCGTTTGCATGGAATATTTTCTTCCATCCTCTCACTTTCAATTTATATGTGTCTCTAGAAGTGAAGTGGGTCTCTTGAAGACTGGCTCTTGCATTTTTAACTACGAATTTCATTTCCTTGTTAGATAAAGGACTATTCAGAGTAACTGTTTTTGTTGTTGTTAAATGAGTATTGGTGGTTTGTGCCTTTTAAGGAATTTGGTCATTTTGTCTAATTTGTAGATTCTTTTTGCATAAAGGTATTTCTGTTTCCTTATTGCCCTCTAATGTGTGTAGGAGTTGTGGTGATAGCCCTTTCATTCCTGATATTGCTAATTTGTATCATCTCCCTTCTTTTCCTGCTTGGTCTGAGTAGATATTTATCAACTATATGTGAGTATAAGTCTTTTTTTTTTTTTTCTCTTAATGGATTTTATTTCACTTATAGGTGTGCATAAATCATCACAAGTCAATTTTACAGATTTT